>CM052797.1:27971632-28182549 GCA_028533885.1 Nasua narica | reverse complement strand
AAAAGCATTTATCATGAATGAAAGTGAAAAGAAAGCTGGGGTAGCAATACTTAGACAAAATAGACATTTAAACAAAGTGTAACAAAAGTCAGAGACACTATAATAATAAAGGGAACAATCCAACAAGAAGATGTAACAGTTGTAAATATTTATGCACCCAACATGGGAGCACCCAAATACCTAAAGCAGCTAAAAACAAACATAAAGGAAGTAATCAATAGTAGTACAGTAATAGTAGGGGACTTTAAAATCCCATTTGCTTCAATGGATAGATCATCCAAACGGAAAATCGTCAAGGAAAAAGGGGCTTTGAAGGACACGTTGGACCAGATGGATCTAACAGATATATTCAGAACATTCCATCCTAAACAGCAGAATACACATTCTTTTCAAGTGCACTTAGAACATTCTCTGGAATAGATCACATAGTAAGCCATAAAACAGGTCTCAACAAATTAAAAAAGACTGAAGTCACACATGCATCTTTTCTGGCCACAGCACTGTGAAACTAGGAATCAACCACAAGAAAAAATCAGGGAAAAACACAAATACATGGAGGTTAAGTAATGTGCTACTAAAAAATGAATGGGTCAACCAAGAAATCAAAGAGGAAATAAAAAAATACATGGAGACAAATGAAAATGAAACACAATGGCCCCAAATCTTTAGGAGGCAGTAAAAGCTATTCTAAGAAGTTTAGAGCAGTATAGGTCTACCTCAGGAAACGAGAAACATCTCCAACAACCTGAGCTAGAAAAAGAAGAACAAACAAAACTCAAAATGAATAGAAGAAAGGAAATAATAAAGATTAGAGCAGAATTAAGTGAAATAGAAATAAAAAACAATAGAACCGATGAATGAAACCAGGAGCTGGTTCTTTGAAGAAATCAACAAAATTAATCAATGTTTAGCCAGCTTCATGAGAGAGAGGGAGCTCTAATAAAAACAGAAATGAAAGAGGAAAAATAACAATCAAAACCACAGAAAGAACAAAAGATTATAGGAGAATATTATTAAAAAAATTATATGGCAGCAAACTGGATAATCTAGGAGTAATTTATAAATTCCTAGAAACATATAAACTAGCAAAACTGAATCAGGAAGAAATAGAATATTTGAACAGACTGATTACCAGCAGCAAAATTGAATCCGTAATCAAAACCTTCCAACAAACAAAAGTCCAGGATCGGACAGTCTCACAGGTGAATTCTACCAAACATTTAAAGACAAGTTAATACCTATTCTTCTGAAACTCTTCCAAAAAATAGAAGAGGAAGGAAAGCTTCCAGATTCATTGGATGAGCCGAGCATTACACTGATACCAAAGCCAGACAAAGACATACAAAAGAAGAGAGCTACAGACCAATATCTTTGACGAACATAGATGCAGAAGTCATCAACAAAATACTAGCAAACCAAATCCAACAATACATTAAAAAAAATCATTCACCACAATCAGGTGGGATTTAATCCCTGGATTGCAAGGATGATTCAGGATTCACAGATCAATCAACGTGATACATCACCTCAACAAGAGAGAGGCTAAAAGTCATAAGATCATTTCAGTAGGTGCAAATAAAACATTTGACAAAGTACAACATCCATTCATGATAAAAACCCTCAGCAAATAGTTTTGGAGGGAA
This sequence comes from Nasua narica, assembly GCA_028533885.1. Lineage (NCBI taxonomy): Eukaryota > Metazoa > Chordata > Mammalia > Carnivora > Procyonidae > Nasua > Nasua narica. The sequence goes on along the minus strand of CM052797.1, from coordinate 28,180,906 downwards.
CATACCTCAACACAATAAAGGCCATCTGTGAAAACCCATAGCTAACATCATACCCAGTGGTGAAAAAAGGTCAGAAATAAGACCAGGATGTCCACTCTCACCACTTTTATTCACGAGTACTGGAAGGCCTACCTACTGCAATTAGACAAGAAAATAAAAGGCATCCAAGTTGATAAGGAAGAAGTAAAACTTAAACTGTTTGCGGATGACATGATATTATACATAGAAAATCCAACAGACTCCACCAAAAACTACTAGAACTGATAAATGAATTCAGTAAGGTTGTAGGATACAAAATCAATATACAGAAACCCATTGCATTTCTATACATTAATAATGAAGTAGCAGAGAAATTAAGAAAACAATTCTATTTACAATGGCATAAAAATGATATAATATCTAGGAATAAACTTAACCAAGGAGGTGAAAGACCTGTACTCTGAAAACTATAAAACATTCATGAAAGAAATTGAAGATGACACAAAGAAATGGAAAGGTATTCTGTGCTCATGGACTAGAAGAAAAAATATTATTAAAATGTCTATACTACCCAAAGCAATCTACAGATTTAATGCAATCCCTATCAAAATACCACCAGCGTTTTTCACAGAGCTAGAACAAACAATCCTAAAATTTACATGAAACCATAAAAAAAAAAAACCCAATAGCTAACGCAGTCTTGAAAAAGAAGAACAAAACTGGAGGTATCACAATCTCAGATTTCAAGATATACAACAAAGTTGTAGCAATCAAAACAGTATGGTATTGGCACAAAAATACATACATAAATCGGGGCTCCTGGGTGGCTCAGTCATTAGGTGTCTGCCTTCGGTTTGCGTCATGATCCCAGGGTCCTGGGTTCGAGCCCCACATCAGGCTCCCTGCTCAGCGGGAAGCCTGCTTCTCCCTCTCCCACTCCCCCCACTTGTAATCCCTCTCTCGCTGTGTCTCTCTCTGTCAGATAAATAAATAAAATCTTAAAAAAAATACACACATAAATCAATGGACCAGAACAGAGAGCATAGAAATAAAGCCCATGATTATATAGTTAATTAATCTTCAACAAAGGAGGCAAGAATATGCAATGAGAAAAAGACAGTCTTTTCGATAAATGTTGTTGGGAAAACTAAACCGCTACATGCAAAAGAATGAAACTGGACCACTTTCTTACACCATAAACAAGAATAAACTAAAAAATGGATTAAGGACCTAAATGTGAGACCTGAAACCATAAAAATCCTAGAAGAGAACAAAAACAGTAACTTAATTCACATTGGCTGAAGCAACTTCTTTCTAGATAGGTCTCCTGAGGCAAGGCAAAAATAAACTTTTGGGAATACATAAATATACTATTTATACTTATTGGGAATAAACTACTGGGAATACATAAAAATAAAAAGCCTCTGCACAAAAAAAGGAAGCAAACAACGGAACTAAAAGGCAGCCTACTAAATGGGAGAAGATATTTGCAAATGACATCCAGTAAAGGATCAGTATCCAAAATGTATAAGAAACTTCTATAGCTCAACACCAGATACACAAATAATCTAATTAAAAATGGGCAGAAGACATGAACAAATATTTCTCAAAGACAAGCAGATGGCCAACAGACACATGAAAAGATGCTCAACATCACTCATCAGCAGGGAAATGCAATCAAAAACACAATGAGATATCTCACACCTGTCAGAATGGCTAAAGTCAAAGAGACAAGAAACAAAGGTGTTGGCTAGGATGTGAGGAAAAAGGAATGAACCTTTGTGCACTGTTGGTGGGGATGCAAACTTGCAGCCACTGTGGGAGGAAGTATGGAGATTTCTTCAAAAAGTAAAAATAGGGGATGCCTGGGTGGCTCAGTGGGTTAAGTGGCTGCCTTCGGCTCAGGTCATGATCCCAGAGTCCTGGGATCGAGTCCCACATCGGGCTCCTTGCTCGGCAGGAGCCTGCTTCTCCCTCTGCCTGCTTCTCTGCCTGCTTGTGCTCTCTCTCTAACAAATAAATAAAATCTTTAAAAAAAAAAAAAAGTAAAAATAGAACCACTCTACTATCTAGTAATTGCACTACTAGGTATTTACTCAAAGAATATGAAATATATGCATTCCTGTATTGATTGCAGCATTAGTTATAATAGCCATACTATGGAAGCAGTCCAAGCGTCCATCTACAGATGAATGGATAAAGAAGATGTCAGTCCACAGATGAATGGATGTGTGTGTGTGTGTGTGTGTGTGTGTGTGTGAGAAAAAATGGCAAGATTTCATTCTTTTTATGGCTGAATAATATTCCACTGTATGTATGTATGTATGTATGTATGTGATATATATAAGGATATATGTGAGATATATAAGGATACATGTGAGATATATATATATATATATCTCAAGGAAAAAGGAGACAAATAAAAAACAGACTCTTAACTATAGAGAACAAACATGGTTACCAGAGGTGTGGTGGGTGGGGAAATAGGTGAAGGGAATTGAGAGTACCCTTACTGTGATGAGCACTGAGCGATGTATAGAATTGTTGAATTGCTGTATCATACACCTGAAACTAATATAATACTGTATGTTAACTATACTGGAATTAAAATTTTTTAAAAAATAAGGTTGAGAAATTAGCTTTTTCGAGTTTTGCCAATTAGCTGTTTTGGGTACCAATACATTACTTATTAGTCTGTATTTGCAGAAACTGTGAGTTCTCCCTTGAGTTTTTATTATTGTTGTGTTTTTCTCTGTTAGCCAAGTGATTTCCTTTACATGCCCTCTTGTAGTTCTCTTTCTTTTGCCACCTTATCATCCAAAAAAGAAGATAGTTAGAAGTGGAGACAACGTGTTTAGAAAAGAGCATCCAATTTCACAGAAAGAAAACTTAATTTCAGTTTTAGTGATTTTCTTTTCCCATGGCCGGTTTAACTAGCTTGAATAGTAATTGGCAAGATACAGATAATAACGACTAACTAGTTCTTCTCAGAAGCATTGTGATCCCTTTATTTACAAAGTTCAAAGTTTTATTTCTAGTCTTTCCTTTGTAGATTTAATTTCAGTGTAAAGCATGTAAAATCGTTATAATTCCTGAAAGTCTGAATTATTGTATATTTATTTAATTTTGAGGCTCTTAGTTTGCTAGTAAATGGGGAACATCCTTTGCAGACGGGAAATCACTTTGAATTCAATACTGGGTGGATTAATGAATTCCATCAGTGATGTATCAGATGGACTAAAATTAAGTAAATTTAGTAGATTCAGTTGATTTAATATAACTGAAAACATATTAGTTAAGCCTAAAGTTTACAGACTTCTTGGGGAATGGTCAGTAAAGCTTTAATGTTAATATTTTAAGGTGGTTCAATTCAACGTTCAGCTCCTTTTTTGTGTTTTATTATTGCAGCACCTTAAATTCAAGGAAACGAATCTTGTGATGCTGCAGCAATTTAACGCACTAGCTCAACTCCGCCGTGTCGACCAATTGACAATTGATCCTCAAGGAAATCCAGTTGTCAATTTTACACTCTGGAAATACTATGTACTGTTTAGGCTGAGCCACTTTAGTATGCAGAAAATAAATGGGACAGAGGTAAGCTGAACATGAGTCAACTGTAGAATTAAAATATTCCTTTTTAGGGGAAATAGTCCTAATAATGGTCAGGAACTTCAGTAATCATGATGGAACTTTTGAGAAGTATTGTGGGTTTTCCCCAAATCTTGACATTTACAATGTTAAAAAGCTAAAAACCCATCAAAAAACTCCTAAAGCACTAGCCAGACTTTAAAAATAGCAACCAAATCATGGTGAATAGCAAATGCTTTTACTGTTGTTTGTAAACATCCAGAAAAGTAAAATGTTAACAGGACGACAGTTAAGAAAAAGAGAACACTTATGTAAGTACTATGATCTTTGTATTCTTCAAAGTGTTTTGCCGACTGCCACACACATAAAAAGGATGGGGAAGTAATACCCAAAGGTCAGCTGAGAAAGGTCATGGTAGAGGAAGGGAGGAATAAAGTGAGAAAAACAAGAGAATGTATGCAGGGAAAGAGAATAATTTAAAAAGAAAAGATGAGAAGGAGAAATAAGGAAGAAAGGTAAAAGAAGAGAAAGTAAAAATGAGAAAAAAGAAAATAAAGCAAGTGTATGTAAATGTCTGGACTGCTTTGTTAATAGTTTGTAACAGCTGCCTGTGGATTACCTGCACTCTGTAACTCAGGCCTGGAATATTATTAGTGAAAGGTTATTTTTCGGATTGATTTTGCTAAGCTTGTCACAAGAGTAATCTTCCTGCTATCCTAAGACCATGTTCTCTAAATACTATTTTGGAAGAATAGAGAGAAACTGTGCTTCTTCCTCTCCTGTGGAATTCCTGCACTGAATTTAAATAATTCAAAGAAAGAAGATCTCTGATATGCTGTTAGTATTATTACGATTATCTCTTAAAATTCAGAAGACGTCCTCATTGTAAAATGAGCTGTAATCAAATTTGCCAGCATGGTGATAATAACAACTGTATTTCCCGGCAGCTGATACACTGCAAGTACCTCTGGCCTAGCACTCTAAAAATCTCGTAGAGTGTTAAGAGACTGGAGATCGCTGAGTCAGCGTAAAAGTGAAATTTGCATCAACCATGGTAGGGTCATGACCACAGTATCAGCTCTCTGTTGAAGGTGTAGGACAAATCTGGAACCTTCAGACTACTAATTTCTCCAGCGAATTCCCAAGAGATTTGTTTCAGTCTTGTGTACTTTTGTGTATTCTCCTGGTACTTCCCAGAGAGGTTGTGAGTCATTGATCGGCCCTAATTAGTCGCAAAGTTTTCCAAAGCTACCTTGGACTGGAAATAGAATAGTGATTTTGACTGTGGGTGAGTATTCTCCTTCGTTAATGGTCAAACTAAGTATGTTTACCGAGACATGGATCACTACTAGAGATGTACTAATTATGACAGAACCTTGAAGTAGGAAGGAATGGTACAGTTTAATTACATGAAATAGAGAAGAATTAGAAAGAACCAATATAACTTATTATGATTTAAAGTTCCTAAAATGTCAGTGCCCAGGATATTTGACCCTTTATTAACAGTCTAAAATAAAGCTGCTTATCTCAACCTTGACAATATGTAGTAATAGTATGCTATATAGCTACATTTTTTTGTTTATGAGAGAGAATAATGCTTGCGGAAGAATTAAATTTGAATGGTGCACATCAAGAAGGAAAGACGGAGTAGTGGCCTGCACTGGCCACTAGGTGGCTATGTTAGACCAGACAACTTCGTTGTCAGCCAAAGGAAAGATCTGTGCAGACAGCAGCCTCTGTATCTCTGAGGAAAAGTGTGAGACTGCACTGAGTCATGTGTATAAGATGCTTGTGAATTATGGGTTTATTTTTTCGAGAGTGCCTGTGAAGTGTATTACAGCTAGTATTAATGAATTTTTTTAAGTTCCAAAATTTAACTATACCAGGGTGTCTCCACTTCAGCTCTGTGGACATTTTGGGCCAGGTAGTCCTTTGTTGTGGGGGCTGTCCTGTGCAATGTAGGATATTGAGCTGCACCCCTGACTTCAACCCACTAGGTTCTAGTAGCTCCCTTCCGCCAGTTGTGATAACCCAAAATGTCTCCAGACATCGTCACATGTTCCCCAGGGCTAAAATGGCCCCTGGTCGGGAACTAGCGATTATATAGATAAACGAATAGTATTTAAAATGCAAGCCCAAGCAACCATATCTTATATTAAAGAAAAGATGCCCAGATATTAATCAAAGCCCCACTTTTAGCTTTTAGTACCTTCTTGGTTAACATAGGAATAAGCCCTCACAGAGAATACCTGTGACAGTTGTTCCTTGTGGAGAGAAGGGTAGACATAATTTTAGAACGAACAGGAGTATTCTTGCTTATCTAATGTTCCATCTCTCAGAAGGGGACAGTGTTATTCTTATAGAAGCAAGGTATGAACAAGGTCTTGGCTTAGCTTTGCCACGTTATTAAAGTGAATCTATTCCATTGACACTTGAGAATTTTCCCCCTAAATCATCCTACTCCAAGAAACTGTAGGATTTCTGAAAAAAAAAAATCATTATGAATTTAAGTTGCCTCAAGTATAATTCTCAGGGAACATTGCTTTGAGTCAGAGCTAACTCATCACCTCGGTCATCCTCCATCCCTACGAGCCACATTTGTACATCTTCATGTCAATTAAGTTAGGGAAGAAAGAGATGTCAATGAGAACTCTCTCTTACAGCCCAGGAGAAGGTACTTCCCTAGACTAAAAGAAAATACATTTGAATTTTCTTTGGAATTGTGTTAATTTTATCAAGCTAGAGATAGTGTCCTTTTGACCTCTTTCCATTGCATCTCCAGGTGACACAGAATGATATGATAATGGCTGAAAGGCTCTTTGGAATCCTAGCTCATGTCGCGTCTTCTGAGTTACCCCAGTACCGTCTGATTTCAATTCTGGGTGATGCCAGGTAATCTTTAATTTCTATCATTTTTATAGAATTCCTTTTGCACTAGAAAAGAGGGATAAATTCCACATACCTCTTAACTGCCACTTGTGTATCCCACAGACATTGATCCTAAATTTGTCTTGTGGCTGGCTCTCTTCAAAGTGTTGGGGTATAAAGATGAATAAGGCAAGATTCTTGCTCTTTTGTGGCTTATAAACTCATAATTTAAAGATATATGTAAGCACTTGTAATGTAAATGTTTCAGATTTCAGAGAGGGCTGTAGGAATGTAGGAGAGACCAACTGCACTTTGGAAGAACATAAGGGAAAGCTTCACAGAGGAGGTAACATTTTAGCTAGCTCTTCAAAAATGAGGAGTTTTTCAGGTACAAGATATAGGGGAAAGAGATCTGTGAAGGTGCAAGGAATTGGAACAAGTTTAGAGTAATTGGAGCATGGGATAATTGTGAATAGTGATCAGAAATGAAGCTAGAAGATTGCGCTCTGATTTTGAAGAGTTCTGCAATTCATTCAAAACAAAAATGAATGCTCGTGCTTTGTAATTAAGCACAACAATCATGTGATTAGATGTATATCCTAGAAAGGCTGCCATTTGAACAGAGATGGAAGGAGTAGCGGCCAATCAAGAGGCTCATTGTAGTCCAGGAGGGAGATTTTGAAGGCATGAACTAAGACAGTGAGAGTGGAGAAGAGGACAGTTTGAAAAATACTTAGAAGAGGTATACTTGACCGAACACACTGAGAAAATGTGCGTGGATAGGACAAAAGTCAAGGATGCTGTGATGTCATGATTCAGTTATAGATACGAGAATTCACTGTGGCTAGAATAAGCAGAAAACGACTGAGAATTAGTTGTCTATAAAACCATTGGAAGGGACGGGGAAGCAGCCTGATGACGCCCAGAATGATGCCAAAGAACCAGCCCACCGAGGAAACTGCCAGCCTTCGCTCAGGAAGCTCGCTGATTAGAAGACTGCCATCCCAGTTGCAATGTCCAGGATCATGCCACTTTCACTATGGAGGGATCAGGAAGTTTCCCACTCCTGTCCCCGGAGCTTGGTTACGGAATTTACAATTATAAATTTGTAATTTGTACTCTCCAAAATGGGTACCTGTGTGCTACCTCCTACTTCCCAATTAGCTTAGTTCTGATTTCAGATCTTACCCAAGTGTGTTTGATTGGTAGAACCTAAATCCCATAAAAAACCTTTGGAATCGGGACGCCTGGGTGGCTCAGTTGGTTGGGCAGCTGCCTTCGGCTCGGGTCATGATCCCGACGTCCTGGGATCGAGTCCTGCATCGGGCTCCTTGCTCAGCGGGGAGCCTGCTCCTCTCTCTGCCTCTGCCTGAATCTCTGCCTGCTTGTGTTCTCTCTCTGTTAAATAAATAAATAAAATCTTAAAAAAAAAAAAAACCTTTGGAATCACTTGAGGAAAAAAAGTACTGAAGGAGGGACTGCTACAAAATGAACAGTGAGGGCAAGAAATAGGAAGCATTGAATTCAAAAACCGATGGTGCGGGAATAAGTAAAAATTAGAGGAAAAAATGAAACAAGACAAAACCAGAGAGGGAGACAAACCATAAGAAACTCTTGATCTTAGGAAACAAACTGAGGGTTGCTGGAGGGGAAGGAGGTGAAGGACGGCGTGGCTGGAGGATGGACATTGGGGAGGGTATGTGTTGTGGTGAGTGCTAGGTGTTTTTTAAGACTGATGAATCGCAGACCTCTAGCCCTGAAATAAATAATACATTATATGTTAATTTAAAAAAGTATGCTCATAATGAGGGGATTTAAAATTAAAATAATAAAAAATAAAATATAAATTTAACAATTATAGTTATCAAAAATAATAATGCATAAGGGAAAATTTAGTGACCTGAAAATAAAAATCCCAGAAATTCCTAAGGGAAAGGAAGTTAAACTTTCCTAAGATTTCTTTTCCCCCCTTGGGAGTAACAGTAGGTACTAATTAACACCAAAAGTTAATGGAAAAATACATTTTTAACTGTGTATATTAAAATTTTAAGGGCTACCAGTAGGAAGAAAATCTAGATGTACAGATTCTAAACCACTAAAAAGAAAAAAGATCAACAAAAGCCTGGAAGGGAAGAAAAAAGAAAAATAAATGTTAATTATAATTATAATAAATATTAATAAATGGAATTCTCCTATTAATAGGTAGTGGCTATCAGGGCTATGAGGCTAAAATTGAGTTACATGTTGTCTTTGAGAAATACCCCTGAAGAAAGCAATATATAAAGTTTGAAAATATGTAGCAGGGAAATGCCTACAACGGCAACAAAAAATCTGGGAATGTCTATATTAGTGATAATAGAATTGATGACCAAAAGCTACAATCTGCCAAAGAATATGATAATTATGAAACTTAATGTAACTACTAAGCTCCTAAATGTATCAACAAGCACAAATATACATTGACAAATTCAGTTATTGTGATAGATATTAATCTAATAGATTAGTAGATCAAATAAACCAAAAAAAAAAAAAAAAAGAAATATGGAGGATTTGAATAATCCTTTTTTCCTTTTATCCTTTTCCTTTTTATCCTTTTTTCCTTTTCCTTTTTCCTTTTTTATCCTTTTTATCAAATAAATGGATTTATAATTTTATTCCCAGACTCTTATTCCCAATTCAAAACAAATTCTACTCAAACACCTCTGAAATGTTTGCAAAAATTGGACATATATTAAACTCAAAGAAAAGCTCCATGGTTCCCAAAAAACTACTCAAACAGATCACTTTCTCTAACATTATCATAACATTAGAAAATAATGAGCCAAAAAAAAAAAAAAAAGAAAAGAAAAGAAAGGAAAATAATGAGCCAAAATTTTACCCAGTTGAAATTGGAAACACAAAGAAACAGGAGAAGCAGTTTCCCAGAAAACAAAATACAAGTGCCTTTAAACTTAAAAAAGATGTTTAATCTCAATCAAAGTCATAGACATGAAAATTTTAAAACAGTGAGACAACTTTGTGGGGAAAGACTAAAAGTTTGGTGGAATACAGCATGTTAAACAATTCTTATACACTGTTGGTGGTTTAAGTTGAGGCAATTCTTAGCAATACCTACCAAATTTTAAATTTATGTCCCCTTTGACTTAGTAATTTCGCTTAAAGGAATCTTTTTCAGATAATGTTTTTTACACGAGCACAAATATATGTGTTCAAGGATTTTCAATGCAGCCAGTGTTTATAATAACAAAAATATGCTCAATTTCAACTAATAAAGGACCAATGACTTACAACTCAAAAAATAATTAGAGGTTCTGATATGAAACAGTCTATAAGATGTCTTAGAAAATAAATATGCAAGATATAGGAGAGTTGTAGAGTGTACTGCAATTTATGAGATATGGGGCAGAATTTCAAAGATGTCCTTGTGTAATTTTAAAATACTTGATTTTAAAAAAATGACTGTTTCTAGGAGTTGAACTGAGGACACTAGGGTTCCAAAATGTATTGAAGCTTACTTTTTACTGTATGCTTTATAGATAACTGCTCAAATTACCTTTTTGGTTTTGGGTTTTGTTTTTATTCTTTTTATTATTATTACCATATTCCTTTTTTAAAAAAGGATTTTAAAAAGTACTTTAACTCTTTTGGGTTGAAGAATAAAACCAGTTATTAAAACCAGTTATAAATCACATATAAATGAATTTGGTAACAAGAATACTCTGTGTCACAGCCTGTGGGATGTTGCTAAAACTGTACTGATAGGAAATGATATATCTTTAATATACTTGTTAGGAAACAAGAAAAATTAGAAATTAGTGAGTAAGGCTTTCAACTCAAGAAGCTAGAAAAATACCAAACTAAAGTAAAAGAAAATGGAGTCAAGAAATTTATAGAGATAAAACAACTTTTAAAGAAATAAGAAAGAAGAATGGTTGACTAGTAAAAGCAAAAATTGACTCTTAATAATGATAAGCTTCTAAGGAAAATCCAAGAACTCAACTATTAAACTTTTTAAATAACTAATCAGAATATATAATAGGAAAACCAGATACTATATTAGCATACAAAAATAATTGGCATTTCTTTACTAAAATAATAAATTCTTGAAAATAGTATTAGAGAAATACCCCATTTATAGAGGCAATAAAAATGATAAATTATCAGGAAATCCACCTGATGCAAAGTAACTATGGAGTAAACAGTAAAATTAGGAATTTTAAAAAAGTCTAAAGAATGGAGAGATGTACATCATTAATGAATTTTGAGGCTTATTAAGCTTAAAAATGTCAGTTTATTTATTTTTAAAGATTTTATTATTTATTTGACAGAGAGACAGCGAGAGAGGGAACACAAGCAGCAGGAGTGGGAGAGGGACAAGCAGGCTTCCCGCTGAGCAGGGAGCCCGATGCAGGGCTCAATCCCTGCACCCCGGAATCATGACCTGAGCTGAAGGAAGACACTTGACGACTGAGCCCCCCCGGTCCCCCTAAAAATGTCAATTTATTTTAATTAAATCATGTAGTTATTAACTTTCCAATCAACAATCCCAGTGTGATTTTGCAGTAAACTAAACAAGATGATTTTTGTATCCTAGGAAGGCTTTCATCACCTCAAGTTTATAAAAACATTCTATTATACTTTCTAATACTTTTTAAGTTTTGACACATTTAGCTCACAAAATTTTAAAACTTTTGTACGATAAAAGACATCATAAAGTCAAAAGACATGAACAGATAGGGAGAATGTATTTGGAACACATTTAACAGATTTAAGAAGTCCTACAAATTTAGTGAGAAAAAGACAATCAACGTGAAAGTAAAAGCAAAGGATATAAAGACTACAGGCAAACACACAAAAAGGCCAAATATTGTAAGAAAAGATCCAACTCGTAAAAGAGAAGTAAAAATTAAATTAAAACAATAAGATTTCATTTTAGCTAATGGGATTGACTAAAAAATGTAGGAACTAATAATATTAGGGGGTCATTGCCATTCAGAGAAATATATACTCTACAGTAGAGTATATAGAAGACTTGATGCAGACTTGTGAAGGAAGTAGTTGAGCAATATCTGTCCTATTTTTGAACCCAGAAGTTCTAGTACTAGGAATATAGCCTATTGAAATGCACATACATGGGCACAAAGAACTTAGGTATAGGCTGTGATTGTTTTATTGTTTGTAGTAACCCAGCTTTGGAAAGTAATTGAATGCCTAACAATAGCGAGAGTCAAATAAATCATGATACTTTTAAACTATAAGTATAGTATCTATATGATACTATGTATATTACAGTCACTATAAAACTAGAAGAAAAAGGAGAAAAAGGAAAAAAAAAGGATTAAAGTAGATTTTCTATTCTGATATGAAATGATCCAGAGACAGTTCATTAAATAAAAAAAAGTGTAAAAGAACATTGATATTATGACCTGATGTTATTTTTAATAGCAACAAAATAAATGTTCATGTATAAATACAGAGACATAGAAAGGGAGCTAAAAAGATGAACACCTGGTAGGATGTGGATGTTGGTAGTGGTAGTTGAGAGGTTAAAGAGTGGTTTTCAAGTTTTACTCTGTGTATGTTTGTACAATTTGAAAGATCTTATTGAGAATACATTGGACTTCTCCAATAATGGTGACTTAGGTTCTTTTGACAATTCCTTGAAATGAAAACAACTAAAAATTTGGGTAAAATAAAAACTGAAAACTCCCTAAAAGTACTGAAGAGCTGACAAGATACAACATAATCACTAGGCCAAGATCTATGGGAAGAACATTGAGAAGTAAGGTGAGCATGTAAACTGGGTTTAACCTGGAGGCATTTTACAGAAACTTAAATTTTGCTTTTGTTAGCTGCAAAGAGGGAAGGCTATAAATCAAAGCCCAGGACTCCCTCTAAAATGATGAATATAAGTTGAGATCTTTGCAAAATTAAGCTAGAATCCCTATGGCTACATCATCAAGATGGTGTCAGAAATAAACCTCCCTTTTTTCTCACCTGGATTTACCAAGAAAAGTTGTCTTGGTATGAGCAGAAAAGGAGCAAAGTTGTTGTCAGAAGTGTAACTGAAAGCCAGTCCTCATACAGATTTGCAGCCTGAATTCATAATATATGCATAGTTTAAAATAATGTCGAAGTTAAATAAAAATTTATTTATTTATATAATAATAAATTATATATTTATCATATAAATATATTTATATAATATATTTATTATTATATAAATAAATATGTTTATTTATATAATAATAAAATAATTTATTTAAAAAATAAATAAAATAATGTCAAAGTTTAAATGTTACTGTCTCTAGATATCTGGGAAAAGCAAATGCACCTCCTTTCTGGAGAAAGTTTACTTTCAGCCTATCAGAGAATTTCCATAAATGATTTTTAAGGACAGTGACCAAGACACAATGGAAAAAAAGTAAAAATAACCAAGCATATAAGGAAATAAGGTACTATGTATAAGAACTAGCAGAAAAAAACATAGACTACAGAAACAGACCCACGAATAGTTTGGATTTTGGCATTATTTCTTAAGGATTATAAAACGACTATGCACAGTGTATTTCATGATATAATAGACAAGTTTGAAAATATCTGGAGATAACAAGAAAATTTAAAAAGTGATCCTTCAGATCTGGAAGGACACCCAAAGAAGTTCTGTGAATGAAAAATACAACAAACACAAACAATTAGACCTAATTGGAAAGAGAATCAGTAATTTAGGAAATAGCCTAGAGGGAATTTTGTGGAATGAAGCACAAAGAGAAAGGAACATATGGAAAAGCAGTTAAGAAATTTGGAGATAGAATGAATTCAAAGGCTTAAAATATGTTTGATTGGAATTTCTAAAAGATAAATAAAGAAGGTGGGATAAGTGTAATATTTAAAGATAATGACAAAGAATTTTTTCAAACTGATGAAATACAGTAATCTACACATTAGACAAGCTCAACCAATTCCAAATGTATTCAATTAAAAGAAATCTACCCCAAGTCACTTCACAGTGAATCAACAGAGCACCAACTATAAAGGTGAAAAATTCTAAAACAACCAGGAAAAAGGAGATTATCGTTAAAGGAAGGCATATCAGCAATTGACTTCACAACAGCAGCAGTGGAAGTCAGAAGACAGGATAATAAATGATATGTTCAATGTATGAAGGAAATTCATTGTCAACAAACCTAGAATTCCATACACAGTAAAAATGTTTTTTAAGAATGAAGATAAAATAGGGCCGCCTGGGTGGCTCAGATGGTTGAGTATCTGCCTTTGGCTTAGGTCATGATCCCAGGTTCCTGGGATGGAGCTCAGAGTCATGTTCCCTGCTCTGCAGGGAGCCTGCTCCTCCCTCTCCTTCTACTGCTCCCCCTGCTTGTGTTCTCTCACTCTCTTTGTCAAATAAGTAAGTAAAATCTTAAAGAAAAAAAAAAGAATGAAGATAAAATAAAGACACTTTCAAACAAAATAATAAAAACAAAAGCTAAGAGATTTCCCACCAGTATTTCTGCACTAAAAGAAATTATAATACCTGTAATTAAGCAGAAGGAAAGTGATCCCAAATAGATGGTCTGAGGTACAAGAAGAGCTAAATAAAGAGCAAAGAGGGGCGCCTGGGTGACTCAGTCATTAAGTGTCTGCCTTCAGCTCTGGTCATGATCCCAGGGTCCTGGGATCGAGTCCTGAATCAGGCTCCCTGCTTAGAAGAAGTCTGCTTGTCCCTCTCCTACTCGCCCTGCTTGTATTCCCTCTCTTGCTGACTCTCTTTGTCAAACAAATAAAATCTTTGAAAAAAAAAAAAAAAGAGCAAAGAAAATACCAAATTTGTGGGATAAAGCTAAATGAACATTGACTGTATAAAGCAACAATAATTATGTGTTGTGGGTTCTTAAATATATAGAATTAACACACACTATAACAATGTAGTGTAGGAGGTAGATAAAGATACGGTGTTCTAGATCCTTGTATTATCTAGGAAGGAGCTATAGTAATTAAGGTTAAGTGTTAGTAAGTTAAGAGTGCATGTTCTAATTTCTATGGTAACCAAAGGATAGAGTGTACAGCTTCTAAACTAATAAGGAGGGAGTGGGGAGAAATAAAAAAAAAAAGAAGAGCATGAGAAAAGAAACAGAACATGTGGGTCATATTGAAAGAAAAGAAAATGTCAGATTTAACCTAAATACGACTATATCAGCAATTCCATTTGTACCAAAAGTCAGTGGCTTAGAACAAGAGTCATTTTCTCCCCTGAGTCTACAGGTCTGCTGGATGGCTGTGCCTTCAGCTGGGGTCCTCATGCAGCTGCAGTCGCCTGTGGGTTGGGTAGGCACTCTGCTGATCTAGCCTGGACTCTTACTTGTTTGGGGGTTGGCCGGCTATAAACTGGTCTTGGGTGGCCTTAGGCAACTTGTCTTTGCTCTACTGGGTCTCTCATGCTCCAGAAATCTGCCTGGGCTTGTTTTCAGGGGAGAGGCAGGGTTTCAAGAGAGAGAAAAAGCATGCAAGGACTCCTGAGGCCTGGCCTAAGAACTGATACCATCATGGAGGTAGTCTGCTCAGCTGCAGAAGTACTTTGTAGAGGGCATGAATTCAAGGGAGCTCGGAATTATGACCATCAGTGTTATCAGTGATAAAAATGTACTAATTGTTCTGGTTGAAAGCCAAAGATTGAGGAAAACAATGAAGTTCAGTGATATGTTGTTTACAAGGGATACATCTGAAACATAAGGTTACATAAAGTTTAAAAGTAAAAAAGGGAGAAGCAAGGTAACAATATCAATACTAACCCAAATAAAGACAGAGTAACCATTGAGGACTAAATAGACCAAGATTAGAAGCAATACTAGAAATAAAGAGGATCATTTCAAAATGATAATTTCAGTTCATCAGAAATATTCAGGGAAATTGGCTCATTTAATTAGTATGTACCTATTAGCATAGCCTTAAAAACCTATAAACCAAAAATTGACATTACTACAACTCCATAGTTACAGTGGAAAGTTTTAATATACTTTTGAGTAATTTAAAAAGGCTATAAAATACTTGAATAACATGATTAACAAATCTGATTTAATAGACATTCAGAGAACATTGCTCCCCAAAACTGTAGAACACGTGTTCTTTTCAAGCATGCATGGAAATTTATACAAATTGATCAAATACTATCCATAAGGCAATTATCAACAGATTCCAAAGGATTTACATAGCCTATGTTTTCTGTTCAAAATTCAATTAAGCTTTAACTCAATTATTCAGTGTTAAGTGGGAAATCTCCATATAGCTGGAAATCAAAAAAACACATTTCTAAATAACCTACAGGTTAAAAGAAAGTTTTATAATGGAAACTCCCTTGAACTGAAATATAACAAAAATACCACATTTCAAAACTTGTGGAATCAAATTACATGATGCTAAATGAAAACACTTTTGAAAGCTTTTGAAATGCATCTATTAGGGAAGAATAAAGGCTGAAAATGAATGAGCTAAGCATTTATCTAAAGAAGTTAGGAAAAGAAAATTTAAAAATTAGAAAGGAAAAAGCAAAATAATCCTGAAAGACATTAAAAGAATTAATGACATTAAAAGCAGAATAATGAGGAGCGCCAATTGGCTCACTCCGCTGGGTATCTGACTCTTGGTTTTGTCTCAGGTCATGGGCTCAAGTTCCTGAGATTGAGCCTCGTTAAGATCATTTAGTATGATCTTAACTTCTTACAAAAATTCATAGAGGGGCACCTGGGTGGCTCAGTGGTTAAGCCTCTGCCTTTGGCTCAGGTCATGATCCCACGGTCCTGGGATCGAGCCCCACATCGGGCTCTCTGCTCAACAGGGAGCCTGCTTCCCCCTCTCTCTACCTGCCTCTCTGCCTACTTGTGATCTCACTCTGTCAAATAAATAAATAAAATCTTAAAAAAAAAAAAATTCATAGAAAAAGCATACAAAAAGTATGTTGACTATGATCAATGTTATAGATTTATATAGATTTATGAGCCTCGGGTTGGACTCCACTCAGCGGGGAGTCAACTTGAGGATTCTCTCCCCCCTCCCATACCTCTTTCCCCACTTGTGTGCACACACACTCTCTCTCAAATAAATAAATAAATCTTAAGAAAAAAATAAAAACAGAATTAATGAAAAATTGATTATTTGAAAAGACATGTAAGTGATATAAAAAAATATATGTGCATTGCTTTGATGATTAAAAAGTCAATAAAGAAAATGCAGGTAAAGATCTGTATGTTACTCAGTTTCTTCTTTATAAAAGTTGAGAAAATTATACAACTAAATATCCAAAACAAGGGCCTGATGAGGTAAATTGATTAACATCACAATTGAATTTTATTCACTCATTAAGCTTTTTTTTTTTAAAGATTCTATTTATTTGACAGAGAGAGAAAGAACACAAGGGGGGGGGGAGTGGGAGAGGGAGAAGCAGGCTTCCAGCCGAGCAGGGAGCCCGAAGTGGGGCTCGATCCCAACAAGCCGGAATCATGACCTGAGCCAAAGGCAGAGGCCTAACAACTGAGCCACCCAGGTGCCCCCATTCATTAGGTTCTAATGACATAGAAAAATGCTTATTATATAGCATTGAGTGAAAGTAAGTGTACAAAATTGGATGTTTAGTATGATCTTAACTTCTTACAAAAATTCATAGAAAAAGCCTACAAAAAGTATGTTGACTATGATCAATGTTATAGATTTATATAGATTTATGAGCTATAGATTTATGGTGATTTTTATCTGTTTCTTTATACTTTTCAAAATGCGTAGTTCTTATAATTTCTAAAATTGCTGTTTTATACTTTTAAATTGGAAAAGGGAAAAAAATATTAAAAGAGCTATTCCTCTTCTCTTCCCAGTCTTTAGTTCAGTTTACAGTAAAGTAGTAATACCTCTTCACTAGAGGCACCCTAAGTCTGGTGGAAACCAGAAATCAACTTTCATGGGAGGTGAGTTGTAGTTCTCCGTCTAGGCTTATGGGCCTGCCAGTGATGCTCTGAGCACTGTTTATGTTCTTCATAATCAAATGAAGTTTCCAGTTTCATTATTTACCTCCTACTAGGATCTTGCCCCAATATGCTAACACTTGGAGTTTTTTGTGTTTTGTTTATTTTGGTTTTGCCTAAAGTTAAACCAGTATCCCATTCCATTTTCTATCTGCAAGTAATATTACTGAGCTGCATAATGGAATTACGGACTATTTGTGTGATTTATAAGAGGTGATAATGTTTTACGAAAGGTAATAACTTAGAAAGTTTGGCCTACTGCATCTTTAATTGGGTTGTTTTGTGCTCTGTGATCATTTAAATTTTGTATTGATTTTCTTAAGGTAGAATTTCTTCACTTTAGAAATGGTTGAGACATGTTTATGTTAATGATTGGTAGTTATGAACCAAAAGAATTTGAGTTGACTAGCTTAATTAGTAGACAGATTGGGGTATCGAACTGAGTTCAAATAAATAACTCAAACGCATAAAACAGACATTCCAAAGAGCATATGCTTCCCTTGAAAGTCAACAAAAAATAGACACATTTTAATAAATCTCATTGGTAACTCTCTATATCCCTTGACTGTCTTTCTACAGAAAGAAGCAATTCCGGTATCTGCTAGAAACCAAAGGAAAGAAACCTGGTCTTGTCAATGAAGAAAACAGTGATAGCAAAAGACTTGTAGGAGAAAACACAAACCGTGCTACGCTAAATTATACCACGAGAGACTTTTATAACGAAAGGCTGGAGGTAAAACCGCTATCCGTCTTTGGGGTCTGGTGCCCGGATGTCTCCCACTTGGCAGGGGACTTGGCGGTTGTACATCTCTCCCTTTACTCGGTGAAGATGACATGTTTGTGTCCTGGAAAGTTAGCCAGCCTCATGTTATGTACAGCTGGAGACAGTAAGCACCATGGCGTTAGGAAGAAGTAGAGTCCATAGTTCAAATATCTTTATTTCAGCAGACAAAAAAAACGTTCCAGAGAAATCTGTACCAAAAAATTAGACCAAAGTGGACCGAGGGTGCTGATCTGTCTGAATTAGGGAAAGAGATACGGGCTTGCTGTGAGTACTTAACAGCCCATGTCGGGTTGTGCCCTTGATGTTCCCATTCACTGCTTTCATTCTCCTACAGCATTACCTTCTGCGTCCTTAATCGTGGGATATCATTTTAACGTATTCTGTTTCCACGGTAGCTGCTTAGCCAGAAAAGCTGGAACTAATCATTCTTTACTTCTGTGTATTCGGAGGTTTATTGGAGGAATACAATGTTAGGGTACCACAGGAGCTACAAGAAGAAAAGCATGTAGTGCCTGCCTTGATGGAACTCATAAGAAAGCTGAAGAAATAAATCCTTTAAATAACAATACAACGTGAAGATTCTGCAAGAGATTTGCAAGGGGACTGAAGGGCAAAAGAGCAAGACAGAGCAGGAAGCACTCACTGACTGAGCATCCTTAACTGATGTGCAAGGCACCGTGAGTTATATAACTCACACAGGTTTTATATATGAATTTTATACATATCAAAATACATATATATATGTGTATATATATATATGGCAGTGAAGTGTCCAGGCAAGCGGTTTTCAGATGTTTTTTTAACAGCCATGGGACTCTTTATTCAAACCATATTGTAGCTGAAACCCAGTGTGTCAAAACAAAGCAAAAATGGCAGAGCAGCTGTTGTTGTTAAGGGAAAGGAGGGCTTCAGAGCTTCATTTGATTGGATTGCCTTTTCTTTTCCTTTCTCATCTCACCCCCAATCCTGAAGCATCTCTTTGGAACCTGCAGGGGCTCTAAGGATTACAGCTTGAAAATACCTTGAAAATTCAATGCAGAAATTCAATGCAGAAAATTCAATGCCTATTTTTATGGCATCCTGAAAGATGTTCAGATTCTGCTTTAAATTATTCTAGTACAAAAATTACTGCTTCATGAGGTAGTTCTTTATCACTGAACAATTCCATTGGTGAAAAAATTCTTACCCACGTGAAGCTGAAATCTGCCTTCTAATAACTTTTAATTCACGACCCTAGTACCACCTTATGTAGAAAAGAGAATTCATCTCTTTCTCATGAAAACTCTTTAGATACTTAAAGTCAATACCTTGAAATCCTCCCCAACCCCCACATTCATGCTTTCGATCATTCAAAAATCATGTGTTAAGCACGTGTCACACATATTACTTGGGCTGTAAGAAGTCACTGTCCTTACCCTCACGGATCTCACATCCTAATGGAGGAGATAAGCTTCTACAGGGTTGGTTTTAAATCAGTATTTCAAGAGAGTACAGGAGGGATATCTTATCCAGGTCAACGGAGCCTTTCCAGAGAAGAGCTTCTTGACATCAGTCTTAAATGATAAAGTGTAGCTCTATACAAGAGAAATAGCCCAGTATGAATAAAAGGCACAGAAGCATAAAAAAGACATGAGAGAGCCAGAATCTATGAGCAGTTCACTCTTCAGAAGCACAGAGACTGGGGTAGACGGTGTTAAAAGAAGGGACTAGAAAGGTAGTAAGAGGGCTATGTTCAAGGACTGAATTTAATCTTTGGTCAGTGGGGACTTCCTGATGTAGCCAAAGGAGGAGCATGAAAGCCAAACTGACAGGATTGAGAGTCTTTGTCTTCTTGAAGTAACTCAGTTCCATAAGCCAAAAATTAATACTAATTTCAATAAAAGACATTTAGAAAAATATCAAAGAGCCACGTGGAAAACAAGACCAATTTCACAGAGAAATCAACCAACTCTTTAAAGAACAGACAATTAATTCCAGTGATTTTTTAAAAGTGTGCAAGAGTATTGCAAAAGAAGAAAATGTTTCCATTTTTTTTAAGGCAGATATCAGAACATTAAATCTAAAACCTGCCAGGATTGGCACAGAAAAAGAAAAGGCAGACCAAAATCCTAAGAATATTGATGATGCAAAAATCCTTTAAAAAAGGAAGAGTATCAAGGAGACCACAGCAGAATGTTAAATGAATAACAAAACATTACAGCCAAGTGTAGTTTATTCTAGGAATGCAAAGAAGATTCCTATCAGTAGATTGATCTAAGTTGAGAAGTTGTGATTATTTCTTTAGACATTGAAAAAGGGCATTTCGCACAATTCAACATCCATCCTTAATTTTTTTAAATCAGCAAATAGGATAAATAGAAATTGAAGACCAAATGTCATGCTTGATGGGGGAAACTCTAGAAACATTAGCATTAATGGTAGGCAGAATTCTGAGTAAGATGTCCTCTGTGATTCCTACATCCTGGGATCCCTCTCTTCAGTGCCAGTAAGACCTGTGACTTGCTTCTAACCAATGCAATATGGCAAGGGTAAAGGGATTTTATATAATTCAGGTCTCTAATCAGTTGACTTTGAGTTAATGGAAAGAGAGATTATCCTGGGTAAGCCTGGATAGGACCTGGAAGGACCAGGCCTTCCTCCAAAAGAGGATTCAGGCTACTGCTGACCTTGGAGAAGTAAGCCACCACGTGAGAAGATACATGGCCAAGAACTGCAGAAAGCTTCTAGGAGCTGACCGAACCCCCCTGCTGGCCGCCAGCAAGAAAATGGTGCTTCAGTTCTACAACTGCAAGGAACTGAGTGCTGTTCAAACAACCACTGGGTCTGGAAGAGGACCCAAGCTTTAGAAAGAAACATGGCGTGGCTGACATCTTGACTATAGCCCTTGTGACATCCTGAGCCGAGCACCCTAAGCTGTGCCTGGACTCCTGATGCCTGGGACCGGCGAGGTGATAGATACGTGTTGTTTTAGGCCAAGTTTGAGGTAATGTGCTGCACAGCGGTAGAACCCTAATGCATCACTGAAGTCAGCCTCGAGACAAAGATGTCCAATATTGCCATTATCATTTATTAATACAGACCGTGCAAAAAGGCAAGAGAAAGAGATTTGTGGTAACTTGAAAGGAAAGGAGTGAACTTACTACTTGCAGACAATAGTATTGAATCTCCGGAAATCCCAAGATAATTAGTTCAGAAACTATAAAAGCTATAAGAAAGTTCAGTAATGGAGCAGGAATCAACAGCTTCCACATGAGTAAATAACAGAAAGAAAAGACCCAGCTCACAGCGGTAACACAAAAAGATAAAAGTACCTAGTAATAACTAACTAATAAATATGCATGATTTCTGTGAGGTAAGCTTTAAAACATTAATGAAGCCCACTAAAGATTTATACAAATGGAAAAACCTACCATGTTTTGGATAAAAAGGATCGAAAGCAAAATGTCAGTTTTCCTTAAGTTAATTTAAAATTTTAATATGATCTCAATAAAAATGCCAAAAATTTTTATTGGGGGCTTTTTGAGACAAGTTGATCCTATGGTACATGTGGGAGGATAAGCATAAAAACTCTGAAAGAGAAGCATATTTGAGAATACTAGCCCTACTAGGTATTAAAGTATATTATAAAGTCATATCAGTTAAAACAGGATGACCATGAAGAGATAGTCTAATGCGATAGAATGGAAAATTCAACTGTACATCCAAATGCAAAAGAGAATTTATTATATGATAAAGATCTCAAGTCACGTGGACTATCCCATAAATGATTTAGGAATAATAAGGGAACTGAGATAAAAAAAAAAAAACTAGATTCAGACATCATATCTTACATCAGCATAAATTCCAAATGGATCGGAGATTTTAAAGTTTATAATAAAAGTATAAAGGTTTTCAAGAAATCCTGGAAAATGTGTGTGTGGTGTTGGCATGTAAAAGATCTTCAGGGAGATTGAATGAGCAAAAAAGAAATGAAAAGATAGTTTATAACTAATCTTCCTGAATGATAAAGAACTTTTAGAAATTGGTAAGAAAAGGGGCTGATAACCCAATATAGGCTATGTTACCTATTTAAAAATAAATTTAAAGTAATATGCCATTTACCATAACAACAAATAGTGGAGAGCATAAATAACAATAAACTCCATATAAGCCCTCTAAGGAGACCATTATGAAATTTTATTGAAAAACTTGGAAGAAGAACTAAATAGATAGTTCATGTTCAAGGACATCAGTGTTCTACATGGGAAGGATTCTTCCTAAATCCATCCATAAATATAAGGCAGTTCTAATCAAAATTTGGACAGGCTTATTGTAGAATATCACCAGCTGATCCAAAAGTTATCCGATAGAGCAAACAACCTAAAATACACTAGAGTAGAAGTGGGGAGAACTTGCCTCACCGGATGCCAAGTATCATTGTAAAGCTGTAATCAAGGCAGTATAGGAATAAACAAATAGACTTGAGAACGAAATCGAGAGCCAGAGCTATCCAATGCATATGAAATACATATATCCCATGTATATGGGGATATAGATAGGAGGTATTGTGGATTAGTACAGATAATTTAATAAATAGGACTGAGGAAACTGAATATCAAGCTGAAATACATATTGAACCCTTCACTTCACACCATACCACAAAAATGAACTCCAGATCAAATGAAAAGCCAAGGATGAAAAGCAAAACTTGAAAGTTTTCATGGAAAAAGGAGGTGAAAATCTTTATGACTTCGATTGAATAGACTGTGATTCTCTAGCACCTGAAGGGCACGAACCAGAAGAAAAAAAAAAATGTCATGAATTTGACCATCAAGATCATTGTTTTTTTAAACAGGAGTAGTTTCAGTGGTTTCATATAAGTAGTTCAGTAGTTTCATATAAGCAGCATTGCAAAGTGGTTTGAGTAGTAAATAAGCAATCAAAAAGTCAGGGCAGGGAGGGTAGACCCCTGTTTTGAGAAATGTTGGAGGGAGAAGGAATCTGACGCCACATAATATTTTGGAAGAACACTTGGCCACTAGGAGACCTGGATCTGAGCCCCTGATTCTTACCCCTTTCCACCTGAGAGACCTCGCCCTCGTTCCTTAATCACTCTCCTGACTTACAGTCTAGCTTTCCTTCGCTTAGACCATGCTCCTCACCTCTTGAAAAATATTTCGATCACTGCTGCGTAGAGTGCTCAGTCTCTCTCTTTGGTGTATCCCGAGTTGGTGAGGAAATTAATTGTAGTGAGTTCCTCACAAATCAGGCTAAGCAGACCCTTCCATTATACGTATGACATATATAATTACACATACAACACGTAGAGTTCTGTTTCTTGGTAGCTGCTCATCCATGCTCCTGACTCATTTTAAAAAAGATTTAAGACAGATGGAGAGTCAGAGAGCTGAAAGGGACCAATGATTCCGGTCCTGTTCTTAGACAGATGAGGAAAACTGGAGACTCAGATGAACTACTCAGGATCGCACAGTGAGTTACTGATAGAGCTGCCTCTAGAAGTCAGTCCTCCTGATTACTGACCTTGAACTCTTTCCAAGTATATCATGCCACTTTCCGAAGTCTTCCTGACCACAAAGGGCTCTCTCTTTCTGAACACTGATGAGATTTGCTGTCTGAACATCTCTTTCAGCTCTTAGTTGCTGTTTAATAATTTTTAGTTAGCTTTTCATATGTGTAGGCCATCTCCCCAACTAGATCGCAGGTCCTTCAAAGACTAGATTAGAGTTTTTTCTGGGTAGGTATTTTAGTAGATGATGTGTAATCCTGAGCAAGTCTCTTAACTTCTTTTGACCTTAGTTTCCCATTTATGAGATGGAGGTATGGCTTGGACACCAGTACGAGGACCATCATAGCGAAAATCGCTCCACAAGAAGCCTCACCTTTGACCTACTTTTTTTCCCAAACCATCTTCATTAACAATGAAGTTTCAGTTCAATGAAATAAATAATATTGTACAGAGTTCATCTCCTCAGGATTGAACTTGTATAATACTTGCTTTATGAACCCCACAGGGATATTGTGGGGTAGGAAAAAAATAAGTATATGAAAGCATTCGAGAATGGAAAAAGCATTATTCAAAGAGCAATAACTCCTTGACGGGTCAGGGCAAGAGAGGTATCTCTAATGTGCTTTTAACAGGAGCGTTCTGGACGGGCAGAGTGAGTTGTCCCGGCAGATACCTGATGAGTTTAGAGTCTGCTTCACGGAGATGGGAGTAATCGGCTAGGAGGAAAGAAGAAACGATGAAGTAAAACTGCTTTACAACAGTTACTGAGTTAAGGGTTATTATGGCCGGTGCCATTCTGTAGCAACATGCCCATAAAGAAGTAATAGAAGGCGCTATAGCAAGAAATTTTAAAGCACCCAAAATTGCACTATGCCAATTACAAAAAGTTTAATTTGTATTATGTATAAATTATTTAACAAAATACATCATTTAAAAATTCTTTACATTTCTGTTATTCCTAAATCACTATAAAAATTTTCCAGTCTTACTGCTAGGCCTTTCTTTTTTTAAAAACTCGGAATTGTGGGGCGCCTGGGTGGCTGAGTCAGGTAAGTTTCAGACTCTGGATTTCAGCTCCGGTCATGACCTTGGGGCTGTAGGCTGGAGCCCCATATCAGGCTCATGCTGGAAGTAGAGCCTGCTCAAGATTCTCTCTCTCTCTCTTCCCCTCCCCCCTCCCTAAACTAACTAAATAAATAACTCAATTGTGTTTTAAGAAACTCAGCAATGTGTAAAAGAGGCATTCACTAAATATACTGTGTGCCTTCTATTTGCGTAAATGTACTGCACGTCGTAAAACATTGCTCGTTTCATCTATTGATGGATCTCTGGTGACTCACACTTGTCTTTCTCCCTGGTAGTCCCTGTGTAGCCCAGATTTACTGAGTGTTAAAAGGGAACAGCTCAATGCTGTTCTCATCAACAAGCTCACTTAGTGCAGGTGACTAAGTCCCAGGCCATATTTCAGAGTTAAAGAAAGTTAGATTCATCGGAGAAGTAGCCAGCTGGAACCACTTGTTATTTATCGCCCATCACAATCTGTACATATTTTTATGCGAGGTCAACTCATGACCGGTTGTTTTTAGCGCATGAATTAAATCAGGTCGGCATGTTGACCCCTGAATGGTGAGTGATTATTTAGAGAAATCTTATATGTTATAAGAAAATTTCCAAAATATGCTTTTGTTAGGAAAGTTAGTGACAATTGGAACTCCTCATTAACTTAGGTTTATTAGTCAAGAATCTACAACATGTTTTGTCATTTTAAAAATTGTAAAAATTTGGGAAAGGAAGAGAAATAGAAGGAGGAAAAAACACTCATGGTCTCACAATCCAAAGGCAACCTTAATGATACTTCAATATATTTTCTTCCAATAATTTTCCGTATGCTTTTTCTAACTTTTTTAATGAAAATTTCAAACATACAGCAAAGTTGAGAGAATTTTATAGTAAATGCCCATACACTCAAACCTAGATTCTGCTGTTAACATTGTACCGTAGTGTTCTTACTTTGGGCCCACATCTATACGTTGACCCATCCTCTATTCATCATCAATCCACCTTTTAGTTTTTAATTCATTTCAAAGCAATTGCAGACATTAGCATGCTTCTTCCTAAGTAACTCAGCATGTGTATCATTAATCAGAGTTCAATATTTGATATAGTTTCTTCACTGGGGGTAAAACTTATGTACAATGATATACAAATCTCAGGTGTACAGTTGCTAAGTTTTGATGTGTATAACCTAACCGCTATCAAAATTTTATTTTGTATTTTTGTTTTTCCATTCAGCATGGTAATGCATTTTCCTTGTTATTACAAGTCTTTATAAGTATAATTTTAATGACATACCTGTTGACATTTTAAATTTAACTCTTTAATTCATCTTGAAATTATTTTTTATTTGAGTTGGAGGTTTGAATAGATTCTTTTCTAAGAAATTAAACCTCTTGTCTCATTGACATTTATTATTTCTGTCCTCCTTCATTGATGTGAATTGCTTTCCTATAATTCTGATCGTCTGATCTATTCCATTAATTTTTCCATATATGTGATGGCACTTTCCATCATCACGCCTCAGTACTCCTCACAAGTATGAAGACCCAAAATAAATGTTGAATTCTTATATTGAACATATGGCTTTGTTTCAGCCTCTAGGGTGAAATTGGGGCCCAGTGCCTGAGTAGCTTTAGGCCCAAAACTTCCCCTGTTGTGTTTTGGACCCAGATTTTTCATTTGCAGACTTCCAGTTCCAGAAGTTGAGTGGGAGCATTGTTTCTCTCAAGGCCAAGTTCTGGGTCCCAAGCTTGTGTATCTTTCCTCTTCCTTCTTGTACACTTTTCCCCAACTTTGTCCGAATGGTCTAGGCTAATGAATCAGTGTAGTGCTACTACACCATTTCCTGACTTACAGACTGAATTCAGAGTATGGTATTTCAAGTATGTGTATGGATATTAACTGACCTTATGCCAATTAAGATTGTCAGTATCCATGCCCTGATAGAGTTACCACTAGAAGCCATGAATCTGCATTCTTCCGTCTTGTATGAGCTTAACTCCCTTAACTGAGAAAGGAGAAAGTCTACCAACAGAGAAACAGTAGTTACGATCCAGGTGATTCCCATAAAGAAACATCTTCTAGCAGAGCTAACAGAGACAGGAGCGGACTGGGAAGTAGAGAGCTCCTCGTTGCTGTCTGTAATCAAGCAGAGCTTGATTGTGTCAAGAGTGTCTAGGAAGTACTCCTGCTCTGAAGGGTGAGGCTCAGAACAGATTATTTCCTGTTACTCTGGCTCAGCTAATTGTTCCTTTGTCTCTTGGATTAATTACCATTCAATGCAAATTTTTCCTTTTTTAACAGGAAATAAAGGAAAAGAAGAAATTCTGCAAGTTGTATATGGAGGATCTTGTGAAGGAAGCCACGGAAATCAACATGAAAAACGAGGCCCTGCAGAAGCTTTGGCCACAGATGTTCATTGAGCTTGTTAGGGACGCAGTCATAGAAATCCGCAATAAAAATTCCTACATGAAGCTTTGCCTACAGCAGATAACTGACCAAAAATAGAAATGGCTTTTAGTTACAGTTGATTTTAGCAGTTTTGTGTTTTTGAAGGTCGGAAACAAGTAGGTTTAAACATGTTGAAACAACACTACCCTACAAACTAGGAAGCCTGGCATCAAAGCACTATTGCCTACCGTTCCCGTAGTTGAAGGAAGGAAGGAAGGAAGGAAGGAAGGAAGGAAGGAAGGAAGGAGAGAGGGAGGGAGGGAAGGAAGGAAGGAAGGAAGGAAGGAAGGAAGGAGGAAGGAGGGAAGGAAAGAAAAAAGGGAGGATTAGCTTCCTACATCAGCAGCCAAACAACCTCTGGGAACCAAGCGGTCCTGCGAGCTCGCTGGGCCCTGCGCTCGCACAGCGTCTCCGGCTCCTGCTTCGCCCGGCGCCCCTGCTCTAGCCCAAAGCACGAAAGTGCTGGCTCAGGTTTCAGCATTTGCTTCTACCTACTTGCAGCTGATAATTTCCAGTTATTTGCCTTTTTATTTTATGTCATGATTTCCAAGCCAAATATACATTCTTTTTTATGAGCGAAGAATAAACTTATTAATAAATTAGTTTAAAAAAAAAGTGTATTTGCCTCCTTCATCCGGTCAGAAGTGTCGTATTATCGGATGTCCCTCTCTAGCTGGGTGGGAGCCCTTCTCTTCGCTTAAGTAGGAAGAGGCTCCGTCCTTCCAGGGATGCATCCTCGGGGCACCACAGGGGGTTGTGGGGTCACCGCGGACAGAAAATATGAACAGGAGTGCAGTGGGGCAGGAAGAAAAGGCTTTGTGTGAAGGGAGGCCAAGGGAATGTGAAGTGCGGTCACAAGTCAGTGAGTCTGCTTCTCTGAAAGGTGTTTGTTTCTGTTTTTAGCTGTTGGGGGCTCGGTCTTCAGGTAGGCGTGCGTCCCTGTGCCTCAGGAGTATTAGGGATTCGTGGGCGAAAGGTCCTCATTTTTCTAGTTCCCTTCGAAGATCAAACAGGTAAATACGACACAGGCAGGGGTTGTCCTAGTTCATGCTGGTGGGGAGGGTGTTTCGAGGCCCTTAGCGTAGCTGCAGATAATACAGCTTCCGTAAAACAACTTCACAGGTCGATTAATAGGAATTCTCCGACTTGCTCAGATTTCGCCTGGCAGCTCTCAGGGCAGCGGGGCCGCCAGGAGGTGGGACAACGAGAGTGGAAGTTACAGGACAACAAAGTCATACAGAAATGCTTGGAAGGAAGGTAGGCAAGCTGCTTGTGCCCTTCTCCAAGAAGGAGTGCTCAAGTTTAGGTAATATAATGTTTCAGAACGTGACCTTTTTATTTTTTTATATATTTTTCCAATTACTTTTATTTTATTTTTTCAGTGTTCCAAGATTCATTTCATTGTTCATGCCCCACACCCAGTGCTCCATGCAGTACATGCCCTCCTCAGTACCCACGACCAGGCTCAACCAACCCCCCACCCCCTCCCCTCCAAACCCCTCAGTTTGTTGCTCAGAGTCCATAGTCTCTCGTGGGTCATCGCCCCCTCCGATTTCCCCAATTCACCCTTCCTTTCCTTCTCACAATGTCCTCCATGTTTTTCCTTATGTTCCATACAGAAGTGAAACCATATGATAATTGACACTCTCTGCTTGACTTATTTCACTCCGCATAATCTCTTCTAGTCCCGTCCATGTTGATACAAAAGTTGGGTATTCGTCCTTTCTGATGGAGACATAAGATTCCATTGTATAGATGGACCATATCTTCTTTATCCGTTCATCTGTTGAAGGGCATCTTGGTTCTTTCCACAGTTTGGTGATTGTGGCCATTGCGGCTATGAACATTGGGGTACATGTGGCCCTTCTTTGTACTGCATCTGCTTCTTTGGGGTAAATACCCAGTAGTACAATTGCAGGGTCATAGGGTAGCTCTATTTTTAATATCTTGAGGAATCTCCACACTGTTTTCCAAAGTGGCTGCACCAACTTGCATTCCCACCAACCCTGTAAGAGGGTTCCCCTTTCTCCACATCCTCTCCAGCATTTGTTGTTTACTGTCTTGTTGATTTTGGCCAGAAGGCTACCTTTTAAGTCCTGCTGCCCTGGATTCGTATCTTGGTGCTTAAGCCACCAGTTTACCAGCCTGTGGGCCATCTGAGCCCCACCTGCCTCGTCATACAGCCTGCCTGAAATCGTATCGTGAGGAGCAAATGAGATGATGCGCTTACAGTGTTTATGTCACAATGTCCGGCACACACCAGTAAATGAAGCTATTCTTTCAGAAACAGGTTGAACCACAGAAGTGGTGCTCCCGGACAGGAAGAACTTTTAGTTTCTTGATGATCCATTAGCCTTTTGAAATTAAAACATGGACCATCTCTCATCTGGCTGGTAAAGGGTGATTTCTCTTGGGGTTTTCTTGTTTGATATGGAAATGAGATCCCACCTAGGGGGTGACGTTGAGAGGAGGGACAAAGATGTCTTGTTTATGGGCTTCCAGTAGAGAGGAAAGGCCAGAGCTCATGATCCCTTGGGCATGTGGAAAACTTGCTCACTCACGATTTTGCAGGTGAACCATCTGACTGTTTAATTAGTCATCTCTCTGACTTCCTGAATGCTGCCTCTTCTCCCCTACCCCTCCCATCCCTGATGCTAAAGGCATCTGACCCTCATCGTCACATGCATTCTTGGCTCTCCCCAGTGATTCGGGGAATTTGAGGGACCGTGGGTCAGCACTCAGTGACTTGGCAGCAAGCCTGTAGGCACTGCTGGCTCTACCCAGACCTAGTAGTAGAGTTTCTGTCTTGTTCCCGAAACCAAATCTTTTTATGCCCCAGCTCTAGTCACTTGGTCTCTCATGCGTTTGTACCTGAGCCCTTTCTTGCCTGCCCCTGCTGTCCATAGTAGATGGATTTCTGCTTCTTGAATCCTTCTTTTGCCTGGTCCCAAATTTCCAATGGCTGTGCCCTCCCATATAATTCTCTTCCCCTCCTGCTCTACTCCTTCCCAACCCATTTTGCTTGCTGGAGTTTCTAGGTGTAGATAATCCCCAGATGAAAGGACAAGGGGACCTACGTCTACCGGGCGTGGAATCAAGTGAGGGTACTATGTTGTTAGTGGTGATTTCTAGAACAGGTTGTCCTCTCTACTTGGGGTTTCCCAGGGTCTTTGGGAAAGGAGGAGAGATGCACACCCCATAGTCTGAGACTATCTAGGTCAGCCTGTGCTGAAGGATTGCTTTTTTCCAAAAGCAATCTCACGCAGAAACAGAATATTGTGGTTGCTTCAAAAGCAGAAATGTCCAGTATCCGCCATTTGGAGACACATTGCCCCATCATGTTCTGGTTCTGGAATTAAATGGTTAAATATGCTGCTAGATCCGGGGATCATTGCTGAGTGTGCCATTGGATCTGGGGCTAGTTAACTGTGCTACCGTCTGGGGACTGTGCTGGTCTCAGCCTCCCCCTTCCTAAGCTTTCACTCCACCCAAGGCCTGACACGTGAGACTGCAAAGCCTTACCCTGCTTCCGAGCTATTCCTGACCAGGGCAGGGAATCCACGGGGATTCATCTTCTCCTCCATTGGTTCATAATGATAATCCTAATAACAACTAAGATTGATTAATATTTTGTACTACTAAGCTCTTTACATGCATTATCTCATTTGATCTCCCAGCTCAAGTAGATGAGAGTTACGCCCATTTGAACATTTGAAAACTGAGGCACGGAGAGGTTGAAACCTCCATGCTGGGAGCCTGCTTCCCCCTCTCCCTCTGCCGGCCTCTCTGCCTACTTGTGATCTCTCTCTGTCTGTCAAATAAATAAATAAATTACCAATGAC
This sequence comes from Nasua narica, assembly GCA_028533885.1. Taxonomy (NCBI): domain Eukaryota; kingdom Metazoa; phylum Chordata; class Mammalia; order Carnivora; family Procyonidae; genus Nasua; species Nasua narica. The sequence goes on along the minus strand of CM052797.1, from coordinate 28,149,823 downwards.
CAATAAATAATAGCTAAGACCTGCTGTCAGAGCCACTGTTAGTTTTAAGGTTCTGGCATCTGAGTAAAAGAAATGAAAGAGTGGAAAGAAAGGAAGGAAAGGAAGGAGGAGAGAGGGTGGGGGGCAGGGAGGACAAAAGAAGCAGTGAAAGAAGAGCCCGGCTAGTCAGCAAGGCAAAATGCAAAACAGAATACAGAGAGACTGCTCAGGAAATACTAAGTTTAAATCTTGAAGAACAGAGGTTAGTTTTTGTAACCTGCTTTTCTGGGCCAGCTGGAGACGGAAAGGGTGCTATTGCCAAGTTCAGAGCCAAGTTTGAAACGTGATCATAGCAACTGTGGCTAACCAGTATTGATGGAATATTTGTTATCTTTGATCCTGATTTTCTACTTATGTTTATGTTTTTCCGGCTCATTGTGTGTGTCTTTTGTTGCAAGCTACCTTGAATCCTTAGGGGAAAGAGGGTAAGGATATATAACTAATCTAAAGTATACTCCAAGCTCCAAAGAATAAATGACTCCTGCAGTTCGTGGGCAACAGGATAGTTTTCAGTTTCTCTTCCGGAGACGATGAAACTATTTATTCATCCTTTACACCAGTCTCTCTAAGCTTGACTTGGAGAGTTGACTTCCCTTCATTTATCTTGAAATATTTCAACATGCAGAAATGCATGTAGAGTAGTAGTATCTTAAATAAATACCCTGTGTCCACCACCAACCATAACAGATATTAATACTTTTCCACACTTGCTTCAGATTTTAAAAATAAAAGATTGGAAGCAAAGATGGAGCCTATGTGTACTTTGTGCCTTCCCACTATTCTGAACTTGAACCTCCTTATTCATTCATGTTTTCATACCATTTGTACTTATGCATTTATGCGTGGGGAGTTTATTGAGTAGATTTTTAAATATTTTCAAATTTTATAGAAATAGTATCATGCAGTGTGTATTTTCCTGTGCCTTCTTTTTCCCCCCACTCAGTTGGGGAAACTAAGCAGTAGCCCTAGGATCCCTACTCAGAAACATAACTGATGGGAGTAATCCTCCTTTTTTTTTTTTTTTTTTTACTGCTCTTTGATATTGAGTTGTATGGCCAATATGGGATTTATACATCCATTTTCCTACTGGTGGGTATTGAGTGATTTCTAGTTTGTAACTATTACATACTGGCTTTACTATACTTGAAACCTTGAATATATATGTTTTGAATATACTTTGAATACACACGTGGGTTTGGGGAGGTACATAATTACTAGTGGAATTTCGGGGTCCGAAGCACACACTCGACTGTATTAAATATTGTCAAATTGCTCTCTGAAGTGATTTGTATCAGTTCATATTCCCATAGCAAAGAATACAAGTTCTAGTTGTTGCACATAAACAATGACAATTATATTTTCATATTTGCAATCTGACGTATTACGCGAAAGATACGTGTACTTGAGGGTGGCCATTGGCACGGAAGACATTGTCCAGGGGCTTTTTTATTTTTTTTATTTTTATTTTTTTAAAGATTTTATTTATTCATTTAACAGAGAGAGAACACAAGCAGGCAGAGAGGCAGGCAGAGGCAGAGAGAGGAGCAGGCTCCCTGCCGAGCAAGGAGCCCGATGCGGGACTCGATCCCAGGACACCGGGATCATGACCTGAGCCAAAGGCAGTTGCTTAACCAACTGAGCCACCCAGGCGTCCCTCCAGGGGCTTTTTTAAAAGATGAAATTTATGTTCTGTGAAATTCATTTAAGAGTATAATTTGATTAATTTTGAAAGTGTAATCAACATCCCAAATAAGATACAAAACATTTTAATATCAGAGAAATTCTTCTAGTCAGTCCTTGCCCTTCCCCACGAGCAACTGTTTTTCCTCATTTCCTTCACCATCAATTAATTTTGTCTATAGAACTTCAGCAAATGTAACAATACAGCACTTACTTTTTTGTATCGAGCTATGTTTACCCAACATAGTGTTTTTGAGAATGACTCATATTGTTTCATGCATCCATAATTGGTTATTTTTTATTGCATAGCATGAAGATACCACAATGTGTTTATCCATTTTATTGTGTTATTTCTAACTTAGGGCTATTATGAATAAAGACATTTTTTTACCTAAGTCTTTTTGTTCAGTGGATCTGAACATTTTGAAGGTTAGCTTTATAAGGAATTGCTATACATTTTAATAAAGGAGTTGTATAATTTTTTTTTAAAGATTTTATTTATTTATTTATTAGGGAAGAGAGAGAGAGTGAGAGAGAGCATGAGAAGGGAGAAGGTCAGAGTGAGAAGCGGACTCCCCATGGAGCTGGGAGCCCGATGCGGGACTTGATCCCGGGACTCCGGGACCATGACCTGAGCTGAAGGCAGTCGCTCAACCAACTGCGCCACCCAGGGGCCCAGGAGTTGTATAATTTTATACACCCTCTAGCAATGCATAGAGAGTTCCAACCACTCCACAGATTTACTAAAATTTGTTATTGCAGGGCTTCATTTTTTTTTTTTTTTTTTAGCTATTCTAGTGTGGTTTTTTCAGCCATCTTTATTTACTTATTTTATCTTACTTTTCCTGACGTCTCCTGCTGTTAATCACATTTGTGTATGCCTTTTGGTCATTTATTTATCTTCTTTTGTGAAGTAAATGTTCAGGTCTGGTACCCCTTATTAAAATTTGAGTTATCTTTTTATTATTGAATTATATGAGTTATTTATATGTTCTAGATATAATACTTGTGTTTTGAACTATGATAAAGTTCAATTCATCAATTTTTTTTTTTATGGCAAGTGCTTTGTAATGTTCTTTCTGAAATGGTTTGCCTGCCCCAAATTTACAAAGATATTCTCTGCTTTTTTCTAGAAGCTTTATAGTTTTAGCTGTGGCCCTTCTTGAATTAATTTTTGTGAATGCTGTGGTCAAACTTCATTTTCTTTTCCATATGAGAACCCAGTGTCCGCACAATTTGGGGCACAGTGCCTTTCCTCCATTCAAATGCCTTGGCAATTTATTTTTGAGAATCAGCTGACCTGATATACGTGAGTCTTTGTAAACTTACATTCTTTTCCAGTTTTCTTTTCTTTTCTTTTTTTTTTTTTTAAGATTTTGTTTGTTTATTTGACAGAGAGATAGAGAGCACAAGTAGGCAGAGAGCCAGGCAGAGGGAGAGGGAGAAGCAGACTCCCTGCCAAGCAGGGAGCCTGATGCGGTACTCGATCCCAGGATCCTGGGATCATGACCTGAGTTGAATTGAAAGCAGCCAATTAACCTACTGAGCCATCCACGTGCCTCCTTTTCCATTTTTCTATTCTTACATGAAAACCACACTATCGGGTGCCTGGATAGCTCAGTGGGTTAAAGCCTCTGCCTTCGGCTCAGCTCATGATCCCAGGGTCCTGGGATCAAGCCCCGCATCCCGCTCTCTGCCTGGCAGGGAGCCTGCTTCCCCCGCTCTCTCTGCCTGCCTCTCTGCCTACTTGTGATCTCTCTCTGTCTGTCAAATAAATAAATAAAATCTTAAAAAAAAAAAAGAAAAGAAAACCACACTATCATGATTACTGAAGTTCTGTAGTAAGTCTTGAAATTAGGTAACATAACTTCAACTTTGTCCTTCTACAAAATTCTTTTAGTTAATCTAGCTCATTGCATTTCCACATAAATTTAAGAATCGGTTTGCCAATATCTTTAAAGTAAACAGCTTTGAGGATGATTATTGGGATTGTACTGAATTAATAAATGAATTGGGGGAGATGAACATCTTAATAATATTGAATCTTCCCATTCATAAATATGAGATAGATCTTCATTTACTTAGATCATTTTTTCCGGTAAAATTTTGTGGGTTTCAATTTAAATTTTATTCTGAAATAAGTTAATTCCTAAGAATTTCATTTTCTTACATCTTAAAGGTATTCTAAATTCTTATTTCTAATTTTTTTGCTAATACAATTTGTTTTTATTTACAGTCGATCCTCATATTTTGCAGATTCTGTATTTGCAAATTCATCTCCTTGCTAAAGTTTATTTGTATCCCCCAAAATCAGTACTCATAGTGTTATCATGTTCCTTCACAGACATGACCAGAGTGATGAAAAATTTGAGCCATCCAATATGAGCACATGTTTCCAGCTGAGGTCGAGGAAGGCAACATTTTTTTTTTCAGTTGTGATAAAAGTAAACAAGTGTCCTTTTCATGGTATATTTAGGGTCACTTTTGTTACCTTGTTATGTTTTTTGAGGGTGACTTCCTTATTTAAAATGCCCCTGAAGGATAGTGCTGGACAGCTTCTTCATGTTTCTAAGCACGAGAAGGTTGTGATGTGCCTTACAGGGAAAACATGTGCATTAGATAAGCTTTGTTCAGGCTCAAACCCGGGACCCCGGAATCACGACCTGAGCTGAAGGCAGATGCTTAATGACGGAGCCACCCAGCCGCCCCAACAGGGCAATATTCTTTAGTAGATTTTATTTGCTATATTTGTTTAAAGGTATTTGTGTCTATGTTTATTAAAGATATTGGTCTGTAATATTTTTTCTGTCGCATCTTTTTCAGGTTTTGATACTAAATTTAAGCCGGCTTCATGAAACAAGTGGGAAATTGTTCCCCCCTACTCTATTTTCTGAAAAAAAGGAAGAACCATATCCTTTGAAATATATTATAAATTTCCTTGTGATTTCTTCTTCGACTCACAGGTTAGTGAAGTGTGTTGCTCGGTTTCTAGGTATTTGGCCCCATTATGTGAGTAATAAACACCTTTTCCTGCCCTGTTAGTTTGTGTGTAATGTCACCAGTATCTACATCGGAACCAAAGTTTGGCCGACAGCTCTATCTTATTTCTGAAAGGTGACTATAACATCTGTTTGTATCAACTTGGGTCAAACTTCTTTTTTTTTTTTTAAAGATGTTATTTATTTGACAGAGAGAGATCACAAGTAGGCAGAGAGGCAGGCAGAGAGAGAGGGGGAAGCAGGCTCCCCGCTGAGCAGAGAGCCCGATGTGGGGCTTGATCCCAGGACCCTGAGATCATGAGCTGAGCCGAAGGCAGAGGCTTTAACCCACTGAGCCACCCAGGTGCCCCGGGTCAAACTTCTTGAGCATGTTGCTCAAATCATCTATCTTTTTCTTTTTTCCCTAAGCTTGGCCTATTATTGAAAGATTCAAAATCTCCCACTAAGATTGTGGTTTTGTCTATTTCTCTTTGTGTTCTAATATTTTTTGCTATAGGCATTTAAGGGCATGTTATTAGGTGCATACAAATTAAAAACGGATACATCTTACTGGTGAGATGATGTTTTTGACATTATGAGGTAACTCTCTTTCAGAGCTAGAAAAAATTTTTCGCCTCAAAGTCCATTTTGTTCAATATTAACTTTTTTTTTATTAGGATTTGAATGAGATTTTTTAATGCTTTAATTTCAACCTTTCTATATCCTTATGTTTTAGGTGGAGTGTTTCTTTTAAACAGCATATAATTTACATTTCTATCCAATCCATCAATCTAGCCTTTTAATTTTTTTTTAAATTTTATTTACTTCTTTGTCAGAGAGAGAGAGAGAGCACAAGCAGGGGGAGTGGCAGGCAGAGAGAGAAGCAGGCTCTCCGCTGAGCAAGGAGCCCCATGTGGGGCTCGATCCCAGGATCCCGAGATCATGACCTGAGCCAAAGGCAGATGCTTAACCGACCGAGCGACCCAGGTATCCCCAATCTAGTCTTTTAAAAGGTAAATTTTGTTTATTTACGTTTGCTGTAATTATAAAACTAGCTTAGTTTAAATTAACCACTTCACTTTGTGCTTTTACGTATTTCACCTATTCTACATTTTGTAATTTTTTTTTCCTTTTTAATTGCTTCCCTTTGAATTACTGGGCATTTTTTAACCATACGTTTTCCCTATAGGATTTAGAAGTTATACACTCTGTTTCTATTTTTTTGAGCGATTTCCATAGAATTACAACATAAATAACATAAATATATTTGATATTACATAATAGACAATGAGCTGAAAGCTAGGCGTAAAAGCATCACCGGTTCAGTAATCTTGTACAGACTTACTAAAGTACACACTTAATATTCACACTTTTATTTTTTATCTATTCATGTCAGATCATTTAAGATGATTCCATTTGCCCAGCATATTCATTTTCTTATCCTATATTTGCAAGGGAGTCATCTATTTCGTTCATTATTTGCATTAATTTAATATGTTCATCATTATTCTTGACCTTCAATAAACCATTTTGTGATTTGAAGCTAGACACATCATAATAGAAATGACAAATATGCAAATTAAGGAAACTCACTCATTCGGTAAGGATTTACCGGGCACTTATGAGTATGTGCTAGGCTGGGCTGTGGCTAAGGATATAAAAGTTAGCAATAATAGACACAGCCTCATAAAATTTGCAGCCAAGTGGACAACAGAGTGTGAATGATGAGAAGCTACATTAGCTCAGGGGAATTATCCTGACTCATTCTCAGCAGAAGAAAACTGATTGGAACACAGATAATCTTTAAGAATATAAAAATGAGAACATTTCTCTACATCTGTGAAAATAATTTTATTTTTCGAATTTGTGGAACATATATAAAAACAAGTTCTAAAGTATTTTGACCTCTCTGAAACTACCAAACTCTCTGCAGGCCACTCCTTCGGACTGCTGGGATCCACCAGTGGATTTGAGAAATAAACATAGAGTTGTGTTTTTTTAAATATTCCTCTCCGGCAGAATTTTGGCTGCTGGGATTGACTTCACTTCCTTGCTCCAGGATAGGCCCCTCGACTGGCATAAACTGGTTAACATAGTTGCATGCCTCTGGCTACAGTCCTGACGTACTGAGTAAGGCCTAAGCCCATCAACATCTGGAATTTCTCTAGCATCAGTAACTGGCTTAGGTAGGACCAATTGGAGAGAAGTGTACTCTTGCTTTTGTTTTTGTTGATTTGCTTTGTTTGTTTTGAATGGTTGGAAACAAGACAGCTCTCCCTCTTTTGCTCTGAATACAAGATGTACAAATGTGAGGCCTGGAGCTTCTGCAATAATTTAATGCCACAAAAGAAATTGGCCACACCCAGAAAGGGAAAGCCGAGAAACTGAAGAGAAGTGGAAAAGGAGTCCTGTTCAAACCATGCTTGAAGGCTGCTCTACCGCTGAACTTTGTTGAGTGGCCTGAGGCAGGAGGACGCTGGAGTCTGGAATACTCGGAAGGTTTATTCACTCACGTGTCTGGTGGTTGATGCTAGCTGCTGACGAGGACATCCACTGCGTGTCACCCAGATGCCCACATATGGCCTCTTCAGGTGGCTGACTGGGCTTCCTCATAGCCCATAGAGAGCGTACGTAACCACGTTCTATCCACTTTTCTGACTTTGCCTTAGAAGCCACATAGCATTACTTTCAGATCTGAGATCACACAGATTCAGCTCTGGACCGGTGGAGTATCAAAGTCATATTGTCTGAGAAGCACGTAGAATGGGAAATAACGTTGCAGCCATTTTGAAAACTATCATTTGCCACGCGTACCGTGCTACTAATCTCTAAGGCCTTGGATGTTTTGTAACATTTCCTGCTACTTTTTTCACCTGGCTAAACCATACTCAGCCTCCTCTGGGTGAGGCGTCCCTATCGACGTGCACACAGCACCCTGTATTTCTGTAATCATTGGCTTATCACTTACCTGCCTGTGTCCTCCGCCAGTCTGTGAGTTTCCTGGCATGTTTGTCTTCATGTCTTCGTTGCTGTGTCTCCAGCATATGTAGCAAAATATATAGATGAGTAATAAATCTCTATCTAGGCCTTTGTGTAGTAAGCCAGTTCCATTTAAATTGGATCCCCATTTTAGCAACGGCCCTCTGCTTCTGACTTTCAATATCCTTACATCCTGCAGCTTGAGCACTTCGTGCTGACACCTCTCTGCACCTTCCAGATGTGAAGTTCCTACTTTTAAAAGCCAGGCAGCAGAGAACACTCTGAGCTACCTCATGGTGGCTTTGCTTGGCAGCCAACGGTTCGGTCTTATAAGCATCGCCATGTGTGCACGGCACAGTGAGTGGAAAAAGGAAAAATACGTAACTCTAATACTAGAGATGAGAAGTGAAACCCCACAGCTACTACGCAGAGTCAAAGATGGAAACCATTAAGCATGATGAAAATGCCGTAAAGAACGAGAAAAGGACAACACGTAAAGAACATATACGAAATGCTGAAAATATATCATCAAAGATAGAATCTAAAAGGAAGGGCATTACTGTGGATTTTATAAATTTTTTAAGCTTTCTGGGAACGAAAACCCATCATTATATATAATTTCTCCTGTTGAACTTTCGCTACTAACAGACTTATAGAGACATATTCTGCATTTAAAGAGTGGACCACTTAACCTCAAGAATACGTGAAGCTCATAATTAGATTACACCAACTCTGCAGGTCAAGTTTAATAGTGTATCCCGGCTGAGCTCTGATGTTGAATATGGTGACAGCAGGATATGTGAGATGGCGGAAGACTTGAGGACTTGATGTATCTGTGCCTGACATAAGCACGCAAGATACTTTCGAAAACATAAGCAAAGACTGACTGACATCACTCTGGGAAGGATTTCTCAAAGAATGGCATGGGGATGCCCACATCGGAATCACATGTTATACATCTTACAATTCAGATGCCTGCCCCCAACCCGTTTATTCGGACCAAATCTCTACAGGTGGATCCTAGCATTTTTAAAAAGATATTTATTTATGTATTTATTTATTTATTTATTTATTTGACAGAGAGAAAGAGATCACAAGTAGGCGGAGAGGCAGGCAGAGAGACGGGGTAAGCAGGCTCCCCACTGAGCAGAGAGCCCAATGCAGGGCTTGATCCCAGCACCCTGAGATCATGACCTGAGCCGAAGGCAGAGGCTTTAACCCACTGAGCCACCCAGGTGCCCCAGATCCCAGCATTTTTTTAAAAAGATTTTTATTTATTTATTTGACAGAGAGAGAGAGATCACAAGTAGGCAGAGAGGCGGGCAGAGAGAGCAGGAAGCAGGCTCCCTGCTGAGCAGAGAGCCTGATGTGGGGCTCAATCCCAAGACCCTGAGATCATGACCTGAGCCAAAGGCAGAGGCTTTAACCCACTGAGCCACCCAGGCACCCCAGATCCCAGCATTTTTAACAGGCTCCCAGACTGCATCCATCACCATGAGAAAGTCAACCTCTAGAGATGTAAGCCCACCCATATTAACAAGAAGAAATGGTTTACAACAAGAAAACAAGAAGAATCCAGGGAAAGTTTTTGTAATCAGCTTTGAAAATACTAAGTTTATGCATATTCAAATGTCTGAGGCCTCTGCCTTTCTCCTCAAGCTGACATTGGGATAGCAGGACTGGGTGGTCATTCTTCCAACAAGTCTCTTTGCTGCAGTGGTCATGCAATCCATCTGAAAAGAAAACTGGACTATGGGAAGAGACTGGTGGCCAGTGGCAGAGCATTTTGTAAGATTATGACGCAGAGACTAAAGGCTTTGGGTATTTGTAAGAAGAGTAACACCCTGGCTTCTGCACTGTGGAATGGACTGCTGGCAACAATGGAAATGGTGACGGGATAGGACTGATAGCCATGTCGGGGGCAAGTGAGGCCATTGACTTCCAGCTAATCCCAGCACTTAATGTACATTTGTAGAGATCTTCAACACTACAGATTACATCCAGTAGCTAAATTTACAAAGCCTTTTAGTCTAAGATGGTCAAAAGATGGACACGAAGATGCTGTAAGAAACATGAAGACTCATGAAGAAACATGCCCAGAAGAATCAGGCAAAACTGAGAATGGAAATATAGCACTGATCCCATAGAGCTTAGTTCTTCATTTGAGTTCAACTAAAACCACTCAAATTCTGCTGGGTTTCCTTCCTTCCTCCCTCCTCCCTCCCTCCCCTCCCCTCCGCTCCCTCCCTCCCTCCCTCCCTCCCTCCCTCCTTTCCTTCCTTCCTTCCTTCTTTCCTTTCTTCTTCCTTCTTCCCTTCCCTTTCCCTTCATTTCCTTTCCTTTCTTTTGTCTTCTTTTCTTTCTTTCTGTCAGTGAATCTGTGGTTCATTTCTACAGTCTAGGAAAGAAACTGTATGAGTGAGCTTCTCTCTCTGCCTCTCTGTTTCCTCCTGTCCATTTTTTCCCCTTACTCTCTCCACATTTTTCCCTACCTCTCATATCTTGCTATAAATCCTTTCTCAAAATCAATCATTTTATTCAGATCTATCTTCTCTCCCTCCATTTTTCTCCTTTTATTTTTTTATCCCAAATATTTCTGTTATGCCCTCGCTTTTTCCTGCTCCTCCCCTCTCAGTGTTCTCTCTCTTCCCACACTTCTCATCACAAAGTAGCACCCCCCTTCCTCTCATTCCATTAATCTTTGTATCTTTCTTGCTTGTTTCTGAATGTCTCTAGCCACTGTCTTTCTATCTCAGTCTTTCCAGACCTCGGTGGCTATTTTTTAATATTTTTTCAGTATGTTCAGTTCGCCAACCTATCATTAGTTTTTGAGGTAGTGTTCAATGATTCATCTGTGGCTGTTTTTAAAAGTCTCTGTGTTGATCTTAATCTCTAGGAAGTTATTCTCAGGAGTACTATGTGCCAAGGGAAAGGAAAGAGTCTGACAAGTAATGCAGAGAGAGTAGAGACATGTTACATCCAGTTTGTCTCCTCCTAGACTGTGAATTCCTTGAGGTAGGGACAGTACTTGGACTGTATTAGGCGTATATCCACTTAATGAACTGGCTGTTGTTACTGGGTAAAGTCTTAGTATCAAGAGACACCATTACTATATTGGAAACCATGGTTTATTTTTTTAAAGTCACATTTTCCAGTGTGAATGGCTGAACAGCAGTGGCGGAACTTTTGCTCATCTTTTATATGCATCCTGCCACGGCCACTATTTTAATCTGCTGTCAAGTAAAAGAAAGCAGGGCTTGTGTTGGGAAAGGGGCAGAGGAAGATCAGAAGGAGCCAGGAATACCCCGTTGTCACTGGAAAGCAAGAATCCTGTTTTTAAAAATGTTAAGGCCAATATCAAGGGACCCAAATTTAAGGGCTTCCACTTACCAAGTAGTAACAATTTGAGCACAAAATAATATGTTATTATGGTTACCTGGAGCAAGTTGGGTCCCTGAAAGAACATGGACTCATAATAATTCTCACAAAAGAAAAGTTAATATAACCAGTACAAAAATAGAGTTGTAATGCAAAAAATGGATAACCAATTATGGATTTGCTTCTTGTTAATGGATTTTAACAAATGGTTATTTGTTTACATATGGATAGTGTATGTCTCCCACTAAATTACTATTTTCTACAAAAATATACAAATGTTGATGTATATATTTCTTTCTTTTTTTTTTAAATTTTGTTTATTTATTTGAGAGAGAGAGAGAAAGAATGAGAGGGAAGAAGGTCAGAGGGAGAAGCAGACTTCCCACAGAGCTGGGAGCCCGATATGGGACTCAATCCTGGGACTCCAGGATCATGACCTGAGCCGAAGGCAGTCACTCAACCAACTGAGCCACCCAGGCGCCCTATATATTTATTTCTGAGGAAAAAATAAAATGGGACTAAGTAAACCAATAATATAAGGAAAAACAGGAACTCTAGCAAGAAGAGAGAAAACTGGTTTGGTTGGCACTAGGATTAACATATAATAATTTAGGTGGAAAGAAGGTCTAACACTTAATCAGAATCAGTGATCACACAACATTACCAAGTAGGAGGAAGTTTTAACAGGGTCTTCCAAAAAGATGAATTAGTCAAAGATCCCCAAAAAGAAGAATATTCTACCAACACCCAACGCCCAATTTCATTTCTCACAGGAAATGAAACCTCTAGATGGCCCTGCTCATTTTAATAAAACAGCAATAAGGAATACATGATTTTTTTTTTTTTTAAAGGTAACAAACCGAGTCAATACATGATACTGAGAGGACATGGGGTTTTGTAAATCTGGCAAAGTGAGACTTAAAAGTACATCATTTCCTGAAAGACAGCAGGTTGTAAAAATAGATAAATAAAGTGCAAGTGGATGTGTGACTTTAAAAATCATATTGTGGTGACACGGGAAGTTAACGCAGCCTGATGGGGAATCCTGTGCCTAGCCCCACACTGGGTCAGCCAGTAACCCAGATCCTGTAGCCGTGGCCGAGCCGAGCAAGTGTACTTTTTCTTTCAGGTCTAGTAATATTACTCCACCCTTGGGAAGAAATAAAAATATATTACTGAAACTCTAGGAAGATATTAAAATAAGTATACTAATATCCCCTAGGAAGGTATAAAACAAGCACATAAATTATCAAAGAAATGAATAAGCCCATTGTTCTGAGGATTTAGAACACAGTCAAGGGTAAGTATAATAAGCTTTGTAGTCACTGCGTTTGTGAAAGTTTTATGATATTTGAGGTGTTCAAGAAGCCAGCCACGGTAAACAGGTAATCGCATTTGAAATGATTTAAGAGAATTTAATCAAACATAGCTTACATTTTCAAGATAATTTGTTTTTTAAATAGTTGTTTATTAGGTAGATGAGTTCAATAATTTGAACATTACACAGAAGGCAAGTTTCCAGTTCCTGACAGGAAAATTTTAAAAACCTGGGCTGTGAGGTCCCTTCCCCGCGGAATCATCCCCGAGGAAATTAGAGACAGTGATCGAAAACATTTGTTACAAGTTAGAATCACCCAGGGAGCTTTAAAAACTATTGATAATCAGGGAGCCTCCTCAGACCAGTTATATCAGAATCTCCAGAAACAGAAGCTGGGCACTAGCATTTCTAAAATACTCTTTAGGTCCAAGGTATGCAGCCCAAGCTGAGAAAGTGACAGAGGAGGGGAGAAGGCAGTCTGTGGAACTAATCATAAAAACTTCAAGAAGGCCTTAAGGAGACCGAAGACAGTTGTGAGCTGTGGGGAAACTCGTGGTAATATGGGATGGGGACACGGTGGGGCATAGGTGCAGCTACGGAGGGAAAATGTTGTTGTTCCCCTACATTTCTTGGGCGGGAGCTTTTCTGGCTCTATCACGTCTGCGGAATGGGAATTCGCAAGAGCAGCCCAGATGTCAGGTGTGCGTGTGGGGGAAATGGAAGTGTTGGGGTACGCGGGAGACTATCGGGGCAGCTTCAGGACCCTACGGGTTGAGAACCTGGAGAGAACATATGGCTAGCTGCGTTAAGGCATTTGCTTCCTCATTCCCTTTCTTTCCATCCCCTCAATGACAGTCGATTGCAACCCAAGATAATCTGCTCTTTCCCAAGAATTTAAGGGAGGTTCTCTGAATGGAGGCAATGCCCACTGAAGGGATGGAAATGGTGTTAGTCTGGTGGTACCCTCATTCCTAGAGACCTTTCCTGGCCTTCTCCGTGAGGAGACCTAAGGATCGGTATCACACAGGCTATGTTCTCTGACCACAACACAATTATGTTAGAAATAAATTACAGGAGAATAATTATTGGACGATAATTCTCCATGGGTCTCCTATGCTTCTGTGTGTTCCCCAAGTAGAGACATTGTCAGCTTTTGTTATGGACTAGATTTTCAAGGGTGTTCATATAAACAAATAGTCTTGGAAAATAAAGATTAGTATCTCCCTCCTTAGTACAGGGCAGGTTTGTTTGCTGTTCGATACAGTGAAGACAGTGTGTCCTTCTGGGGCACAGGCTGGGTGGGTTGACTTATACCCCCTTATAAAAGATCGGAGTTTCCTAATCTGAAAGCCCCTCAACTGTGTAGGGGCGTGTCCTTCTGGACCCACTCAGGCATCGCTCTCATGGGACTCGGGAGCCAATGAGAAAAGGAAGTGATTAGACCCTTCGCTTCTGATCTAGGAGGCTCATGTCTTCTGCCAGCATTTTTGAAACTATGACTGGCTACCTTGTTAGCTTACAAGCAGGGTAAAATACAAGACCCTTCATGGTTCTTGCTAATGACTTTTAGAAACCCCTGGAGTCTGTATATGAAATAGTGTACAACTAAATAATTAGATTAAAAAGGAACACATGAAGATATTACAGAAAACAGAATAAACTGAAAATATTTTAAGTTAAAATTTGTGGACATAGCTAAGGCAGGATTTGGAGGGAAATTTATAAATTGAAATAAATGTATCAAGAATCAAGAAAGATTGAAAACTGGGAGCCTGGGTGGCTTAGTCCTTAAGTGGCTGCCTTCGGCTCAGGTCATGATCCCAGGGTCCTGGGATTGAATCCCGGCATGGGGCTCCCTGCTCAGTGGGAAGCTTACTTCTCCCTCTCCCACTTCCTCTGCTTGTGTTTCCTCTCTCGCTGTCTCTTTCCGTCTGTCAAATAAATAAATAAAATCTTTTAAAAAAAAGAAAGATTGAAAACTAGTGAGCTAATTGTTTAATTCAAGAAGAAGGTAAAAGAAAATTAGAGCAAAACTAAAGAAACCAGAAGGAAATATTAAGGGCAGAAGTCCACAACAGAAGTAAACAACAAGAAAAACACTACTAGTGCAATATATAATAATAATAACAACACAAACGATGGAGATCAGCAAAATTAAAAGCTGGATTTTTTTTTTAAAGATTTTTATTTATTTATTAGAGAGCGAGAGACTGAGAATGAGAGGGGAGAAGGTCAGAGGGAGAAGCAGACTTCCCGCAGAGCCGGGAGCCCGATATGGGACTCGATCCCGGGACTCCGGGATCATGACCTGAGCCGAAGGCAGTTGCTCAACCAACTGAGCCACCCAGGCGCCCTAAAAGCTGGATTTTTTAAAAAGATAAGCAGGATAGTCTTCTGGAAAGACTGGTCAAAACCAAGGAAAGATCATATAAAAGAAACAAAGTGCAAAATGATAAAAAGGAAGTAAGTATAGATGCATAAGAAATTTTAAAATAATAAAATATTATGAACAACCATAGTGTAACATACTTGAAATTGTAGATGAAATAGATTTGTTCTACAGGATGGTGTATAAATTCATTCACAAGAAGAGCTTGGGCACTGACTCATCACAATGGAAACCTACCAATCAGAAAGGAGGTGCCAGAAACTCTGATGTGTCCTGGCCGAATAACACCTCCATATTTCTGAGATAAAATAAAACGGCCCGTTGGAGAAAAATAAACATCAAATAGGCCAGTAAGCATTAAGGAAGTGAAACGGTAATCAAAGCTTTCCTCTTGCAAAAAAGCTGCAGCCCAGAAAGTCTTCTAGATGAAAGCGTTACAGACTTTTAAGGGACAGAGTAACTCCCTATCTCATATATTCTCAATGGGATCAAAATTCATTGGTTTTTGTAGGGGGACAAAAACATCTTGGATATCAAAAGAGTTTGTGGCCCTCTACAGAGTCACAGTGCAGATATACAGGGTGTCTGCGGTATTAAAATTCCATGGTGGGGAATTAGAAAAAAATATATCTAAAAAAGCTCCAGGAGGAGTGGGAGGTTATAACGGCAAAAAAAAAAAAAAAAAAAAAAAGTTGAGACACACTAATTTTCTTCCAGAAAATAGAAAAAGAGCAAAATCTTTCCAGATCATTTTAACATTTTAAGAGGCTCATAAAATTGAATCCAAAACTGGACAAGAAGAACTCACATGTCGGTATAGACAGCTATCCCCTGCTTTTTGAAAGTCCACGTTACATCACTTTGCTTTTATGAAACATCTACATTAGTGCCTGTTTCGCTAACGGAAAAAATTCGAAGAGGATTTTCACTTTTACCAAAAAAAAAAAAAAGGAAATGAAAATAGCATTGAGGGCTGGTTTTGCAGCAGCCACCCACCCCCAAGGAACAGCGAGGGTGGCCCCACCAAGCGCCTTCCCTGAAACCACACTCAGCATCTCACCATCAAGTCACCAGAGCTTTGAACTGTGTCTGTGAGCATCTGTGCTTGATCCCGATTCACTGTGGGCATTTGTTAGCAAGATGTGTGCTAAGCTATCAGAAAAGCCTAAGAGAGGTTAATTTTTGAGGTCTGAGAATTCTCAAAAAGATTTTCAGATAAATTGATGGTAAGTGTTTCTTTGCTTTATGCCATTTTGGCATATGAAAGCTTTCACGGTCATGCTCTACTTTGGCAGAGTGGGGGAAGCCTGTACTTACGTACACATAATGTAGGCATTTATATTCACAAAGGAAATGTGCCTCTTGAAATATACAGAGTCATGTTCAGTTATAAAAATGAGTGCAAAAATCCTCCATAAATATTAGTTAAATGAATCCAACAGAGTATTAAAAATACATCATGGAACTAGCTTTACCCTCCTGTCTTAAACAATGAGAAAAGCTGGATAGAATATGTGCAGCAACTGTTTTAAGATACTGGATAACAGAGAGATCAGGACTGTGATCCCAGAGAAGAGGTAAACCAGTGTGATGCATCCTGTGGCTTTCTGCCTTGGAGGTGAGTTGGGGACTGCAGAGGGGGCAGGAGTTCTCAAGCAAAACAGCAGTGGTCTCTCTGAATGGAGGGGTGGAGACTGGAGTTCTGGAGTTCTGAGGCAGCTGGAAGTTGTAGGGCAGAGTTCCAGAGAGGAGGACCTACATGGAAAAGCAGCTCAGTCTTCAGTTAACAGTAAGATGTGTAGACAGTGAAACTCTTTTGTATATATACACAGAGCTACGTGTGTGTATGTATGCATATATGTGTACATGCAACTGTAATATTACTATAAGGTAGACTGTAACGATTAAAGCTGTTTACTATGAACTCTAAAACGATTAAATAGAAAACAAAGAGTCATAACTAGTAAGTCCTCAAAGAAGAGAAAATGGACTCATAAAAATATTCAATTAATCCAAAAGAAGTCAATAAAATAGGGAAAAGTTCACAAAGAACAGCTGGAACCAACAGAAATCAAACAGTGAGGTGAAAGCATATCACTAATGGAATAAGGTGCAAATAGTCAAATTTAAGCAGAAATTGGACACTAGAACAACATCCAGCTATATGCTGCCTACAAGCAACCCACTTCAAGTATGCACGCGATAGATTAAAAATAAGAGAACAAAAAAGATACACAGGTCAAAATAAAGCAGGAGTGGTTATACAACATTAGACCAAGTAGAGTTCAGAGCAAATCTTAGCAAGGATCAAGAGGATCATTTCGTAATGATGAAAGAATCAGCTCACCAAAGGACATAACAGTTCTCAGTGTTTTTGCCCCAAGTAGCAGAGGATCAAAATACATCAAGTAAGAAAACCTGACAGACCTGAAAGGAGGAATTGGCAGTTCCAATTGTAGTCAGAGATTCCAACATGTTCTCTCAACAATTCATAGAATGAGTAGAAAATCTGTAAGGACAGAGAAGACTTGAAAAACACAATAAACACTATAAACCAAATCATTTGTGTATTTATAGAGCACTCCCAATCACAACAACGTCGTTCTTTTCAGGTGTACAGGAAATAGTTACTAAGACACCACTCTGAGATGTAAAACAAGCCTCAGTAAATTGAAAATAATCCATTCAAAGTACGTTCTCTGACTACACACAATGGAATTAAATCAGAAAACAATAAGAAAGAAATACCTGGAAAAAGCCCAAATATTTGGAAACTACCATACTTCTGAGTAACCCATAGATCAAGGTAGAAATCCAAATGCAAAATTAAAAAGTATTTTAAACTAAATGAAAATGAAAACACAACATATCAAATATTGTAGGATGCTGGTAAAGCTATGCGGAGAGGAAATGTCTTAGAAAGCTTTCAAATTAAAGACCCGAGTTTCCACTTTACAAAAAGTAGACCAAATTAAACCTCAAAATCAAAGAGAAAACCAATGAAACCAAAAGTTTGTTTTTTAGAAAGTCAATAAAATTGATGAATCTCTAGTCAGATTAAGAAAAAAGAGAAGACACAATTTACTAACATCAAGAAGAAGGAAGCACCATAACTAATTTCAACAGACATTAAAAGGACAATAAGGAAACACTATGAACAATTCTACACACATAAATCTGACAACTTAAACGAAATGGGCTGATTCCTTGAAAGACATAAACTACAAAAGCTTATTCAAGAAAAAAAAAATTGATAACCTATATAGCCCTAAGTTGAAGAAGTGGGCTTTTGGGGCACCTGGGTGGCTTAGTTGGTTGAACACCCAACTCTTGGTTTTGTCTCAGGTCATGATCTCATGGATCATGGGATTGAGTCCCTAGTCAGGCCCTGTACTTAGCAGGGTGTCCGCTTGAGGATTCTCTCCCTTTGCCCCTCCCCCCACTTGTGTGGGCACGCATGCGCGCGCACGTTATCCGTCTGTCTCTTTCAAATAAATACATCTTTAAAAAATAAAAATAAAAAAAATAAACTGACTTTTTACTTAAAATCCTTCCCCCAAAGAAAACTCTGCACTCAGATGTCATCACTAGTAAATTCTATTAAATATTTAAGGAAAAAACCCACTAATTTTTTTAACCTCCACTAATTTTAAATAAACTCTTCCAGAAAAATTGGAGAACACAGTCCCCAATTTATTCTTTAACATTACTCTGCTACCAAAACCAAAGTCATTATAAGAAAGAGAACTATAATCCAAAATCCCTCATGAACATATTATTTTGAAAATTCTTAACGATATTTTAGCAAATCAAATCCAATATTACATAAAAAGAGAATACTTCGTGACCAAGAAGACTTCATCCCAGGAATGTAACGTTGGTTCAACATTTGAAAAATTAACCAATGTAATTCACCACATTAAGGACTAGAAAAGAAAAATCAGATGATCATCTGAATAGATGCAGGAAAGGTACTTTGTGCAGGGAACATCAGGGAAGAGGATCCCTAACAGCTTGGGATGTGACAACAAGAGTCATCCCTCCCCATTCCTGCCTCTGGGCTGGCTCCAGGGAGTGGACAGAGGGCTTCTCTCTGCCTTAAGACCAGCACTTCCCAGACCTGCTCTGTGTGATGGCCTCGCCTACTTCCTAGTCCATCAGAATTTTAGTCCCCAGTTTAGGCTACTCATTTCATCAACAGACCTGACAAAAGAGGGATTGTAGGCTTGGTTTCTGGTAGCCAGGTGCTCCTCCCCCAGTCACTGGAACTGACACCCCCCTCCAACACCACTGAGGTGCTCCCTCCCCCCCACTTGCTTGATAATGGGTAAGTGGTCATTTTAGGGCTTCGCTATAATGGCAGATGAATAGTGTTTACCATTCAACCTACCTGACTCTTTGGTCATCTGGAAAGTATTACAAAAGTGGGTTTATAATTTAGTTTCTATGTGCTCCAGAGCTAATACCTACCTTCTTGCTTTTGCTCTTAAATCCCCCATAATTTTTCACATAGTAATCTCCATACTCTAATATTTCCACAGGAGGCACTCTCTAACCCAACTTCCTTGTTAGCATAGTTTCTCCAGGGAGGAGAGGGAGACTGCTGGCAAGACCGTGGAAAGAGGGCTGCTGCTTTACATTATAAAACTTGGAAGCACTATTTGACTTTTAAGACTGTGTAGGTGTGGGGGTGCCGGAATGGCTCAGTCGGTTAAGCATCTGCCTTCGGCTCAGGTCATGATCCTGGAGTCCCAGGATCGAGCCCTGCGTTGGGCTCCCCACTCAGCACAGAGTCTGCTTTTTCCTCTGATGCTCCCCTCTCTTGTGCTCTCTCTCTTTCTCTCAAATAAATAAAACCTTGGAAAATAAAAAATTTCAAAAATTTCAAAAATGAGAAAAGAAATAATTTAAAAAATGTATATGTGCAATTCTTTTATAAAATAGAATATCCCATGCCTGATCTTTTTCTTTGGCTCTGCGTCCAGATTTTGCTTTTGCTTTTCTAGCTCTGATCTTTGTGTCTTTTCCAGAATGACTCCAAGCTGCAGCCCACTGGCATCATCCAGCATAGCATAATCTATATGCTGATCCTAAACCAAGCCATGCCTTACTGCCAGGGAACCTTCTCTGGCCATGTTCTGTGGTCCCCCTGCTCAGTGGGGAGGGGGACTAGACAGCCATAGTGTGCAGGAGCAGATTCATTTCAGGAGGTCCCAACAGCCATCACCCTTGAGAGAAACCACCTTTGGGAATAGCGAGTGCTGCTGATAGGACATTTTATCGCTATAAAGTTCTTAATCGTTTCTCATTGGTCACAGGGAGTGATCCCTAACTGTTCAACACTTTCTTCTTTAAGAGGAGCAGCAACTTCCTGGAGCTGTACCAGTGGTGTGTGGCTTACACCAGGCAGAAAGACCTTGCATTATATTGGGTGGATGTGGCCTCAGGAAGGTTACAGCTGTGAAAACTGTTACCCTAGTCTCCCTCCCACCAGGAAGAGCACTGACTTTTTTCTTTCCTATTTCCCCTTGCAAATCTTCAGTCTCGGAAGCAAAGCAATCAATCACGTTGTCAACACAAATAGGCCTCATAAAATTCAAAGTTAAAGTCAGCACTGACAGTTTCTTCACCCATAAAAACGAGGGGGTTAGACCAGATAATCTCGAAGGGTCTTTCCAGCTCTCACGTCTAGTGACTTTATGGCTTCAGTCAACAATATAAAACAAGAGTGGAAAGCAAAAGACTTCCTCTAAAATTTAGCACAGGTTCTGGAGAAAAAGAGAGTTGATTTGAAAGGTAAGAAGCCCAAATGAATTCTGAACTGGAGCGGGACGATAAGAATGTGCTTATAAAATGTATCACCACCCATGTGCCTTCCAGCGGGCTCTGGATAATTTCCAAACAGTGGTATCTGACTGATAAGCATCTTTCTTCGTTAGTGTAACCATGGTTTGTTGTGTTTGCCAAAGGTTGGAAGAAAACTGAGCCAACAGCTGGAGGCCAGAAGTTCCCCCACTCCTGCCCTACACATCTAGACTCTAGGCTTTCACATTTTCTACTACATCTCAAGGTAAGTAACTCTACTTTTGGCTTCTCTGTCCTCTGTGACTATGAAACACCACATCTCCCTGGCAATCGGGGATGCATTTACCTTTACCAAACCTTCCAAAAAGCCTCCCAGACATGCTGTAGCAGGAGTTAGCGTTCAGCTGGGAAGGTTCAGAAAGCAGCCTGCACCAGAGTGGCTTGTTCCTGGAATGCAAACTCTCTTTGAATCCAGAGATGCAAGAGATCTCTCGTGGAAGAAGGGGGCGCTGTAACGGTTTCAGTGAAAAAGCTGTAGACACGATAAGCTCATCTTAAGTTTGCCAGAGAATTCAGGACCATCGCTTCGGGAGTCAGTGGGACTGAGAGGGAGCGGAAGCCTCTGGGAGGGGTGAGGTGGCTCAGTGAGAACACATGTACTCGGAGAGGAAAGGACCCGGGGGGGAGGAGGCTGGCGGGGTGCTGCCATCCTGGGTCTGTTCCCAAGAAGCGCGTGTCTCCCACCTCTTCACGCCTCACAGGCCTCCACTGGAGCTGGTGGTGTTTTGCATTTCTTCAGTTATTACTGAGCTGTCCACTCCTTCACGTACTCGCTTGTTCATCCCTTCAGTAAGCATTTAGTCAGCGCGTACCTTGTGGCACGGATCGTCATAGGTTCTGTTCACACTGACGAATAGGGTGCGGTTGCTGCCCCCCTGCCCACCAGGACCCACAACCCTGGCTGGGGAGGCAGAGGACTACACAGGCAGACGCCCCTCTGCACGGTCCATGCCGTGGGGGGCAGATGATGTGGTGGGAGCCTAGGAGAGGGACAGCTAAGCCACCCTGACGAGGGGTTACAGTGGGCTTTTCCAAGGAGGGCCTGCCTTCGGGGTCCTGAGGATGAGGTGTTGTATTCCATGGGTGAGGCAGGGGCAGGGAAAGAGACAAGGGGTCTTCTAGACCCGGGGGAGAATGGGGTGCAGCTTTCACAATGGCTCAGAGACCAGGAAGAACATGTGGCCCATGGAGGCCAAGAAGTGGTCCCGAGAGCTTAGCTGATGAACTCACCCCACACTTCACCGTGGGCTGGACGCCATCTTTACTCAAGTGTTTACTGAGCAGCTTCTAGGAAGAAATTGGCTTGCTTAGGTTGCCCACGGGGAATGATTTCACTCAATGTGATTGTATCTAACTCTACACAGTTGGTTTTAAGGAAATGTTGCCTCTCTGGAAGGAACGTGCCGATTTTTGAACCCAGGAATAACCTGAGGAAATAGTGTAGTCATAAACAAGGTGAGGCTCAGGGAAGGCGCTGGAGGGAGAGACCCCCGGAGGGTCTGGCAGCCCTGGGGAGCGTTCGGAAGGCACAAACCCAGTAGGGAAGGGACATGGTGTTAACTGAGCCCCTGCACAATCAGGCACCAGGAGAAATGCTACGGAGAGGCCATCTCACCACCCTCACAATAACCTAATGGAAGGTGGTGTTTTTACACCCACTTTACAAATGAGGGAGTAGAGGGGTGGGGTTTGTCGAAGCCATTTGCCTTATGTCACTTGGAGAGGCTAGCCATGGCTTTCTGACCTGAGCAGAGACTGAGTTAGGTCGCCAGAAACGAGACCCCTGTTAGGCAAAGGCAGCACCACGTGCTGTATCTGTTTAGCGGCCAGCGGCTCGGGACAATGGGGTAAGTTGTGGCGTCAGTGTTTAGAGCGGGCACTCGGGGGTTCTTGGGCATTTTGAGCATGGAATGTTCATTCATTCATTCCTTCCTTCATTCATTCATTCATTCAATTTATTCAGTAAAAGTTTTGCTGGAGTTGCAGCTGCAGAAGCAAACAAAAAGAGACAGAGGTCTGTGCCCCCTTGGAGCTTCTGTCCTAGAGAGGAGAGGAGGTAATAGACAAGACAAAGGGATGCCTGGGTCTCTTGGGTCTCAGACTCTTGATATCTGCTCAGGTCATCATCTCAGGGTTCTGAGATGGAGCCCCCGATGTGGGGGGAGGGTTTGCTGCACGCAGCAGGGAGTCTCTCCGTCTGCCCCTCCCCTCGCACATGAGCGCGCACGCGCGCTCTTTCTCAAACAAAAAATGAAAAACAAACAAAAAAACAAGGTAAAGAATTTACTCACAGTAGGGTAAATTGTGATAAGCTGTAGGGAGAGAAATAAAGGAAGGAAAGAAGCACAGAAACGTCAGGGTAGCTGCAGTTTTACAGGGAGTGGCCAAGAAAGTGGCATTTGAATAGGTGTCTGAAGAAATGGAAGGACGGACCCTGAGACATCTGGGGAAGAGTGCTTCTGGCAGAGGAAAGGGCAAGGGCTGCAGACAAGAGTGTGCCTGGGGAGTCTGAGAACCAGCCTGGAGCCCCCACAGCTAGCTGGGAGGGAAAAGGCAAGAGCGAAGGGGCTGGGCCTTGCAGGCCCTCCATGTAGGACTGGAAGTCTCTGGAAGGTCTTGAGTGGGGGGGTAACCCCATCTGACTTCCGTTCCAACAATGTCCACCTGGTTTCCGTGTTGGGGTCCACCGCCCGAAGGCTTTGCTCAGGGACCGAACGGAGCCTGTGAGAGAAGTAAGAGCCCAGCGTTCTGGCCCGGAACCGGACGTGACTCACTGAAGGAGGGCGGCGGGGTGGGGTGGGGAAGAGGAGGAGGCAAGGTTTGGGACCCAAAGCCCGGGCTTCTGGTAAGCTTGAGGCAGAGGTGTGGAGGACATGTCGGCTCCACGGAGGCCGGGGGCAGAAGGACTACGTCAGATCCCACAGAAAGGAGAGGAGAGATGAGCTCCGAGGGGAGGTCCTTGGATTTGCAAATAAACAGCCCTGAGATCACGCATAGTGTGGGCTGTGGATTTCCACCCAGTCCCACATTCCCCATGCGTACCTGTGGGGTTCTTTGGGCCAGTTTCTTTTCTTTTTCTTCTTCTATTTTCCTTCCCAGCAGCTCTTTTTAGACCAGGCTGGCCTATGCCTATCCACTTCTCCAGTACTGGCTCTGAAGCCTGTTTCATTTAATGGTCCCTCCAGGGATCTCTTGGTAACGGGTGGGAGGGTACCCTGTCCTCTGTATAGTATTTTTATGTTCATTTTTATGGGGCATTTATTTTTCATGCTAAAAATATCCTGTGCCTTTCTGGAGGTAGGAGAAGGGGGGAAATGGAGTGGAAAAATTATTTCAGCATCTCACTTACAAATCTGCTCAGTGGACCAGAGTTCCTTACCTACCCTGGGTTTGAGCACTGGGTTTCCATGCCTGTTTCTTGATGTCCTCACTAACATATTCCAGCCAAGGCCCTTCCTGTTTTAATGAAAGGAAAGCAGTGCAGTCCCTCCCACTCATCTTCAAAACTCCCTCCGGAGGGCCTGGTGAGTTTCCATTCCAGTAGATGGCACGAAACTGAGTTCATGGAGCACAGAGAGCCGGAACATCTGTTTCTATGGGTCTACATGATGTCATTTGTCCTGAAACACCCCCAGCCTCACACACAGACAGCCCAGATTCTAAATTTGGAAAGAAACAAAAACCAGAAGGGGAATTCCTACTGGGATAATGTTCTGGGTGTGGAGAGGCATCCAAACCTGGCCTCCATGAATGGACTGATTGAGCCAGTAGACTTTAGATGGCTAATCTCTTCTCACTGCTCCCCTAAACTCTGTCCTTTGAAAAAGAAAAGAAGAATAAACTGGGCATAGTAGTTACTGTGTGAAATGAGCCTGGGGATTAGGATTTCCTTGCGTCTAAGAGCAGTTGAGTCATTACCATTGCATAGATTCAAGGTTGACTTCAGGGTAGTTGAGTTCATAGATCACAGGATATTTGAGAAACCATCTAAAGAAAATTTAGATTTTAGAAATTTCTAAAATTAAAATTTTAGAAAATTTAGATTACGTAGGCTGAGCCAAGGTAATAGCTTGCTTCTGAAAGGCAAAAATAAATAACGTGGCTGTTGAAGGGTGTGGGAGTAGAGACTGTTGCATGGAGAAAGGATTAAGCTGTGTGAAGGTGCTTTTTCGTGGCTCAGAAGGAAGGCTCCTCCCTGAGCGTCACTGTGTGATGTCCCCAGGGGAGGCCCTGAAACAGTGTCAAGGGTGAAGAGTGTGAATCTCTCCAGGTCTGGGAACCAGGACTTGGGACCACCATGCTGGGAAATTTGGGCTTGGGGAAGAGTGATAAAGGGATGGTTTGTGACAATATTTAGCACTCCAAGTCAAATGGGCTCCTCTAAAGCTTGATTCACTTCTTTATCCATGGGGTGCCTGGGTGGCTCAGTGGGTTAATGCCTCTGCCTTCGGCTCAGGTCATGATCTCAGGGTCCTGGGATTTAGCCCCACTCGGGCTCTCTGCTTGGCAGGGAGCCTGCTTCCCCCTCTCTCTCTGCCTGCCTCTCTGCCTACTTGTGATCTCTCTCTATCAAATAAATAAATAAAATCTTTAAAAAAAAAACTGTTTTAAAGCTTGGTTCAGTAAGGATCCTCAGTGCAGGGTGGTGGCAGAAGGCAGGGTGTGAGTGGATGGGCTTGTGGGTATGTTTTGTTTTGCCAACTTGCCGCACTAGAATCTTGATGGCAGTAGCACGTGGGGTTCTCCCGGCAGAAAAATATGTCCGCATCAATATCTGGAGGAGGGCTTTGTCTTAGGACTCTAAGAAGATAGCAAAGGAATGGTTGATGACATTTGAACCTATAGTCTTCTTGAATGAGAACTTTATAGCGTTGCTCTAGGGATGGCCTGTTTGATTACATGTACCCATGCGGGAGAGTTAACACAGCAGGCCTGAGACTGCTCTCCTCAGAAGGAGCAAGACTGCAAGGCTGCTTGCCCGCTTGCAAGGCTGTTCCCTTGGCGGGAACTTGGCCGGTAAAATGTCTTCTGGATGGATATAGAGCTTTCCCTAAATGATAAGGGTAGGTCACCGTACCTGTCCTATTTATACAGTGGTGGTTTCTGCTGAACGCCTGGATCCCTTCTGGGAGTCTGGAATTTTAGTACAGTTGGGTACCTATATGACCGATCTCCAATAAAAAACCTTGGACACGGAGTTTCTAATGAGCTTCCCTGATAGACAGCATTTCATATGTGTGGCTGTAACTTGTTGCTGGAGGAATTAAGCAGGTCCTGTGTGACTCCACCGAGAGGGGACTTTTAAAAGCTTACATCTGGTTTCCTCCAGATTTCTCTCCATAGCCTTTTCCCTTTGCTGGTTTTGCTCTGTAGCCCTTTGCTGTAATAAGTCCCACGAGGGTGCTGGGAATGCAACCATATGCGGGGTCCTGTGAGTCCTAGCACACCGCTGACCCTGGAGGTGGTCTCGAGGACTCTGGCAGAACGCTAAACCAATATGTGCTGTAGGGTGGGGCTCCAAAATTAATGACCAGATTCCTCCGCACTAAATAATTAAAAAAGTTCTTTAACCAGGTGAGGTCAAAGGAGGCTGTTGATTCCAGTCTGGATGGTTTCGTTGACCCTGTTTTTGATGACCCTACACTGGTTCTGTCCCATAACTCATCGCACAAGAGTAATTATGTCCCTGTACCGGGACCTCCTCCTGCGTGCACGGCATTCTCAGTCTTGATTTACTTGTCCTGGAGCAGAGGCAGATCAGAGACAAGGAAGGAGCATTTGGGTCTGTCAGTGGTTGATGCTGGGAAACCCCTAGCTGCTCAAAGTTCCCCTCCTACACCAGCAGGAGGGTGATCATGACGAACTGGCCGCAGGTGATGTTCAGGACTCCCTCAGCAAGGCATGGAGGTGCACTGCTCAAGTGTGCCTTTCTCACTGAGGTTTTTCTGGATTCTAAGCTGACCTACTTCTACTTGGTTTCCGCATTTTCTTTCTTTAGATATGCTAATGTAATCAGGTAACTTCTACAGAATCTTGCTTTAGCCTGTGACTTGGTTCTTGAAGAGCAACTTGATTCAAGTTTGGGGGCACCCCTCACTCATGGTCCTTTCCTCTAGCTCAGTTACCAGCCTTCATGCAGAATTGCTTTGATGCCTGGTGCCCTCTTCGGACATCCCCTAGAGAAAAGCGAGTTTGTATCAGCTGTTCAGGGTCATAGTAAGCAACTTGCCACGTATCCAATTCTGGGTTCCCAGACAGCCACTCAGATGTGGAGGTGTTCCTGGAGGTCTACTTCTCCAACCTCACTCCCTTCTGCACTCACAGCATACACCCATGAGGATATGAGAAGAGGCTTGGGAAGTACATAAGTCTTGGAAGTATGGAGGATTTGATTATGTTGTGGACCTTTGGCTTGGAGGGTTGGTTTTCAGAATTTGCTAACCCCCATTAGCTCATCCTTGGGAGAAAATAGTTCATTGGTCTGACAGCCCTTATGGAGGGCCAAGGAGGAGTGGTACTCCTGGGTATGGAGGTGAAGGGCGTCAGGGAGGAGAGAGTGCAAGTGGCAACAGGACCCATGGGGGTGGTGGGAGAAGGAAGGAGACAGTGTCCATGGATGAGGCAGTTCCTAAGGGACCAGGAAATTCTAAGGGCTTTTTTTTTTTCCTGATTAAAGTCTTGTCATCCCATTGGATCAAGAAACCATTCATGCTTGTTGACCTTGTGTGCACCCTCCTGGGTTGCTATAGGTGAGTTGTTGTAAGTGGCTTCAGATACAAAGTGAGTGGTTTTCTTCAGCCTGATGGATAGGCTGAGAGTAAATCTTCTGGGTAAAATATTGACCATCCTCCCAACATGATGTGCTTAGTAAGAAAATCTCATAATTACCACTGCAGGAAGTGCTAGGTGACCAGGCAAATATACTAGAACTCCAGACTTTTCTGTATGGAAGCTATTTCTCATTGTTAACTGCAGAAGACTCTTTATCAGAGCTCTTTGGGGTCTAGGCTTTGGGTTTCAATTAGAAGCTTTTAAGGGAACATGATGTGAAGAGGGTCTCCTTTCACATCCAGAGGATCTGCTCTTCATCTCAAATGACCGTGAGCAGCAGGCCCCATTATGTTCACTGACACACATTGGCTACACACCTGGCTGGTTGGGGGAAGCCACAGAGTATTGACTAAGACCTGGCCTCTTTTTTCAGGGAGCTTGCAATATAACCCATTAAGATGGGTAAGTGGGACTAAAAAGGTGCCATATATTTTTTTAAATACAGACATCATTATTATCATCAAATGTTCCAGCCTGTGGTGATTTCATTACCAAAATGTTTTGATTTAATTTTTAAAAAGTTTTTAAAATTCTAATTCCAGTGTAGGTAACATACAGTGTTATATTAGTTTCAGGTGTACAATATAGTGATTGAACAATTCTATACCTTACTCATCGCTCATCATGGTAAGTGTACTCTTTAATTTCCATTACTTATTTCACCCATTCCCCACCTACCTCCCCGCTGGTAACCATCAATTTGTTCTCTAAAGTTAAAAGTCTGTTTTTTGGTTTGTCTTTCTCTTTTTTTTCTTTTCATTTGTTTTATTTTTTTAAATCCCACATATAAATGCAATCACATGGTATTTGTCTTTCTCTGATTTATTTCACTTAGCATTATACCCTCTCGTTCCATCCATGTTGCTGAAAATGGCAATGGCAAGATTTTCATTCTTTTTTATGGCCAAATAATATTCCATTGCAGAGATATACCACATCTTCTTTATTCATCTATCGATGGACTCTTGGGTTGCTTCTATATCTTGGCTATTGTAAATAATGCCGCAATAAACACAGGGGTGCAAATATCCTTTCGAATTAGTGTTTTTGAATTCTTTGGGTAAATACCCAGTAGTGCAATTACTGGATCATGGGGTAGTTCTATTTCTAATTTTTTGAGGACCCTCCATATTGTTTTTCACAGTGGCTGTACCAATTCTCATTCCTACCAATAGTGGATGAAGGTTCCTATTTCTTCACATCCACACCAACACTTGATGTTTCTTGTGTTGTTGATTTTAGCCATGTGTAAGGTGATATCTCATTGTAGTTTTGATTCACATTTCCCTGATGATGACTGTTGTTGAGCATCTTCTCATGTGTCTGTTGGCCATCTGTAGGCCATCTTTGGAGAAATGTCTGTTCATGTCTTCTGTCCATTTCTAAATTGTATTATTTTGGGGTATTGAGTTGTATAAGTTCTTTATGTATTTTGGACACTAACCAAAAGGATGCCATATTTTTTAACAGAGGCCATGTTCGTGGGCCAGTCTCAGTTCTCCATGGTGGAGAGTTCCATCCTTCCACATTTTCCATCTGCAGACAGATTTGCTCAGAAGACTTGATGCTGTATTAATTCCTCAGAATAATGGCTTTCTACATCATCTGTAAGTATCTTTTAAGCAGGTCTTCAACAAATGAATTTTAATTTCTCATAATTCAAGTCAATCCAACATTTATTGAAGGCCTGCATGGATGGGAAAAAAATGTGTTCTCTTAGCTCATGTCCTCTGCTTTGACTGTCTTGGGATTGGCTGTTAACCCCAATCATTGCTTGGCAGGCAGTGCAAAACCTTCAGCCCCAAATGAGCCATTTAATAGGTGCTTAAGTTGAATTTGGGGGAATTTTCTAGAAAAAAAGAAGCAGTTGCTCTAAGCATCCATGAATATTTCATGCAGCTGTTATTTCTAGCGTCTGCCTCTCTTCCTATGACAAAGGATAACCTGTCACTGCCTCTGTTCAGGATACCCTGCCACTTATGTACAGGTCCATATTCCTTTTTCCCATTCAAGGACTTTGCATCTTTCTTTCGTATCATTGATTTTTCCATTTCTAGTGGATCATCCCATTGGCATACCAGTATGTTGTAATATCCCTTCTTATAGTTAAAAATAAATCTCTCCTTGACCTCCAATTCCTCCTTTATCTATTATTTTATTTTGCTCTCTTTATAGCAAAATTCCTTGAAATAGCTGTTGCTACTAGCTCTACTTCCTCTCTTCCTGTTCTTTCTTTGATCCTTATCAGTCAGGCTTTAGTCTCCACAGTAATACTGAAACTAGAATTTCCAAGTCACCAACAATTTCCATCTTGCTAAATATACTGGTCAATTCACACCTTCATATCAGTTGACCTCTTATTAGCATTTATCACAGTATGTCATATCCTTTTTCTGGAGACCCTTTCTTTGCTTGAATTTTGGGGTAGCCCATTCCCCTGGCTTTCCTCTTACTCACTGGTCACTCCTTCATGTCCTTTGCTGGCTTTTTCTCCTCTTTTTTCCCTCTCAGTGTTGGGGTGTTCAAGGGCTCAGTCTTTAGACTTCTTTATCTTCTCTTACTCCTTAGGTGATCTTACCCAGTCTCTTGACCATTAATGACCCCAAACGTTTCTCCAGCCTAGACCTCTCCTCTAAGCCAATCACCTTCCTACCATGTCCACTTGGATGCTTGCTGGACAGGTCGAAGTTTGCATGTTCAAAGTCAAAATCTGAATTTCCTTCAGGGCCCTCTCCTAATACCTGTCTTCTCGAGTTTGCCCCTCTCTCAATCAAGGGCACCATTATTTACTCAGATACTCAGGCTCTAAGCCTATACATTGTAACTGAATTTTCTTTTTGCCCTACATTCCACATCCAAACCATCAGTAAGTGTGGTTGGTTCCATCTATAAAATATAAGCCAGATTCAACGATAGCTCAACGTCTTTACATATTTTGGCTATTGTCACCCATCAGAACCACTGCCATCTCTCTTTGGACCTACTCCAGTGGCCTCACAGTTCATCCTCTGCATCTTCTGTTGTTATCCCTCCCTCAGTCTATTCTCTCCATGGCCAGCCAGGAGATATTTTATTTCATTTTTTGAAAGATTTTATTTAATTATTTGAGAGAGAGAGAGAGTTCAAGTGAGGGGCAGGAGGCAGAGAGAGAGAAGGAGAAGCAGACTTCTTGCTGAGCAGAGAGCCTGATGTGGGGCTCGATCCCAGGACCCTGGGATCATGACCTGAGCCCAAAGCAGATGACTAACCAACTGAGCCACCCAGACACCCCCAGGAGATATTTTCAAAACTGGAAATCAAGTCATGTCAAACCCTGCTCAAAACTTAGAATGAAATCCAGATTCCTCACCACAGCTGCCTCTCTCTCTCACCTTCTCTCTTGTTCTCCATTCTCACCACACCAACCTTCATGCTTTTTCTCAACCTACTAACTTTTTTCTCACCTCATGATGTTCATATTTCCTCTACCCACTGCTTAGAATGCCATTGAGGATCTTTGCAGGTCTCAAGCACTTATTATTACTGATATTATAATGGTTATTAATGTGTTTACTTGTTTGTTGTCAGTCTCTAAGGCAATAGAATATGTATTTCATGGCAAGCGTTGAGTCTGTCTTGTTCATTGATATATCACTGGTGCCGGAACTAGGATCTGATAATGGAAGAGACTCAATAAATATTTGTTGAATGAGGGAGAAATTATAATAGCTAGAGTTTGTTGAGTATTACCTGTGTGCCAGATACTGTGATGAGGGCTTTGCATACCTTGTCTCATTTAACTCTCAAGCAACCCTATGAGAGGTTTACTATTATTTTACTCAGGTTCCCAGAGGAGTAAACATTAGCATAAAAAGATGAAGAAATTTTCCAAGCAGGGGCTGGATGCACACAGCTTGGTCTCACCATAGGAGATTATACTGCCCCCGACGAAGGGGGAACTCTTCTAGCAGTTCAAGTCCCATTGAAACCATTTTGAGATCCTCAGTGTATAAATTCTGTATGTAGCCTCCATAATGCTCCTTCCAGTCTAATGGACACGGAAAGAGCCGCTGCTGCTTAGGGAAGAGCCTCCAGTTCTCCTGCCCAGCCCTGTAAGTGGATTCATATTTGAGATGTGGGTGGGGGAGGGGAAGAACGGGCACCCCAATGTAATGGGACAGAAGCAGTCTACCCTGGAAGCTCAAAGGTCTGATCTTTCAAGTCAAGGCTTTGAGGTGGGGCCAACGCATCAAATTTTCCTGCTGTCTTCATCCTCCGGCTTTGCTCTGCTCTTGATGCCTTCTCTTCCTCCTCTTCCAGATGGTGGGGGAAGTTCTCTGTAGGAGACACTCTTGGTCCCCCAACCATATGTCCTGGGTCTGCCCTAGAGCTCGTTCCCCACCTAAGGATGTTTTCCTGGCTCTTTCCACCTCAGGGCAGTTTCCAGCCCAGGAGTGCACCTCCTCCTGGTGGGCGACAGGCCAGAGGTGACGGAGAGTTAGCACGACGAGAGGGACCCACTACCCTGAGGGAGGGGAGTTGGTAGATAGAAACTTGTAGAAAGTTCTCCACCCGACCCCCCTAGAAATAGCCCCCCCCCCCTCTCAGCAGGACAACACTGCAGTGTTGATGAAACTGCCTCTGCAGTTTCCCAGAAGCTCCCCAACAGGACTGAGCTCCTCCTGTCCACAACAGTCATCTACTCCATCAACGCATCCTCCGTGGCTTTCCTTTCTTCCCCGTCTCCTCCCCGCGCCCTCGCATGCTTCCCGAGATCACCGGCCGGAGTAAGTTCTAATTCTGGAATCCTCGTCTCAGGGTCCCCCTTTGGGGAGACTCCACCCAAGACAGTGTTTAACCTGCTTAAGTTGGCTTGTCTCTTTTTTTTTTTTATTATTCCAGTCAATGGTCTTCAGATCCTTTGGTCAATGGAGTTTGGTCCTTGCTGCAGAATAAAGAAATAGACGCACCTCGGGCATTTCCTTGTCTTGGGTGAATAAGGGCCCCTGGTTCAGAGATTCCGCGCAGTTCGCCCCTTCTCTCCGGCAACAGGGCGTGGCTCCTGATCCCCGAGTGGAGCACATCTCCCCATCCAGCAGGGCTTTGCTGCGGGTGTGCAGCCGGGGAGGTCGGTCTGTTTCATGTGCGCGTTCTGAAAACGTGGCCGCTACCTGACGGTGGCTTCCTCAGGGGTGGGGTGTGTGCTCTGCCCGTTCATGTTGTGTTTTCCCCATGACGCCTTCCTTTGCTATTCCACAATAAGGCCGATCTGCCATAGCAACGCCTACAGACAGTGGCACCGTGCAGGCCGTTCCTTCTGAGCTGCAGAATGTTTCCTTAAAGAAACACACACCTGGAAATGGAATTTCTGGAACGATTCCTGGATGTTTTCCAGAGGAACCCTGGCAACATGTGCAAATACCCTTTTATTTTCCAACGTGGGAACAAATATTTCCTATCTTTCTTTAGTGTGGAGGCTAGTCTCAGTAACTCCTGAGGGGACGTGTTTCTGGGGGGCGGGGGTGGATGGTGGGAGTGAGACTACAGCAGGAACTCAGTCTGGGTCATTTGCACCAGTGCTAAGTGGGTTATCTAATGTCTCTGTGGAGATATGGACTGGAACTCAGGAAAAAAAAAAAGATGGAGATGAAAATTCTGGAGTTACCTTCAAAGAAGCAGAATTTTTAATTATGAGAATGGATGCGATCTCGGTGGAAGAGAAGAGAGAGTAAGAGATTGGGACAGACGGGAGGAGATTGGGCCTTCGGAAGCCTGATCATATCATTTGTTGCCCAAACTAGAACAGCTTTGGGAGAGAAAGGAGCACTATTAATAAGGACACTGGGACCTCAGATGTAAACCAGGATTGTCTTGGGCACAGATATGGTCACCTAACCATCGGTCACCTCTGTTGAAGGGGCTGGGTGATGACTGCCTTTGCCACCACCCTGACACCTGTTACATGAGAGCGGGAAGTGGAGAAGAGGTTGTCGCTTGCTATAGCCCAGAACATTCGTCCAGAGGGACTGCCATGAACTCCTGCAGATTGTCTTCCCTCGACTGGCAAAGGCCCCAGCCTGTTGCTTGTTTTCACATCCTTTCTTGGCGATGAGGAAGGTATGGACACAGAGGTGTGTGTGCTCTCCAGATGTTTCAGGGGAAGTGGGGAATAACTAGTGGAAAACTGATAGAATCATCAAAAGAAAAAAATCAGCTACATAAATTGTTAAACCAAAGTTACAGTTGTGTGATAAAAATTAAATTTTTTTTTCACAGGATATTAAAACTAACCATTACCACATCCATATAATTCTCCTCTTTCCCCAATTTAATTACAATATACCTTTGTCCCTACTTTGTTTCCAATCCAGTCCCTCTATTCTGTGCCCTCTTTCCTTTTCTGGGGCCTTGATCCGTATTTAAAAAAATAATAATTTCTTGATCCTGACTCTCTATTGTGACCTGTATCTAGAAGAGTTTAAGTATGGCACCTACCATTCCCCACCCCCCACCCCCTTGCCCTGCTTTCTCCCTAACCTATGAAACCTGGACTTCTATCATTCCCATTTTCTTTAAGTGTATCAGACCACACAGAAGAATTCTAATAACTGACTTCATCTGGGTCAGTATGGTTCATAGTAGGCTTACACCAGCTGAGCCATTTCTGAAGGTCAGGTTTCCAAGGTAAACCAACTATCATAGTAGCAAATGGATTCCAAGTTGGTTAAAGTCAGTTTTTAACGTGTTCTAAACAGGTCAAATCCAACCTTCCTGGATCAAATTGGATAAGGCCAGCTCAAGTAGAATAAAACATTCCAACTTGGAACAAATCAAATGAAGAGCAAGTCATGCTGATTGAGACCAGATAAGCCTGGTTCCCACTTGTCCTTACTGGTCAGACCAACATGAATCACAACGGGTCAGAAGGAGGAAACTGGATTCAGCCAAGGGATACTGCTTCGTATTAGGGGAAAAGGGTGTAAAATGATTCTTGGCAGAGAGATTAATGATTCTTAGCAAAGGGATTCTAACTAAATCAAACCAGTTTAAAGTCACATTTGTCAACATAGCCTAGTTCAAACTGGATCTTGTGTCAATAGTTTTGCATTTGCTGATTAAAACCAGGTTTGGCCAGTTTAAACCAGATCGATCTGGCAGCATTTATTTATTGAGGAGAAAAAGAGAGATGGATAGGTTATAGATGTCATTATCCATTATATCTTATTTACGTTTTGCTTACATAGGTCATTAAAAGATACATATTTTTTTCAAAATCCAAAGTAAGCTCTTTACTGATTCAGCAAGTTATTTTTAATGTTCATTGGTCTATTGCTTACTCATACTATTAAAATGATTTCTTACACTGTTGAGTGTCCCAGATTAATCGAATTGGGACACTTTCTTTGCAAAAACAAAACAAAAAAATTTTTTTTCTGATTATCTAGAGATGAGAGTCCATCGGTGGGAGTGAACTCATCCTCCCCCCACCCCCACCCCCCCCCAATTTCGCTTTCCATTACTCATGGTCACCTGTGGTCCGGAAGCTGATGACCTTCCTCTAATGTAGGTCAGAAGGTCAATAGTAGCCTGACGCTATGTCACAACGCCTGTCATTCACCTCACTTTATCTCATCATATAGACTTTTATCATCTCACATCGTAAGAAGAAGTGTGAGTATAGCACAATATTTTGAGAGAGAGACCACATTCACATAACTTTTTTACACTATATTGTTACAGTTGTTCTATTATTAGTCATTGTTTGTCTCTCACTGTGCCTAATTTACAAGTTAAACTATATCATATGTCTGTATAGGAAAAAACAATGTATTTAGGATTTAGTACTGCCATTTCAGGCATTCCCTGGGGCTCTTGGAACATACCCTGTGGATAAGGGGTGGACTACTGTCCATGACCGGGCATCAACCTTCTCACAAGGTTTTTTTGGGGGGAATCTCATTTTTTCATGGGGACAACACTAAGATTTGAATTACTTTATAAAAAATAATTACTGAGGAGCCAGATCCACAATAAGAAATTTTCCAGGAGACAAGATTTCCCCAGCTCTGTGATGGCTCTGTCCCAGGTGGTGCTGTTTCTATGGAAAATATGTTGACTCTATCAAACCGCTAGCCATCCTTCCATAATCTGATTATAACTCTCCGGTAAAAGCACTTTCATACTTTTTTCTTCAAAGAATTTCTGAATTAAATCCTAACTCGATACAGGGATATTTGACACTTTTGCTTAGTTACAGACTTCCTGACTAAGGAACAGTGCAAACACGAATGAATTCAAAATTATGTTGACTGCTTACAGGCACAACACTAAATGGATTTGCCAAATGGCAAACCAATACAGAAGCAGAAAGGAAAGACGTGGCGGATGAACGTGAATATGAGTTGTACTGCAATGAACAGGAAAACTGAAGTGGAAAGGTAATTTATGTGAACCATGCTTAAAACAAATATATTTCCCAGACAAAGAAAATGTTGGAACTTGTGTTTCAAAACTGGACACCTAGAAGTCCGTGCACCAGGTCTGATCAGGTCATACTTGTTTGAACAGGTCTATGCAGATGAAATTTGTTCTCAATTGTTTAAGCTGCTAGATTAAATTGGATCAAAGTGAGAATTGCACTTTGATTTCAGAATTTGCACTGACCAAGCACCCACGATATCCCCCAGGAGGCTAGATGGTAAAGTAAGAGAATGGCTCTCCCCTTCTGCACCACCTCCAGCCGCCGCTTCTCTAGTTCTCTGGTTTTGGGAAGAAATGTTTGTACATCAGGAGCTCCAACATGCTCCGTGTGCCTTTGAAAGGAATGTGTATTCTGCTGCTGGGTGGAGTCTTCTGTAAGTAGCAATTAGATTTTGGTTGGTGTGTTGTCCGGTTCTTCTACATCCTTGCTGATTTTCTCTCTATTGATACTATCGATCACTGAGAGAGGAGTTTTGAAGTCTTCAGCTTTAACTGGATTTGTCTTTTCTCCATTTCGATCAGTTTTTGTTTTTGTATTCTAAAAGCCTGGTGTTCGGTATGTACGCATTGAGGATTGCTGCATCTTTGGTGAACTGACTCTTTTATCATTCTGCAGTGTTTCCTCTTTATCCCTGGTAATTTTCCTTGTTCTGAAGTCTGCTTTAATATTAAAACATCCATTCCAGGTTTCTCTTGATTAGTGTTTGCATGGTTTATCTTTTTTCCATATTTTTATTTTGAACATACCTTTATCAATATACTTTAGGCAATATATAGTTGTGTCTTATTTTTATTATTAAAGGGGAAGCCTGATGGACACAGTCTAGAATGGTCCCCAGTGATCCCTGTCTCTTGAATTTATGTCCATGCTCAGTCCCCTCTGCTAAAATGTGGGCACGTCCTCTGAGTTGCTCCTAACCAATATAATGTGGCAAAGGTGACAGGATGTCACTTCCTTGATTATATCACCTAAGATTATAACTTCCATCTTGAAGGGCTTGTTCCCTTGCTGTCTTTGGTGAAGGAAGTTGCCATGTTAGGGAGACTCACATGGCAAGGAACTGAGGGCAGCTGTCAGTCAACATCCAGCTGAAAACTGAGGGCCTCAGTCCACCAGCCCAAAAGAAATTGAATCATCCCAACAACTACGTAAGTGAGCTTGGAAGTGGGTCTCTCCTCAGTCAAAACTTCATATGAGACTACGGCCTTGACCAACACCTTGGTTGAAGCTCTGTGAAAGCTCCTGATGCAGACGACTTAAGCTAGTCAAGCCATGCCTGGCTGGACCCTTGATCCACAGAAACTGTGATATAATATTGTTTTAAGCTGATTTTGTGGCAGTTTGTTTCACTGCAACAAAGAACTGGTATATGTGTTTACACCACTTACATTTAATAGAAGAACTGATAGGTTTGTAGTTAAATCACCATTTTATTTGTTAACCTGTTTTTCATTTTCCCTTTCCCATCTTTTCTCTTATTACTCAAATATTTTTTGTATTCTGTTTTAAATTTCTATTGAGATTTTTACCATAACTCTTTGAAAGGAAACATTTTTAGTAGTTGCTCTAGGAATTACAATATACATACTTAACTTTTCATAGCCTATGAGGAATTCTATTCTGCAATTTCGAGTGAATTATAGAAATTTTATCATCATGTAAGTGCCTCTGGCTTCCCCTTTCATGTTGCGCTTATCATAGTATTACATCTATATACACTGACAACTCCATCAGTGTTATAACTTTTGCTTTCAACTGTCATATGTCATATATATTTTAAAGAACTTAAATTCTATTATAGTCCCCAGATATTTGCCATTTCAGTTGCTCTGCCTTCATTATTGTTGTTACAGATTTTCCTCTGCTATAATTTCTCATTACCAAGAATTTCATTACCACTTCTTAAAGAATAGTTCTGGTGGCAGTGAATTCCCTTCCTTACCCTTTAACTGAGAATCTCTTTATTTCATCTTCATTCCTGAAGGATATTTTCACTGGATATAGAATTCTGGGATGACAGTTCTCTTCTCTCAGCACTTTAAAATGTTCTTCTACTTCCTTCCAGTTTCCATGGTTTCTGATAAGAAATGAAAATTTATGTGAACCTTTGTTTCCCTGTATGAAATCTATCATTTATCTCCGGTTGCTTTTAGGATTTTTTTCTTTGTCTTTGTCTTTCATCAGTTTGATTATGATTTGTGGGTTTCTTTGATTTTATCTTGTTTGGAGTTCAGTGAGTTTCTTCAATCGGTATGTTTCTGTCTTCTGTGAAATATGCAAATTTTTCTACCATAATTTCTTAAGATATTCGTTCCCATTTAACATTCTTCTTTCCTTCTGGGATTCTAATAACAAAAATATTAAATGTTTTCATATTTTTCCAGGGATCCCTGAGGCACTGTTAGTTGTCGGGTTTCTTTCCCCCCCCCCAATTTTTTCCTCTGTTGTTCAGATTAGATAATTTTTATTGATTTATCCTTAAGTTATTTCTACTCATTGACTTTATTTCAGTTATTGTGCTATTCAGTTCTGAAATTTCCATTTGGTTTATTTTTATATCTTTTTCTTTTTCCTTTTGCAGAGACTTTCTCTTTTTCTATTTGTTTCAAGAGTGCTTGCCCTTACTTCTTGGAGCATGGTTATAATCACTACTTTAAAAGTCTTCTCGGGGTTGACCTCTGTTCTTTGTCTTTTTCCTTGTCAATTGACACTTTCATGGTTCTTTATATGGTGAGTGATTTTGGCTTATATCCTGGACCTTCTGAATATTATATTACGAGACTCTGACTTTGTTTTAAGTCATAAAAGGAACATTAATTTTTTTTATTTTTTTTTATTTTTATTTTTAGTGGGCTATGGACCAGGCTCTATTCTGGCTGTGAGTTCCAACGTTCCTCTGTGGGGTCTGGTTCCAAAGTGAGTTTTGTTTTTTATTTTTTATTTTTTTTTAAAGATTTTATTTATTTATTTATTAGGAAAGAGAGAGAGTGAGAGAGAGCAGGTCAGAGTGAGAAGCGGACTCCCCATGGAGCTGGGAGCCCGATGTGGGACTCGATCCCAGGACTCCAGGATCATGACCTGAGCTGAAGGCAGTCACTCAACCAACTGCGCCACCCAGGGGCCCCGAGTTTTGTTTTTTAAAGGGCAAAGTGAGTTTTGTTTTTAAAGGGCAGTGCCATTCAGATGAGTCTTGTGTGTGCGCCACCCAGTGGCCGGTCTTGGGCCTGGATCATGGTATGCCCCCTAGTTCAGTCCTCAAAACCTGTGTGGTATGCCGTTTAGGGTCAGATCCACAAGTGCGTAGCTTGGAGGGAAGCCCAGGAGTTCATCCATCAGTATGCGGGATTTCTTTCTTAATCTCTCCATTCTCTGTGATCTCTGCAACACTGTCTGGCTCCGTGGAGCCTCCACTCAGCCCTCCAGCCAGCAAGCTTGAGATTTAGTTTCCTTGCTCTGCCACATGCTTCCTGTAACTGTTTCTGCGTCTAGAGCCAAGGGGTAGGAAGACAGAGTGGGGAGAAAAAGGAACGGAGCTTTGCTGCACATTCCTCTGATCACTTCTCCTTTGCTCAGACAGAACAGTTTCCCCATTAGGTGCCTGCCCATTGCCCCTGCCACTCCCACCCCCACTGCTGTCACAATATTGCCTGTGGGCAAGGCTGGAAGAAAAGAAACAAAACCCCGAGGGTTTCCCTCCCCACCCCCCTTTCTCTGGCTCTTAGGAATTCCCTTTCTTGTTTCTTGAACTGGAAAGACAGGACTATTCTTGGAGCTCTGTCCCTTTGCCTCTGGAGCACACATGTAAGTTTCTGACTGCCTTTGAGTCAAGGCTGGGTAACACTGGAGGAAAAGCAAAATGGCAAACTTACTGCTGGTTTAGTGGAACTTTGCATTCTGGTCTCTTTCCCTGACCTGCCTGCTACTGTCTATGCTTTGGAGCCCTCCCTGCTCCATCTATTCTGTCCAGGATTTACAGTTGTATTTAGTGTGTCTTCCCTTATTTTACCTTTTCTGGAATTAGTGTCTCCTCTTGCATCTTAAATCACTGATCATTGGCTATGTGAAAAATGTTACCTCTACATATGGCGTTTATTGCAAAAAAAAAAAAAAAGTTACATTTAAAAAATTTCAGTAATAGTTCTTTGTTATGACCGAAAAGAGTTAAGCTGTCCACATCCTATTTTCTGAATCTGTAATTAGAGGCATTTTTCCCCAAGACAAATTCTCAAAGGAACACATTCACACTAAGATTGAACCACAACCTCATTAGGCTTACACGGTACTTTCAGTGGTTTTTCTTGTTTGCATCCTCCCCTTTCACATTAATGAGGGGATAAAAAGTGCTCTGAGAAGACCATAAGAACTCTGAGATTTTGAGCTTGAGTAACTGGGAGGGGGTGGCTTTCACCCAGACACGGAATGTTGAGTGGGAAACAGGGGTTCAGGTGGTGGGAGGGGAGGGGCTATGTTCTGTGTTCTGTCCATAATGCATCGGCAGGAAGAGCCTGCCAAGATATCTAGGACATGGGAACCTGAAGCCGAGGGTCAGAGGTCAGATTTGGGTGGCATAAAGAATCAGTCGCCAGGAAGTTATTGTAGAAGGTGTGAGGAAGACAATGATTGTGGGAGGGAAGGGTAGCTGGCAAGGCAAGAGAGGAGAGGCGGGACCGAGTAGGGAGGTGTGAATCCCCCCTAAGCAGCCTGCTTTCTAGGGCCCTCTCTCTGGAGCTCATTCAAAGGCAGAAGGTGGTATTTTGGTCCCCATGGCATATTTTTCAGCATCTTCCTGATTCCAGCCCCTGGTGGAGACAACCTGGGGTGAAATTGCCGCCTTCTGTGGCTGCCTGACCCGTGCCTGAAATTTGCTTGGGCCTCCTAATCAGCACAATTACCTCTGTATGGCGAAGTAAGGGCTGTTCAAGCCCTTGGCCATTGCCACGTTGGGTTGTATTTGCAAACACCATCATATTTTATTATAACAACCACTGTATCAATCATAGTATGCTAGGTTTTGCTGCAGTAATAAGCCTATATCTCAGTGGCTTAACACAACAAAAGGGGCTACACATGCTTACACAATAAGGGGTGGTGGGTATTTCGCCCCTCAGAGACCTCTGAGACCCAGGCTAACCAAGGCCACGTCTCGCCATTGTTTCCACGATCACGACACCAGTGGGAAGGGAACATGATTTGTACACTAAGACTTAAAGCAGTTAATAAGTTAGCAGAGCAAGGATCCAGGTGCTTGTTTAACTGTAAAACCCCTACGTCTACCGTGAGTCGGATGTCCCCTCTTCATGAAAGCGTCACACAGAAGATGGTTCTTATTAGCGTCAAGGGAACTTCAGATGCTGACAGGTAAAAAGTTTGACCCCCAGTTAATCTTGCGAAAATGTGTTTCATTTCTCTCTCTTCTTGAAACAACCTGTTAAAAAAAAAAAAAAGGAAAAAAGGAAGAAAGAAAGAAAAAGAAGGAAAAAAAAACAGAAAAAGAAAGAAAAACAGAAAAAGGAAAAACCAAACAAGCCTTTTCAGTTGACCTCTGACCTGCACTACAATATCTAATTGCATGTCAGGGTGATTTGGTTTTTTTCTCACTGCGTGGTATTTTCCACTTACAGAACTGGGTCAGAAGAAGTTTGTGTCTTAATCTACATGCTTGCTCTTGCTTATGTTTGGTCCCTGCTTGATCTTGTATCCTTCATCCATCCTTTGGAATGTTCCCATGACAATGGAAGAATGGCAATACAGCTAGCCAGAAAAAAGGGACAGAACAATTACACCGGGGAAGGTAGATGGCATGAGAATACTCCCAAACCTGGGAGTGTTTGGGTGGCTCAGTCAGTTATGTGCTGCCTTCAGCTAAGGTCACAATCCCAGGGTCCTGGGATCGAGCCCTGTGTCAGGCTCCCTTCTCTGCTGAGAGTCTGCTTCTCCCTCTGCCCCCCTCTCTCTTCTCTCATGAATAAATAAAATCTTAAAAAAAAAAGTACTCATTTCCCCACTTGAGAGGAGTCAGCAGTGAGTGTTTAGTCCCATTCTGCAGACGAGGAACCTGAGGCACAGACAGGTTAAGTGATTAAACCAGATTAAAACAAGCTGTTATTTTTTTCTGAATTGTAAGTTAGTTTCCGGTTCCTTCCACACTGAAGACTGCCACTTACCCCCCAGCTCCTGGGAAATGTGCTCTTACATATCCCAGCTGATGCAGGGGGAGCTCTGCCTTGTGATGGGGATAAGACCTAAGAGGTGAGGCAGTAAGTACCCCTCTCCATCCCCCTCCCCCCCAAGGCAGCTGGTCCCTGGAGGCAGCAGTCTTCCAAATGCATTAGAAGAAATGCTTCTCGGGTCTCAGAACTCTTCCTGAACAAATCTGAAATCCATGGAAAGTTCTAGAAAGAGTCATAGGTAGTAGTGGAAACTCACGTCCGTACTGCTGGGCTGAGCCTCTGCACGAGCCCATGAAGGAGACTTAGCAGTGTTCTAGCTTTAACCCCAAAAAAGGAAAAAACACCACTTGATTAGATTAAATACACTTTGGGTAGGCCCTGACATGCTCAGCTTCGGTGTGTAGGAGATTTGGAACTCAAGATGAAGTTAGTGGTTGTGATGGCTGTTTCTGAAGTCACGAGACCGCTAGTTTCCCCCACCCGTGGACTTACGAGGGGTGGAAGTGAAAGAAACCATTTCAAATGCAGCTTGAAATTTTAAAAAAAGAAGTCACATACTTCTCTGTGTATGTCATCTTTTCCCAGATGGATCCAAAATGAGCCACATAATTTCCCTGTTGCAGACTTTCTGAGAGAATCATAGATCTGAGAGCTGGAAGGGGCTTCAAGACTCGGGGCGAGCCAGTCCCCTCTTCTTCCAACATAGAAATACGTTCTTCCCATTTTATAGACGAGGTGACCACAGATCTCGGGGTGGTGATTCTTACGATGACATGGCTAGTGGGCAGTGCTGGTATAGAAGTTGGGGGGCTGACTGCTTGCTTTTACTACACGAAACTGCTCCTTGCGGGTAGAAGACTCCCTCACCAGGCAGACAACAGTGACGCAGGAAACATTAATGGAAAAAAAAAAAAAAGAAAAAATAAACAAAGGAACACAGGAGCTATGAAGATCTTGGCAGCAACGTCTGGCAAGATGTCCCAACTGGCGGCACCTAGGAGGGCCTCTGTAAACCGAAGAGAGGCAAGATCAAAGTGAGTAGGCAAGATAAAGCCATGAACTTGGAGACTGGCTTTGTGAGCCCGTAGTGGCCTACGTTTATATGCAAATCATATCTGGCCAGTGTTCGCAGGCTAGGCAGTATCACTGTGACTTTATAAAAATTAATTGAAAAAGAAAGCCAGTTTGC
This sequence comes from Nasua narica, assembly GCA_028533885.1. Lineage (NCBI taxonomy): Eukaryota > Metazoa > Chordata > Mammalia > Carnivora > Procyonidae > Nasua > Nasua narica. Next base: position 28,106,546 of record CM052797.1, on the reverse strand, counting down.
TAAAGAGGGAAGATTGCCAGGGGGGCCAAGGTGACAGTAATTTCGGGCACAGCGTAAGCTGATTAGCCTCAAACAGAGAAGCGGCTTCCTGCACTGAGTGAGACTCCTCATCCCCAGGCCAACTGGGAGCCTTGCAGCACTGGTCCCAAGGTCAGCATGGGCCATGGGTGAAGGACAGGACCTTATTAGGAGAGTCTCCCAGGAAGCAGGGGAAGGCAGACACAGGGCATTCCTTTAAGATGATGGATTTGTTTTATTTTGCCTTTCTTTTTTTTCATTACAAAAGAATTGTGGAATGATGTTTTTGCCTTACCTTTTTTTTTTTTAAATAACAAAGTGGATTTTTCCCCCCTTCTCCCTTTGGATAAACTCAGATCCGATCACGTCAGCCCCCTCAGAAACTTCCTCTTGCTCATTTGAAAATAACCCAACTTACAAGAAATGGGTACCCGCAATATCATTTACAAAATGATATACTTCCATATTGATTGCACAATGGCCACCACCCAAAGCTGTCCCCTGCCTTCTTCCACTCTGGAACCCCCAGACTCCCCCCAGTCCAGCCTCCCGGGCAGTAGGGGCTCTAGCACCCCCACTCCTTGCGACTGTCTCCATCTAGGCGCCTGGTGCCAGAAGGAGAGAGCGAAGCCGTGACCCTGGGGGCTGTGATGTCTACTCTCTTTCTTGCTCGGCGTTGCCTCCCCTGGAGAGAAGCAGCTTCGGTCCGGGTGATGCCTTCGAGCTGTGAGTATTATCACTCTCCAAGAGGGAAAAGGGAAATAATCCGAATATTTGGGATTCCAAAAGTTGTCTTGTACCAGGTAACACAAAGTTTCCTATCTCCTCTGACCAGACATGGGGCAGGAAGGGATAAGGGCGAAGGGAGAGAGGGAACAAGAATGAGACCATCTGAAACGCGGCTGTCAACTCTGCCGCTGGATAGGAAAACTTAACGTGCCATCTAGAAGCCATTTGGCTTCTGTCCTCCAAGCCGGTGGCCACAGCTCTTTCTCTTGCACGGCTGTGGATTACAGGTCAAGCAGTGGGGCAGCCCTAGGCCGGGGACATGAGCGCTTGGGACTTGGTTTCTAGGCTGACGTCCCAGATCCCTCGGAGCGAGAAGAGAATGTAGTGAGTTAAGGACGCAAGCAGGGGAGGAAAGGTTCCCTCATACTGACCCGAGGCACTTAGAAACAGCTTAAGACCACACATGACAAGTCGTGTTGTGTTTGGGGGCTTTGTTTATTTCGTTATTTTTTGCTGGGCACAAGCGTGCCTTGACTTTATAGTCTGCAAGGGTATACGACCAAGAAAATAAAAGGAACAACTTTATAAGCGTCGCGATGGATCCTGGTACTTTGCTGGAGCCTGAAATTAGGGGTTTGAATATGTGTCTATTTCCCCTCCACCTCCCAATGTTAACAAAGGAGGGATAATACAAGGGTTTCCTTCCCTGCAGGGGCACAACCCCCTGAAATGCCATTAGGATGAAAACACTAGGATTTGTCAAAAGAGTGTAAAGCAGTGTTTTTCAAAGTGTAATTTTTGGAATCCTAGCCCCAAGAAACGTTCTGCTGGTAAAAGGATTCGTGGTCGGTGCCTATTAGTAAAGTACAGAAGCTGTGTTGCCGGTAGGTCTCCCCGACAAAGGGCTGCCTGTCCTGAGTTGCCTTCCTGGAATCTGTTCACACTTTGCTCTTACTCGGGTTCCCCATGCTCTGAAGTCCCAGGAAGTGGCTCTCAGCAGTAGGCCGTTCTCCCTCAAGCACTCGGGAGCCTTTCCCACGTGCCAGCGCGTCGCTGGAGGAATGGCTGACCGCCCAGGGGGTGCGGTAGGCAGGGGTTGCGCTTAGCGGGGCGGGGCAGTGCAGGTCCTCTGTAGGGATGACTGGAGCATCTCTCATCACAACTGAGACAACCAGTGGAGCGAAAGGGCCCTATTAGTCATTAGCTGAGAATTACACCAAGACCACACGTGTAAACTAGCACCGTCCTACATGTTGCGTTTTTTGTCTGTCATTTTGGGAGGTCAGGGCAGTAGTTACAGGGGAGTGGTTTCAGTACAAAATGAAAAGGGGCTTTCTAACGGAGAGCCTCCAACAACCGTATGAGCCATTTTATGAGGTAGTGAGCACCTTGTCATTGCAGATATGCAAGAGGGTAACTAACAACTCATGCTCCAAGGTGTTGTATATGGAAGACACTGACATGCTAGGAAGTCACTGGGGCTAGATGACCCCTTCTAATCTGAGACACCTACTCTTCTTTGCCCTTTATTGGTAAGAGTTGGTAGCTTATCTCATAGGGAAGGACCAAATCCTGCCCGTTTGATTTACGCATACATACGTGCTCAGATAAAAGTAGAAACACAGTAGGACTGAAAGATGAAAAACTTCTCTTCGCATAATTAATACTCATTGGTGCCTATACGTAATGAAAATATCTCTTTGTTTAAAATGAGATTGGATTTCACAGTATAGCCTTGACTTTAAATAAAGAGACCATTTAGGGCGCCTGGGTGGCTCAGTCAGTTAAATGTTCGACCCCTGATTTAGGCTCAGGTCATGATCAGGGTCCCGGGATGGAGCCCCGGGAGGGAGCTCTCAGTTGCGTTCAACGCTCAGCGCGGAGTCTGCTTGAGGATGCGCACCCTCTGCTACCCCCCCAAGTGCGCACGTGCTCTCTCTCTCTCAAATAAATTAATTTAAAAAATAAATGTCTGTCAGAAATAAAGAGAACATTTTGTCACAGGTAAGCAAAATACGGTCACTACAATCTGACCAAGTCTGAGGTGGATCAGAATCTGTTTTGCAGAAGCTGCCTAGGTCGTCTGGGTTAAGTCTGGTCAGTCATAATTGCCCTTAGGTTTTGCAAAATGTTGACATGAAGGGAAGAGGAAGATACAAGGGAATTCCTTGTACCACTCTTGCAATTTGTGAGTCTAACACTTGTTTTCACAAGATCCATATCCTTGCTCTTGAGGCCTGTTCCTAGCAGGACCTGCCTGAAGAACTCCCCTTGTCCTTGATGACTCAGCTCAAACAGAACATTCTAGATTTCTGCTCCCCTCCCAGGAGTCTTCACCTACTTCTGTGTATCCCCCAGTGATACCACCTGGTAGTATAATTTCCTGCTAGTACGGCACCTCTCCCACCTGATTCCAAGTTTCTTTTGGACTGGAACATTTCTGCATTTCATCTGTAGCACTCAGTATACAGCTTTTACATGAATTAACGAGTCTATCCAATTTGAACAAATGTGAATCAGTTTTGCTTTCTTTGTTTAAATTGTGGTAAAATATGCAGTACACAAAAATGACCCTTTCCACTATGGTTAGGTGTACAATTCAGTGGCATTAAGTACATTCCACTGTTGTATAAATTTTCTACCATTTTAGATGATTGAAACTGATCAGAATTTACTAGAGCGCTTAGGTCCCCTTAATCCGGACCTAGGGGACCTGTGACTCTCAGAATTAATTTAATCCCACTCTCACCAGGTGCCCCCAATCAAAATCAGTTTGTACACGTGTGGAATTATTTCCTCCCATTGGAACCAGCGTGGATCAGTCAGAACTGCCTCCCCCCAGGTCTCTGGCCCGTAGTTGGTTCTCTTTCTCTGGCCTGATCTCTTGGGTCGCCACTTTCTGTTTGTTAATTTTTTTCCTTGCCCCCCCCCCACCCCGTTGCTCCCACACACCTCACCCATTCCCATTGAGCCTGGCTCTGGGTCAGGGAGCTTGCCTTCCGCGCTACCTTCAGGGTCCCGCTCTGCACCTGCACTAGCAGAAGTTTTTAAAGTCACGGTCAACAAACAGGCTGACTCATTCTGAAGGAGACCGCCTAGAGCTGGACAGCCTAATCAAATGTTTGAAGTCATCCCCACCCAAAAGGGAAGGTTTGGATATACAGACCCAAGTTTGATGAGATGGGGATGGTGGCGGTGGTGGTGGTTTGCAGCAGGCTTCTTCCTTCCCCCGATGGTAACTTGAATTAGACAAGAAACAATGCTGAATCACCCTGGAGCGTGTTTCATGTGTACCTCACGCCCCTTGAGAACTTGAGGGCTTTGGTCCTTTTCAGTTGCCTTTGGGAGCCCAGTGAGTCTTACCTTGAACTTGGTATGCGAATGAGGGTGCCCGCTGTGCCCTTTAGAGGAGGGCTCCTCCCTCCCTATCCCTGGAGTCCTGCCAGCTTCCCTGCTCTGGTTTACAACCAGATATTTTCCTTGCTGGCTCCCTATTTCAGCCTCAGCCCCGACCGGTGGCAGCCAGAATGACTGTTGCAAGCACAAGGATGCGCCTGTCCCTCTTGGACCTCAGTTCTTCAGTGGCTCCCACAAGCCTCAGGATAAGATGAGCCCTTAATTCAAGGCCTTCCACTCTCTGGCCCTCGTTTACCTCCTGGTCTCAGCCCTTTTTCCTCTCCCCCAGCGGGTCCTGGTGGATCCGGACCACACTTCATTCCACTCTCGCCACCCTCCTGTCTAGACTGCCCTCCTCTTTATGGAATGATGTCCCTTGTTCCGGTACCCAGAGCTTAGTCTTGCTCCTGTTGGCTAGGGGCCCCTTCGGGGGTCGCGGGGGTGGATTGAGGGTCGGTTCTTCTCGAGGCGGCCGCCAGGGGGCGACAGGAGCGGCTCCAGATGACAGCGGGAGGCCGCGAGTGGGGGAGGGAGGAGGGACCGAAGGAGCGCGGATCCCGGTTCTCCCGATCGCAAACTCCGAGCCACAGCTTTCCGCGCGCACCCGAGCCTCTGGCCGCCCGCTCAGCCCGACGCCGACGCGGGGCGCAGCGGGACCCCGTGCAGGGCGGGCGCGGGGCGGCGGCAGCGGCGGCCGTCCATGCGGCGTGCTCGGGGCTGCCCGGAGCCGGGAAGCACGCGGGGGCGAGGCGAGGCGGCCGCCGGCCGATCCGGGACGCGGACCGCCAGGTGAGCAGAGCCGCCCGCGCCCCGCGCCCCCTGCGCCCCGCACACGCGGCCCGGACCCGGCCGGGCCGCTGCCCTCCTCCCGGGCCCGCTCTGGGACCGCAGGACTCGAAGGCGCGGGCGGAGGGGCGCAGTGGGTGTGTCCGGGGCGCCGGGGGCTGCGCCTACACCAGGTTTGGGGAGCCAGCGCGCGCTAGGTCCGTGCCGACGGCCGTGCCACCTCTCCTCCCTTTCGTTTCCATTCCTCTCTTCCCTTCCTTCCCTTCCTTGGGGATTTGCTCTGTCCCGGCGCCAGCACTCACCCCTCCACCCTCCACCTCTGAAACTCTAGAGACAGCCAACCTGGGCTGTTCCGTAGTCGGGGCCCCGCGCTCCGCGGGCCGGGGCCAAGGGGGATCGGCGAGTGCATACCCAGCCCGTGCGCCCCGACCACAGCCTCGCCTCTCTTCTGCTCCGGGCGGGAGAGCTGGTCGGTCTGGGTCTGCGCGTACCGAGCCCCAGCCCGGGGCCTCGGCCACGCCGTTTTCTAGAAAGCCTCAAATCCTTGTGTGTGTCTGAACTAAGCCGCTGCAGCCCAGCGCCTCTGGGAGCCGGAGTGGACGGGTTGTTTCCGCCAACTACGGACACTTCCTCAAGTGCAGCCCAAGTACCTGCGGTCCCTTGGCGCGCTTATAGAATTGGCTGTTCCACAAGTAGCTCGTGGAGCTTTAGAGATCTGGAAGTTAGTATTTTTTTTTCTTTGAAATAACATCAGCCCTAACTTGGGAAGGGGATTTCAGGGCGTTCTCAGGCCCACTTAGCATCTGGAAATTGTGGCTCTGGTGTTTCCTAAGCAGTCCACACCCAGCACCCCCTCCCCTCCCCCAGCCTCCCCTACTGCCTATTTGATGTGCATGCTTGCGTCTCAAGTCTCCTATGTGACGCCCTTGGACCTGGGTACCTGAAATGATTGCGGATGCCTGTTGGAATTGGGAATACGAGAACTGGAGGGAGACCCGAGAGAGGTCCAAGGAATCATCTTGTCCAACTATCTGCCCAGCTGGAGGCATCAATGCACAGTAATAGTCTAAAGATTTTTCAAAGATCACACAGCTCTTAAAACTTGCATAACCTGCCTATGTCTTTCCTTCATTGATAAAGGGGTGATGGAGGGCTTAATAGGATCTTACTGGGTCTTAATATGCAGGGAAGCAAGCGTTTTAAAGACGTGATTTAAATACGGTACCACTCAATTCCTATAGATTTTTGTTGGCACTATAGTTGAATTCCTTAGAAAACACAATCCTAGTCCTGGAATTAATGCGAGGAAGCAGATGGGAGTCCTGGGACTTTCCTATAAACCTCTGCAGGGCTGGAACAGGGATTTCCCAGAGGTCCTGGCCTGGGAAACGAGTTTGGGTGATCAGAATCCTGGAGGCCCTCTGTAATGAGGGACCTGGCTGGCCTCTCCAGAGGAAGGCTGGTCCCAGGAGCTCACCTGACTGCCGCCACGCCCAGCTCCTGGGGGCACCTAGATTGTTCTTTATCTCCCTGTCAATATCTCCTACCCTGAAGAAATCTTTCTAACTGGCTGCTAGGGGAAAAATGAGTAAAGTTAAATACAGTCCGGACTTTGGGAGTGAGATCAGGGCTGGATGTTTTGAATGAGAGCATTTTGGGGGGTGGGTTTGTTTGTTTGTTTTGTTTTGTTGCCTAGAAATGCTCTTTGTGGTTGCATCCAATTCTAAAGAGTGGTGGGGCACTAACCCCCTCCCTTCTCCCCCGGGCATTTCCCTCCACGGCACCATTTGCCTCCTGATTGGCTGGCATTCTCAGTGTTTGAGTGCCCTTGATGCCCCCATCCCATCCCGCACATTTATAGCGCGTTCATGACCAAGTTCCTTCCACATTCTTTTGCGATATCTCAGGGGATCATTTTCCTGTCTCCCTTCCCTCTGCTCCCTCCATAGACCGTGTCCACGTTACAGTAACAATCTCCCGTCTTGACTCCCAGCCACAAGTCACTTTCCTCATTTTGATCCATCTTCTTTCATGCTGACAGATTAATATTCCTAATATTCGGATTTCGCCACATCGTTCCTCTCAAGAAATCACAATGGCTCCCCAGTATTCACTTCTAAATTTAATTCTTGCCCAACTGATATTTTTGGGCATCTGCTGTGTGCTAGGGCCTGGTACCATGTGCTGAGGCTTAAACTCAGAGCAGGACAATATTTGTGCCCTGAATCTGTTGATAGGCTAACAGATGATAGATAGCTCCCCGGGGAGAGGAAAAGATGTTTAAAAAAAAAAAAAAAGTAACCACAAAACAATGCAGAACCTTGGGGATGCAGATGAGGGAGAGGCTTTTTCTGCATGGGAGGAGCTAGGAAAGTTACAGCTGGGCTTTGAAGCAGGAGGAAGAGTTCAAGGAGATAGGAAAGGCTGGAGGAGAGAGGGCATACCAGGCGGAGGGAAGAGCTTAAGCAAGGACCTAGCGACGAGGACGTGCTGGTATGGATGTGATAGACAACGCCAGGGATCAGTCTTCGTCTGGGCGGTTGAAATTGTCTTAATTCACCGGAGAAGTCAGTTTCAAAGGGCTGGAGAGAGCTAATCCAAGAGCAGCCCACCTCTTCCCTGCCCGATGTCTTTATGATGGTCTCATGTGCACTCTAATGGCAGCTCAGAAGTTCAGTCTCCCCGGGAAGTATACCCCAGCCTCTCTTGCACAGGCCTGTCTCAGGCTTCCCTGAACCCAGCTGAAGTCCTGCCCTGCCTCCTTTGCCTTTACTACGAAGGCAGCGTGGACACATCCTAGTGGGCCAGCCTCATCTCCCAGGCCCCCTGAAGTTTCTCCTGTGGGGCCCCTGGGCTTCTCCTTCCTGAGCCTTTCCAGGCCGTGTAGCCCATGGCCAGCTCCCGCCGGCTTGACTGTATGACTGGGTTGGACCTTTCGTCCCAGCTTCCTTCCTGTTTCTTCTTCTCTTCCCTTTCCCCACGTTTTGTCTCTCTTTCTCTGGGCGTGCAGAATTGTGATAGTTATTTACATCTGCGTAGACGTGAGGGTTCCAAGAGTATTTATTGACTCTTTTCTGTGAAAAGTGATGAGCCGTATTAGGCCAGGAGTTACGGTGTGACACGGGTGGGCGCCGGGAAGGGGGAGCCCCAGTGGGAGGCTCTCTGGCCTCCCAGAGATACTTTGTGGACTCTTGCCTCTTTCGGGCCCCCTCTCTTCCCTCCCACTCTGCAGGACCTGTGGGCTGACGCTGGGACCCGTCCTCACTTCTGGGCCTATGTTGCCCTTTTTTTTTTCCCTCTCTCCAGCCCTTCAGAACTGACTTCCCCGGGTTTCTGGAGCCTCGCTGGCCCGACGAACTCATTCAGGTCCCGTGTCGTGAGCACTGGGGTGTGCTAAGCCTGATGCCTTAATCCTCCCAACAACCTGTGAGGGAGACAGTATAATCCGAATTTTACAAGGAAAAAAAACTTCAGCTTACTTGCCTTAGGTCAACAACTCAGGTTTTGAACCTAAATCTTAGAACCCAGCTCTCTAAGTCAGGTGCTCTTTCCACTATCTCACTGTTTCCTGAGAGGGTTATCTGTGGAACATCCGAATCCGGATTGGGATCTGCTGGGAAGGCACTCAGATTCCAGGGTGGAGGCCGGACCTGGGAATGGGCATTTTTTTTAAGACCGCCTCAAGTGGTTGATTGTTCAACACGCTGGGTTTGAGGACCACTGCCTTAGGCTGTCCTAAAAGGGAGGTTCTGGTGACAGGTGGTGACAGGGTGACCTAGGTGACCTTTCTAACAGAGGCCTTGACCTTGACTCTAAGGAGTGAGCAATGGCGCATCCTGGCCCCAGCCAGGCGGAGACAGAGAGCCCTGTTTTAGTCCAAGCGAGCCTCAGTTCAGTCCTGAAAACATGCCCCCCATACACAAGCCCAGCCCCCACCAGGCTCCTTGTGAATTTATTTTGGGGCCTGGGCAGGGCTGAGGGAGCAGGATCAGGTAGGTTGGTTCCAGAGCCCCAGGTTTTCTGAGGTAAAAAAAAGGCTGGGACACCCGCACCCCCCTGCTCCCCATAAGGTTGAACACTCCATGCCAGCCTTTCCCTTCCTGCTGGCCTGGAGAATCTCATCTCTCTCCCCAGGGCGGGCTGTGGTCGCCGACACAGCTCCTTTATTCTACAAGCCCTTATTTTGCCCCCTTTCTCAGTTTCTGCCCTGTGTGACAAAGGGATGGCCAAAAGCCCTGGGGGCCGGTGTGGGGACCGGTGCGCAGGCCCCCCGAGCATCAGGGAGAGGCCCAGCATGGCGTAGGTGCGCGGTGCCCGTACTCATCCTGTTTTTCTCACCGTCCTGTCCCCAGGCAAGGTTTGGCAGGCAGTCGGCGCTCAGCAGTGTGCTAAATATCATCTCAGGTCCCCCAAGTCCAGGGCGTTTGTGTCCGAAGGGCCGAATATTGCAATCCAGCAAATCAACACCTACAGCTGCATAATAATATTATTAATAATAATAACAATAATAGGAATGAATTATCCATTCAACCTCCTCTCCCAACCCCATTCCTTTCCCCACAGCTCCCTTGAGATTCCTCAAGGAAGAACCTCAGAAAGAGATGGTCAGCCGTGTTCTCTGTTGCTGGTTAGCCGTTGGGGAAGAGTGACCTCTTTCTGCTCATCTCTTTCTTTTTTCCTCAACCTCCCACTGACGGTGCTGTGCACATCGCTGTCCCCTGCAGTGAGCCCCGCAGAGGTGGGTCACTTCAGGGATGCCCCGCCTTGTTCTCTCTGGGCCTCTCTCCTCTCGAGTGTGGTCCCGAGGACGGAGAGCCAGGCTTTCGACACAGGAAGGTGGCCCTGGGCAGCTCAGGGCCCGGGCTGGGCAGCAGGCGGGCCCGCCGCACCCTCCCCACCAGCTGGCCGGCTGCCTGAGGACTGGCCAGGAGTGAGGACCCAAGTAATGAGTGATTAATGGGCACCCCATCTAATCTTCTGCCAGGGGAAATGAAGGGCCAGCCGTGGGCTGGGGCTCGGCTCGTCGTGGCCTGCTGCAGGTGGGCTTGGAATGCACCCAGCTCAGGATGGGGATTAAGGCTTGAAAGACAGAGGAAATGAGATGTTAACCCTTTAGGCCAAGGCCCTCTGAGCCCCAGCAGGGAAATCACGAGGGAATTATCTACAGGCATCTGATGAAAGGGGAGCACGGCCTTTGATTTATGGCCTGGATGCAGCCACATGACTACGGCAGGGGGAGAGGGGGCACGGGGTGACAAGCCATGCCTTGGACGTTAACCATTTTTCTTGGAGGCTCAGTCAAGAGAGATTACTTTCTTGTGAACGTGGATACACGGACAGCTGGGAGGCGGCTCTACCTGATTCCTTCTTGGAAACCTTCCGATCCTATCAGCGAGTTACAAATTGGTAGTTGCCAAACAGACTTTTCCTCCCGAAACGCAGTGCCTCTGACTGACCACGTGGTGTTTCAAGGCAGAGAGGAGGGCGTGTGGCCCTGGCTGGTCCACATCCCCAGTGGCGGGGTCCTTCTTCTCCTGGGCCGGGCGGCAGTGCAGGGATGCCGGGGCTGGGACCCCAGGGAGCCAGCTCCCCCTTGGCCTCCGACAGGCTGTGGCTTCCTGGACAGTTTCCTTGCGTCCTGTAGTTTCCCGGTCTGTGAAAGGAGGGTGATAAGAGCACAGGTCCCGGGTGAGATGCATGAGCGTGTAACGTGCTCACAGCAGCCTCAGACCCGTGGGAGTGCCGTCGTGTTCCCCGGCTTCTCTGGGAAGGGCATGAGAGCTTCTCCTCCGGGTCTCCAAGACTTGATGCGGGAGTGGGGGAGAACTGACGACGCTCTCTCTGATCGATCTTGTTTGTTTGACCCCTGACCCTCACGTGCCTTGAATTCTGGTCCCCTCCATCCCCTCCCTCTGCTGCTGGCTCCCTGGCCTCCAGCTGCCCTTTGGATGGCACCGCCTTGCCCCTCGCCCCCTGCCTCCATGCTTGGCAGCCGGATGCGGAGCACGGGCAGGGACGCCTGCCTGGTCCTCTTGCCGCATGCCTGCTGCTCGCCAGCTCTGCCCGTGGCCCGTCTTGCTGTGACCTGATGGCCCCAAGCGAAGCGGCTGAGGGTAGAGAGGGCGGCTGCCTTGCGAGCAGAATTAGGAACGGTGGAGATTGTCTGAACCGGACGCAAGTCACAGCTCTGTGCCCTGTTCTGACTTCTCTGAGCTCCCATCTACTCATCCTTGATTGAGGCTAATAATAGTAACACTTAGCTAATGGTTGAGAGGACGGTCACAGCCGCCAGTGGACAGGGGGCCCTTTGGACTGCTGGGGGCTGGCGTGGGGGAACTTACTGCTGGGTATAAGGCGAGCCATCGGTGTGGAGCTGTGTCTTCAAGCTCTGAGTCACATTTCAGGGTGTGCACTGACAGCCTCTGGCTCTGTTTAGTGTCTTTGTCACCACAGACAAGTACCCAGGGCCTGCTTGACTCTAGGGAGGTTTCGGTCAAGGCCGAGGGCTTCATTCTGCTTGAAGTCCAAGGGATCTCCTGGCCTGCTCCGGAGAAGGAGCTCCGTTTACGGGACTCCATATCAGGTCCTGGGATTTACCCGCATTGATTTATTGCATTCTCTCAGTAATTCGGGGGAGCTAGACATTATTGTTCCTCTTCTACAGCCTCGAAAAGTGAGGCACAGAGAGGTTAAGGAACTTGAGATGGCTCACACAGAAAGTAGATGTCAGGGTGATGTTTGAATTTCCAGTCCTCTGACTCCAACCCGTGTGCTCTGGGGAAACTAATGGGCAGTTAGTTAGTGCCTCCGTCTAATTGGAACCCACTGGAAAGTCAAATGGTAACCCCTTAAATGTCTAACTATAACCCACTTATGATTTTTAAAAAATTGAGATGTAATTCACATACCATAAAATTCACCATTTTATTTTATTTTATTATTTTTTAAAAAATATTTTTTAAGCCTCTGCCTTCGGCTCGGGTCATGATCTTAGGGTCCTGGGATTGAGCCCCGCATCAGGCTTTCTGCTCAGCAGGGAGCCTGCTTCCCCCCCTCTCTCTGCCTGCCTCTCTCAAATAAATAAATACAATCTTTAAAAAATACATTTTTAAAAAAGATTTTATTTATGACAGAGAGATAGCGAGAGAGGGAACACAAGCATGGGGGAGCTGGAGAGGGAGAAGGAGGCTCCTCATTGAGCAAGGAAGTCAGTAAGGGGCTGGATCCCAGGACCCTGTGATCATGACCTGAGCCAAAGACAGACGCTTAACGACTGAGCCCCCCAGACGCCCCCAAATTCACCATATTGCAGTGGACAATTCAGTAGTTTTTAGTTTACTCACGGAGTTGTGCAGTCATCACCCATTATGTAATTCCAGAATATTTTCATCACCTTCAAAAGTAACCCCGTACCCATTAGAAGTCACTCCCCATCCTCCCTCCCCACCAGCCCCTGGAAACCACTCACCTACTTTCTTTCTCTCCGGATTCTGGACGTTTCAGAGAAATGGAATCCTACAGGACGTGTAGGATTCTGCACCTCACTTCTTTCAGTAAGATTAATGTCTTCCTCCCTCTTGAAGCACGGATCAGTACCTCATTCCTTTTTATCACCACGTAAGCCACTCTTAAAGTAAAACCTAGGGTGATTTTGCCTGGAGAGGGGGTGGAGTGCCAGCCTCAGAACTGACCCAGCACACAGGGGCGCTCGTTTTCTCCCTTCTCTCCTGAGAGGGCCGGAGACATCGGAGCAGGTGGGGCGGGCGTGGAGGTACGGCTCCGCGGATTTGCTGGTGAAGTTTCTCAGTATCAGACTTGCTGTTTTTGCAATGACAAAGACAAGGTGTATTTATTGCAGAAAACTTAGGAAATCACAGGAAAACACAAATGATCCATAATTCCCCAACCAGTGAGGTTATTACATACATTATTTGTAATGTATGCCTTTGTAGTCTCTCTTTCTACACACACACACACACACACACACTCAGAGTTTTATAAAATTGGTATGATGCTGAACCTATTGTTTGGTTCACTACTTTTTTCACATAACAGTAAATCCTAAAGCTTTTCCCTAGATACTAAATATTCCGTATTCTTCCGAAACATGGTGTTCTTAATGGCTGCAGAGTAATTTTAAAAAGGTCACTGTTTGCTTAAATGGCCCCCTCTTTGGCGACATGTTGATTGTTTTCAGTTTTTCAGTATTATTTGCAAATAAAACTGCTTGTTTTGTGCATGTTTGGGATACTTCTGTTAATGCATTAGTGCTCTCTGGGGGACAAAAGATACAAAAACTCCAAAGGTATTTGATACTTATGGGCCAATTGGCCTTCCAGAAAGACTGTATAATTTATGATTCCACAAAAATGTTTTTTTTTAACTTGACTTTACTGTACGTGTAACTTTACCAAAACACCCCTCCCTCCCTCCTCTTTCTCCATCTCTTTCTTGGCCCCTCTCAACGTCTGCAGAGTAACGCTCACTGCTTACACCCTTCTGTTTTCTCCTTGATATTTGCCTAGAAGGACATGCACATCTGTGTTTTTTACAGACTACGATTTTGTGTGAACATTTCTCTTAACGTAGTCAGGCTTCCCATTCTTAGGCATGAATGTCAGTTTCCATCATTTTAGTTCACGGTCTGGATTGTTTCTAGTTTCTCCCTAATCAAAAAATTGGTGCTATTGACCAATGTCACTGTTCAGCTTGCTGGTATTGCATGTTGTGTTCCCTCCCCCCCCCAACCCCCCAACTCATGATCTGTTTGGGAATTCAGTTCCCAGCCCTGTAATGACCAAGTCCAAAACCGAGCCACGCTCATCGCCTTGGCCGCGGCTCAGGGGCGCTGCAGAGAAAATGCACCTGGGAGGCCCAGGCGGGAGTGCTGAGAAACAGAAGGGGGGCTTGTTTTCTGTCTTGCCTTCCCTTTACCTCTTGGGTTCCGTTCTGTGCTCTGGCGGGCACTGGGCACCGCACTGGAGGAACTCAGCCCCTCACTCCCGGCAAGAGGCGCGGCGAGGGGCGGGCTCCCCGGGTTCCGCAGGGAATCATGGCAACGTTGGTCCCGCGCTCACTGGAAATGGAATCACGCAGGGTGCGGACTTTGGTGGCTGGCTGCTTCCTCTCAGCAGAGCGGCGCCGGGGGTCTCCGTAGTTTCTGAGGTCGTGTTCCTCCGCCCCGGGGGTTCCGTCTTGGCAGCAACGCCATGCAGTCCCTTACTCCTGCTTCCAGTGCTTTCTGAGCCTCGAGGGCACCTGTGCCCTCGCTCTGCTGCATTGTCAGCGGTGGGAATCCCGGTCCTGACTCTGCCACTTACTGCCTGTGCGGGTGGGGACAGCTTAATCTCCTTGAACGTCAGCTTCCTCATGTGTGAAATGGACCAGGAATCATGCGCCCCAAGAGTTAGAGGAGACAGTGTTTGTTCATCTCCGCGCTGAAACGAGGGGCTTCTGATGTGCCTTGCTTACCGTCTTAAAGATAAAGCACCCCTGCCTTGTGGGTACCCGCAGCCTTGGGGAGGGGTCAGGCAGAGAGGATGATGGGTGTGATACACATTTTGCAGGAGGAAAAGGCTGAGGGCTTGGGAGGGAGGCATCAGGCTCTGACTGGTGGGAGTTCAGAGACTTGAGGGGGCCCCTCACCTTAACCGGGAAACAGTGCGAGTGGAGGGGAAGGTAATAGAAGCCTGTTGGGTTTGATGGGAGGGCGGCATTCTTGAAGACCTCCCAGGATTCAGATCTCTCCTAATTGATTTTCTTTGTTCTCATAAAATAAATGTAAAGAGCATGCGGCGAGCCGGATACCTTCTCAGAAAGTGTCCTTCTGCTCTGATGTTGCTTTCCCCATGGTGGGTCAGCATTATCTCTAACTGTGGCTCCGTGGGCTTGCTCATAAATTGCTTGCTGAGGATCTCGGGACAGCTCTTTGGCTCCCTCAAGAGCTGGTAGTGATGGTGGTTCATCATAATCATCACGGTTTGACAGAGGGCCTGGATCAGGGTCCAGCACACTTTTTTCGTAAAGGGCCGGAGAGTTAATGTTTCAGCTTTGAAGGTTGGATGGGCTCGGTGTGGCAAAAAATCACCTCTGCCTTTCGAGCAGGAGAAGAACGATAGGACATAAAGATGTGGGCCAGGCTGTGTTCTAGTAAAACCTTCTCATTTTTTTTTTTTTTTTTTTTTTTATGGACACTGCAGTTTGAATTTCCTATAATTTTTATGTCATTAAATAGTATCCTTCTGAATTTTTTCTATTTTCTCTAATTGAGAATTAGGCAGTGTTCTGGTTTGGCCCCCTGGACAGAGTTTGTTGACCTCTGGCCTAGATGACTATTATGCTTGAAAATTGTTTTAAATTATAAAAAGAGTGAATGTTAAAATATCCCAGTAGTTAACAGAGTCCCTCGCGGAAGTTCGATCGCTCATAAGAGGATGTAGCTTAGTTCTCAAGTTCTATCAAACGATCGCAGGTGTTTATCATCTTGGGTGATACCAAGGTAGGCCACTACTTCGACACAGTTTGTAATTCTTTAAGCAGTTATTCTTAGGAGTTAAAAGTTTTTAATCATATTGTTTCAAAATTTGGGCTTCAAATGACTTTATTCACGGGGTTATGTCATTCCATCCCCCGATTCCAGTTGTAGCCCATGAAATTGTTTATTATCCTATACTGTTGCGGAGTCTGGCAATTCTGCCTGACTCTCAACAGCGTGATGACCTATGGTAGGGGCCTTGGAACTTGATTTTGGCTGGAATTTTTACTGTAGAGTCCAGGGGAAGGCATGGGAGGAGGACTCAGGCGTATGTCTGGCACATGGTGAGCGTGGACTAAACTTTTGTTCCCTCGCTTCCCTTTCTTTTCCTCCCCACCCAAAAGTTCTGTATATTTGGTCAGCCCCCAAACCTGCTGAGCCTCTTTGAAACTGTGGCTCCGGTTTTTTCCACATGCAGTAAAGTCACTAACCTTTTTAAATGGAAATGAAAACAAAGGCTGTTAGAAAGCAGTTTCCCCTCCCGGGTCACCAGCTTTCCTTTGCAGCAGTGCTGGGCTGAGACCACCGGCTGGCCAGCCAGGGCCAGACCAGAGAGTCCCCGGGTCCGGGGAAGGCCCCTCCAGCTGGGTGCAGGCCCGTCTCTCCAGCCGGGAGGGGGGCGCCTGGCCTGCGGGCTGCTCCAAATTCTGCAGCTCCTGGGTGTATCTTGGTTTCAGGGATTCCAATGGTAGGAAAGCCAGGATCCTCTCCAGATGGAAGACCACCAGCCCCGAAGGTGACCGTGATGCTGTAGCTCTTGGCTCGCGAGTGTGCTTTTGCTGTGTGTGTTGGACGGAAGGCCTGTCTTGAGTAGACGTGTGTTTGTGTTGTTTAGAGGATAATGGCGCATAACCGCGTGTGCTTTCTGGCCTGGGGTCTGGCAGGATGCGAAAGGAGGCAGCCACTGTCCTTTGGCCAGTGAGACTTTTCGTTATTGCTTTGGCTGGGGGGCTGGCCGTCTTCCTGTGCGTTAGGAGCTCTTTGGTTTACAGACAAGTAATCTTGGAGCCAGGGGCATGGGTGTTGAGTCCTGACTTTGCACGAACTTGCCGGATGACCTCCAGCCATACATTCTCCACCTCTGGGGTCCCTCATTCTTCATTCCTCAATGCATGGTGACAACCTAGACCATTTCTGAGGGCTCTTTTCTCAGTTGAGATAAATGGGGAGCCTGGACTTTCATTCCCACCCAGCATCAATAAGACATCCCTCCCTCTCCTCTCCCCACTGGGGTGTTCAGACATGGCCTGGTAGAGAGACAGGACTCAACACCGCCTGGGAACGAGGCTATTCGTCCCCCTTTCCCTCCCACCAGAGGTGCCAGTGGAGGCCATATGAGGTACAATAGTGAGGCATTCCTACCCCTTCCAGACAGGGAAGGGTCATTGGGACCTGCTGGAGAGCTGAACTCCCATCCCTGCTCAGCAGTTATGATGGGTCCCCCTTTCCCCTCCCAATGTCAGGGGAGGCCAAGTGGCAAATCTGGGCTTCCATCTCCCCCGGCCATAATGATATGGGGTCCTCCTTCTGCTGCAGGAGCAGGGTCAAAGGCAGCCAGCTATAATGGGAGGTTTAAATAAGATCTAGAGCCTCATAACATGATACCTAAAACATGCAGGTTTTGACTGAACATTACTCATCACACCAAGAACCAGGAAGATCTCCAACTGAAGGAAAAAAGATAATCAAGGCCAACACCGAGATGATGGAGACGGAGTTATCTGGCAAAGCTTTTAGAGCAGGCATCCTAAAATGCTTCGGTGAGCAACTATGAACGTGCTTGAGACAAATGAGGGGAAAATGGGAAGTATCAGAAAAGAAATAGCAGACAGAAAGAAGAATCAAATGACAGCTTTCGAGTTGAAAAATAATAACAAATAAAGTCTCACGGGGATGGGCTTAACCACAGAATGGAGATGACAGAGGAAAAAAAAACAGTGAATTTGAAGATGTAACAGTAAAAATGACCAGATTTGAGCCACAGAGAGAAAACAGACGGGGGGGGGGGGGGGAAGGACAGATCCTCAGGGAGCCGTAGGCCTATAATAATGTCCCTGAAATCCTAAGAAAGAAGAAAGAAGGTGGGACTGAAAAATACTCGGTGAACTGAAACTTCCTGGGGTTAGGCTAAGATACAAACCCGTAGAAATCAGGAAGCTTCAGTGAATCTCCCAACAGGATAAACCCAGAGAAATCCATACTGTGGTACATCATAGTCAAACTTCTAAAAATAATTTTGCAAAAGAGGAATGAAGTAGGAGGAATGTGTCTACCAAGTTTCAAGGCCTCGGTCGCCTCACAGATCCAGACCGTGTCGTGTTGGCAGTGGGACGGGCACAGAGGCCAGTGGCACAGAGTAGAGAACCCAGAAACATGCCTGTCCGATTGTTGACAAAGGTTCCCAGGGAAATCAGAGACGCACTGTAGTGACCTCAGTGAGGAGCGGGATGATGCTGGTGGAAGATGGAGTGGAGAGGAAAGAGTCCTGGCATAATAATCAGAGAGGTCCAGAGCCCTTCCCCTGCATGCACAGCTCATTCGTAGAGGCTGAGTTATTGTTGATCTTTTTCTCGTCCCGGTTTGGGTCACAGGGAGCATCAACGAAGCAGACACAAGAGACAGGAAAAGAACAGATTTGCCTGGCCACTGAGGCCAGAGAGAAAGGGTATGGTAATAGTTTCTTTCTGCTACACCCAGTTGCCTTGTGTTGTCCCCCTTGACCTCTGTGTGACCTTTGACTCCGATGACTTGCTTCTCTTAGTTTCCTCAGGTATATTTCCTAATCCATGACATGGCTGTCTGTTTCACATTATCATAATCTTTTGATCACAGCACCTGATTTCAGCTTTACCTAATAGTGGCGCATCACAGAATTGTGTAAAGGAAGTTAAGACTCATTTGCGAGGCTTCTGCTTCTTTCTGTGAGGGTATATGGAGCCTCTCGGCATCCACCGCACAGCAGTGATTGCTACAAATCATTGACTAGATTAATATCCCTTAAAAAAATAATGACATAATTCACATGTCAATGCAGAAGCCCCAAGAGCCACGCCAAAAAAGAAAAAGGCAACTCCTTTCCCCCTCGAGGTTCAGAAGCACTGAAGGCAGAGCGTGTGGCTGGCTGATTTA
Source organism: Nasua narica (assembly GCA_028533885.1). NCBI lineage: Eukaryota > Metazoa > Chordata > Mammalia > Carnivora > Procyonidae > Nasua > Nasua narica. Next base: position 28,087,954 of record CM052797.1, on the reverse strand, counting down.
CGGTAACCGAGCCGTCCGCAGCCGGGACGTGTTCTGGCGGGGCACATGCGTGCGGGGACTGAGGAAATCTCCAGGACTCAGGGCCGAAGCCGCCCTGCAGTGAGCAGTGTGGAACGGGGCCTCCCGCACGCCCCCCCCCCCCTCGCTGGGGCCCATGCTGCAGTCTGCTTGTTGTGCACCAGGTCAGTATGAATGCGAGCAGCTTTCCTGGCAGTGTGTATTTGAGGTTCAGGAGGCCCGAGAGACAGCTTTCCAGTGGCCCAGGTTCAGATCCTGCTGCTCACTTACTACCTCTGGGACTACAGGCATCCTGCTTCACTGTTCGCAGCCTCAGCTTCCTTTTCTGTAAAGTGGGGAGATCCAGGGCACCTACCTCCTAGGGGTGTCTTGAGGACATATATAAAAGTGCCTAATTTTATAGAGAACGTTTTTTCCTGAAAAAAAAAAATACCACATGTGCTATGTTCTTCCCAGCCCCGAAGTCTCACCTGGGCCCATTGTGTAGACGAATGTGGTAATTGCCCTCTAGGAATCTGTTCTTTTAGTGTTAGTGCATCTGGTCCACTCTCTTTCCCTGATACGAGCGTGCGCGCGCACACACACACGTGCGTACGTGTATGTGCACGGATGTACACACTGCTTGCTGGCGTGGTAAGAGGTCATTTGCAGGAGGTGGACAGGGAGGTTGGCTCAGCCTGAGCCAAAGCTACCATTAGTCGTATGGCCACCGCCTTTGACCAAGCTGGTTTTTGGAATGAGCTGGATCATCATCTCGGGAGAAGGCCTGGGTGGCCGATCTGTGGTTCCCAGGCAGAGCTCAGCTGTGGGAGTCTGATCTCATTTCCCGGGATAACTACAACCCAGGGTTTACAAACTGCTCCTGGCAGAGAGTGCTGGGGGAAGATGGAGTCCTCAGAGTGGGGAGGAGGGCGAGTCTGTCTCTGGGTGTTTTTGATCCCTAGATAGCGTGGCCAGCAGCCCAGCACAGGTGTTTATTTGCGTGTTGGAGGCTTCGGGAGGGCGCCGGGGAATATCATCTACAGTGTTAATTTCAGAAAGCCTTAGCGATTTACCGGTGCTAAGCACGACCCTGTGCTTACCATGGAAGCGAAGTGGTTGTTCGGGGGCTGGGCTGGGCAACGGTACCTTGGAAACACAGTATGCTCGCTTGGAGAGAGAGCCCTGCAAGTGAGACTGAATGTAAATTCTTCCTGTCATCACAGAATACCTACTGTGCCCCAGGCGCTATTCTAGGCTTCCGGAACATTAAAAAACAACAACAACAACAACAACAACAACAAAAAAACAAAAACCCAAAAAGGAGTCTTTTAGAAGAGTCTGTACTCTTCTGTAGTCCTGTGTTATGGGGTTGAAAGCCAAAGGCAAATCACAGTGATACACTGTAACAATTGCTAGATTGGAGTTCTGCGCGAGACTTACGCGGAAGTAAAGATATTTGACCGGGTTTATCAAGTGCTATAAATCAAATGACTAAGTGATATTTGGGGAAGAGAAAAGGTCTTCCTCCAGAAGCAGCTCTGCCTTTGATCCGTAGTATCGTGTCATTTGAAATTGAGAAAAAGCAACTTTGTACAGAAGCAGGAACAAATGGCTCATTTATTTTAAATATCTTGCCTTCCTGACTTTTCTGACCTTCACTAGTCTCCTTAGTTACCTGGGAAATGTTTTTTAGGACGGGAAACAAACATAAACCACATCAGTGTTAATGACCATGAAAATGATGCGATTTGTATTGAAATCCCCAACTAATCTGTGCTGATTACCAATTCCTCCAGGTAAGAAAGGAGAGATAGGTGTTTTTCCGCTGTACTGTGTTTGCTTGGAAGTATCCAGGGAGTTTCAGTGGCTCTTCGAACATTTTTTTCCCAAACCGGATTCTGTAGGTTTGCAGGTCAGCCTGGGTCAGCCAGTTTGCAGAATGGAGTCTCGTTGGAAAGAAATTAATTATGCGGCTGAGTTTGCCTGTGGCGGAGAAGAAAGGACACACCCTGCAAGGGGGTAGGACTCAAGAGGGAGCACAGAGGGCGGGGAGGGGAATGGTCTGCTGGCTGGCTTCTCCCAGCTGGAAGAGGCTGGAAGTGTGACCTGGCCGGGGGCTCCGGGGGCCCTGGCCTGAATACCCAGTTGCCTGGGACCCGATTCCCTGCAAGGCCTGTGGAGCAGGATGATAGCCACCAGAGGGCTGGGGAGGCTCGGGCCTTCTGTGGAGGCAGCACAGGTCTGTGGTGGCTCAGCGTCTTCCTTCTCATTCTGGGCAGTCTGCAGCCATTGACTAAGTATCAGCAAGGACCGAGAGAAATCAGCCGTGGGTCCTGTTTTCTAAGAAGTGAAAGTCACACATCTCTGTTCTCACCATTTAAGCCAGTCCAGTCTGGATGAGGGTAGAAGGCAGTGTCAAGGGACGACCTAGTGCATAAAATCTGGGCTGGGGCTGCCTGGATTTGAATCCTAACTCCCCTACCTACTAGCTGGCTGGCTTGGAAAGTGATTTAGAGAAGTTAAAGTAATTTAACTTCTCTGTACCTCCATTTCCCGATGGTACTCCCCTCATAAGGTTGTTGTGAGGATAAAATGAGATAATGTATGTCACGCGTGGAGAATGCCATGTGGCACATGGTAGCCATCTAGTAGATGTTTGCTAGCATCCTCAGCCTCATGATTATCATCATCTGAAACACTAGGTTATTAAGTGGCTCATCTTGGCTCGCTTTGCTCTAAATGATGTTCATGGCATAGTAAACATTCATTTCCTAAAGTGTTTCATTTGCCAGCAAATCCGTGAGGCACACCCAGCCCCTTAGGGGAGCATCCGTCCATCCATCCATTCATCCATCCATCCATTCATCCATCCATCCATCCACCCATTCATCCACCCATCCATCCATTCATCCATCCATTCATCCATCCATCCAACCACCCATTCATCCATTCATCCATCCATCCATCCACCCATTCATCCGTCCATCCATCCATTCATCCATCCATCCATCCATCCATCCATCCATCCATCCATCCATTCATCCATCCATCCATCCACCCATTCATCCGTCCATCCATCCATCCATCCATCCATTCATCCATCCATCCATCCATCCATCCATCCATTTATTGACTAAATGTCTAGCCGAGCATGAATCTCTGCTAGGTGGGAGGCAGTGAGTCTAATAGAATGAAAAGAGGACCAGCTCTGGCGTTGGTGATCTGTGCTCAAGTCCCAGGCCTACCCGCCACCCACCGTGTGGCCTCAGGTTTACTATGAGGATTAAATCGAATGATTCATGTCCCATGTCAGGTGCTTAGTAAAAACTGGTTCCCGATTCTTCTTCTCCTTGACTGATAATGGAAGATAGTCGTGGGTTGGACGCTGATATTGGGAGCCTACATCCTGGTACTTTCGTCCACAGACAACTAGAATGTCAGGTGGGGGGCATAGGTAAGCGGCCAGCCACGGTTCTGTGGGAAGAAAGTTGGCAGAAGTGGTGGCGGAGCAGGAAAAGGAGTTGGTGATGTTGGTAAAGACAGGATGGGGCGGAGCGTAGGCCCAGGGCCGAGGCTCTCACCTGTCAGGACCTTCAGGGGGCGGCTTTCACAAAGGGAAGGGCAGGCTCTGAGACTTGCCCCCACCACATGTTACTGGGTGCTGATTTGGGGTCTGAAACTGCCTCCTGAAATCTCCGGTCCTCATTCTTGTGGTGAGTCCCTTCCACTGCCCCAGGGAATAGGGTTGGTTACTTTACATCATGGGCGTTCCAGAGGGAGAAGCCCGAGTGTGGGGGGAAAGCAGGGAGGTGGATCTGGATCCTGGATTTGGGGTGTGGCCTCGGGGTGGGCCCCTCTGCACCCATACATGCTCAGCGGATCCTTCTCTTTTGGGGTACGCAGAAACTGGGTGGGTTTTTCCAGGAGTTCTGGTCAGGCCATGAGGAGAAGGGGAAGGAAAGATCCTCAGAGGTGGGCCTGTGGAGAAGGGGCAGCAGAATAGTGCCATTGTCCAGGGCACAGTGACCTCTTCTGGGGTTGGAAGGCCTTTTCAGCCCTGGGTTCGACCTGTCATGGCTCCTTTTTCTGTCGCGACCATACTGAGCCTTGGAACCCCCTGCCACTTCCTCCTGGTGTGTGGGAACTGTGACTTTAGCCTGACCCGAATCAGGCGACTGTTCAACCTTCCTGCAGGACTTTTGAGGAAAGGAGAGGGGGTCGGGCTCCATCCCCCCGGGAGCATATGTTGGAACAGAAACTAGACTGTTGGGTTTTTTGATCACCTCGGTCAAGAAAAGTTATAAATCAACAGAAGCAAACCTCAAAAAAGCAGAATCGGCTCCACAGATAGCATGTTTCCTCAGCTCGTTAGCTCGGCACAGTGTTGCCAGACGAATTTTCGGGAAACCTCACTTTCATCAAACCGCCCTGGACCAGAACCTACAATGGCTCTTTCTCGGCCCTCTCATCAGAATTCTCCTGGTGCGGCTTTTCAGGGGCTTGGATAATGTGGCTTGGCCTCATCTTCGTGATTTTATTCCGGCTGATGAGTTAGAACCCTGCCATCCCTTCTGGTCTTCCTGAGCACGGGCATTTAAGCAATCCGTGAGCCGTGGTGAGATATGGTTTCCTCGCTGTGTGTGATGGACACCAGTGCGTTTCTCTGCTCTCTCCTTCTTTTCTCTTTCATCTTAAAAAGCGCAGGTTATGGGACACCTGGGTGGCTCAGTTGGTTAAGCCTCAGACTCTTGATTTTGGCTTGGGTCGCGATCCCAGGGTTGCGAGATCGAGCCCCGTGTTGGGCTCCTGACTTGGCGGGGAATCTGCTTGAGATTCTCTCTCTCTCCCTCTGCCCCTCCCTCCCCTAAAATAAAGAAATAAATCCTTAAAAAAAAGGGGCAGGTTATGACCCACGAAATTGATTCCATGACAGACTAAGGGGTTGTGACCCGCAGTTTGGAAAGTGGAATTGATTTAACACAGGAGTAGTCGTGGAGGGACAAGTGAACCGCGGGAAAGAGAGCTGTTTCCAGCTCTGCCAGACGAGCTCATCAGCCATATCTTGAGATAAAAGTAGTGAATCAAGTCTGATTAAGAAGTTGGTCGAAAAACATTCTAGGCTAGTAGCCTCCAAACGGTTTTGATTACACCCTCCATCAGTAAAAAATGTTTACACGTGTAAGTCCCACGTACTGTTTGGTTATTACCATTTTTTAACCAATGTATGATGGGCCACATAAAACATACATCCCAAAGGTACATTTTAAAAGGATGAGATTGGGATGCCTGGGTGGCTCAGTGGGTTAAGCGTCCGGCTCTCGATTTCAGCTCAGGTTGTGATCTTAGGGTTGTGAGATCAGGCCTCACGTTGGGCTTTGTGCTGGGTATGGAGTCTGCTTGGGATTTTCTCTCGCTCGCTCTCCCTCTGCCCCTCTCGCCCCCCACCCCCCGTGCATAGGCTCGCTCTTTCTTTTAAAATAAAAGGATAAGATAAAGACGAAAGAAACCCTGTTTTAAGATGACACGCTAATCACAATGGCTTCATTCTATTGTCAGCAAATATCTGAAGGCAAAACACACAGAGGGGACGGGGTCCATGGTTCTTAGCAGTGACTACAAATCTATTTTCAAATTATTTTGATAATTTAAGCTGTTTTTCTGGTTGACTTCTTGTCAGATTTGGAAACCATTGCTTTGCAGCACATCTCCTTTCCTCAACATCGCCCTTCCTTTCCTGACAAACCCAGAAAGCTCTGTTGGCACCTGGTTTTGCTACTTGCATCCACCGGAAGTCCGGAGGAAGCCATCATTGGCACTTCCTGTTCCCTCATGCCCTCGGCTGTTCATTAACCCTATGCCGGGGATTTTTAGCTCTCTATAGGGGGTCAGGTCCTCCCATGTTCGCCTTCCGTTGCCATGGCGTGCCACACGGCTTCCTTCTCTTCCTCCCCGTTCCTCCCACGCCTGTCCCCACAGGGCTCCCTCCTCTTGCAGTGTCCCTTCCATACTTGGGTGACACCTGCTTACTGATCCAGCCCCAGCATAAACGTCACTTCCTCGAGGGGACTCTTCCCTGACCACTGCCTGGTATCTTTGCTGAGGCACCTTTGCCTTCTTTCCTGGTACTTATCACACCTGTAATTTTACTTCAGTTTCAGTTTGCTTAAAGTGGATAGTCCTCCAGCTTCTAGACTCAGTTCCCTGAGGACAGAGACCACGGCTGCGGTGCCGTGTGTGTGTGTGTGTGTGTGTGTGTGTGTGTGTGTATGTGTGTGTGTGTGTGTCTCAGCACCCAACCCTATGGTAGTTCCAAACAGGATTCCCACTTTACAGATGAGGACACTGAGAGACAAGAGAGGTAATGCCAGAGGTAGGTTGGCTCATGAATGTGGATGTTGGCTGCATACCTACGTCGTGCAAGTTACAGTGTATGCACTTTGTTCATTTGTAACCTGCACAGACTCAAGGCTTGTGCGTCCCATCTTCCTTGCTGATGTCTGACCAGCCCTCTACAGTGGTTCTTCTTCCCTTGAACTAGCTTGATTTGTGCTTAGGGTCTCTGTATAACACTATTTACCCTGTGCTCTTCTAGGTAACACTATCCTTTTCTCAAACAAGTCCATGTCCCTAATTCTTATCTACCGAAGCTAGATTATAAAGCCAGACCCTGCACTCACTCATCCTTTCCTTGAATCTCGTAATAAGTAAATCATTATTGATTGGTTGATTATTATTAGCAGCTCGGCAAAGATTTTGTCCTCCTCCCGAGTCAAATCCTGTCTTCGCACATACCCACCGTCCAAGCCAAGAGCAAGACCTTGCCTTGGATTCAGAGGAGTTTTAACTGTTCCAATTTATACTTGTTGGCCTTCTTCCTGGTGGATCTCAGTTAACTTCTGGCTGAGACCCAAGAATTTGAGGGTCTTCAATGCCATGAGTAATTTCATGAGTTGCTGATGGCTAATTAGGGGTGATTACAGTTAAGAGGCTTTACTTTCTTAATAGCCCCCAGAAAGGGCTGGTGGTAACTTTTAAAATCTTGATTATTTTTCCCTGGAAATGGAATGTTCTGATTCTCATGACTGTCTTTTCTTAAGTCCTTATAATTTATCTCTCCCTCCCCACCCCATCCCCTTTCTAGTAGGAAATTTGAAGTCCTGGGAAGAATGTGGAAACCAGTGATTTTGGAAAACTGGCTTTATTGGAGAAGACCCAGGGGCATGCCTTGAAACCTTGCTTCATTTATTTGCCTTTCCCTGAAAGGAGGTACAAGAAGAAAGGAGACTGGGCCATAGGTTTTCTGCCCAAGTTCTATTACATTCCAACCAAGCCTCCCATCCCAGGATTTCTGGTGCTGTTTATAATTTACCTTTGACACTGTTGGCTCATTTGACAGTGTTCTACAGTCTGTTTAGTAAGGGCTTCTGAGTGAAGGGGCATCTGTCAGTGAGGGGTTCTACCGTCCTGTTTTTACTGGGATCACACGTTTGAAGTGTCGCTCAACCTCTTCGTACATTGATATCAGCAGAGCGACTTGGGGATGGACGTCCTCCGTGCCAGGCCACTGGGCCGATCACAGCCTGTGCGTCCGCTCACTGATTCCCTACCACCTGTAGCAGTTCCTCAGGCCGCATTTTAAAAGTGTCATTGAGATATAATTCACATTGCATACTCTTCACCGATTTAATGTCTACGATTAAATGATTGCTAATAAATTGACAGGATCGTGCGGCCGTCACCACAATGTGATTGGAGAACATTTTCGTCACCCCAGGAGGAAACCTTGTACCTCCCATGAGCCCCTCCCCACCTTCCTGACCCTGGTAACCACTAATGTATTTTTTGTCTCCGTAGATTTGCTTTTTCCCAACATTTCCTATAAATGGAATCATGTAATATGTAGGCTCTTGTGGCTGCCTTCTTCCGCTTAGGTCAATGTTTTCAAGGTTCGTCCCACTGTAGCATGTATCAGTCCATTTCTTTTTATTGCTAGGCGGTATTTTTAGCTCTACAGTACAATTGGGGAAACCAAGAGACACAGAGGAGAAATGACTTCCCTGTGGTCGCAGAGCTTTTAACAGAGGGAGCTGGGTTTCCATCACCATCTTTTGCCCAATGCCAAATCTATTATAATCCAGACTCTGAGATAATTGTACTACTAGTAATTTAGTGAACATCTTTTATGGATCAACCCCTGTGCTGAATGTCCCATAAGTTTGTAACCTCCTGTGCAATTATAATCGGGTTTCGATTGGGAAATCTTGTAACCACAACTGGGCGGTGACCTTTTTGTTCTAATGCCTTCCATTCGCTCACTTCTGGTTTCATTGGTCCACTTGGGCTCTGGGATCTTCCTAAGGAAATGAAGCTGAAAACTGTATTGTTGTTCCTTCTGTAGGAGCTAGACACCACTCCCATCTGCGGAAAATCGGTAACATCTCAGAGGAGCCCTTGCTTCATCCGGGACGCCCAGCATCATGGTTTCTCATTTCGTGGGGTCTCTCAGGTAAGTGGAGAACCTTTTAAAAAAGAAAACAGAAAAGTAGGAAATTCGATATTTACGTTTTACGGTATAGTCTCTGCAGTAACCAGCCTCGCGGGCCTGCCCGTCAGTGATCTCTCTGATATACTCTGTGTGTGCAGTGAGTTTGCTCTTCCCGAGGCAGCCAACGCCTAGGGAGCCACGTGCTGCGGGGAGAGGCTCTCCGACCGAGATCCAAGTGGCTTGACTGGTACTTTGTGCTCTGCTATTTCCCAGAAGCCTTCCAGGATTCAGATTTATATTTTTGAGTAGAGATGTCCCTGGATCTGTGGATATGTATCCTGGCTGCACACTAGAATTACCTGGAGAACTTCACACAGTTTGGGTCCTTTGAGTGCATCGGTGCCAATTTTGACCTAATTGATCTGGTGTGCTTAAAAAGAAGGACCTCTCTGGTTCCTTCTGCTCAGAACATCTTGACCTTCACCTGCATTTTTTATTTGGTTCTGATGTCAACCAGGCGAGCTGAATAGAATGAGTAGTATTACCTCTGTTTTGTGCATAAGAAGACCGTGGGGCTAACTGCTGGATGCACACTGCTGGAGTGCGGGGTGGGGGAGAGAGCTCGGGTCTCTGCGCCTTTCGTCTGTGCCGCTGAGGCTGTTCTTCAAACTTTTCTTTTTCTTTTAATTTTTAAAATTTCTTTATTTTATTTTTATTTATTTGAGAGAGGGCAAGAGGGAGGGGCAGAGGGAGAGGGAGAAGCAGGCTTCTCGCTGAGCAAGGAGCCCGATGCGATACTCGATCCCAGGATCCCGGGATCATGACCTGAGCCGAAGGCAGACTCTTAACAGGCTGAGCCACCTAGGTGCCTCCCAAACTTTTCTTTAAGCTGAGGGACCCTTTTAAAAATCTGAATGCTATGTAAAAACTCCATATATAAAATGGCCAACAGTAGTATTTTATTAAGATAGATTTATTTCCTAAGTTTGAATAGGTCACATTTACATAGTACGAGATCAATGGGTCTGTTTTGATAAACACCAGGATTTGACATTGGGATTTATGGGTGGTAGCTCATCCATCAGCTTCAGCCTCTGGTCCATTCTGCACTTGTCTGGGCTGCATAGTATTAGCAGAATCTTAATCCTCACAGGTAAGCACTTGCAGTTCCTTGAGGAAGCCCGTCTTGCCATCTCAAGACACTCTTTAAATAGACTCAGAATCGAGAGAGCAGGGGTGAGCGCCTGGGTGGCTCAATGGGTTAAAGCCTCTGCCTTCAGCTCAAGTCATGATCTCAGGGTCCTGGGATCGAGCCCCGCATCGGGCTCTCTGCTCAGTGGGGAGCCTGCTTCCCCCTCTCCCTCAGCCTCTGCCTGTCCCTCTGCCTACTTGTGATCTCTATGTCAAATAACTAAATAAAAATCTTTAAAAAAAAAAAGAATCGAGAGAGTAGGGAAGGAAGAACTTTTTGTTTAAAAGTTGAGGCACTAAGGATATCTTGTCTTTTTTTTCTTTCATAACTATATGTTAGCCCTAAATGCTTAGAACTTACAATAAAAAATGAAATGATCTATAATATGTTATTATGGTGGTGCCACAGACGATGGCCCAACCGGAGAGCTAGAGCATCTGCCGGCCGGTGCTCTTAGGCCAACGCCTTGCATCTAATTGAGTGTAGTGTGTGTGTGTGTGTGTGTGTGTGAGTGAGCTTTAGTCTGTAGTTGCTTGTATAATTTTACATGAACAGACATGTGCAGGCCTGAACTCCAAAGACCCATGCAGAGCTGCAACCTTTGTTAATGTCATTCACAAGCATGTCACAAAGACTCAGAGAAGGCAGGAGAAGCTCCATTCTGAGGCCTCTGCAAAACCCTGCCATTCATAGGCAGTCCAGATCTGTTCAGGGCCAGAATTTGGTAACTGATCTAAATCAGTATGTTGGTATTTTTAAATCATAGTTTGAAAAGTAGTTTATTTATTTTTTAAAAAGACTTTAATTATTTATTTGACAGAGAGAGAGCAAGCACAAGTAGGCAGAATGGCAGGCAGAAGAGAGAGAGGGAGAAGCAGACTCCTTGCTGAGCAGAGAGCCCGACGGGGGGCTTGATCCCAGGACCCCAAGATCGTGACCTGAGCCAAAGGCAGACGCTTAACCCGCTGAGCCACCCAGGTGCCCCTGAAAAGTAGTTTAAAAGGTATTTCAAGACATGAGCTATGCATCCTGTTTGTAGAAGCTCCGAGAGCCCACTGTCTAACCACAGGGGAAGGAGCAGGACAATTGGGCCACGGGGTCAGTTCAGGATCACAGCATATTTGAGCACCAGGACCCAATGGGGGACAGAGAAGTGGTCATAGTCACATACTGAACCGGACTGAAAAGAGCAGCAGGGGACCAAAGTTGGGTTCACCATGTGGGAAGCAGGTGTAAGTCTGGCCACCATCAGAAAGGCCCCCTCTGAGAATCCTCAAAAATGTGGCCACCAAGGCACACAAGGAAGGCCATTGCTTGGGAGAACTCCCTTCTGCCAAGTCTTTTTCTTGATGGAATTTCGGAATTTTAATTGATGCCCCTGCAAAAAACGATGAACCTCTCGTAATGACCTGATTGGTGGTTGGAAGCCATCTCTCTTCGAGGAGGGCGGTGGGCTCCCCTCCAGGCTGTGCATTCTCTTGGAGAAATTGCCCGCAGGGTGGAAATGAGCAGGGTAGGAGTAGATGAAAGCTAGATGTGGCCTTGCTACCCTCGGGTTGGAACTCCGGAAGTCTTACCAGGCCTCCAGCGTTAGCGTCCTTCCGCAGGGGTTGTTTGAACAGAGCTACTCAGCAGGACGTTTCTTTAAGAGTTCTGCTGTAAGGAGGGAGCAAACATGAGCTCTGAGGTTGGGAAATTCTTTGCAAGAGCTCAGCTGGAGCCTCCCGTGAGATCTCCTTCCTAAGCCAGGTGCTCATCAACCATTTTGCCTTCTGTTTCTAAGGTCTTGTCCATCTATTTTAATCTGAAAAACAAAACTAGAGTGACTTTTGTATAAATGCTTTAGAAAATGTTCTTGGGCAAAGGGCTATGTTTACTTTAAGAGTGAGATGTCTTTGGGCATCTGGGCGGCTCAGTAGGTTAAGGCCTCTGCCTTCGGCGCAGGTCATGATCTCCGGGTCCTGGGATCGAGGCCCGCATCGGGCTCTCTGCTCAGCGGGGAGCCTGCTTTCTTCTCTCTCTCTGCCTACATGTGATCTCTCTCTCTGTCAAATAAATAAATGAAATATTTAAAAAAAAAAGGGTGAGATGTCTTTGATAACACAGGTAGATGATACGCACATGAACACACGCAGATATTAAGGGCTTGTTCATATTTATCAAGGCAACCAAGTGCATCAAGATCAATTGGACAAGCTGGCGGATTTCTCTACGTAAAGAGAAAACAGGTCACAGTTAGAAGTTAGCTGCCAAGAAAATCCTTGAGAGGAAAGACCATTTAAAGGGATTCGCAGTTCTGATAGGCAGAGAATTGTTTTTAAAAATCCCTTCCCAGTTTTTGCCAAGCCACAGAGAAACAGAAAGGCGGCTTCTCCCTCACTGAGAAAGACAGAGAAACCCTGGGTATTAACGCGGTGAGAGCGTCTCTGCCCTGTGCAGAGTCTGCAGTCATAAAAAGAATCACCGTTACACCCAGGAGCAGAGAAAAACACTACAACCTTAAATCTTGATGGAGCTCATTAGTGAGTTGTCATTGAACGTAAGACAAGCCTGGATGCCATGCCAAATTCAGGGCAAGGAAAATCCATTTGGGCCCAAGGGTTGGTCAAGGCTACATTAGGGAGTCTTTGTCACTCAATTCTCGATTTTGGAACTTAATGAGGAAAAGATACTAAGTGAAACAGAAGTACCTACATCTCTTAAAGTCTTGCTCCAAATGGTGCACTTAAAAAAAAAAAAAAAGAAATATATATATGCGCGCGCGTGCGTGTATGTATATATGTGTGTGTGTATGTATATAGTATATGTGTATTACAGCTTCATGTGTTTGTTTAGCAATTGGCTGGCAGCCATCATGGTTTTCTGTAGAATAAGCGGTGAGGACCACCTACCATGGCCGGCCAGCAGAAATCTCTCTCGAGCCGGTCGGCTTGGTCAGGGGGCTTGCTCCGACCCTTGCAGCACGCTTTCGTACTAAGTCAACGGCGCCGATGTTTGAGATGTAAACACAGAGGAAAACAAAACGATCGAAAATGCCAGACAAGTGCTTACTTTGGCAGGAAATGACATTGACTCGGTGATCCTTATTTTGAATAGCAGGTTTTGAAGAAACGCAGATGTAATTAGAGAGATTACAGAGGCAGATGGTGATTTTTATAGATCTTCGGAAGTAGGGTTCTGGATCGTTTTGAGGGGTTTACAGGTTGACGGCCCTAGGTCAAGTGTCTGGTTTTAGTCTTCTGAAACGTGAGGCTTTTCTTTGCCATGATATACACTTCAGCAAAGTTAATACTACTGCAATGCCTGTCAGCTACCTCACTTAGAAATACAACCAGAAGGAACTGAGGAAATGAGAAAGGGAAACTGAAAAAGATTCCGAATACAGAAAGGAAAAAAGAAGTGGGTTGGGAAGATGTGTTTGTGTGAGAATGCCCCAAGTAGTGATGTTTGAGGTATGATGGATCAGTGAAAACAGAGACTCCACTCGGGGATCGAGGACTGCGTGGTCATTGGGAAGGATTGTGGGCTCTGTCTGGGTTCCCATGCCAGTGACCAAGAATGGGGCGGAGGAGGGGGAAATAGGGGAAGGAAGAAGACGAGAAAGAGGAGGAAGGGGGAAGAAGGGGAGGGGGAAGTGAAAGGGGGAGGGAAGAGGGAAGTGGGAAAGGGGGAGGGGAGGGAAGGGGGGTTGACGGTGAAAGGGGGAGGTGGGAGAGAGGAGGAGGAAGAGGAGGGGGGAGGACAGTGAGAGGAGGAGGAGGAGGGGGAGGACGGTGAGAGGAGGAGGAGGAAAAAGAGCAGAAGGGCCCAGTGTGATGATTAGTATTAAACTGCGTGGTGTTAATAAGGCCGGGGAGACTTTGGGTAGCCCTCATCTAAACCACTACCCAGTTGATGCTTAATAAATATTTCTTGAATATTGAATGAATAAGTTAATAATGCTCTTTCGTGTAAAAGAAAGTAGAACTTTTTTCTTTCCTGATGAGGATTGTTAATTACAAAAGCAGGTTAAAGCAGAAAGTCGTACAAATGATACACACACACACACCTTTAACAGTTTATTTTTAACTTAAAACACATGTACGTTCACTCACTATTTTTTGATGTGGGGCCAAGGACTTTTCTTTGAGCCCGAGCCCCTGATTGTCCTTCTTGCGCACACCACACCCGTAAGCATTATCTAAGGTTTCCATTTGGGTTTCTTTAATGTGGAATGAGAATTTAAAGAGGTTTGCAAAGCCATCCGAGTTCAGATGATTTCTCGATTTTTATTATTTTTGCCTCTAATCATTTACAGTTGTCTCATCCACGCCTAATTTGCCAGCAGTTTTTCTTCTTGGCTACTTGCCTTATTGAGTCTTTCCAAAGCATTCAGCTTCATTTTTGTAGAAACAACTAACAACTACTCTTTCTTTTTGTGCTCCATTTCATGGCTTCGTGTACTGCTTGAGTATTTGTCGGTACTTCCAAAGCCACTGGCATAAACAGGTTTGAGAATATGGTTGACTCTCTAGGAGCCAAAAAGTACGAGGATACCGGGGAAGAACCTGCTGGAATCTTTTATGGGAAGCCTGGTAGGAGAGCCATCTGACTGGTAGGCAGAGAGGCTAGGAGGAAATAAAATCGTTTTTTGGAGGACTGCCCTGGCAAACCCCTACCTGTAAAATGAAGGCAGGCATTCAGGCAGTATTGATTTTTCTTTCTGCCTGGCACAGCCCTGCACCTGGATTGTGTCCTCATCACTCAGTACTTGACTGTGGGATTTGCTAGAACATTCTGTACCAAAAAGGGTTCAGTGGAGTCAAGGTGTGATCCCTGGGCTGCCAGTGACCCATTCCGTATGGACTCAAGGGGATTGATAGGCCTCAGGGGAGCATTGCCCCGCCCCCCCACCCCCAGGGGCTAGAACCTGTAACTGCCAACTTGTGGAAATCCTCTTTTTAGGACCGTCTTCCTTTTGGCAGTTCTTTAATTTTCCCAACAGAGAATTCTGGGATGCGCTTAGGAAACACTTGCATTGCTGGAGTGTGGCTGACAGCACTTTGTCTCTCTGTCCCTCCCTCTGGCTCTCTTTTCTCTCTCACTTCATTTCATCCTTCCCTTCTTGCATCCACTGGCTATTTATTGGTCCTGAGGTGGGACCAGAGCTCGCCGGCTCATTGCAAAGATGTATCAGAAACCGTTTCCCCAAGAAATCTACCATCGAGGAGGGGAAGTTACTAAAGGGTGTCGTGTCTTAAAAACTCGGGCCGTGACAGACACCTCCCTTTTCCAGAGGCCCCGGTCCAGAAAACGCAAACGGCTGCAAGAGTTGAGAACCTGGAAACAAGCCATAAAAGCCAATAGGCATTGAACAGATATCTGTGAATCCAGGGTCCAGATCGGAAACGCTCACCCCACGAAAGCCAGGTGGGCCCTTTCCCCGAGCCTGCTGGCCTTGCTTTGGCTGCAGGTTGGTTCCGAGGCCAAGGCCGAGCTGGAGGGAGCAGAGTTAGGAGGACACGGGCTCATCCACAGCGCAGTAAGCAATGCCCGATGGCAGGGAGGAGACAGCAGAGGGCCCACTGGATTCAGAAAACCCCAGGCGTCTGCGCCTCTCAACCCGCCCTGCTCCAGACTACAGCCCTGTGCTCCACAAATGGTTTGATGCTCACTCTGGCGGTTCTGAGCCCTCCAGAAAAGGTGACTTCAGTGCAGCATGCTCTGTAAAAGAGAGCAGGAAGATAAGCAGAATGAACTTTTTTTTTTTAAGTTTGGGACTGAAATGGTTAGCTTCAATTATTTTAAAATTTAGAAGCTTCTCTAGCGAGGCTGGATAAACTAGGTTTTATCACATGTACTTACTTTCTGATTATTTTTGCAAGCACGACCGAAAGTAAAACAGATGTGTGAAGCCACAACCTCCGAAGACTGGGGAAGAAAATTGATGGGATGAAATGCAAATGAGGCGGTCAGAGGGGTGTTGTGTTAATGAGACCCCAGAGCATGGTGGTTAAGCATCCAGGCCAGGGGTCTGACTGCTGGCATCGAAATCAGCCTTTGCCACTTAGTAGGTGTGTGTGGCCCTTGATAAACGACTCAGCCTCTCTGTGCCTCTATTTCCTCATCTGCAGAGTGGGTATAAGAAAAGCATTTGGTAGGGTCGTTGTGGAGATTCAATGAAATTAGACCCGGAAGTTTGGAGATCAGTGGTAAACCATCCAGTCTTCATTTCCAGTGTCATTGGTAGCCCATCTCCCTCTCTTGTCTGCCTCCACTCTTAACTGCTATCAGAGAAACATGGTGACAGGCATGCTGGGCAAACCTTTTTCGTCTCTGTAGCACAGGAGGGGGAGATTTCGCTTTAGTGCTAAGATTTTGGCTCTCTTTTGCTAAGGTCAGTATAATTTTATTAGTTTCCAGGTTGCTCCCCAAATATCTCTTGGGTTATACTAAACGAAGAGGAAAAGACGTAAGGTTTTTGGGTTTTGGTGGTGGTTGGTGGTTTTTTTTTTTTTTCTTGTTTTATTACTTGATATGCTCAAGTGGTATTGAGGTGAGCCCAGGTACAGGGTGGCTGTGATGCGATCCACTGCCCCCACACCCCGGAGATGAGGATGGGTGGCATGGGGGGTGGGGAAGGCTTGACCCAGGTCAGTCCAGAAGCCCAGAGTGGAGCCCCAGTTCCATGCTGTAAATCTTGCCAAATTTCGATGAGTGTCATTTTCTACATGAGGAAATCGGTTTGATGCAGTGTTTAAAATCTAAAACAATACGGGGGAGATGTCATTTTTTTTTTCTCCTGGGTGTTGGGTCGTTTCTACTGCAAGGTGAATCGGAAAGTCTTGATAGGAATGTGGCTTCCCCCACCACTTGGAGGGGAGCGCGTGATTTGTTTGCCAAAGGCCCTGGTAGCCTTCAATCTGTCAAAACGTCGCAAGCTGGGAACAGTTGGCCAAAGCAAACTGTCAAAGTGAAATAACACACGAGTTGCACACTCGCAGACACACACACACTCTCCCATTGCCCAAACATTAATTTTGAATTGGGTCAGGAGGAACAAGGATTTGGGCTAGATTGTTGGTGTTTTGAAGCGGTCGTGGGCACAGCTACGGACGACCAATTACATAGGTATGTGTGAGCAGGGTGGGGTATCCTAAAACAGACTCTACTGAGCAGGGGTGGGAAACTTCCAGCCCTTGGCAGAAGTTCATCTGGCCCCTGGGGTTATATATTGCTCTGGCTGCTGTTATTGCAGCCCAAAGAATAATTTCCCCTCTGGGGAAATTTATTCTATTCCATTCAGAGCAGAGCCCATTTAATAACTAAGAGTTTATTCCAGAATGAATTTTATTGGGTACCCCTATGCATTTTAGTTCCACTAGGACCCAGCTCAGTGAAGAAAAGAAGCATTTGAACACTAAATTAAATTAGTGTTGCATTTTTGCAACAAGAGGCACCAACAACATTTTGTTGTCATAACTTGTGTTGATATATTTCTCAAAATATATGAGAATAAATTTTGGGGGCATCACATAGAAATTGAAAAGCACAACTGATTTTAATAAACCCCTCATGAGATAGCCTGAAAAAGCTCCCAAAGTGACTCGGGGCATTTTTAAATCTGTTAATTTGTACTAGTTCCATTTGTGCTGAAATTTTGTAAGTTGTCAGGATGATGTGACATCATTCATTAATTTAGTAAATGAAGCTTTTACTATACGGCAGACACTCTCTGAATGATGGGGAATAAAGTAGGGCTAAAACCAACTCCTTGATCTCATGGAGCTTGTAGTCTAGTGGGAGGAGGGAGAAATTTAATTGAATAAAGACTCAGCTCATGAGATAGTAAGAAGCTCTTTTGTGGAGGCCAGGGAAAGCTTTATGGAGAAAAGACAACTTTGGGCAGATACCTAAAAGAGGGGAGGAGAGGAACTGTAGAAGTATCTGGGAGTAGAGTTGACCGGGCAACTTGGAATGCCCTTCCTCTGAGACAGAGGAACACCCAGAGTCTTCCCTCCTCTCATCTTCCACTCCCTGTCTTGCCCCACGTCTCCTAGAAAGGTGTGGACGCACAGCCCGGGATGAGTGGTTATGAGAAAGTGCTTCTGACTGCATTACAAATATGTGGCTTACATGTCTGCCAAGAACTTGGAGGGGCTGAGGTGTAACACGTTTATGGAGCTGCTGTTTGTTTTTTTAACAAAACCACGCCAAACTGTTTTTTTTTTTTTTCTTAATGTGAGTAAACAGTGCCAGAATGTTACCATGATTCAGAGTTGTAGGCACAGGTTCATGAGGAGGCTGTCTTTCACCTTGACTCATTTAGATGCCCCTGCCTGGTGACTAGAGGACATGTTGGGCGGTTTTCTGGTTTGTTGCAGGTTAATGAACAGTCTTGTTTTCAAGTATCAAAAGTCCAAAGAAAGGGTGCCTGCGTGGCTCATTCCGACTCTTAAGCATCCGACTCTTGACTTTGGCTCCGGTCACGATCTCGGCTCAGGTCATGATCTCAGGGTCCTGAGATCGAGCCCCACATCGGGCTCTGAGCACAATGGGGAGTCTGCTTGAGATTCTCTCTCTCTGCCCCTCCCCTGCTGTCTCTCTAAAATAAATAAACCAATCTTTAAAATGAAAAGTCCAAAAAAGGTGTATGTGTAGGAAGGGAGAGCTTTGGTGGCTGAATGCCTGTGCTTTTAGAAGCTTTAGTTTCCGTTTTCCTTCAGTAGTTTTTGGTATTTGTCTAAGACCTGAATCACTTCACCATCAGATCACTGGATAGCGCAGAAATAGAACATTTCCATCGTCATAGAAAATTCTATTGGACAGCACTGACCTAGATCTTCAGCAGGTTTTAAACCAACTCTTTGATTCTCTTCATGACTAATTTCATATTATATTTTTCTGAACAGATCCCCTGCTTGGAAGAATTTTAAATATAGATATGCAACATTAAAAAGAAAGTCTGGTTAGGGGAAAAAAGAATGTTTGGTCAGATACAAAAATTTTAATCTCTCATTCAGTTGAAAGTCTCTCTCCGCCCCCAGACTGGGGAAGGGAGGAGCTAATCGGGAAGAGAGGGCGGGGCTGGTTTCTTCCCACGCCCAGTTCTCCACCTGGCCCCTCCCTCTGCGACTCTGGGCTACTCCATGATGGAGCATGGGAGAAGGGAGATAACTGGGCAGAGGGTTTCCATGGCCTTCATGCTGCTGGAGATCTGGTGTTGCTGACCTTGGATTGGCAGATGTGTAAGTTTCGTATTCTCCTCTCCTGGGGCACTTTGGGTGCCCCTTTGGAGAACCTCCCCCTCACTTGGGGTCTCCTGCTGCACATCTCTTTATGACCCTCTCCCAAGTCCCGTACTTCGTGGGTACCCACCACACATTCCCTAACCCTGGCGGCAGCCTTTGATGAGGTCCTTTCTAGACAACCTAAACCCAGCATTCCACGGTGCCAGCCTTCAGCTGACAGGAAAAAGCCAGCCTATTCTGTTCCTGCAAGTTCCAGAAATGTTCCCCCTCCAACCCTCTCTCTCTACTCTGCCCTCCCAGACACTTCAGCTGGGTTTTGTCCTTTAGATACTTTTCAGGGGAAGAATCTGGCACCGGTCCTTCATATCCCTAACATGGGGGCTCAGATAAAGCTTTCTACATGGTAGCCCTCCTTGCTTGTCTGGGGAGAGAACTCTGACCCTTCTTCTCCTACAGGAGAGGAAGGGGCTGTGCTCGGAGCTCCTGAATCTCTCCTCAAAGAAATCCACACGGGGCAAACTTCTCTCACACTCTGGCCTGCTCCTTGTACAGCTGCTGGTGGTAAGGGGCGACAACATGGGATTAGGGTGGGGAAGGGGAGCACCTCCTTTTGTGGTCCTCAGTAGATGGTGTAGCCCTTCCTGTTTGGAATGGGTACTACCCGTGGGCCTCAGCCGTCAATTCCAAGACAACCATGGAAAGGATGCATGTGTCACCCCATTACAGGGCTCCCTCGCCCCGCTTCCCGCCCCGTTGCTGTCTCCAGTCCGTCTGTCACATCCATTCCAGGTGGTCTGCCAGGGCCTGGCTAATTTTCCTACAACGAGGGGCTTAGGGCGGCATTTAGGATACCTGGAGATGGTGGGAGGCTTTTCTAACTCCACACGCCCCTACCGCCCATGTTCAGACAGGCTTCCTCGTGTCCCCCTCCACACAGTGAGTTCTGCTTGGACTGGAGCAGTGTTTCACATCTCGCCATTGTGTTGGAAGCCTCCAAAAGGGGTGGGAACCACCCAGCTCGCGTAACTGTCCTCAGGGTTAAACCCGAAAAAAAGGATCCAAAAGACAACCAAGTAGGACAAGTGGCCTCTTTTCATGGATGCTTCAAACAATGACATTGATGATTTCACATCAAGGGACTTTGGGCGTTTTAGTTAATTGACAATGTTTGTCTCTCCTCTGACTAACCAGCTATGTGGGTGTTTTTACCTTGGTCATCCTCAGCGATCCTTACAGAAGGCGAGGACCTTGAGGGTCGGAGACATTCGTTTGCCCAGGGTCTGCCAGATGGGATTCCAGCCTCAATGTGTTTGAGTCCAAAGCGTCATCCCTCCCAGCACACCCTGCTGTCTCGGGGCCAGCTGGCTCCTCTTCCACACCTTGCCTTTATTTGATGACAAGTCCTAATCAGGGCTGGTGACAGTAGGGCTTAACACGGCTAATCCCGCCCATGGAGAACATCTGTGACACTCAAGGGCCAAGAACGGGCAGGGGAAGGGCTCCAAGGGAAACCTGAGGTAGAGGAGAGGAGCTTCCCTGGCCTCAGAGCCTCACTTGTAGCCTGATCTGACCAGCTCTACTAGGACCAAGCACGCGCTCCAGCCATTTCTCTGTGTCCGGCCTCCCTAAACCTCTGAACCAGCTTCTGTTGTTGGCCCCATTTTACCGGGAGGAGACTGAGGCTCCCGAGGTTATACATCCTGACCTAGAAACCCTGCTGGTGAGTGAGAAAGGGTTTGAGCCCAGATGTGCCCCCTGCCTGGGCCAAGCCCACATCGCTGTGCTGCCTCCCCTCCCTTGAGGCTGGTCCTTGGCACCTTGGCTCGGTCCCATCCCATGGCGGAGATTGGGCTATTCTCTCCCTTCCAGTGATGAGAGAGCACCCTGCCTTCCCCTAGGTCCAGCTGCAGCAGGGGGACATACTCATGGTTGCTGTTTTTTTCCTTCTCAGTGTTCTGGGTTCCCTCCTGCTGCTTGGACTCCAGCCTGTCTTCCCACAGCCCTCCACTGAACACAGAAAGGTAAGCCATGGTCATTCAGAGGCTTTGCTTCTCTGTGCAAGGGGTTGGGGTCCCTCCAGGCATCGCCCTGAGTTTGGTTCTCTTTGGAGGGTTCTGTGTGTTTTGTAGCAGGTGAGCTACTGGCTGCTGCCGAAAGGGGCCAAACCAGGATGGGGCATGCAAAGGCTCCCTGAGGAGCAGACGCATGAGGTGACTCTGAGAAGGACTCTAAAATCCCTTCCTGCTACCTGGGATCACCTCCCCCCTGCAAGTCATGAAATGCAGACACTTCTGGGAAGAATGATAGGTCAGACGTTCATATCTGAGTGTGACCAACTTGCTTGGAAACTCCCCAGGGAGGGATTTTGCTGGGGAAGTCCAGGAGAGAAGGGAGCAGACAAGAGTATGGCCCAAGCGTTTGCCTGGATGTGACCGTTCTTGCAAGATTCTTCATGCTCTTGTCTGCATCATCTAACTCCTTTTAGGTCTGTGGCTTACGTTCTGGCTTCGGTTTTCCCCGCCGGATATGAACCTGTATTGTACTATGTGCCCCGCTAGAATGTCAGCTCCACAAAACTGCCAGCTCGCGGAGGGCAGCTTGGCATGTTGTAGGTGCTCAATAAAATACTTGTTGAGTGACTAACTGAGTGAATGCCTGAAGGAATGAAGGAATAGAAAACCTGGCCAAGGTCTCAGCCCATTTTGTTAGAGTCATTGGAAATTTATAGCCCTTTCCCTTCGCTGCATTATCCGCATTCATAATTTCTAGAAGACAGAGAGGACCACTCCGATAGACTGAGTGTGTTCCCCTCCTAAATTCACATGTTGAAACCTAATGTCCAATATGAAGGTATCTGCTGGTGGGGCCTTTAACAGGTGCTTTCGTCCGGGGAAGGGAGCCCTGATGAATGGGATTAGTGCCCTTACTAGAGTCAGGAGAGAGCTTCCTGCCTGTCCTGGGAGGATACAGTGAGAAGTCTGCCATCCAGAAGAAGGCACCGTGATCTTGGGTTTCTAACCTCCAGACCTGTGAGAAATAAGTTTCTGTTGTTTATAAGCCACATAGTCTCTGGTACTTTCTTTTAGCAGCCCAGACCGACTAACAAAAACGGGCACTGAGAAGTAGGGGTGCCGCTCTGACAGATGCGTGAAATGATGGAGGTGGAATGTGGTGGCGGACGGGGACCGGAAGATTGGGGGGCGCATGCTAGGAGGAGACTACGTTGCCATGAGTGGACTGGTGCAAGAAGGGGAGAACAGGGATCTTAAACAGAAAGGTGGTGGACTGCAGATGGCAAAGGATTCTTCATTTCACAGAGATGAAGAATGTGTTATTAGAAACTGGGGGACAGGCCATGCTTGTTATAAAGTGGCAAAAAAAACCCCAAAACCCAAAAAACCTTGGCTGAATTGTGTTCGTGTTCTCGTGTTTGTGGAAGGTAGCACTTGCAAGTGATGAAATTAGATATTTAGCTGAAGCAGTTGTGAAGCCAAGTGTGGAATGAGTGGCCTGGCTTCTGTCGCCTGCTTGTGGTAAAATGTGAGAAAAGAGAAATGACTTAAAGATGGAATTGTTCATTGGAAAGAAAGCAGAGCACAGAACTTAAAAGATTTGAAAAATTCACAGCTAATCTGTATTGAAGAGATGGAGAAAGTCTTCAGGAGAGAACACTAAGGGTGGGGCCAAGAGGCCATTTGGTAATGAGACCGTCAGCCATCGCCCAGAAGCCAGGGACTATTTTCCAAGACCATGGGAGAATGCAAAGAAGGGGTTGCTTGCGTCTGACCCTCCACGTATTGCTTCTCTGGGTGGTCTCCACTGCCAGCACTCTCTCCTCGGCTGCCCCACGTGCTGCTCCGGCAACCCGGTGAGGTGAGGGCTGTGCCCAGTGAGCCACAGGGGCATTGCTGCCTCCATCTTGATTTCGAAGGACGAGGCCTCCCAGCAGAGTCATGATCCCAGGCTCTAACCCCGGAGGGCCAGGGAGCGGACAGAGCTGCCCAAAGCTGTGGGGGCAGGGCAACCAGGAGCCTTGGGTCCTCGGCCAGCTGCAGGCAGGAGCACTGTCCCATTGAGTCTGGAGAACCAGAGCGTCACACCAAAGAGGATTATTCTTGAGCCTTAAAGTCTAAGGGAATTTGCCCCTTGGGTTTTGGACTTGCTTGGGACTTGTTACTCCTTTCTTCTCTCTTCTTTCTCCATCTGGAGTGGGAATGGCCATCCTGTGCCCGTCTCGCGGCTGTATTTCGGAAGCACGGACCAGGTGTGACGAAGCAGGTTCACAGTTGGAGAGCAGGTTGCCTCAGGACGAATTGTACAGGTTGCGGTGATATTTAGATGGGACTCTGGACCTAGACTGTAAAGTTGATGCTGGAACTAGTTAAGAATTTGGGGGCTGTTCGGATGGAATGAAAGTATTTTGCATACAAGAAGGACATGAGGGGCGCCTGAGTGGCTCAGTGGGTTGAAGCCTCCGCCTTCGGCTCAGGTCAGGATCTCAGGGTCCTGGGATCGAGCCCCAAATCGGGCTCTCTGCTCGGCAGGGAGCCTGCTTCCTCCTCTCTCTCTGCCTGCCTCTCTGTGTACTTGTGATCTCTCTCTTTCTGTGTCAAATAAATAAATGAAATCTTTTTTTAAAAAAGGACGTGAATTTGGGAGGACCAGAGTGGAATGTGATAGACTGAATGTGTCCCCCCACATTTCTATGTTGAAACTTAATCCCCAGTGTGATGGTATTTGGAGGCAGGGCATTTGGGAGATGACTTGGTCATGAGGGGATTATTACCCTTATAAAAGAGATCCCAAAGAGATCTCTGGCCCCCTCTGCTAGGTGAACGTACAGCGAGAAGCCTGCTGTCTATCAACCATGAAATGGGCTCTCCCAGACATGAAATCTGCCAGCCCCTAAATCTCAGCCCCTGTGGCCCCTGAGGCCCAGCCTCCAGAACTGTGAAAAAATAAATGTATGTTGGTCATAAACCTTTTCTCCCCCATCTATGGTATTTTTGTTATAGCAGCTGGCATGGACTAAGAAACTCTCTTTTCATTTTTTTTTAAGATTTTATTTATTTATTTATTGGGAAAGAGAGAGTGAGAGAGAGCATGAGAAGGGAGAAGGTCAGAGTGAGAAGCAGACTCCCTGTGGAGCTGGGAGCCCGATGTGGGACTCGATCTCGGGACTCCGGGATCATGACTTGAGCCGAGGGCAGTTGCTCAACCAACTGAGCCACCCAGAGGGCACTGAGGCGCCCTCTCTTTTCATTATTAAGTTATATTATTAACACTGTTTAAAAGTATCAGGGCTGTTATTATAAGTAGCTGAATTGTTGAATGAGTTGTTGAATAGTTGAATCAATTTGCCAGTGTTTTGTTCTTATTGCTCAAATAGACCATCATAGCTGAAAATATTTTATAAATAATTTACTTTGTTATTTTTCTTAATTTTTTAAGTTAGCCTGATGACCGATACATATACATATATATATATATCTCTCACACACACACCTATATATGTGATATATATATATATCCTGAACAAAAGTTTCACAAATAGGCATTGCCTTTATCTTTCTTAAGTATTTGTTCTGAGAAATGAAAGAAAAAAGGCTATGAGTTACTTTGGAATGTTGAATTTTATTTTATTTATTTATTTTAAAAGATTTTATTTATTTATTTGAGTGAGAGAGAGAGAGCACAAGTGAGGGGAGGGGCAGAGAGAGGGAGAGAAGCAAAGTCCCCACTGAGCAGGGAGTCTGACACGGGGTTCCATTCCAGAACCCCCAAATCGTGATCCCAGAACCCTAAGCTGAAGGCAGACGCTTAACCGACCCAGCCACCCAAGCACCCATGGAATGTTGAATTTTAAAAGTGAGCAGAAAGTATCCCATCTCAACGTATGGTACCTCCCCCAAATATTGTTAAGAACTTTGCAGTAAGAAGATAGATTATTTTTTTTCCAAAATCATTTGTAGATTAATTTACTTGGAGAACATACATTTTAGGAGAGCTTTCAAATATTAATTATATGCATTTGGCTGCCAGAGTCATTGTCATTCACCCTAGAGAAGAAAGGATTCAATACTTTCTTGGGTGTTGAATTTCTTCTTACTGTTTCATTAGAGCTTTGTAGATGTCATGGCTGACATCTGCCTGCTTATATCCTAAAAATCCTGACAGAAGTACCGCCAGTGGTAGCATCCATTTATTTCTGCAACATGAGAAGTAGGTACTTACTAAAACAAGGGTCAGAATTTTTTTTCCACGAAAGACCAGTTGTGAATATTTTAGGCTTTCTGGGCTACAAAGTTTCTAACTACTCAACTGTGCTTTTGTAGCACAAAGGCAGCCATAGACAATAGGTAAATGAATGTGCGTGACTGTATGCCAATAAAACTTTATTTACAAAAATAGGTGGTTAGCTGGATTTGGCCCATACCCACAGTTGGCAGACCACCAATCTAAAGTCTAATAGAGAAGAGTTAACTGCACATATGTGTGTTTTGGAATTTGAAGTTGGAAGTTGTCTCCTCCTGGAACCTGAAGAAACACAAAAGATTGGAGAAAAAAAGTATTTTTTCGTTAAAACAGAATTATGATTGCTCTCAAATTACTTTCATTGCTGAGATAAATCATAATTGAATTCCTGCTGACCCATTGTTTTATGACAAAATCCACTCCCAATCTGTAGCAGAGAGCGGCAGAAGGAATTAGAAAACCATTTATGGTAAATTCTTAAGGGACAGCATTACTAATTTGTGCATATTGCAGTTTGGTATGTATATGAAAACTACCCACTATAAGACATCTCTTCTTTTTCATTACAATAGCAGGTCCAACTTTAGCATATGGAAGCATTTCTGCAGTGTAAGTTATTCTGAGGAAAAGATGTAATTTGTAAATGCTGTCAAGTAAACTATGCTTTTCTAAATGTGGCCCGGGTGACTGGATACGTCTCTGTCCATAATGGTGCAGGAGAAGAGGACTCTGGGGCAGAGCGTCAGCAGCTCTTTCCAGATAGTTCTATCCAGATGTCTTCCTCTAACTCCTGCAACAAGCACAGTATCACGAAGGATGGCTCAACTTCCCTTCTTGGTAATTTTTAATGACACTTGGCAAATCATTGTATTTTTAAAACTTTCTGTAGCTTCATTTGCAGATAAGGTAAGACCAAGAAACAGAGGGGAAAAAAAAACTTAGGCTAAGACTTTAATAAAAACCATACGTTATTAATAAGGGAAACTATGGACATTGTACAAAGCTTTTAAGTTAATGAAACCGTTCTACTGTGTCTGCCCAACAGACATTGACCAAGCAAGTTGCTTTTATAAGTCATAACATGTATAGTCAACATAATCTGTCTCGGAAAGAGCTGTGAAACGTCGTATTTTATTCCTCCAAATGAAAAAACATACATGTACTTTCATCCCAACTGCTCAATGTGTTTTTTTCTTTTAAGTTTACTTTTTAAATTAAAGTATGCACGTGTCTTATAAAGAATTTAGAAAACAATGAAAAACTAGAAGGAGGAAATAAAAACTCACTCCTTGGGCCCCCAGCCAAGGAAAAGTCCTCTTCAACCTGTTATTTATAGAAACTCTCAAACAAAAAGAACAGAGACACTACAGAATGAAGCAAGGGTGAAGTAAAATATTTGTTTTGCTAACTGGCTAGCAAGTCACTATGTGAACAGCAGGGGACCTTGTAACAGGTTTAAAGCCTACTATTAGTGTAGTAGGATGTGTAGTCATTGATGTCACATTGCCTGTTGACAGTGTCATACTGTTGGATATTGAACAGAAGGCCGATAGAAGGACAAAAAGAAGTTCTTAGATTACATATAATTTCTCATATCATTGCTGCTGTATTCAAAAAGAAGAAGGGAAAAAATAGTAATGCTTTTAGAAGAAAATATATGAAACTATCTTCATGATTTGTGGTGGTAAGAATTTCTTAAACACGACACCCAAAGAACTGGACTACATTGAAATTGATGACTTTTGTTTATCAAAATACGTCATAAGAAAAGGAGCAAAAAGATAAGCCATAAACAGGTGAGGAGGAGATTCACAATAATATATTTGACAAAAGATTCATGTTCAAAATACATATTAAAAAAACCCTCCTGGTCATTAAGAAAGTTAAGCAATCCAGTATTAAAATGGACTAAAGACTTGAATACACACTTCATGTAAGAAGATATTCTTATGGCCAATGAGCATATGATAAGGTCCTCAGTCAAAACCATTAGTCCTTAGGGAAATACAAATTAAAATGAGATAGCACCAGGGCGCCTGGGTGGCTCAGTTGGTTGGGCGACTGCCTTCGGCTCGGGTCATGATCCCGGGGTCCCGGGATCGAGTCCCGTATCAGGCTCCTGGCTCTGCGGGAAGTCTGCTTCTCCCTCTGACCTTCTCCCCTCTCATTCTCTCTCTCTCTCAAATAAATAAATAAGATTAAAAAAAATTTAAAAAAAATGAGATAGCACCAGAATAGCTTAAAATGAAAAGCACCGACAGTACCAAGCGCTGATGAGGTTGTGGAAAGACCGGAATTTCCGTCCATTGCTGTGGGAGTTTAAAATAGTGGACACCTTTGGAAACTCTTTGGTAACGGCTCTGTAAGCTAAACATAGGCCTATTCAGTGACCTGGCTATTCTACTCTTAAGCATTTACCCAAGGGAGATGCATACAGTATACAAAATACACGTAAAAATGTTCGAAGCAGTTTCATTTGCAATTACTCAGAATTGGCAATAATGCAATTGCAAAATTGCAATAATTGCAAAAATTGCAAGAATGCAAAATGCAAAATTGGCAATAATTGATAGACATGTTGTCTACCAACAACAGAATGGGTAAATAATTATAGTGTATCCACTCAAGATAACACTAAACAGAAATAAAAAATAAACTTCTGATTCCAGCCAAGATGGACCAACAGGTATTGGATTTACCTGCCCATCTAGAACAAGAGCACAGTGGCCAAGATAGAGCAACAAAGGACTGGATTCCCCTTACCTTCTCCCTGAAACAGCCCAAACAAAACATGACTGGACAACATGTATGAAGCAATGGTTTTCAAAACTATGGATATTGGTCAGCATAAGACAATGATTTCTCAGAGATGGGGAAACAAATGAGTTGAACCCTAAAATTTCCCCAGCTAACTGCCTTGAGAGAGTTTCTTACCCATGAAGTGAAGTGGAAATGGGAACCCAGGCAGAACCTGTTGGATTCCTTGATTTGAGGAGCTTGAGAGTCCAGTGAGACTGTGGTGGCAAGAATCTGTAGGACAGAGTACCAGAGAGTGGAGCGACACTGAGAGAAGACACAGAGACCGCGGGGGTCCTCCTCAGGGAGGACCAACCAGCACACGCAAGGGACGCAACACCTTGAGACTGAGAAAGAACCGTCCAAAAGGATTGAAGGGAACAGTGTCCGGCACTCATGCGGTACCAGAAACAGTGACTCTTCCTAGCAGCCAGACTTAAAAAACTCACAGTCCAGGGGGCATTGGAGAGAACACTCAGAAAACTCTTGCCATGGTCCTGGGGGAGTAACTGACCCTAAACTGTGTAGTGCTTTGGACCTAACAAATCGTAAACATACTAGCGGAAAAGATCAAACGGTTGCTGAATGACAGAACTATTCTAGCACAAAGCTCACGAATATAGGGATGGACAAATATCTAGCTTCCAAAAAGGTACAATTCAAGATGTCTGACATTTGGTCAAAGATTACTGGGCACACACAGGAGCACAAAAATAGCACTGTTCCTCGTAAAGAGGAGAACAACCAATTGAAGCCAACTCAGAACTGACACAGATTTTAGAATTTGAGAAAAAGGATATTAAAAGTTATTAAGACAGTATTTTGCAGGTTCAAAAAGTTAAATAGAACCAGGGATGATATAAAAACACTTATCAAACTTCTCAGGTTGAAAATGACAAAATCTGAAATGAAAAATATGCTGGATGGGATTAATGGCAGATTTAAATCTCCTTGAAAGATCAACTCTTTAAATAAAGCAATAATAATAATGTGTTGGGGAGTATATGTATAAGTAAAATGTTAAAGCCAGAAGAGGATAAATGGAAATACAGTATTGTAAGATTCTTGTAATTCATATAAAATGGCATCATATTACTTAAAGGAGGACTGATGAGTTAAAAATGTTTACTACCAACCCTTAAACAACCATTAAAGTAACAAAAAACTTTAGCTCACCAGTCAAAAAAAGGGAAACAATAGAATTTATTATTATTATTATTTTTTTTTTTCAAATAATTCAAAAGAAGACAGAAAAAGGAAAAGGGATCAAATAACAGATGGAACAACTAGAAAACAAATAACAAGCTGGTAGATTTAAACATGGTTATTAATATTCACAAAAACAACTCAGCTAAAAGGCAGAGATAGGCAGATTGGATAAAATACAAGACACACAACTGCATACTGTCCACAAGAAACACACTTAAATATAAAGACACACATAGGTTAGAAGAATGGAAAAAGATAGACCATACTAACACTAGTCAAAAGAAAGCTGAAGGGACCTTGTTACCATCAGATAAAGTAGATTTTGAAGCAAAAGATATTACCAAGGATAAAGAGAGTCATTTTATAATAAAAGTAATCAATTTATCAAGAGGACATAATGACCCTAAACATTTATGCACCTAATAATAGAGCTTCAAATTACTGAAGCAAAATCTGGTGTAACTGCAAGAAGAAACAGACAAATCCATGAGTAAAAGTCAGAGATTTCAGCATTCCCTTTCTAACATTGATAGCACACATGGACAAAGAAAACAGTAAGAATGTAGAAGACTTGACCATGACTATGAACCAACTTGACCTAGTGACATTTTAGAACATCCCTCAAACAAAATCAGATATGCATTCTTTCCAGGTTCATGATGAACACTTACCAAAGTATTTTGGTATTTTGGGCCATATTTTGGGCCATAAAACAAGTCTCAATGTGACAAGAGTCAAGTTTCAGACAGTTTGTTCTCTGATCACAGTGGGATTCAATTAGAAAAAAATAGCAGAAATATATCTGGAAAATTTCCCCAAATTTGGAAATAACACACTTCTAAATGATCCATGGGTCAAAAAAGAAGAGAAAGGGAAATTAGAAAGTACTTTGACCTGAATGAAATTGAACACACGAAATATCAGAAATTGTGGAATGCTGCTGACACAGCACTTAGGGGGAAATTTATGTAACTAAATACATATAAAGATAAAAAGACCTCAAATCAATGACCTCAGCTTCCTCTATAACAACTAGAAAAAGAGGAGCAATTAAACTCAAACTAAGAAGGAACCAATAAAGATCAAAGGAGAAATCTATAAAATAGAAAAACTATAGAGAAAGCCATTTAACCCCAAAGCTGGTTCACTGAGAAGACCAATAAAATGGATAAATCTTGAACCAGGGTGATGGGGGGGGGGAGAAAAGAAATGAAGACACAAATTACCATTATCAGGAGACAGAATGGTGAGGTCACTACAGAGTCTGTAGCTAGTAGTAGGAGAATAAGAAAATGTTATGAATACATTTATTCCTATGAATTCAACAACTTAGATGAAAAAGACAAATTCGTTGAAAGATACAAACTACCAAAGCTCATTCAAGAAGAAATAGGTCAACAGGATAGTTCTACACTGATTAAATCCATGGGATTTGTAGCTAAAGCCTCCCTACAAAGAAAAATGCCAGGTCCTGACACCTTCACTGATAAATTCCTACAAACACTTAGGGAGGACATAATGCTAATTTTATACAGTCTCTTCCAGAAAATTGAAGAGGAAGAGAACTTCCTAACTCATTGGGAGACCAGCATTATTTGCCAAAGCCAAGTAAAGATACTACAAGAAAACTATGAGTGGTTATCCATCAGGAACATAGATGCAAAAATCCTAAATATAATTTTAGCAAATTAAATTCAACCTTATAGGAAATGCAATAAGCATGCTTTATGTACTTTATGTATGTTATACCTCAACATAAAGGCATAAGGAGAAAGAAGAGGGGGAAGATGACACGGCACATCAAGCTGCGTGCATAGAAGTGGTGACGGGAACCATCGAAGCCAGGAAACAAAGATGCTCGTCAAGGAACAGCATTGGGCACACTCCCATTCGTGAGCGTCCGGCGAAGAACCCTTCCAGAATTGGAAGCCGGCTCTAAAGCAGGCACTGTGTTGTTCCCAGCTGGTATTTATCAGGCCTTCTGTTTCTAATGGTGTAAATATAATTGCGGGCTTCTGAAAAATTGAGAGTATTTTTACTTATGAGAAATGAAGAAATTAAAGTAAAAAGACCTTATTAAGGTCGGGGAAGAGTGTCAGTGTTCACTAATTCATGCTGTGCCAGATCTCTTGGAGTCAAAGCCCAGGGCAGAAAAATCAAAGTTTCTTCCGTTACAAATGGAGCCGCAAGCTCCAAACTTGGTGTTTGGAAAGCCCTTTGCAACGGAGCCGAAAGAGCTCATCGTCAGGCTTTGGTTTGGGCATGATGGATGGGGCAGTCCTGGCCTCTTAGCCTCTTCCTTCTCTAGGGCCAGGATTCCCCTTCAGATCTCTGATTTTTTTTCTCGGTATGTTTATTACTCGTGGGTAAGTGGCATGAAGTGCAACATACAGTAAATGAGTCTGCCTGGAACCTGGCTTTGATGTTGGCCAATCCTTGCTGACTTTCTGGACGGTGGACACGGTCGGCCTGCCCGGCCTTCAGGGGCCTCTTGGCCTCCTCCGTCCTTGGCTGACTGAAATCGAATTGGTTTTCTATCTTCCCAGCCTTGGTGCTGGCCATGTCACCAGCCCATGCCTGGTGCCAGGAAGACGAGAAGCAAGTCCTCCTGCCCCGGCCTGGTGGCTCTGCCTTTGACGATTTGATGAAACCTTGTCCGCCTCAGATGCCACCATCTCTAGATTTGAAAGGAGTTGTTGGCTTGAGGGAAAATGCCGAATCGAGAAATGAACCGTGAAAGACCTAGAAAAACTTGGGTCACGTATTCTATTTGTAGAAGTTTGTGAAGATGCGAGGGACCATCAGAGGAAGCAGATGCTGGGGATAATATAAGCTGGGGAAACTGAGGCAACCACCCCACATTGGGCAAAATGATACCCACTGTTTTGAATGTTTCTTCCCTATGATGCCTCCTGCCCTGATTTCTTTAAATAACTCTTTTGGTATTTACTCCTAAGTTCAGGGGCAAAAAAACCCCTTTGTTCTCTAGGTTGTGAATATTTCTTGTGTTCTAAGTATTTTTCCTGCTTCACAGAAATGCACACAATCCAAGTTTATGAATTCTTTCCTTTGGAAATTTCTAGTTCCATTTGTACTAGTATTTAAAAGCATTTGTTATTATTGTCTGAACAAACTCTGATACCCATATCTCAAATGTGATCTTACTACAAACAAGCAATTATATAGAACAGATTTGTGTGTGTGTGTGTGTGTGTTTTGACCCTAACAAAGTGACAAAGTGGCTTTGGGACTATAAATTGGTACTAAGAAAAATGAGTATTTTATGTACTTTGATTTTTTTTTCTTGAAATTTCCATTCCCTCCTACAATCCTACACACAAAACCCAAACCATAAAAAGGTGTTTTTCAAATAACTTCTAAATTCCCCACTATGTTATATTTCCAGGCTAGATTACAGTTAAAACAAAGTTCTGACAGACAGAATAACTTATCACTTAGGCCACAAATCTTGGCCTTTGGAAAAGAAAACGACTCATAGTACCGCCCTTCCTTGACTCACAATGGGGTTACGTTCCAGTAAGCCCATCCTAACTCAAAAATGCCCTTGATAGACCTAACCTACTGGAAGTCATAGCTTAGCCCGGCCCACCTTAAAGTGCCTCAAACACTTACGTGTGGACAAAACCATCTAACACAAAGCCTATTGTTTAAGAGAGTGTTGCCCGTCTCGTGTAATTTGTTGAATACTGTACTGAAAGTGAAAAGCGGATGGTTTTCTGGGTGCGGAGCGGTGGTGAGTGTATCGGCTGTTTAACCTCGTGATCTTGAGGCTGCCTCAGAGCTCTCGCCCCTGCCCAGCATCGTGGGAGAGGACTGTGCCTCCAGTCACTAGCCCAGGAAAAGATCCAAATCCAAAACTCAAGATACGGTTTCTACTGAATGTGTGTCTCTTTTGCACCATCGTAAAGTTGAAAATTTGGAAGTCGGGGACTGTCTGTAAAGTCTGTAGGCACTGTCCTTGTGTGTATGTTAGTGGTCCACCTTCTTCTTGGAACGACGATGCTGATTCTTAATGATGGAGGAATTTCTTAAGTGGAATCCTTCACGTGTCAGCTGGCTTCCTTCCCCACCACGGGATGCTCACCCCTTGGTTAGTTTGGAGAAAGAGAGAAGTCAATGTCCTTTTGTTCCTAATCATATTTTCTTTGTTTATATATCTGTTTATATATTTGGTGCATGTTTTTATTTATGGCCACACTCATTTTTTCCCCATTAACTCATCCAATCCTTATCAAGTGCTTGCTCTGTGAACTTGGACTCTGAAGCCAGACTGCCTAGTTGATATCTGCTGCTTGCTTAATTCTGGACCTTGGGTGGGTCCTGTGCCTCAATTTTGCCATCCCGTAAAATGGGGGTGATAATAGTACCTATCGCATAGGTTGTTTTAAAGGATTGCATGACTTGTAGGTGAAGGGTTTAGGATGTTGTCTGAGCCGTGGTGACTATTACGTAAGTTTTGTTATCATTGTTCGCTGTTGTTATGATAGATGGCAGCCTTGTGCTTCGTGCTGCATACGCACACGTGCTCCTTCTCAAAGCATTTTCCTTCTGACGTCACGCATGGCCGCGGTCTCTACCCAGGCCTGATTTATCAGCCCGGAGTCGCGGAGCCTTGGTGCTACTAATATTCCGGGTCAGACAGTTCTTCATTGTGGGACCACCCTGTGCACATCTTTGCTGGTGTCTACTCACTAGAGGCAAGAAAGATGCTTGTCCAGTTAGGACAATCAGAATGTGTCCAGACAGGGCCCAGTGTCCCCCGGAGGAGGAGGACAAAAGCGCCCACCTGTTTAGACCGGTACCTCCTCCTGCAGAGACAGCACTGTGGCTCCGCCCACTTTCTAAGGTACGTCCGGTCCTATCCCGTGTGGTCGTCGGCTCCTCCCTGAGCTTGTGTCTGAAGATCTGTGTTCCCTGTGCCATGTGCCTCTTACACACATGGTGGGAACCTTAGGGACAATTCCTAATCTCTTGGGCTTCTTTAGAAAGAGAGTGGGGGACAAAATCTTCCGAGCACTTCCGTTCAGGGCTGCCCTTGAAAACAAGCCGCCGGCCCTTTGCCGCTGAAGGATAGTGCTGCTCCTCGCTGTGGAGAACAAGTCGGGGTCTCTGGACCTTGGTCCGTGTTGCCCTGCTTCCTCTGCCCAGGGAGCACTGACGGCGAACAGTGAGAGAAGGAGGACTGCACACCGGGCTGAACACTTGGTGAGGATCGGCCCGTCAGCGTTGACACCCTCCCTTGAAGGCAGATTTTTTTTTTTTTAAAGATTTTATTTGACACAGAGAGAGGACAAGCAGGGGGAGCAGCAGGCAGAGGGAGAGGGAGAAGCTGGCTCCCACTGAGCAGGGAACCCGTCACGGGGCTCGATCCCAGGACCCCGAGATCATGACCTGAGCCCAAGGCAGATGCTTAACCAACCGAGCCACCGCAGTGCCCTGAAGGCAGATTTTTTTTTTTAATTCCCATTTCCCAGATGAGAAAATGTCAGCTCTGAGAGCACGTGCCAAGTAGCAGGGGCCCAGAGTCACAGCCGGGCAGTGGATTTCAGAGTTCATACCCCCGCTCCCCCACAATGCTTGTCCTCATGTCAGCTCAGGCAGTGCTTCCCCGTGGTCCCTAGAAAGCAGTCTCTCACTCCTGGCATGGCCCCTCTCCGAGCCCTGAGTCCTAGACCCCATCCCAGTCACATCCAGCTGTCCCATCCGTAGCCGCGTGCCGACCTGAGCTGTGACGGAGTGGTGTGGTTTGGTTTTCAGGGTAGTGACGTCACAGCCGAGCCCTGCCCCCTCCCTCCCCAGCCCTCTTGCCTCACTCTCCCCGCGCTGCAAACCATGCTCTTTTCTTCCCTGCGTGTAGGCTGACTCTGGGCTTCTGCTGTCAGGTCTCCGGGGCCATAAACCAACCTCTGTAATTGGATTTGAACTCTCGAGCGAAGCCTTTAGGCCACAGAATTTACCTTGCTGGCACCAGGTGTCCTCACATCTAAATTTCCTTAATGCTAATCTCTTTAAAATGATTAATTTTATAGGTAAAAAGTGATCGCTTTTAATATACCTTCAGACCTGTCTCAGACACAGGACTCCCTATAAGCCAAAAATAAAGAACTTCACCTAATTGAAAGGGCCTTTATTAGAATTTTATTTTATCAGATACTGTGTTGGCCATTAGGAGATATGGTATCTTATTTTCCCCTATTACATTGATAGTTTATGCTCCCAGGTTATGATTTGGGCCATAAATCCATATATCACCTGATTTCTTTTCGGTCTTCCTTGCTTTTTTTTGCCCCCGTGAGGCCATTTGGGTCTGCTTTAAGTTTCCACTTCGTATTTAAACCCTTGGCTTGAGGACCCTTGTCCTCTAACAGTGTGACGAAACACATCATCGAAATACATCAGCATCTGTAGAAAGCACTCAGAACATGAGGGTCATAAAATGTCAAAATACAAATGAATAATGTAGAATCTTTGCCTGAGAATATTTCTGAGTAGCACAGAGAACAGCCCGTCCTCTTCCTCTCTTCTCCTCCTACACCCCTCATAGGGAAGACACGGCACATGGAGGCCCTGACCCGGAGGAGGAGGCC
This sequence comes from Nasua narica, assembly GCA_028533885.1. Lineage (NCBI taxonomy): Eukaryota > Metazoa > Chordata > Mammalia > Carnivora > Procyonidae > Nasua > Nasua narica. The sequence continues at coordinate 28,052,179 of CM052797.1, read as the reverse complement.
CTTCCAGTTCATTTTGGAATTATTCAGGATTCAAATAGGGCAGGAGGTTTATTGAGCACCTGCTGTATGCCAGGCCCTATCTGAGGCCCTGGGGACCAGACGGCAACATACGGGCCCTTTCCTGGAGGAGCTCAGAGCCTAATGAGGGGGAGTGGGGAGCATCAAGGATAACCTAGTTGCCACTGGGGAGATGCCGTGACAAGTCTGATGCCGAGCTTGTGATCCCAGAGCAGCACAATGCTGGTGGTGACGGCTAACATTTACTGAGCACGTTCTACACTCTTGGCACTGTGCTTTCTACACCTTTAGTTGGGTCACACCATCCGCTTCTGCCCGTGGTTAAATGATTTCAACTGTGTTCTCATTGAAAAGCAACCTATGCCTCCCAACACCCCGCTCCGGCTTAAACCACCCTCGAGGGATGGGCCACTTAATTACGTAACCCACCTCTGTGGCTGGAGTGAACTACTCCAGCTCGAAAGGGGTTGTTCACGTGCCTTTCAGCTTCGGCTCGGGGAGAAATGACCCCTGGGCCTCTCCGGGAAAGTCACGGGGCTGGCAGGATCCCCGGTCTTCCAAGCGGCACTTCAAGTCACCTCGGGCGACTCGCTTAGCCTCTGTGACATTTGCTCTGTCCCTGAGACACTCAAGTCGGTATCTCCAGAAACCACTGCAGAGACGAGCTTTATAATCCTCAAAATGGGGAGACCCGTTATTGCAAGGCATTTCAGGTGACTGACTGGAGTTCGGATGAAAGCCTTTAAACTGCTCAGTGAAAGGTGAGGAATAAGCAAATAACCCCACTTCTCTCAAAATTCCTTAATTAACTGGTCATCGCTGGTCGAAGTCCCGTGTAGCGTTGGATTAGGCACCGTCGTACCAGGAACACCGTCTCGGCCCCTGCTCCGTGCACGTTTAGCTCACATCTGGGTACAGATGAGAGCTAGCCAGAGGTGGAATTTTTTTTCCGTGCCTGGGGCACGCCGTAGCGGAAAAGCAGCCTTTCCAGCAGGGGAAGGCAGGTTCTGTGTGCAGCAGGACCGAAAGGCCCGGAGCCCCTGACTGTGCCTCGTCTGGTGGCTTCTTTGCCTGCGCTGATCCCTGACTCTGCGTGGGGGGAGGGTGATGACCGCACTGAAGTATCCACTAATAGGCAAGACCCTGCCTTCCTCCGCACCCTCTCGCCTCCTCTAAAGACTTTCTGGAAAACAGAGCAAAAACAATGAGGCGACCCCAAGGGTTGATGAGAATTGCATTCCGCATGCAGCCCCCGATTACCCTGAGCCTTTGTGCCTGTGACTCGGTGAAGGGTATGGCTGTCAGGTGTCTCTCCTCCCCGTGCAGGGTAAATCTGCACTGATTGACTCGTCCATTGTCCTTCCCCTGGAGCTAAAAACAAAACGGGGGGGGGGGGGCTGTGCGGGAAGGCTGCTTGGTGGGGATGGAGGGGAACTTGGTGGCCAAGTGCTGTTGCTTTCCAGGCGTTGGACACAGGCTCATTCTCTCTGAGAAACTTACATCCAAAGGCAGTGACTTTGAAAGGACCGTGGCTGGGAATTAGAGACAGATGCTTAGCTGGCCATGAGTAGATATTAAATTGTATTAAACTATGCAAACCGCATTTCTCATGCAAGGCCTGTTTCAACCTTACATCAGTCCTTGGGCTGCATTTGCATTTCTATAGAGAACGAAATAAAAGCAGCATGTCACTTACTCATTTCTATTCATAACTGTGGGCTGTTATTATTCTAGCTCTCGTCTCCCCTCCACAACACGGCCAGATTAATCTTCCTAAACCTCCGTCAAGAGCCTGATTTAGTTCCCAGCATTTTACTTTACGGACTCATGTTTATAAGGCCCAGGCGCTGAGAAGAATTTAAGGATACATAAGATGGGGCTAATTTTAAGGTCACCAGACATCCTGCTCTGTCTGGGATGATCCTTGTTTATGCTTGTTATCCTGATAAAATTATTGCTAGGACCCTGTTTCACTCTCCGCGGCGATCCGCTTGTAACGATGAATTACACCCATGCTTGTCAAGGGCTCGTAAGCTAGAAGGGGCGGAGAGTATGAATGGAAATCATTCCAGAACGAGGTAGAGTCTGGAGGCAGATGGAGGAGGGGGGCAGTGGGGGGCTGCGATCGACAGGGGAGGCCTGTGCCGGCCGGAGCTTCAAGAATGACCCAGACAAAGGGGGAAGGTGGGGGAGCAGTGTGAGAAGTGTGTGCTCTGGGTTCCTGGGGGGCCACAGAGACACAGAAAGGGGGGTTTCTTCCAAGGAGGGTGGGAGGGACCGATGTGGGGGCGTGAGGGGCAGATGGGGACCGTCAGCTCGGCCCCGGAGGCTGGAGGAAGCAGAGGCACCGGCATGAAGAGCCCCAGGTGACTAGGGAGTTCAGTGGTCCCGGTCGAGGTGGAGGGCCGGCTACCCCACCACGAGTGGCGGATGCAGCCTTTGGACCGCGGAGGCCGCCCCTGGACCGTGGTGCTCTCCCCCATCCCGCCTGCCTCTCTCCCATGTCCCGCGCGATTAACAAGGGAAATTAAAATTTCCACACATGACAGGGTGAGGCAAATGGATGTTCTGGTGTCTTTGTTCCCTCCACGCGGAAGCCTCCAGCCAAGAGCTGACATGAGCTTGCTGTTGTCACATCAGTTAGATTACGTTAGCGTGATCTTTGACAGGAAAAATCCAGAAGCCTGGGTTTACAGGACAGGTACGGTCCTTCAGAGAGCCACTTCGCTGGGCTGTTGTCACTGCCAGGACCCCGCCCGTGCCGCACGGCTGTTCATTTTTGTCCTGTGTCTGCTTCTGCCTCCTGTCTTCATTCCTGTCTTTGTTGTTTCAAGCTTGCTGTTGTCCCAACAATCCAATCCCGTGAGAGCAGAGCCTGCCCATTCCACAGAGCTCCGGAGAGGTTAAGGCAGCTGCTCAAGGCGACCGGCCGTGTGTGGGGTTGAACCCACTCCCAGGAGGATTATCGCCAAGCAGGTGTCTGGGAATGGTCTGATTATTCCCGGGGATGCTGTTGAGGAAATTCCACGGCAGACAGAAAGCAATACCAGGTTAGCGGTGCCCAAACCCGAATGTGCTTTAGGATCATTGGAGAACCTTAGAAAAATCCAGGTTCCTGGGTTATATCCCCCAGAGATTGTATTTTGGGTCCTGGTGAGCTTAGGAATCTGTGTGTGAGTGTGTGAGTGTATGAGAGAGAGAGAGAGTGTGTGTGTGTGTGTGTGTGTGTGTGTGTGTGTGTGTTTGAAGTTCCCTAGAGTCCTGGTTCTCAGACTATAGATGCTTCAGGATCCCCTGGAAGGCTTGTCCGTAACCCACCCTTAGAGTTTCTGATTCAGGACCTCTGTGGTGGGGGTGCGGGGGAAGGTGTGGGGAGAAGGGACCTGAAAATCTGCATTTCATGTGGCACTGCCCCTCCTGGTCCGAGGAGCACACCTTGAGAATCGCTGCTCTGGGGGTCCCCCATGCTCCTCCGGGCCGGGCACTGCTGGACTGGGGGGCTCATGGCCTCTGACGGAAGCCCAAACTGTCTTGACCCTATTTTACAGAGGTCATAAAAGGATTAGAGACGCTGGGCCCGGGATGTCCCCCCCTAACTGGCCACTCCCCTCCCTCCCCACCTGGGAGGTCACGGTGCTCCTTTCCTCTCAGTCTGGACATGGGCTCGTAGCCCTCTCATCTCTCCGCAGCCTGCCGGTCCCAACCAAGTGGACTTGGCTCACAAGCTGAACTTATTTTTGTTTGCTAAGCTAGACGGCCTAACTGGCATCCTCCACCCCATGATTTAAAAAGTCTGTTTGTTTCTGGAACTCGTGCCGTCCGCGTTCATTAGGAAGAACTCCTCGGGGAGTGGCTAACCTTGGTTGCGCCGTAGAATCACCTAGGAAGTTACAAAAAAATAATTCAGCAATTGATGCTGGGTCTCCTAGCAGACCAGGTGGATAGGTGTGTCTGGAGGCGGGGCCTGGGCCTTGTCAGCATTCTAGGTGATTCTCGGGCGCAGTGAGGGGCCGGCAGCTCTGGGCAGGCCCCTAATTAATGGGGTGTCATGCGAACTCCCCATGTCTGCCTGCAGATTCCCCTTGCACCGCCCCCCTTCTCTCCCTACTCCATCCCTCCCACGCACCTCTTTGTTTTTCCGCCACACACAATGGAAGGGGAAGCAGCCAGAGGCCCGCTGATGCCACCGTTGTCTTGGAGGATCCCTGACAAGTGGCCGAAATGGGTGGTGGCCACCGTGGTCAGAAGGAAGCTGTGTTCTAGAGCATCACCAAAGGAACCGAGCTCCAGCCCAGAAGGTGTCGCTTCTCCTCGCTCACCTTACCTTCTGTGGATCCGGGGGTGCGTGGGGTCCCCTGGAGAGGAAGGGTTTCCGTGGAGAGACTCCCCGGCTCTCAGCCCCATAGTTTTCTCTCTGCACTCGTGCCAGGCTCCTATCGCCACTTTCATCCAAACACTCTCTCCCTCACGGCCGCCTCTCCCTCATGCTTCCCTGAACTGCCCTTTCCAGAAGTTACCAGCACCCTCCTGAGCGTCCCTGCTCCTTCTGTTTGCCTGAATCACCTCTATTGGCCACTCTCTCCTCTCCCAGTGTCCTAACTTTTCTGCCTCCTTTTTGTTCCTTCTCTGTTTCCTTTACTAGCTTCTTTGCCTTCTCTTGCCCCTTAAATGGGAGCATGTCCCCAGGGCCGCCATCTTGGACTCCTAGCACTTCTCTGCACATCTTGGGATTTCTTCCCCAGACTCAAGGCACTGGCCTGACATATGCTGAGTATCATTATCCCAACAGCACCCATAAACAGAAACGTGTCCACTAAATCAACCCTGTCTCCCCTATTTCTATCCCGGGTATCATCATCTCTTCTAATTTCCCCAGACATGGGGTCTCACCTGCGCTGAGTTCTGTGATCCTTTAGGGAACTGCGGCTGGTCCCCCCTGCCTTCCTGAGGCCTCTCGCTATGGCCTTACTTGCCTTTGCCTCTGCTACCTTGCACTGGATTATTGTGACAGCCTTCCAGCCAGCCACCTACTTTCCAGTCTGACTCCCTTCCCATCACTCTCAGAGACCTACTTCCAGCATGCCCTTCCTCCTGTCTCTGGCTGCAGAAATCCAAGGAGCGTCAGCAGTGGGCCAGGCAGAGTGCTGAACACACTACATCTAGTACCCGTTCCAACCTGACAGCAAACTTAGGAATCGGAAAACACCGTCCCTCTTTGTCCTGTAAGGACACGGATTCAGAGACGCGTGGGAATGGGGCCAAGGCTCCTGATGACACTGACACGTGTGGAACAGAAATTCAAACTCAGTCTCATCGGAGCCCTCACCCTTAACCACTGTACCCCGCTGCCTCTCCCCTGGCCCCCAGCGCGCGGCCGCTGCCTCGCGCACGTAAAATAAAGATCAAGCTCCTTGGGTTGGCAAACGAGGCATTTCTAGATCTGCCCTTGCTCACCTTTGCGGGCTTACCTTCTTTTTACTCCTGGGCGCCCCCCGGTCACTCCCTCATTCTCTTCTCTGTGTTTTTGCCCAGACCTTTGGTGACATCCAATACCCCAGGGCAGGGCCCCTCCTCCAGTTTCGCCTTCTCGACCTCTCCAGACCTTCTGAATTTCAGAAGGCTTTTTTTGTGTGCTCTCATATTTAATTTAATATGAAAGTGTTGTGGACCCCTTTTTGGACTTTTCAGTATTATCCTGATGGGTTCTAGACCCTTAAGGGCAGGAACTATGTCTCAGACAGAGCATCCCCCAGTGCGCTGCCTTGTTCTTGTTCCGGTCTCTGGTGCACATCCGTGTTGGGTGTTTTGACATCTCTTGCCCCTTGCCTCGGCCAGTGCTGGATCCCAGGAATAAGGCCGTGAGGTGCTTGCCCACCCTCCGGGGGCTATTCCGCGAAGGTGCCGTGACCTCCCCACCGGCGCTCTGCGCAGCCATAATCGCTTGTTAGATTAGTTTTCCATCCTTCATGGGGATCATTTTTCTTCATACCTTTCTGTTTTTAAAGTTTGAATAAAATGGAGACTTGGCTGTACACCAGGGAGGTTCAGGAGAGAAATGAGCAGTGGGACCTCCCCAGCCAAACCTGGCTGCAAACCGCTGACGGCACAGGAATACAAATGACTTCGAGCGGAATGGGCGGGCCTCCTGGGGGACCGGCTGCCATTGCTGCTTTGGATCAGGGCCTGGGGTGGCTCGGGGACTCTGGGTATCCGTGCACCCCTCCGGCGGGCTCCCCGCTCTGTAGAGTGTCCCCGGTGAGAAGGGGCCTCTGCAGACGGCCTCGTGCTGACGGGCACAAATTGGTGACTGGCTGGGCAACTTGGGATGCGGACGCGCAGAACTGTGTGAATAATAGTAACAAGCACGGAAACAGGAGGAAATCAACCGTATGAACACACATCACCCAGAGATCTGACGTAGTGACGCAAGCATCTCCGTCCAGCTGGTACAATTCTGATGTTCGTTAACGGCCAGGATTTCTAGAACCTTCCACCGCCTGCGTTATGGTTCTGGGCCAGTGTCACACAGTCTCGGCCACCTGAAGGAAGAGCTGCTGGGGTTGCTGAGAGTGCCGAGGGACGGTGAAGGACATATGAAGGACGCGTGCCGTCTCTGTGCTCTTTCTTTCTTCCCTTTAAGAGATGATGAAAAGTGGTACCCACAGCCCTGGCCTACATGCTCGGGTTGCTTTTCATGCCACCGAGTAGAAGTTGCCTCCTTTGTCTTAGCCCCGGCTGCCTACTGGCTATAGCAGCAGCGGAGCACGGCCTGCCCGTAGCCTCGGCACTAGGCACAATGTGGAAACGTCTGGAAATGGTCTGCAGTTTCCACACTCTGGATCTGGGGGATGAATTTAGCCCCTCGGGGCACCTGTGGGAGTGTAAGGGGACAGTTTCCCAGTGACTCCATTCCAGATGGCCCGTTGCCTTCCCTGCTGGCCCTGATTTCCATTTGTCACTGTCTTTCTCCCGGAGATCAAGGCCTGACCCTGAATGTCGGCCCTGACTGGAGAGACCTCCACAAGCCCATTCAGAGCTGACCAGCCCCTACCAGCCTGCGCCTACTTTTTGGTATCTTTTAAGTGCCTCAGAAAACGTGCCCGTCTCTGCCTTCAGTCCACCAGCAGTCCCTGGTCTTCTGTGACATCCATTTCAGGACTTTCGTACTTACACTGTTGGATTCTAAGGCCTACTGCAGCAGTGTCCCTGTACAGGCATGAGAACCACGGCTAGCTGTCACCTGGCGGGCTGGTACACCTGAAGTCCCAGGGGAAGATGGCTGCCAGAGGAACAGGAACAGGAATGGAAGAGGAGCCCAGGCCGGGGCCGGGGCTGTGCCCCTCCACCATGGGGGATGAGCTCTCTCTGGTCTCAGGGGCACTCGTTTCTTAAGTTAGTAAATATTTGTTGACTACTTTCATGTACCACTACTTTGGCATATTTGTTGACTACTTTCAAGTGTCGCCTTAGTCCGTTGCAGAAGGTGGAAAAGCAATAATGTTTGTGAGTTTGCCTGACAGCGCTCAGTCCACGGGGGATGCTGAGAAATGTTGAAATCTTTATGGATGTGAAGATAGAATTTTCTACTCCGTCAGAGAAAAAGACGCCTGAGTATTATTGAGTTCAGTGAGGGAAAGCCTCTCTTCTGGGATCCAGGGTGGTTTGTAAGGCAGAATCGGGAAGAGTTCAATAGATGGAGGCAGGTAGAGGGGACATTGCTCTGGTTCGCTGGGGTGTATGTAGGGTGGATGGGGATGGGGAGAGACTGATGGCCAAGGGAAGCCAGTGGTGGTGATGATGGTGGTGATTTTTACCCATTACTGAGCAGCCCCTAAATGCCAGATACTAGACATGCATGATTTCTGTCTTGCTTACAACCCTAAAAAGTGGGGACCCCTAACCAATGAAGAATTTCAGGTATATCTGTGCTGAAGAGCCCACTCAGAGACATAGAGCTTGTAAATGGCAGAACAAAGTTGAACTCAGCACAGCCTTCTTTGAAAGCCCGGGCTGAAGTAGGTGGGGGGTTTCTATTACGAATTTGGGAATCAAAATAGGGGAGATACTTTCCAACTGAAAGGAAGGGTCAGATGGGAGAGGTGATTGGAAGGATCAAGAAAGCTTCAGAACTGACCAGGTTTGAGGGGGCCAAGGACACTCAAAAGGAAAAGTCATGACTCCATTTTGTAGTCTTGGATATGGTCCAAGAGGCAGGATAGCCCCTGGCCCCCTGCCCCCAGGAGGAGGAGTTGATCTTGAGGGGCTGAGGGAAGATACTGAGCTGAGTTTTGGGAACATGGCGATTGGACAGTGGCAGATGTGCTGGGTAGCCATGGTCAGTCACATCCTCTGACTCACATTCTAGATGAGCTATGAGTATGGATGAGCAAAAACACAGGAAAGAGAAAGCTTTTCATGTTGGGAGAAACTCCGGAGGAAGTGAATGAGGGATGGCAGCAGAAGTAGCTGTTAGAGAAGCCGGAAGAGGCAGAAAAATGGTGGCATGGCACGCGTGGCAGAAACCAGCCGGGGGCGGGGGGGTGTGTGTTGGTTCCAAGTGAGTTGTCAAGGCCACCATACATGTCAGAGAAGTCACGATGAATGCCCCTGTGTGAACTTGGGAGGGCTCAGTTCACCCCATGGCACGTTCACTAGGAAGCTGTCACAGACCCGGCCTTACGTTTGATGCAGTGGTAGAGAAAGGCAAGTTCCTGCTCTCGAAAGTCTCGGGAAATCTTCTTGAGACAGACTTGAGTTGAAATGTGTCTTTTCCACTTAGCTGGGGATTGTCATTCTCTGAGCTTCTGGCTCCCGATAGGTAGAATGGGCACCCTAATCCCAGCCCCCAGGCAGGTACTGTGGCTCGGGACGGTTCTGGAACTAAGAACTGATGCCTGTACAACACTCACACGGTGCTCGGAGCTTCATGGTGCTTGCTCGGTTATGCTTAGGACACGTGGTGACATGAGAGCGGAGGGCAGTTTCTGGGGGCCTTCCTGCCAGCCTCGCGGGGGCCTGCCTTCCTCGGGAGTGGCATCCCTTCTTCAGCGCTTTGGGCTGTTGGGTCAATCATGCCTGACTTCTGCCGCCTCATGTGGCTTTCCAGTACTAAAAAGAATCTCGTATTTCTAGAACTTCCCGTCCTTTAATGTACTTTTTGGCCCAGATGTTCTGACACAGCTGCCTTTCATTTTTCTCCTGGTTCACACAGAGACCGGAGCCCCCTTCTGTTGGTCGGTGGTGTTCTCACTTGGGGAAGCACCATGAGGAAAACATGCTCCTTGGCAGAGGACAGGGTCCCTAGATGGTTCCAAAGGTTAAGACAGCACTGATGAGCTGGGGGACCGGCCCCTTATCCTCGGGGAGCCCGGGGCCCTGTGGGTCTCTGCCTGGAGGCCTTGTGGCCGGGCGGCATGCTGTCTGCCCCCTGCACAGCCTCACTAGGGACCGGGGGGCGGGGTGGGGTTAGGGAGTATGGCCCTATGTGTGTTTGGCATTCTTGGGAAACTGGGGAGTTGATGCCACAGAGATAGGGCTCTTAGAGAAATACATGTATGACTTAGAAGCTGAAGGGTGTCACGGGGGAAAGAGATGAAAGCAGGGACAGGAAAAACCAACCAGGCACAGGCTGGGCTGCCCCACGCCCTGGTTCCTCCTGGTGCGTGCTGCCCTGCCCCCTGTGCTTGAGATCCGTCTCCCCTGGGCCTCCATCCAGGGCACTGAGATTCTTTTTTTTTTTTTTTTTTTTTTGAGATTTTATTTATTTGTCAGAGAGAGAGAGAGCGCGCGCGCGAGAGAGAGAGAGCACAAGCAGGGGAAGCAGCAGGCAGAGGGAGAAGCAGGCTCCCTACTGATCAAGGAGCCCAATGCGGGACTCGATCCTAGGACCCTGGGATCATGACCTGAGCCAAAGGCAGACGCGTAGCGGATTGAGCCACCTAAGTACCCCAAGACTCTGAGATTCTTGTATGTCTGGCTGGGAGGGCCTTCTGGGGTCACCTGTCCCCGCTCTCCCTCTGTCTTCCGCACAGGTGGGCATTGCCTCTGTTTGCCCAGGTGGTTGGAGGAATGTGAATCACAGTGTCTTGGCATCACAAGTTTTGGACAAGGAGGGCAGTATGGATCCGAAGGATGCTTGCTAACGGGGCGTGGTCTACCTCTCCTACCCGGCGGGGTATCCCTAGCACCCCAGAAGGCCCAAGGATGTGTAGGCTCTAGACGGAGTTAGCTCTGTCGGTCACGCGCGTGGAGGCACGCTGCCCTCCACGGCCGTGGGTGACCCGGTCGTTCCTGCCTCAACCATTTACTGAGTCAGCGCCGCCTTGCTTTCCATCCCGACGGGCCAGTTCCAGTCGGGGTGTCTCCCCAGTGTAACCTCAGGAGTATCAAGTTTAATTAACTGGCATAAGAAGTTCCCCTATTAATAGATTTACTGGAAATCCCCTGATGTGTCATCTCGTTCACGATCGCGTTTGAAATGAGCCCATAGCGACATCCACCAGTCACGGACCAAGAACCACACTGGCCTCCCCAGGCTGTTTGCCCCGGTGCCATGACACATTAGAGTTGGGGCCAGAGGTGCAATTTGGGGGCCCCACGAGGACACGCCCACATTCCCATTTACTTTGGACCTTTGCTCCCTCTCACTTTGTGCCCCACCCCCGACGGCTCTGGGGACTGGATTCTTTGGATCTGCACCGGCCAGAGAGGGGCCTCCACACAGAAAAAGCCTGGGGGGCTGGTGTTAAGGTGTCCCTGGCTTCCTCTAGGGCAGGGTTTCTTAGCCTCAGCCCCACTGGCACTTGGGGACAGATAACTAAGCAGGGGGTGGGGAGGGGACAACTGTCATGTACACGGTAGCTTCTAGCAGCATCCCTGGCCTCTATACCCTCACCCCTCAGTTATGACAACCAAAAATGTCTCCAGGTATAGCTAATGTCCCCTGGGGGGCAAAATTGCCCTTCCTGAGAACCATTGCTCTAGAAGCAGCAGCAGCAAGGTGTACAAGGGTACAGAGGCCTCTGGAACCTTCCCTGGGTGTCTCCTTCAGTTGGGAGTTTCAGGGGCAACTCCTGCTGAGGAGGATGGAGGGCGTTTCCTAGAATTCTCACCACAGCCCTGGGCCCAGCATGCTTCTCTTGCATTTCTGTGGCCGTTCTTTCAGCCAGATACCCCCTCACTCTTCACATGGTTCGGTTGCTCCCTGAGTCCCTGTTGTCCCTGGCAGGCCGGGCTGCAGCGTCCCTGACCTGCCCATCAGGTTGACCAGGGTGGGGGGATGGGCGCGGAGGATGGAGCCTGAGACATCCTGGCTGGGCCCCTCGCTGGCCGTGTGACGTAGGGCGCTTCCTGTATCCTGTCAGCGCTGCGTCCCGGTGAGCTTGTCACGTCACCCAATGACAGGTTAGCCGGAGACCCCGAAATGCCCAGATCCTGCCTATGGCATTCCCAGGGGAGAGAGATCCCAAGAACAGTAGCAGGTGGGCGACAAAATACGGTGCATCTTGTTCTAATGCATCAGGTTTGTCCCGGCAAGTTCTTGTGCTTCAACGGCAGTGATCAAAGCCATTGTTCCCAAGGAAGACAAGGATTAAGTTTCAAGAGTTTTTTGCTTGCAATAACAAAGTCATTTCTCTCTGGAAGAATGTAATTAATACGGTGTTTGTAACGGCCGCAAGGTATACTTTGGTAATGTTTTCAGGCCATTGTCATCATCATCCATTGTTATAATCAAGAACGCACGGAACTGAAATAAGAGGTCGGGGGCGGGGAGCGCAAAATCAAACGTCAGCGCAGCCCCATTCATAACCACCCCCAACGGAGCTGCGAGACGCCGTCTTGGTGCCACATTCTGGAAGCTGTGGTTTCTCCTGTGTCCCGGGCTGGCTTCCCACAGGAATCTCACATGGCGAGCATCTGGGTGATGGTGGTTGTGCTCACTTTTAATCATTCCTGTTATACCCAGTTCACAGCATAAAGATTTATGTTGTGAGTAAAATGCCAGAAAACCCTTCATCCGGGTCAGCGCCTCAGGGCTCCCCGCCCAGAGTTCTGAGGAAGCCCCAGCGTATTGTACGGCTTGGCCTGGGGGCCTGCGTGGAGCCTCTGACCTCGTTAAGCCCAGAGCAGTGACCCGCACTCTCAAGTGGTTGCATAGAAAGAGACGGAGGACCCCATGGGGTGGAGGAAATAGCTAGAAGGATGGAGGCTTTCGAAGTGGCCCCTCCACTTGCTGATAACTGTGGTCCAGTGGGCATCTGGGATTCTAACCAATTTGATTAGCAACTTTCCTTTGGCTGTGCTGTTATCACAGGCTTGGGGTGTGGATTAAGTGGCCTCGTGCACGGACCAGTGTAGTATTCTAAGCATTACAACTACTCCGTCTCAAGCCTCAAGCGGCTCGGAAATGCAAAGGTGCCTCTCGTTTCCCCAAGCCAGTACAGCCCGCATGGGGTGCAGTCGGCTCGCCCTCACGGAGCTCCCAGCAGTGCCTTTGCTCTCCTGTATAATTGACTGTGAGCATTGGAAATAGTTGTGGTTTTTAATACAATGATATTTCCTCTTCGGAGACTCTAGCCCCTAGTCCAGTTTCAGCAACTGCTAGCTTGGTCCCAAGACATGGTTCTTGTTTCTTCCTTGTCTAATAGGGAGAGTGTTTGCATTTGCACAGGGTTTTAATGGGCTATACGCTGTTGGCTCTGAGAGGGATTCTTGGTTCAGAGCCAGGGAGACTTGAAATGTTTGGGGAAGCCTCCGAACCCTGCAGAGAGGGACTCCGTCTCTGCTGGATGCACGACCTGCATCAGCCCGGGCAGGTGGCATTGCCATTCACCTGACACGCAGCGGAGGCGGGGGGGGGGGGGGGGGCTCCTCCGGTAGGACGGGCCCTGCTGGAATGTTCTGTTCCCTGCCCGAGCGAGGACTCTAGGCCAGGAAAGCTTGTCTCCAGCTCTCCGGGGCGGGAGTTTCAGATCAAGCCAGCTACTGGAAAGAGGGGCCCTTTTTTGTAATCATCCCAGAAACAGTGGGGGGAAGCTCTCAATTTGGCTGCCACGGGTGGTCTAGACCGTAGAGTTCTCGAGATGGAAATAATTTCCAGAGATTTTCTCTTTCAGGCAAGACCACACCTACGCCATCCCAGAAAGACAAATCCGTTCTATTTTGAACTGCTCTGGGGGGAAGGGAGACTTTATTAGCCATCCCTGGAAACAGAGTCTATTTTTAATGATGTCTGTGCTTTTACCTTTTTGCTCAAACCCCTTTAGCTGAGGCCTGTTGGCCTTTCTCTTTGCTGAACCACCCTTCATGGCCGTGAAGGTCATGTTGAGGGTTGTTGTCCTTTGACAACTTTCCTCTCTGTGAAATCATTTCAACCCCAGCACTTCTGGGTAGTAGCCAGCATAGCTCAGGCTCCCACATGTCTGCCCCACAAGTCTTCCACCAGCAGAAGGGTGTGAACATGTGCATGTGAGTACACACACACACACACACACACGTACACACCGTGTACGCAGATAGCCTTTTGGGTAGCCCAAAGTGGCCTCCTGAAGTCTCAACATTTCCCTGAGGTCTATTTCTTTAAACATTCATGGAAATGTGGCATTCTGTCCCAAAATATAGCTGGTTGTTTATTTCTGATTTTATTTATATGAGAGAGCACGCGCACACGCACGTGAGCAAGGGGAGGGGCAGAGGCAGAGGGAGAAGCTCAGAGCCTTATCTAGGACTTGATCCCAGGACCCCGGGATCATAACCTGAACTGAAGGCAGACACTTAACCAACTGAGCCACCCAGGTGCCCCTGACTGTTTCATTTTTTAAAATAATGCTTTAAATTACTTAACATCAGGACAAATTTCACATTAACATATCCCCCCCTTTAAAAAAAAAAATCCTCGAGGAAATTGCTTTGAGAAGAGGCCACGTCTTTTTTTCTGGGATGTTTGGGGCCCTTGGTGCATGCTAACAACTCCAGTAAAAGAAGCCTGGGCACTGGGCGTCTTGACTCCTGGAGCAGGTAGACCTGAGTTTGAATTCTGCTTAGATCGCTTCCCAGCTGCTTAACGTCAGGCAGATTCTATCAACTTCTCGGTTAAAACAGCAGGATAGTATTTCCTGCCTGGCCTGGGTGCATTCACTCAGCGACCACGGAGCAGGCTGTGTTATGGGGGGCGAGGGATCGCGGTGAAAAAAGGGAGGCAGTTCTATTCTAGGTGAGAGAAACACACAATAAACAAGTAAGCAAACAAGAGCAGTTCTGGGTATAATAACTTCTACCGGGTGGATGAAATAGGGCGACGTGATAGTGACCGTTTGCGTGAGTGCCTGCCCATACACGCTCACGACTTTAGATGGTGTGGCCCCGGGGGGACGTCTTCAGGGAGGTGACCTTTGGATTAGGGTTTGGTTGATAAAAGGGAAGGGCTTCGAAGATTAAGCGGAGTAAATTAGTAAAGTGCCTGGCACAGGGTAGAGGCTTGGTAGCCACTAATCACCTCTCTGTCTTCAGGAATCAGAGAAATACTACTTAAACACGGGGAGGTAGATTTTATACATTGTTGGAAGTGCCTAATGGGTAGCTAGGGAATTTAAGTGGATTTTGGAAAGGATGCAGTCAGAGTTTGTTTGCAGCCCCAGTTCTCATACCCCATCCAGAGACAACTGCTCCATGGGGCTCGCGAGTAAGCCGGAGGGGAGGGGGGTTCTGCCGCTGCCTTCATCCCCGGGGCCCTGATTTTCAGCATCTTTTTCTTTGTTGCAAAAACCCAAGTTTTCTGCTCACCTGTTGCCATCACCCGCTCCCAGGGAGTGCGTAAATAAGATCTTCACCTTCTTAATCAAATAATATCAAGTTTGAGTTGGAACCTATTCAGCATGTGGGAAGAATGTATAATGATTATTTCTGTAAAGAGGCCTGATATGTGCAAGATCGTCGTTTCCTAAAATATACAAGGTTCTTTTCTAAAGTATTTTTCGGGTACATATATAAATAATAACCAAACCCTAAACCAACCATCCTATAGGACGTTATGGCTTACAAAGTCCTTTGGTACCCAGGAAGTGGGCCTTAAAATCGCCTTCTTGGGGCGCCTGCGTGGCTCAGAGGGTTAAGCCTCTGCCTTCGGCTCAGGTCATGATCTCAGGGTCCTGGGATCGAGCCCCATATTGGGCTCTCTGCTCAGCGGGGAGCCTACTTCCCCCTCTCTCTCTGCCTGCCTCTCCGCCTACTTGTGATCTCTCTCTCTCTCTGTCAAATAAATAAATAAAATCTTTAAAAAAAAATCGCCTTCTTGAGAATGAAGTGCCATGAGGGCAGAGAGAAGAGTCTGAGCTTTGGAATCAGCCCAACTGGGGGTCAAATCCTGGTTCTGAGCCTCATTCTTTAAAATTAAAACAGCATTTTATAAGCTGAGGGCCCATAGCTTCCTGGAGTCTTGGATATGTCAGATTGTGGGGTTTTTTTTAGTTTAGCATTTTCATTGTGATGATAACCTAAAAATTCGAACGCGTCTATTCTGGCTAATCCCAATGACTGTCCTCTGAGTACCTCCAATTTGGTGAGAAGAGATTTTCATATTTTTGAATCCGCAAGAGGATGGGGAAATTGAAATCCCATGCGGGTCCCAATCTCCAAAGACCCTGTCCTGGAGAGGTCAGGACTGTGCCGCCTTCAGCTGTCTTGCTCGGGTTCCATCCCCTGTGACCCAGCTCACGCTGGCCCATTAGCAGCCAATAAATGGTAGCTAATTGTGTTCATTAAGCAGCATTTATAGATATTAAGCAGCCTTATAGATTGGCCCTTCGATATCATGGGCTAGTGGCTTAAAACAAGTTTTTTTTCAAAAGAAAAAATAACTCAAATTATGGTCTGCTGTGCTCAAATTCAAAAGGATCTCGAAGACAAATGCACTGTCAGAGACTTAATTAATTGCACCTTAATTGCACGTCTGACAATGTCTACTTAATTTCACTGACCATCATATTAAATTAATATCGTGAATTTGAATTTTTTTGGGTTTCAGTTTTATACTTACTCTATTTGTAAATTGGCATAAAAAATTTAGACCTGGTTTTGTTTCACAACTTGGGGATACAGGACACACAAAAGCAGTAATTAGAATGGACTGTAGTAAAGTGTGCCCCAAATGCTGGGAGTGCCGAAAGGACGGAGCCACGGCCCTTGCCTGGGGAGTTGGGGAAGTCTGCGAAGAGGGTGTACCATTCGGTAGGTCTCGAAGAATGAGCAGGAATTTATCAGGTGAGGTAAGGTTGGGGTGAACAAGGCTTTCGAGGCCAGTGACGCAGGTCATACAAGGCTCAGGGTAGTGTAAAGGCTTGGCGTGGTTGAGTAAGAAGTTAAGAATTGGGACATGCAGGCCAGGGAGACTGCAGGGACCAAAAAGGGAAGGACGGTGTCAGCCCATTTGGCCAACTGGATTGAGTCCTAGAAGCAGAGGGAGCTCAGGGAGGTCAGAGAACATGGGACTTGGATGATGTGATTTTTAAGAATGTAATTCTGGAAATAAATAGTGTGAGAGGGGGTGTTGGATGGACAGAGACTGGCTAAGAGCAAATGGGAATGAAGCCTTGACCCAACTATGGGCTGTGAAGATAGAGACAAAGGGACAGGATGCAGAGAGAGTTCTGTGGTAAAACTGCCAGAATTGTGTGCCCAGTTGGAGGAAGGAGTACGGAATGGGACCACATCTGGATGAACCAGAAGATGGAGCAGATAATCAGATCCTGGTTACATGACATATTGAGTATGGAGAGCCCTTGCTTCATCTGGATATATATGCAGTTGGTTACTGGGAATGTAAATCTAGGGCTTGGGAGTCTCTTGATAAGGGAAACATCAACATGAAGATTATCGCTGATGATACAGTATTTCTCTGAAAGAAGGTTTAGGTAAGATTGGAAGGCCCATAATGCGACCTTAACACTTGAGGGTTAGCTCTCTGTCTAGAAGAGCTATAAAGACAGAGGAGGAGAAGCCAGCTAGAAGTTGAGGAAGAACAGCAGGACCGTATGGTGCCCCGGAGTCAAGGAGAGAGGCAGTTTCAACCAGCAGGAGATGGCCAGGGGATCCAATACTGAGGGCATGGCTCTGAAGGGACAGGAGAACTATCATTTGGATTGTCAGCCTCTTTGTCGTGAAGGCACGTGGGAGGAACATTTAGGCATCAGAGACAAACCAAATGGCTGAACAGCCGAGCCACGTGCTGCTGTCGAATGAGGAGAAGTAAGTGTCTGACACCGAACAAGGCAAATGGGCAGGAAACCAAGCAGTTGGTCACGTGTCATTCATTCATCCCTGTGCTCATTCATCCACCCGTCAAATATTTCCTGAGGGCCTGCCAGGTGACAGACTCTGTATGAGGTGCAGTGCGGGCAGATGGAACACAGAGATAAAGAAGACAAAATCCCTGCCTTGGGGAGAGCAAAGCGTCATTGGGGGAGATGTGTGTGCACAGATAACTGTCGTGCCGGGTGGTAAGCGCTCTGGAGAGATGTGCGTGATGGCCCCGGAGCAGGGGAGAGAGACCGCTGGACCTGGATGCTGGGTTTGGTCGGACCTTGGACCTGGTTGGAGCTGAGTAGGAGCTCACAGGCAGGGCAGAAGGGAGAAAACACTTGAGCTGAGAGCACAGCAGGAGGAAGGTGGGAAGGGAGGGGGAGCACAACCTGCTTTGCGCATGGTGCAAACACTAGGGGTGAGGGGGGGAGAGCAGTGGTAGAGCTCAAGCCAGAAAGGAAGGGTGAGCTCAGATGAGGAAAGGCTTGGAACACCACAGCAAAGAGCAAGTTTGGATCTCATCTTTTGGAGAGTGAGAATTCCAGAGACATTGGTAAGCAAAAAAGGGTAACACAGTGGGCTAGATTTGGAGAAAAATAGCTTTCGTGGCATAGGGAGGCCTGAGTGGGCAGGGGAAAGCCAGAGGCAGGGACCCCGGGTAGCGTCCAATCTCAAGCCATTTGCACTGTCACTCATTCAGCAAAGCATTTATAGAATGCCTACTGTGTGCTCTGCTTTGGTTGGTGACGTCTTCCAGGAAAATGCTTTGGAGTCGCCTGTCTTCCAGGAGCCTGCTGGATATTGACCCAGATGCACGTGGCCAACTCATCAGGTGGAATTCTCTGCTGGAAAGTTGCTGATCCCCCAAGTCGACCTCTGGGTCTGGGAGCCGGCACTCTTTACTGTGTGCATTACTCATTATTTTGACTGTCCCGGTTGGCTTGGGTTATAGATAGGCAATCGCTGTTGAGAGCACGAGGCCGATCGGACCAGCCACCGGACAAAAGAACACACACAGGCGCTGCCTACAGACATCTGCTTCTGTTTCCTGAGTAACCAAGCAACGCAGGGCAGACTTGGTACCCGGGCACACGGCTCTGCCTTCTATTCTAGTCATAACTTGAGCATGGTTTCCATGTGGCTGGTGATGAAAGAGTCAGGTCAATTTCACAAGGGGGATTGTTTCCGGTCACATCCAAATATTTACCCTATTCCATTATTTTGGCCGGGCCCTGCCTTTGAATAGCATGGAAACACATCCAGACCCCCTTTGCCCTGCATTTCGGGGAGATCGTCTGTGCTAAGAGCCTGCTCTTTGCCGGCAGTGGGGAAGCCGGGCCACAACCTGCGGGATCTCCTCCTTGTGTTGCGGTCCTCGGAGTGAATCAGTACGTGGCAAAGAATGTCGGAGCTCTTCCAGGAAAAAAATCAGAGCCTGTTAGCACTGGAAGGGACCCCGGCCCTCATCAAGCCCGACCGGCTCATTTTACTGATATGGAAACTGAGGCCCCGAGCCGCAGACTGACTTGCCCCAAATCACAGAGTGAGCTAACAGCAGACTTGGGAGCAGAACAAAGAGGCCCGTCCAGGGTTTCCCACGAGTCTTCCCTCCCTCTTCTTTCATCTTTCTGTACTTTCCGCTGCAGCTCTCCTGTTCTTCTTAAAAGTATATTTCAGATGGAATCTGTATTATACACGTGCGGGTCCCACATCAGGCAGGTCTCACTCTGTGAATGTGTTCCTGTTTCATACAATACACTCCCAAGCTGGCCTCCGCTCGAATGGCTGAAGTGGAAGGGGGTGGGCCAAAGAGCAGGGAATTTGAGGTTGAGAAAATAACGTGGCCAGAGCATTGGGGGGGTTAAGGACGTACTTCATGTAAGGTGAAGGTCTGAGGCCGAAGGCGGAAGTTGAGTGCTTTCCTGTTGGAGTCTCGCCTACAGGGGCCGCTGATTCTCCAACCAGAGGATGCATTCAAATGGTGGGGGGAGCTCATTTAAAATGCATATTCCTGAGCCCCACCCCAGAGGTTCTTAGTCTCCAGATGTGGCCCAGGAGCCAGGACTCTGCGTGTCTCAGTAGATGTGGGGCTGGTCGTGCCTACGGGGGTCCCCTGGGGGTCACACGTGGGGCAAGAACCAGGAGCGGAAGGACAGGGGTAAGTCTGTGTTCTCTGGTGTTCGGGCCTTAACCTATACACTCAGGATCACATACGTAGGTGAAGGTGGAAAGGGTTTGATGTGCCTGAGATCATTTACTGCAAGGATTCACCAACGATAAGGACGCAGTATTGGGAGAGAGCCTTAGGGCTGGGCAGACAGAGGTAGAATTCGGCAGGTGACCACACTCAAACATGCTTAGCTTTTGGGTGACTTGGATGACGGTGGTTTTTTCTCTGTATGGCTCTTGCTTTAGCCAAGGCTTAGTATTGCCCTTCCCACCTATCTCTGCCTCCCCTTTGGGGAGGCATTTACTCCTGCTTCGTGATGGCTTTGTGCGCACGCCTCCTTTTAACCGTTCCTGCAATGCATTTGTAGCACGCACACCGATAACAATTACTGTGTGGGGAATTCGGATAGAATGACCAGGGCTGAGCATGTTTTGCTCCAGTCTCCTGTATATGTGAGGTTCTTGCATTGATCTTTGCAGCTGTTGGCACTGCCGTTTTGCCGAGTCAAGACAGGCGATGAGGATGTAAGGTTGAATTTGCGTCTCCTCGAACACCATTGTGGTGGTCCTTCATTTAGGTCTGGTTCGAGTTTGGAGGTTTATCCAAGAGCACCCCCCTCCCTGTGCTCCTGCCCAGGGTCCCCGGGAACAGATGCCCCGGCTGAGCTGCCCGCCATACATTCCTGCTCCCGTGTGCTCTCAGTTCCCCAAAACTTTGCTCGCTGGGCTCAAACTTCAAGGTATATTTTTGTAATGTTTGCTTTAGGGTGTTGACTTGGTTATGTGGCTAAAACCAAAGCTCCTTTTCCCAGTCTCTTCTAGAATGAGACTTTAGAATTTCAGACTTTGCATGTGACTCGTTTTCTATGAAGAACAGATGGTAGGTTTAATTTCGTAGAAAGAAAATTAGAAACCAGTGAAATCTTACATGATTTCACATTAGTACCGAAAGCAAATACACTGAAAACATTTAGAGCTGTTTCTAGTTACATACAGATCTACTTGTGGCGATGAGAAATTCCCAGGGCTTTCTCTGACAAGGACTGCCACCAACTCTTGGTTTACTCCTCGGTGCCTCCCACCCCACAATGTGTTCTGAATCTTTCTTCATTTCATGTATTTATTTTTATTTATCGAGTGAGCAGTAGTGTAACCATCACTGGACTTTTTTTTTTTTTTTTTTTTTTTAATTATAAGAAGACCTACCCTGGGTCCAGCTTCAGTAACATATTGTATGTTTTCATTTTTCCACATCCCCTTCCAGGCTTTGTTTAGTATATGCCTATAGAATCTGTACATTATTATAATCATGGTCTAGTTACAAGTTTGTATCTGGCATTTTCCACTTAATGTTCTATTACAAGACTATTTCCATGTTGCTCTGGATTGCTCATGGTTTTGATATTTCACGAAGTCTATCAAGCCCTGGTTTGTCGACCATCCTTCTATTATGGTCATATGTGTCCGTCCTCCTTAAAAACGTTGTGATGGGGTGCCTGGGTGGCTCAGTTGGTTAAGCAACTGCCTTCGGCTCAGGTCATGGTCCCGGAGTCCCGGGATCGAGTCCCATATCGGACTCCCAGCTCTGCGGGAAGTCTGCTTCTCCCTCTGACCTTCTCCCCTCTCATTCTCAGTCTCTCTCTCTCTAATAAATTATAAATAAAATCTTTAAAAAAAAACAAACAAAAAAACCCCCACAAAAAAACGTTGTGATGAAGGAAGATGGCCCCAACTGCTAGGATTCTTGCTGCTTCTGCTCTTCTCGGAGCTCACACGCTGTCCTTGTGAACCTCCGATCCCATCAGCCGACCCTGTTGTTGGGAGACCTTGGTTCTCTGTTTACCCTGCCTGTGGGCAAATGCCGTCTTCATGAATCCCGGAGCCCTGGACTGCCGTCAGCCCGAGGCTTCTGCCAAGTCTGGACCCCTCTGGTCATCCCAAGAGCTGCTTTCTCGCCTCCAAATCCTGCGCCAAAGGCAGACCCAACTTATTTCGCATTACCTTGGTTACCACACTTGACATTATAATGTTTGTAATCGTTTGGCTGTCATTTAGGCTGCTTCACTGCAAGCGACAGAATTTTCTGGAACCAGCCTGGGAAGCAAGTGGGCATTGAGACATGCCAGAGAGCAAAAGAAATGGTCTCAGAGCATAAGCAGTGGGGTCAGGATGAAGGACTCCAGGGCATTTGTGGTCTCTTGGCCCCTTTACTGGCTATTCAAATTTCAGGGAGGGAGCACATTCGATTGGCCCACATTGCTTACCTTGGCTTCCGCTGGCAGGGCCCCTGAATGCGTTCCCGTCACACTTCATCCAGTGTGGAGGGGGGATTTCCTAAAAAACCCAGGGAAAGGGGAATGACTGCCAGGCTGCCCTCCACACGCGTCTTACTGTTGATATACATTTACACAAAAATCCCTGCCTGACATTAACTTCCGTACAACGGATCCCAAAGTATTGTTAGTACAGCATCCAGCTCCAAACCCAAAGTCACTGGGAGATTTCAATTCTTCCCCTACTTCTGCTACCGCCTCTTCTTAGGTGTGACCCAAGCTGAGTTCAATAGGAATGGAACCATCCCGACTCTCTTCCGTCCCTGAATCCCTTCCCTTTTTCCTGCTCCCTGGCTCATGCCCCAGTAGTGACGAATTAGACAAGCACCATAATATCAAACAGTCGCTTTTATTTTTTTTAATTAATTAATTTTATTTTATTTTTTCGGTGTTCCAAGATTCACTGTTCATGTACCACACCCAAATAGTCGCTTTTAAATGACAAAGGGGATAGTAAAAGGTCTGGAGGATTTTATCCAAAATACACCTCTCTTCCTTGACCCCTGCCTCACTCCAGGGAGGACAAGTCTTAATCTCTGGGGAAGGGGCATAGCATGTCATGTGTGCTTCCAGAATATTCTCTTTTAATCTTGTTGTCTCACCCCTACCCCCTGCCCCATCTCTCCCACTCCCTCTGCCCGTGTTTCCTCTCTCGCTGTCTCTTTCTCTGTCAAATAAAATCTTTAAAAGAGAGAGAGAGAGAGAGAGATCTATAAGTAGGTTTATTCTTTTAATACTTTTCTACTTCTCGGTACTTCTTTTTCACTAATTAGTATGTTACGGAGAGCTGTCACTTTAACGCATATAAATCTACCTCATTCTAACAGATAAATTGTATTTCATTGTTTAGATGGATCATATTTCGTTTAACCAGATTTCATTTACACAGATCTTTAGGTGGTTTCCAGATTTTGGGGGTTTTGCTCTTTACAACAAATGATGCAACAAAAGTCATTCTTTGGACAATTTTAGGCACCGGTTTTGAATATATCTATAGGGTGAACTATTAGAAGCAGAGCCACTGGGCTAAAGGGTACATGCATTTGAAATCGCGATAGGTACTGCAAAGCGCCCTCCAAAGAAGTTGCCCCAATTTAGACTCCCACCAGCAGTGAACGTTCTTGCCACATCGGAATTGTCAAACTTTATATCCTTCGCTAGTCTAACAGGCATGAAATGGAATTCTGTTGTTCTGTTTTGCATTTGTTTGATTACAGGTGATGTTCAACAGTTTTCATGTGTTGTAGTTGTTTCTCCGTCGTATTGGCCAACCCCGGGCTGCTATGACAAAGTACCGCTGACCAGGGGGCGTAAACGTCGGCATTTATTTGTCACAGGACTGAAGGCTGAGAAATCCAGGACCAAGATTTGCTTGCCCACAAATTCTCACTTTCAGGCTTGCAGACACTGGCTTCTCACTATGTGCTCACGTGGTGGAGAGAGAGGGAGATTCCTGATCTTTCTTCCCCTTCTCATAAGGACATAAATGCTATCGTGGGGTCCCACCCACATGACAATCATCTAAACTCAAGGAACCCCTGAGGCCCTCCCCTCCCAATACCATTATATTGGGGGGCAGGGTTTTACCATTTGAATTTCGAGAGGGACACAAACATTCGGTCCCTGACGACCGTAAACCACCTGTTCATGCCCTTTGTCCCTATTTCCATCCCATTGTTAGTGTTTTTCTGATTGATTGGTTAGAAATATGGGTAGGTGAGGAAAAATAGCAGTTTAGGGTACATTCTAGAAGTGCGTCCGGTTTTCTGCTTCACTTAAAAAAAAAAGGATATTATTTATTTATTTGATACAAAGAGAGAGCACAAGCAGGGAGAGCGGCAGGCAGAGGGAGAGGGAGAAGCAGGCTCCCCGCTGAGTGGGAAGCCTGACATGGGGCTCGATCCCAGGACCCCAAGATCATGACCTGAGCTGAAGGCAGACACCCAACCGACTGAGCCACCCAGGCAAGCCACCCTCTCTGCTTCAGTCCTAACATGACATGTGTATACTGAGGAAGGAGGAATGTGCTGGCAGGTTATAAGGCTTTAAGATTCTATTTTCAATTTGGTTTTGTCCAATCATGATTTAGTCCTTGGTTTTGATGCTTGCCACTGACTAACAGGTCCCGTTAATTAGTTATGATTTGGGGACTATTGTATCTCACGACACTTGAAAGTTTTCCCATTGTGCCTCCTTGACTGTTGGAAAACAAGGAGGGCAGTGGTCACATCCAGAGCCCCCCCTTAATTTTTTCTTTGTTTTTTTCTTCCTTTCTTTCTCTTTGTTCACATTTCCTCTCCCTTCCTTCCCTCCCCCTCCAGCTCCCCCCTACCCTGGTCTCTTTTTTCTTTGTTTCTGGCTGTGTACTATAAAAATACAGTTTTGGAGCATGTGGTTGGATTCCTACCATGGGGACTGAGATGGAATTTCAAGTCACTCACCATAACTCAACTATAAATTAGAGAATTCTTATGAATAGAATAGGATGGAATGTGGTTTCATGTTTTCTTCCCCCAGGGACCCTGCCCAATTTGGCAACGGGAAGCTAAATTAAGGGTGGGATTAGTTCTAGGAAGTGGAGTTCCAGTGGAGCTGCGGGTCATGCAAATATTAGCGACAGTGCCTTCCTTGTGTATGTTCCCGAGGAATCAGGAGGTCCTAGATACCTGGAATCCCTGGATGTGCCAGATATATGTTTCTGCCTTTGTTTGTTTATCCCAATTATCCTTCTAGAACTATCAAAGGGGATTTATTTTAGCTCATTTTACCCTTCGATTTGCCACCAAAAGCCGGCAGGGAGGCAACATGCTTCAGGGGAAAAGAAAAAAGAACCCGAGAATAGGAACGTGCAGCCTTCAGTGTCAGCCCCGCCTGTGCCCCTTACCAGCCTGAGCCTGGGCAAGTCACGCTGCCTCTGGAGGCCGCAGTTCTTTCCCGTAGAAGGGACAAAATGACACCAACCTCTCAGGGTGGCTGAGGCGTCCTGTAAAATGTACCTGGAGCTAATGGTGCCTACGCCAGAGAGACGGTCCCTCCGTGAGGCGCTTGCGCAATGCCAAACTCAGAGAAGGGGCTCAGCAAAGGCCCGTCCACTTTTCATCCTGTACTAGACACTGCATTAGTGTCCTTGGACTGTTGTAACAAATTACCACAAACCCGGTGGCTTAAAACAACAGGAATTTCTTCCTCACGGTTCTGGAGGCCAGGAGTTCATTATCAAGGTGTTGCTAGGCCCATATTCCTTCCAGTTACTAGGGGGATGTCCTTCCGGCTTCTTCCAGCTTGTGATGGCTCCCTGTGTTGCTGCTCATGGCTGTTCTCTCTCCGGTTGGCCTCGGTGGTCACACGGCCTTCTCCTCTCTGTGTTTTCTCTTCGGTGTCTTATAAGGACACTTGTCATTGGATTTGGGGCCTGCCTGGAAAATCCAGGATGTTTTCATCTCAGGATCCTTAACTTAATTACACGGAGACTGTCCCTTTTTCCAAATGAGGTCATATTCACGAGTTCTACAGATGAGGGCACGGGACAGAGCTTTTAGGGAGGGCCACCATTCAACTGACTACACACGCTTTAAGGATTATTTCCTATATCAAGACTGTGGCCTGATGAAGCACATTTTTTTTTGCCGCCACCTCAGTGAGCCCATGCTCGGTTTGATATTTAAAAATCAGGACGTGGAAGAGAGGAGAAGAAAGAACAAAAGCTTGTTTTTGTTTTGTTTTGTTTGTATTTATAAGCAGACAAAAAGCCTTCTCTCCTGGGTCCCCGATTTAGTAGTCATGCGTAGAATGCGTTCGCTGTTCACGCACCCGTCCACCCCACTGCCACTCACATGCTGGCAGTAAGGAATCGCAGCCCTTCTGTCGTGGAACTTTCTGTCTTGCCCCTGCTCCCCATCTCCCGCTGGCTCCAGCCCACAGTACCTCCAGCCTTTTGCCTTGGCTCTCCGAACGTGGCTCCCGAAGGCTGGCTGTCAGACATCCAGCTCTGGGCTTAACCCTCTGGTTAGATGCTCCTTTGTTCCCTGGGTTCCCTCAGCTCTGTCTCATCCTGCCTTAGTTGCTCCCTGAACCTTCAGGAAGGCAAATTCAACCACAGAGGTCATCCATAGCGGGCTCTGTGCTGGAATGTAGTCAAAGGAAAATGGCCTCAGTTAAACAAGCCTCTTGGCTTCAGGGTGGCTGACTGCCTGCGGTCAAGGACTCTGACCTCACTTTTAATGACTACAGCGCCAGCGACAGCAGGGACCAATGCTTCCTGAGCACTCACCTCAGGCACATCCAGTGGGTTTCCTCATCAAGTCCTTACATCCCTCCTCTGAGATAATCTTAGCTCCACCTCTCATTTCCACGTGGTGTGAAGGAGGATTTCTTGGATTTCTTCTTGGATTTGTTCCACACAAAGGTGAGAACCATCCCTGGACCTTCTCAGTGGCACTGTGGGGACAGAGGACTCGACTGTGAAAAGTCTTTGAGCTTTGGACTAAAAAATACCGTCAAAAACCAAGATCTTAAAAAAAAAAAAGGCCAAGTTAATTGTGGCTTTTTGTACTTCAGATGGAAGGGCGAAGCTCACTGAAAAACTCAAGTTTCCAAGGAAAGTCATAGTGTTGGTCAGTGTCCCACAGGTAAGAAGGACATTCCAGGTGAAGGATCCAGAAACTCAAGGGCAGCTCTCTGCTGGGGGAGAGCAGGGAGTGTTGGAGCTGTGGGACTGGAAGCTGGGTACCCTTGACTCCAAACCCGGCTGCGGCAGCATGACTGGGGCGGGTCCCTTGTCTCTGAGCCTCAGCTGGCAAACCTCACCTCTGAGAGGTGAAGGGGTAGACAGCAGGGCCACGGTGAGACCTGGAGATGACACGTGTTCCCTGGTACTGAGCGCACACCTGACTGTCACAGCTGCTACCTGAGTCCTCCCCTGAGGTCTTCTTAATCCTTCTCCCCTCCCCACCCTCCCCAGCCCGGGGAAGCCAGTCCCCCAGAAGGCTCCCCAATCTTGTGCTAGCTGCACAGCACTTTTCTGCTGGGTCCAGGCCATTTGTGTGGATCTGGGGTGCTTTTCTCCTGGTCCTCGGGGCCTACCTCCGCGAGGGGATGTAGTCGGTGCTCAGAGCGCGGCCGAGGAGCACCATGTCCCGACACCGAGCACCCCGCCCGCCATAGCTGTTCTCTGTGAAATGACCGTTAGGTGAACAGGAGTGTAGAATCACCCTCTAGGTTAGAACTTTAAAACTTTCTGGCATTTCTCAGGTCTTCTCATTGACCACGGAAGCAGGAAAATCACCACCACGGTTACTAACAAATGTTTAGTGCCAGGCTCCCTGCTCTGCGCATGCGTGACCTCATTTACATTCAGTATGTCCCCGTGAGGTAGGGACCGTCCTGCTTTAGAACACCCTAGGGTTCAGAGAGATTCAGAAACTTCCTAGCCACACGGTTAGAAGGGAGGTGACTCGAGGGCAGTGTCCCATCGTCCTGATTGCATGGAGACTGGGCCACGGGGCCTCCCCAGCAGCTGACGGGAAGTCCCACCCCTCTGGCCTGCACACGAGGACCTAAAAGGGGGGGTTAAGGGGGACTCCTGAGGTGTAAGCCTCAGTAGGAGCTGAGGGCACCACACTGAGCTCTTCAAGGCCAAGGCAGTGGAAGCAAGGACCGAATTAGGACCTTTGTGACTCTTAGGCGCTTTGATCTTTGTGCGGCCCCTTCCCCCGTTAAAAAAGCTGAAGTTCTGTTTTACATGTGCCTTGGTATAAAGACGAATATAACTCAGGCCGGATTGTATTCATTTCGTTCTTCTGATTTTAAAGCCGGCCCAGTGCCCAACGGATGAGGCTTTCCGGGTCATCCAGAGCCTCTGGGGGGGTGAAGCCCAGCGGGTGTTTGGATCCCCTAACCCGCCTCTGTCTCCGCAGGTCCCGCAGCGGATGGCGGCGGCCCAGGGCGTCCCCGAGGACGGCGGCCGAGGAGGCGGCGGCGCCCCGGGCGTATGGGGCGCCTGGGGACCCTGGTCCGCCTGCTCGCGCAGCTGCAGCGGCGGCGTGATGGAGCAGACGCGGCCCTGCCTGCCCGGCTCGTACCGCGCGCGGGGGGCCCTGCGGCCCGGGGCGCCCCCGCGCGCCTTCGCGGGCCACGTGGTGTCGGCCGTGCGCACGTCGGTGCCGCTGCACCGAAGCCGCGACCGCGAGGAGCTGCGCGCCCCGGCGGGCCCCGACGCCAGCCGCCAGGGCCCGGGGCCGCGTGGCAGCCGGCACCCGCAGGCTCGGGCCCGCGACCCCACGGCGGAAAGAAGGTACGCGCGCCCGCCCTCCCGCCACCGCCCCTGCCCCTCGCCCCTGTCCCCCCGCCGCCACCCGCCCTCCCCGACGTCCCGCGCGCTGCTCTGCTGCGACCCGGCCTGCGCGTGGGGAATGCATGACTTCGGTCGGCTGGGGAGGAATTCTTTGGCTCCGCGTATTTCCTTTCATCTTTTGATGTGTTTTGCAGCCCTTTAAAGCGTTGAGGCCACTCCCACCCCACTCTGTGGTTCTGAATAGTCTTCAAAGTGAAGCTAATTCTGAGAAGGCCCTTCCGGGCCTCAACCTTAGGGAGGCCCTGTGGGGAGGGGTGAAAGAAGGCAGGCGGTGGGGAGCCCTCCGGGCCAGTGCTCATTGGGTGCCGGGGGGAAAAGGGAGGTTGGGGCCGCAGGCCGGGAACACAAGATGAGGGGCCTTCCAATGCCGGGGCTGATACGAATTTCCAATCCTCACTCGAACAAACTGAATGTCTGGAGTCACATGCGCTCCCAGACGGTTGGTTTCAGGAATCTATGCAGTTTTCTAGAAAGTTTCTCCAGAGAATTTTGAGTGAACACGCTGCTTTGACGATATGTCCAATTAAGGACCTAGACACTTTTTTAGAGTCTGCATAGAGTCTGTGCATAGCACTTTTAATGCTGTGCATAGCAGCATTAAAAGTTGTGCAGCTCTAAAAACGCCTCCCATAGCTAGGCCCGCATGAATATGACCAAGGGAGGTGGTGTCCATGGGAAAGGTAGCCATGTGAGGGAATTAGTCAACCAGTCTTTACAGATGAGTCAGGATTCATTCAGAAGAATTTGTTGAGTGCTCCTAGGTCCATGACAGATTCTGAGAGCTTCTTAATACAAAAGCAGTAACAACAATAAACGAACATTTATGGGAAGAACGGGAAACGGGATATCAGCCGTCACCCCTCTTCCCCACTGTGGCTAGCTGTTTCGCAGGGGTCTGTCTCAGCCCAGTGCTGTAGGCTGTCAGTGCCAGCCACCTAGAGGTGTAGGGAAGTTGCAAGCCAGCCACCCTCCCCGGCCACATGCCCTTGATATAGTCAGTAGGAGTTTAGAGAGGACCATTTCACAGGGAAGGTGCTTCGGCTGAATTCTGAAGGATAAACCAAATTTGGGTGGATAGAAGAAGGGAAGAGCTGTGCCTTCTGAGGCCTGGCAGGGCCTGGCAGGGGGAGTGGAAAGAGAGATCCACTGGGAGGATGCTTTCTTCCTTTTATCTGAGACAACCCCATAAGAGGATAGCTCCCCATTCCCTTACCTGAAGTCCTTATGGCCAATGCATTTTAGAATCTAGAACTTCTTAGATTCTCTAATGGTAATTCAGGGCGTATTTCACATGTTAATAGCCTCCATTTTGTGGTAAGGGGCAGCGTCCGATAATCCACTGCATTATTACTTCTGCATAAAACATTCGAAACCTCATATCAAGTAGGATAAAAAGATCCTAATCGTCTTGTGTCCTTTTAGTCTTGTGTCCTACACTGGGTGTGCCGCCTAGTGAATTTTGATACCAAACCAACAGAAACAGAAGGAGAAAAGGAAAGAGAAAACCTTGGTTTTCAAAACTCTTTGAGATTTGCAGGTTTATAATAGCTAAGGTTTATTGAATGCCGCTTGTGTATCAGGCATTATTCTTATCTCTCGGCACTGCCAACTCTATGACATAATGCCAGTGTCATCCTCAGTTTGGAGGTAAAGGAAAAGGAGGCCCAGAGAAGTGGAGAAACTTGCCCAGAGCAACACAGCCATGTGTAAAGAGCTGGGATTCAAACCTAGGCAGTCATGGCGCAAAGGACCCAAACACGTCGCTGTTACACACGAGCAATCTGAGCGCCTAGGGCGTGAAAGGGCTCCCAGAGCCCTCGAGCGTGGAAAAGCCAAGAGTTGAAGGTGCTCTGGCTCCCAGATCCCTGGAATGCCCAGGGCCTTCTCTTACAGCGTCTGTGGTCGAGAACCCGGAAGAGCTGCCCCGGGGAACCGTCTCTCGCTGGCTGCGGGCCGGTACTGCAGGCATTCTGGCCCCCGTGTTTCGACAGCGGGAAATTTTTTCTCCTAACATATTGACAGGGGGCCAGTTACTGTTTCCTATGAAGTTCCTACAAGTTTTTATCATGCTTTTGTAATTTGACAGCTTCAGATGGAACAATCCAAATATTAGGCCGGGAGGCCCGCGCCGCCGATCGCTGTCACGCTCTTCCCGGCTGACGAAGATCACATTTGCTTATATTTATCAGTCATTAGGAACTTGCAGAGTATATGTGACCCCAGAATAAATGTCAGTGTGTTCGCTGGATGGCTGTCCGCCCCGGTTTCTGTTTCAGGTTTGAGGTTTGAGGCAAAGGCTTAGATGTTTAAGAAACTATTAGGTTGTTATGCTAGGCAACCGAAAACTTAATTGGAGCCAGATAAATAAAACAGAACTGTTCGACCTTCCAACAAATATTTATTAAGTATTTACTATGTTGTAAGGTCCCGGGACAGACGCAAAGGTGAATAAAAGCCAGGTTGGGGGCTGAAAGCTCTTACTGACAGGCTAAACCAGCTGTTTGCAAACTCACTTTTTTTTTTTTCTTTTAACCTAAGGGTCCTTTCTGTAAAATCAGCGTCAGATTGGGGCTCCGTTTGTCACAGAGGGCATGTAAATTGACCAGTGATTTTCAACCTCGGCCGACCGACCGTTGGAAGCTTCTGTCCACCTTTGAGAAATCTCCATACCCTAGTCGCATCCCAAGACAACATTTGAATCTCTAGGGATTGCAGCCGAGGTTGGGACCCACGGGTTTGGAAGTAGCTCTTTGGAACCTCAGGGTTCTGTGGGAAAAAAATCTGGAAATTGAATTTTGTCTAGCCGAATTTTCCAGGCTCGGGGAGCACATGTCAGAATCCCTTGCAGTGTGGGCTGGGGAGGCTTGTTCAAAGTGGAGCTTATGGATCATGGCTTGCGGGCAGGCACCACATCAGATGCGTTGTAACATTTATATTTCACACAACCCCATGAGGCAGGTGCGTATATTCACATTTTACAGCTGAGGAAACTGAGGCTTCGACGAAGGGAGTGACTTGCTCAAAATCCCCTGCTTCAGGAGAGACAGAGCCAGAATTCTCAGTCGCTCTGTTGGAGTCTGGCACTCAAGTCCTGTTCACCGAAATGGGTATTTTGAAAGCGAAGCTGCTCGCTTTCAGCAGGTGTGGTAGGAGAAGCTGTTGGCAGGTTGGACGGTTCGAGCCTCGTCTTGAAAAGTCGATGGGATTTGGGAATCAAGGCTTGAAATGAACTGCAACTCTTCCTCGCAGTGTAGCCAGGGAAATCATTGCAACAAGGGGGTTCAAAAAATTGGGCAACCACAGCCCTTGTCCTTGGGGGCCTGATGTGGTGGTGGGTGAGTGGCAAACCCACAGGACGCTGCATGTGCCAGGAAGCTATAGAGATGGGGCCAGGGCTCGGGACGTGGGAGATCCTTGACGGACGGAGCAGTCAGGGCAGACCTCATAGGACGGGTAGGATTAGAACCCAACCTTGACAAAATAGTAAAATGCACTTAGCTGAAATATATTTAGGAACTTCTTGAGTCTACTTGCTTCCATATCAGACTTTTGTCTCACTCAAGCATATACATACGCGATGCAAACCACACTCTAAAAAGCCTTAGAAATCATGTCAGTACAGGGGCGCCTGGGAGGCTCAGTCACTTAAGTGCCTGACTCCTGGTTTCAGCTCAGGTCATGATCTCAGGGTCGTGAGATTGCCTGCTTGAGATTCTTTCCCCTTCCTTCTCCCTCCCTCTCTGCTCCTCCCATTGCTCATGTTCTCTCTCTCTCTTTCTCAAACAAACACAAATTTTAAAAAGATTTTATTTATTTGAGAGAGAGA
The DNA here is from genome assembly GCA_028533885.1 of Nasua narica. Taxonomy (NCBI): domain Eukaryota; kingdom Metazoa; phylum Chordata; class Mammalia; order Carnivora; family Procyonidae; genus Nasua; species Nasua narica. The sequence continues at coordinate 28,020,186 of CM052797.1, read as the reverse complement.
GAGAGAGTGGATGAGTGAGGGAGACAGCGGGAGCAGGGGGGCAGCTGGTGAGGGAGAAGCAGACTCCCTACTAAGTGGGCAGCCCGATGCAGGGGCTCATTCGCAGGACCTCAGGACCATGACCTGAGCCCAAGGCAGATGCTTAACCCACTGAGCCACCCAGGTGCCTGATAAATAAAATCTTAAAAAGAAAAATCATGTGGGTGTTTATTAGAGGTTCCCCAAGGATCTGAGGTTAGGAAAGGTAGTTAATTTTTCTGAGCCTCAGGGTCTTCATCTTTCAAATGAGAGTAATAACCATACCCAGCACCTGGGATTGTTGAGTGATTAAATGAAACGATGTGATCATACTTTCTGGCCTGTAGTAGGTGCTCCGGAAATTGTAGCTATACCTCTCCTTAGGGCTTTAAAGGCTGGGTGTTCGTGTATTAGAGTTCCAGTTAGAATTCTGGTTCCTCAGGAAGGATCAGGTGAAGAGTTGGGGCCACAGAGGAAGACAGGGAGCCCGGAACTGAGGTCTAGTCCAGGAGGGCAGGACTCTGGGCCACACAGCCCGGGTGCAGCCAGGATCCCAGGGCCAAGGCACCCCGTCCTGGGCCCTCTCTTGGAGTGACCTGCTCCAAAAAGCCTGCCACAGAGTGTGGCCTCCCCCTGGGATTTAGTCAGAGCACTGACACCTGCGGGGGCCCTGGACTGGGTGAGTTCAGCCTGCGGGTCTTGGCCAACAGATTCCATAATGGTACTCCCCAAGTCCTCCCTCTCTTCATGCCCAAGGCCACATCCTGGTGATGGCTGAAGGGGGAGGACACTTGGTGAGCCCAGCTGCCTGTGCCACAATTCCTAGAAGTGGGCACCTGCAGGCTGGAGGGAGCTGGAAGGAACCCCTGTGACTGTAGGATTTTCCTTCTGATAGCACTTAAGCCAAATGGATTTCTTCTCATTCCCAACATGGCTGGTGGTGACGAAATCCAGAGAGCGTCCTGCCGCCCAGAGTCCAAGTGCACAACCTAACAGAAACCTGTTATAAATGTCCATTGGCCAGTTTAAGTCCACGTCCACAAAGATAGGATATGAGACTAGGCCCCACTCCTGTCTGAGGACGACGACAGGTAACTCTCCCTGCTCTGGTTGCTGGAGAGCCTGCTAACAGGCGTTCCTTCCCCCTGGGCTTCTGGACGCTCTCCTGCACTCGTCGGTTTTCCTCATCACTGCCCATGGGAACTGGCTGGAATCTGGGGAACAGGAGGCTGGATGGCTTTCCTGCCGAGATTTTGTCAAGATAGGGAGCACTCCTCCCTTCCACCCGTGGGCGTGGCCAAGTTGAGAACTTTCATCCATCGGAGACAGTTGTAGGAGCCAGGGACCATGGGAGTCACCACCTCGAAAATCATGGCCACTGTTCCCATCGGGTGCACAACACTCGGCATGTCACAGCCCTCAGATGTCGGAAAGGTCGTGGAGGGCAGGCTTCCCAGACCTTCCTGATGAGGTGGAGCTGGTCCCCAGTCGGGAGGCTGTCAGGGGGTGGGGAGGGCCTGGCCCAGACGGCGCACACCCACGTCTTAGGAGCAGTTTGTGGCCGGGACTCAATTATTGCTTTTTGTTCTGTTTCAAATATTGGTCCTTCCGTCTCAACAAACATTTGTTTTTAGGCTCTTAACCAGACCTTCAGGTGACAGGTGGGAGTGGGGCCCAGCACATCTGGAAACGCCTGCGTGACAGCAAAGAGCTTAGCTCTGGAGCTGACAGGGCTGGTCTGTCCAACCTCGCCACCTCCAGACGCGGGTCCTGCCACATCGCCACGCTTGCCCCCCCCAGGGAGGGTAGTCACACCCCTGCTTCGGTGGGCTGCTGGGAATTGGCTAATTCATCCGAAGTGGTGCTTAAGCACAGTGCCGGGCTGCTCATAAGCACTTAGGACAGGAGGCAGAACCTCTTCCCCCTGCCAGGCACATCGGCTGGGTTTTTTTTTTTTTTAAGATTTTATTTATTTGACAGAGAGAGACACAGCGAGAGAGAGAACACAAGCAGAGGAAGTGGGAGAGGGAGAAGCAGACTTCCTGCTGAGCAGGGAGCCTGACGTGGGGCTCGATCCCTGGGATCATGACCTGAGCTGAAGGCAGACGCTTAATGACTGAGCCACCCAGGCTCCCGTCAGGCTGGCGTGTTATGTGCAGCATTCTATCAGGTCTTCATCACAGTCTTGTGTGGTGGACATTGTTCCCAGTTAGGGGTGACACACTCCAGGGTCAGGGAGAAAATGTCTAGATCGAAGTCACACATAAGGAAAGCAAGAGAGTCAGCGTTTAAACCCATCTGGGCTATGTATGGTGTGCTCCTCTCCGATGTGCACTTCTAGAAAGGCTTTTTTAAAATTAAAGGTAGCACTCATTGATTAAGGTAAGTTTTATAAACTAACACATCTCTGAGATGAGGGAAAACGGGATCTTTCTCCAATATTTGCTCTAAAATTTTTAGTATAGTTTGTGTGTGCACATGTCTGTGTGCATGTGTGTGTGTGTGTGTGTGTGTGTGTGTGTATACACTTACATAAATACTTGTAAACATATGGGCTTCTAATGAGGGACGGTCAGCAGCTGGCCAGGCAAAACCTTAACATTATAAAGGTATTTGCTTTTAAAGGCTGCCTGTGGATCACAGAGTTTCATTAGTAGAGCTGACCTAGCAATTAGCTTTTTTTCTTTTTAAAGATTTTATTTATTTGAGAGAGAGAGAGAGAGAAAGAAAAAGAGAGAGAGAGAGAATGCACAAGCAAGGGGTGGGGCAGGGGGAAAGACAGAAACATACTTCCCGCTGACCAGGTAGCCAGATGTGGGGTCCCAGGACCCAGAGATCATGACCCAAGCCTAAGGCAGACGCTTAACCTCCTGAGCCCCCCAGGTGCCCCTAGCAATTCCCTTTTTGTGTTTTGTTTTCATTTCAATTCAGCCAGCATTCTTTGTGCATTTGCTGTGTACCAGGCACTGTGCTGGCACAGAAGGGATGGGGGCGGGGGAGGAGGTGTGGTTTTCGAGGACCTCCGTGTTTGCCGGGGAAGTACCCCGGGGGTGACCGCCATGGTGGAGTACGATGCGTGTTCCACCTGTGGGGGAGCAGAGGGCTGTGGGGGAACAGAGGTGCAGCTCATTCTTGGGGAATCAAGGTAACTTCCGTGGTGAAGGGTGATTTCCTTAAAGGATGGATTTGCATTTCTCAGGAGGGAAGGATCTGGGAAGGACTTTATGGATGGGGCGTGGCAGTGGTTTGGTGACACAAGGGGAACGAGAAAGTCTCCTTGTTCCCAAGGGGCTCATGCTGGTGGGGTGGAGGAGGAAGTCAAGCAAGCAGACATTGCCAAGCCTAGGACGGAATGGGAAAGAGAGAGGACTCCGGGAACCAGGGAAGGCTTCAGAGAGGAAGTGATGACTGAGCTGAGCTACGAAGAAGGATTTTAGCAGAGCCTGAGAGTGAGGAGGGGGTTCCCCCAAAATGCAAACTGTAGGGGTGGAGACTCGAAGGCACGCGTGAGCCTGTCCCGCTCGGGAAGTCGTGAACAGTCTGATGGGGCTGGAGCACAGCCCGAGTATGAGAGAATGTCCCGGCAAGGCTGGGGAAGTCCAGAGGCTCCTTTCCGGGGAGGGACTGTCAAACAGGACTAGTGGGTTGCATTAGAACATCTTTGAGAAGGACAGTTCCTGTGAATACAGATGACCAGCTCTTTTCCATTTTAAAGCCTGGTGATGTCTCCATTGTATAGTCAGCCTAAATCTCTCCTTCGTGCCCTTGTGATTTCTAGAATGGCCGTGCCACCCATCTACCCTGTCTTCACACGCCACAAGACGCCGACCAATAGGTCGGGGAGCTAAGACTTGAACAGCACAAATTTATTCTCGTACAGTCTGAAAGCCAGCGGGCCAAAATCAAGGTGTCGGTAGGGCTGCTTTTGTTCTGAGGGCTTCGGGGGAGGATTTGTTTCCTTCCCTTTCCCTTTTCTAGAGTCTGCCTGCCTCCCTGGGCTCACGGGCCTTTCCTCCCATCGCTCCGCCTCTCATCAACTTCTGGAACTGTCAGCTGCCTCTCCTTGTAAGGACCCTTGTGACTCCATCACACGCGCTCTGCTAATCCAGGATTATCTCCTCGTCCCGAGATTCTTAATCATATCTGCAAAGCCCTTTTGCCACGTAAGATAACATTCACGGATTCCTGAGGTTCAGACGTGGGCATCTCGGGGTGGTGAGAACATGGTCCAACCTACCATAAAGTACTTGCCTTTTGGGGGGTCTTAATGGTACCCTAGTCATGGGACAGTTTCTGTGTCAGCAGGACCCCCCGCCACGGGTGAATTTCCATGGGAAACTTAACAGTACTGTTTCCCAGAAAAAAAGAGGAAGCAAATCCATGCTCTCCCCGCCCCCTCCCTTAAGTGTCCTTCTTTGGACATGCAGTATTAATCAAGGACAGTGACGTTAATAAAATGAAAGGTAACGGACGCCTGAGGCAGCTGGTGTGGAATAAAAGGCTCTATCTACCAAATCCAGAGGCCCAGGTCCAGTTCCCGATTCTCCTGAATGCTTTCATCTTCGGGCAGATCACCTGTCTGGGCCTTACTTGGCGTGTCGGTGAAATGAAGGGTCCTATTCCACCTGTTAGGGTCTCCCGCTCGGTAGGCCCAATTGCTGAGGCCCAACTGATGTTTTAAATGTTCCCACCGCCGTTCTGCCATGCAGAGTTATGGAAAGAGAAGAAGGTGGCTTTAAGACACAGCTCTCAGCCAGGTTTCTGGACGCACTCGGGAATGTGATGGTTTTTCCTCTCTCTAGATGCATCCCTTCAAATCCCTCTGCTGAGACTTCTGTCTCATAACGTGACTTTTCCTTAAGAGTGCCATCCCCATGTCCGACCTTGTCTTGGTGGTCTCCCCTTGGGGCTCGGCCCTTTTCTACTGGAAGCATTCACATTTCTTACCTCGGAGGGAGCAAGCCCTCAGCTGGGAGTTATTAGACCCCACTTCCTATCTCTGCTCCATCATCTGCTTCCTGGATGACCATCGGGAATCACTTCATCTAATCTATAAAATGTGGATAACTATATGTCCTCTGTCTACCACACGGGCCTGTCCAGAGGGCCAAATGAGGTAACAGGGGTACAAGTACTTTGAAAAACAGAAGACATGATTTAAAACAATGTGGCTTGATTATTTTATTCTCACTGACCAGATCATCTTTGGGTTTAAAATTTATTTATTTATTTGTTCATTCATTCATTCATTTATTTTAAGGATTTTATTTATTTATTTGTCAGAGAGAGAGTAAGAGCATAAGCAGGGGCAGTGTCAGGCAGAGGGAGAAGCAGGCCCCCCGCTGAGTGAGGAGCCCGATGTGGGACTTGATCCCAGGACCCTGAGATCATGACCTGAGCCGAAGGCAGACACTCAACCGACTGAGCCACCCAGGCGTCCCCCATCTTTGGGTTTTAGAGCCTCATGTCTCCTTCCATAATTTCTTGTATGCGTGTGCATATGCGTGTGTTTGTGTGCATGTGTATACGTGTGTGTGCGTGTGGCTTGATTAAAAATACATGCACGTGGGTGTATTTTTACTGGGAAGGTCCGTTCCTTTTGGAAATAGGACAGATGGGATCAGGCCTAGATTGCAAGCCTTCCCTACCCTTTCCCGCCTCCCTGGGGAACCGTCCCTGGCTGTGGGTAGGAATCATTTGTGTTTTCCAACACCTGCTTTCCCGCCTACTTTCTTGGAGGCTATTTGCATTTCATCATTAATAACGCTGGAGCGTTAATGTGTTCCTTCCGTCTTGAGGGCCCCTGGAGCCGAGTGGACCCCTTCATGATGCTGGATAGTTAAACTGGCTGTTAATTAAACTTCGCAAAGCCACGTGCCGTCTTCCTGACCCTCAGCCGTTACCTAGGGAGTTTTGTTACATACGGGGCAGGGAGGGGGGCAGAAGCCACATTGCAAGGAGAGGGGACATCTTTGGCCTTGTCTGCGTTTCTCCTTGGAAAACCTCCCTGGTAATCCTGGGCAGTGAGCAGAGCGGGCAGGTACAGCTGTCTGAAATGCACACTCTGCATTTTTGGTGTTCTTTATTTCCTCCTGCAGGGAAAGTTTTGTTTCTTTACCTTCCAAAGCAGGATTTCCACTTAGTCCTTGGATTGTTTGACAAGAGGTTACCCGTTGATGCTAACCAGATAAACGGTGTTTTAATACACTTTGGTTTCTAACTCAGAAACCTTGGCCTTTTTCAGTGAGAGAGCTTTGTAGCAGAGCCGGGCCCACTGGTATGTACGTTTCTGCCTGTAGGTTAGGAAAGATTGGAGCCAGATTTTAAGCTTGAGTTACTCTGATCTCAGACAAGGCTCCAAAGAGCCCTTGTTCATTTCTTGTGGCATTTCATTAAGTGTCAGAAGTATTTCATTAGTTATCAGAACAAAAATCACATTCGCCCTAAGAATGCTGCGTTGAACTTCCTCCAAGTCATTCATAACTCCAGGTTCCAGAGGAAAGATATGATGGGCTATGGAAAAAATCTGACTACAATATGTACGTCCCCGAAAGGGGATCTCAACTTTGCATCTGGGGCCCCTAGGCTTCTCCTTGGACGCACTCCTGGAGCCTGAGATGCCTTCGCGTGAGCACGGGCTCCGGGCCACATCCTGGATGCCTGCCTCACTGTGGTCTCCTTCCCAGATCCTCCTTGCACGTCGCTGATTCGGCCATCGTGATGATGACCGTTTGATGGCACCTTCTATGTGCCACGCCATGTACACGCATTACAGGAGCTTCAACCAGCCCCATTTCATAGTTGAGGACTCTGAGCTGAGTTAGATAAATCCCCAGCATCATGCTCCCGTAAGGGGCAGAGTGGGATCTGAATGCAGCGTTACCGGACCCCCGTGTCCCCAGGCTTCCCACTCTCACTCCGAGCCCAGGCGTGGCGCCAGGTGATTTAGCTCTATGTGCGAGGGTTGTGGGCACAGGTGCTGTGGCCTCTTTGCTGGTTCTCGTGGCAAAGGACTAACTGCTGTTTTCGGGCTTCTCGAGTCTTCCCTCGCTTATCCATCCATTGGCCCTTTCCTGGACGTGTTTTCTTCATCCCCTCTGTTGACTGGAACAGGGAGAGCCACAACTGATGGTTTTCGAGGGAGGACTGTCTGGCGTGGCCTGGGTAACGGTACCGGGTCCTCATTCCTGGAGCCTGCAAATGCCAGCTTGTTTGGAAAAAGGGACTTTGTGGATGTGATTACGTTAAGGATGTGGAGATGGGGAGACCATGCCGGATGAAGCAGGTGGGCCCTAAGTGCAACCGCGCGTGTCCTTATAAGACAGGGGCAGAGGGAGATGTGGTACCCGGACACACAGAGGAGACGGTGCCGTGAGGACAGACACTTGAGGATCCTGTCCTTGAAGGTCGCCGTGTTGGGGTCACTATCTGGGGAGCGCTGCAGCCACAGAAGCTGGAAGTGGCAAGGAAACAGGTTCTCCCCCAGAACCTCCTGAAGGAGCACAGCCCTGCCGACTTCCCACTAATGCCCATTTGGAACTTCAGGCCTCCAGAACCGTGAGAGGATAAATTTTGGTTGTTTTAAGCCACCGCGTCTGCGGTAGTTTGTTATGGCTGGCCTGGGGAACGAACCCGTGGTGTATAAGGGCTCGGAGCTAAACCCAAAGGGCCCTAGTGAGGAAAGCGTCTGTATCGTCCCTTTTTTGAATGAGTCAAACTCTACCTGGAGAGTCAAAGGACGAGCCTTGGAGCCCCGAGCTTGTGGGTACAGAGTTGGGGTTCTAAGGAAAGTCTGCCTCCAAGCCTGTTCTTTACCACTGTTTTTCTCTTCCTTCCTGTCCCAACTCTTTTCTCATGCCAGTGCCCCCTAGGTCAGGCCTGGGTCAAGATTAGGGCCTGCCCCGAGCGCCTGGCTGGCTCAGTCGGTTGAGCGACTCCCTTCAGCTCAGGTCATGATCCCTGAGTCCCGGGATAGAGCCCCCCCCCCCGCCCCCGTCGGGCTCCCTGCTAGGTGGGGAGTCTGCTTCTCCTCTGACCCTCCCTCTTCTTGTGCTCTCTCACTCTCTCTCACTCTCTCAAAGAAATAAAATCTTTTTTAAAAAAATGAGGACTTCCCCTAGAGCTTTCCTTTTCCTCTTTATGCTTTGGCTTCCAGGTGCACAATATTGTCTGTATTCCCTCCCAAATCTCTTTCCTCCAGAAACATTTGGTCCCCTGCGGGCCTCGTGCAGCCAGGAGCCAGGAGCTGAGACTTTCCTCTCCCTCCGCGTTTGGAACGCAGGTCACCGTGGGCTAGTGCTGAAAATGTTTTCTTTCTGGATTTGGAGGGAAACAGTAATTCATTCCCCCTGTTTTCCAGTGAATTCTCATTCCAAACAGTCCACCCCTGTGATCCTTTGTGAATGGCACTGGGTATTTATAAGCTGTGCTGTGTTGCAGCTGTTTGAGCTCCTGAATAGCTTACCATTCATTCATTCGTCACATTGGTTAATATCACAATAATATCCGTTCTTGCGGACTTATAGCTCGGACAGGTTGCTTAATGTCTCGTGGACTCAGTTTCCTTGCGTATAAAATAGGGGTAATGGCCCACTCTGCTGTTTCCAGGGGTGTTTGAGTGGGGTGACAAGCATAAACCATTCGGCGGGCATTCCGTAAATCATCGCTGCCTGAATACTGAATTTATTTAAATACACGATGCTTGGTATTTTGGGGGGATGGAGTAAAACTCTAGAACAAATCTCTCTTTCTTGCAGTTAACTGAGGGTGACAGACTTGCACCTAAATAACTTCCCCCTAACGCAAGGAAGAAAGTTATGCATCACTCTTCACACAAGGTTATGATGCCGGCCATAGTTCCTATTTATGATAAAGAAAAAAGAATGAAGTGAGGTATGGTGCGCGGATGCATAGAAAGTGGTTTAAACATTCAGAGCAGGAGAGGCATGCAGAATATGAGAGAAATACCACTGCGTCCTTCATGGGCCTTTCGCATAAAAGATGTTCAAGACGTGTAAGTTGCGTCATCATCAGGATTGCCGTTGTGTTAATGAATTCAGCAGGACTTGGAGAAAATCGTTTTTCAACCTGCTTCAACCCGCTGGGGGTCAGCCTCTGGGGCGAGGGCCACTGTTTGAGGGTCCCCAGGGGAGTGGGGTTAGGAGCTCACATTTGCTTAGCACCTGCCCGGGCCAGGCACGTGCCCCACAGGTAATCTCACTGGGTTTCCCCTAAGCCCCTGTAGTCCTGGAGCGCAGCTCAGGTTCGGATTACATCCCACACCAGCCACGGGTTTGACTCCCAAGAGCTCGCCTCTCAGTTACGCTGGAGAAATGAATGCATTTACTGTTCTCTCGTGCAAAATCGGCTCCATACCCTCAGCCCACATTTGGCTCTCTGCCTCTGTGGTGACCCTCGTGTGTCAGGGGTGGAGGCTCTGTGTCTCTCGCCTTCAGCAAGTGCAGCCACCATGGAAACCACCGTTTTCAGGGGGCCACTGAGGGCCACGCCCTGTGCTAGTCATTTACCTCTATTATTTCACTGGCTCCGCATTCCAGCCACGGCAGGTGGGCGCTCCTAGCCCCATCTTGGTGCTGGGGATGGGCTGTGGAGTGACTAACCCAGGATCACACGGTGACTAGCTGGGCTTTTGTCCCAGTGGATCTCTTACCGGCCTTGCTTTTCAGGGATGCCCTGCCCAGGAGGGAGGGGCCGTCGTCTTGGCTCTGAGTTCTCTAGTGTTAACTTAGCCTCAGTTGGAAATGCTCTCTGTTGGACCACTGCTGGTTCATTTTTTGCTTTTATGTGAATCCAAAAAGATTCCCCTAGCCAGAATCTGCTCTCCACTGGGGGGGGACACATTGGATTTCAACCCCCAGACGTCCTTGTGCCGTGAATAACCTCAACTGTAAGTACAATCCCTCTAGCCACTGGACGCCATTGCTTTCTGGTGGTCTGAAATTGGTTAGCTTGCACACCCACTCAGTTGTCTTCATCCCACCCTGTCTGAGCCCGCACCGAATAAAAGCACCAGGAAAGCCGGGATCACTCCGATGCATAGGGGCTCTGCTCCCGTTAGCCCAGTGATGACTTATTCTTAGGCACACTCGGCTGATTTTCAAACACTCTGAATAAGATGCAACAGCCTGATGATAATATCCGAAATCAAAATGTAAGTCCTCTGACAGGATTGCTTTAGAAGGGCTGGGTTTGTTCTGAAGTCTTCTCCTCAGTTTTATTTTCGGGGGTGTGTGTGTGGGGCCGGCTGCCCTATGGATCTCACCAGTGTGTGGGTCACTGAGGGTAGGGTCTTCTTGAGGCTTGGCTTCCTGGGGCAAAAAGACCCTTTCAAGCTCAGAACTGCTCTACAACCAGCCTTCTGCTTCCTTTGCTAGCTTGCTTGCTTCTTGGCTCCTCGTAGTGTTCCCGAACCCCTTTGTGAAAAGACTTCTTTCCTTTCTCTTGTTAGCCCGAATTCATCACTCCCCCCTTTGTCCCTTCTCCCTCTTCTTCCCTCTGTCTTCCCTCCTCTATTTAGAAGCCTTCCAGATCCTTCTTTCCCGAAGGCTCAGAGCAAACCTGTCCGCTGACTCTCACGCCAGTCTTTCGATGCAGGTCCTAAATACTTCCTGAGGCCCAGCAGCAGATCTGGTCGAGCTGGCTAATGTCTGTGACAGTGTGTGCCGCACGGTAGGCAACCAGGAAAGCTTTCGTTTTCTTCAGCTTAATTTTTATTTCCCGAAGTGGTCAGAGTTTTGCCTCTTACCTTCGGTAGACACCAGATAATTTATTGCCGGGGACAGCTCTGGCAGGAGCTAGAGTCTTCTGAACTTCTAAGAAGACATATGCGCTCAACCTAAACCACTTTCTCACAGCCTCTTTGAACTTCACACATGCTCTCCTTTCTCCCTTAGGCAGGTTGCCTTGTTCACTATGGAATGGGGTGAGTTTCAGAACCCTGGGGCTCTCTTTCCAGTTTTCGGCTGCCGACTCCTTTGGGTCCAGCTTTCCCTGGATCACGTGGCCTCTTGGCGAACACACAGTTCTGCTCTCCAGATGCTGCTCCCTTGTGTTCTTCCTCCCCTGGCATCCGGGCTCTTGGGGCCTTCTCGGTGGTGGCCAACTTTGAATTTCACCCACTCCTTTTACTTCCCACCAGATGTGTAGGGCTGCCTTGCCTTCTTGTATCCTGGAACTCAGAGCCTTTTCATCTCCTCTAATTGATCCAGAAAGGTAGGCTCTGTTGATGCATTGATTAGAATGTTGAGCACTGACGCTGTGGTCTCTCACATATATTATCTCAGCAAACATTCACGGAGTGTCGGGGAGCAGAGTTGCTGCCGTCTCGGGAAGAATGCACACAGGATAAGCAACCGGGGAAGACTCCTCCTGGAGAATCAGAAGACTCAGGAGGGAGCCAGGCCCCTTGCCTCATGATGTTATTGAGATGCAGGGTTCACGCTATGGCGGGGGACGTGTACAAGCCAGGGCCGGAGAGCACTCCCGGTGGGGGGCGGCTCAGGGGGAGCCCGTGAGGCACTGATATTTATGTTGAGCGTGGAAGGCTGCTCCAGGGCAGGAGGAGGTAGCACGGAATTGCAGGCGGGGGCCTTGGAGGCCCAAGAGCTCAGTGTGTGTGGGACTTGCTGAGCGATCCGTTATGCCTGGAAAGTGTAGGCTTGGGAGGAGGCCGGGGGAGGGAGCTGAAGACTGGAGTTAAATCTGGTAAGACAGACGGACACCAGATGATGAAGAACGGACCCGGGCACCGAGCTGGTTGTGCCTTCAAGCCACCTAGGTCCGAACTTTACTTTCGAGGCAGAGATGAGCCGTGAGGGTTTTATGAAATTGAGGGTGGTGACCAGGGCCGGCCGTGTTAAGAAAGACAAAGCCAGTGGAGAGAGAAGGCAAAAGTGCATGAGCTTGCTCCTCCTGACTTGGGTACCCGATGGGGGCAGATGGTGTTGGGCAGTCTGGGAAGGGGCTCAGGGATGTTTGTCACCACTGAAAGTACCCAATGGGGTGTTATCATCATTGCTCTTTCTTACATAGCCTGTGTTGCCCGAGATTCCAAAGAAGCTCCCACTCAGGCATGAGGCTCGCAATGACCTTCCCTGATTGAGAAGCTTTCTGGGAGGATATGACTTTTCGGATATCGACAGTGACATTTCAGAGGACCATTTGGTCCCCTGATGATTTCTGCCCCCTTGGTGTTGGGGGCTCACAGCCTGTGTATAAGTGCGTATTTTATATCCAGTCAAAATGTCTGCATAATCAAGTATTAAGGTTCCTGACTTGGTTTCTCTTGTGATGTTGTTCGTACAGCAGATGTGGCCTCGAGAGGCCGAGGGGAGGTTTCTCTATTTGTTCCTTAGGATCCTCCCACACCCGTATGCAGTTGCGTTCTAAAAAATTCGGTGGAAAAACAAATTAGCGTTTTCCTTTTTATATCGCTTGCATGTATTGAAAGCCTGTGCAAGAGGAACATTTTTTTAAGTTTTTATTTTAATCCCAGTGTAGATAACATACAGTGCAGTATTAGTTTTAGGCATCCAATATAGTGATTGAGCATTTCCATACGACACCCTCTTTGCGACAAGTGCCCTCACACACCCATCCTTCTCTAGAGTTCAGAGTCTGTTTCTTGATTTGTATCTGTCTCTCTCTTATTATTTTTTTCATTTGCTGGTTGGTTTTGTTTCTTAAATTCCCAGTATGAGTGAAATCATACAGTATTTGTCTTTCTCTGAGCTAGTTCACTTAGTGTAATGCTCTCTAGCTCTATCCGTATCGTTGCAAATGACAAGATTTCATTTTTTTTTAAAGATTTTATTTATTTGAGAGAACGAGCGCATGTGAGTGGATGTTAGGGCAGAGGGAGAGGGACAATCAGACTCTCTGCTGGGATGGAGGGGGGGTCTCTCCTGAGACGTGGGGGTCCCAGGACCCTGCGACCATGACCTGAGTTGAAGTCAGATGGTTAACCAACTGAGCCACCCAGGTGCCCCTAGATCCTATTGTTTTTACGGCTGAGTAATGTTCCATTGTATATATACAGCACATCTTCTTTATTCATCCATCAATTGATGGACACTTGGGTTGCTTCCGTATCTTGGCTATTATAATGTTGCAATGAACATAGGGTTGCACGTATCCCAAATTAATGTTTTTTTTATCCTTTGCGTAAATACCCAGTAGCTCAATTGCTGATCCTAGGGTAGCTCTATTTTTAACTTTTTGAGGAACCTCCATACTGTTCTCCAGAGTGGCTGTACCAGCTTGCATTCCCACCAACAGTGTAAGAGGGCTCCCCTGTCTCTACATCCTCACCAACACCTGTCGTTTCCTGTGTTGTTAATTTTAGCCATTCTGACCAGCATGAAGTGGCATCTCGTTGTAGTTTTGATTTGTATTTCCCTGACGATGGGTGATGTGGAGCGTCTTTCCACATGTCTGTTGGCCATCTGTGTATCTTCTTTGGAGAATGTCTGTTCGTGTCTTCTGCCCATTTTTAAATTGGATTATTTGTTTTTTTGGGTGTTGAGTTTTCTAAGTTCCTTATACATCTTGGATACTACAGAAAAGTCATTTTTTTCATGGTAGTACAAAGGATAAGGAATGACAAATGAGTCTGTCTCGACTCCTTCCTCTTGGGCGATTCCGCAGGTTGGCACCCTTCAGAAATATATCCTGCTTATGTGTGTTTTTATATACTATATACATTTTTTTCTCTGTCCTGTTTCTTTCTTCTTTTTTCACACAAGCAGGAACATGGACTTCCTCAGTTCCGTGTCTTTGGCATTTTGTTCTTTTTTACTTGCTTGTGTTTTGGAGGTCACTCTATCTCGGTATCTAGGCATCTGCCTTGTCTTTTAAGCAGGTCCTCCAGTGTCTACATGTACCATCATTTAACTCGCTCCTTATTCCCCCATTTAAGGATATGTGGGTTGTGTTTCACATTTAAAATTTATTTTTAGGATTTTATTTATTTGACAGAGAGAGAGAGAGTGCACAAGTGCGGGTGGTGCAGAGGGAGAAAGAGAAGCAGACTCCCTGCTGAGTAGGGAGCCCAACTCGAGGCTCATTCCCAGAACCCTCAGATCATGACCTGAGCCGAAGGCAGAGGCTTAACTGACTGAGCCACCCAGGCGCCCCTATTTTATTTTATTTTATTTTATTTCTTAGGGAGAACGCACGCGCACACACACACACACACAAGTGGGAGGAGGGGCAGAAGGGGAGGGAGGGTGAGAATCCCAAACAGTCTCCATGGCCTGTGTGGGGCCTGACACGGGACTTGATCTCACGACTCATGGGATCATGACCTGAGCTGAAACCAGGAGTTGGACGCTCAACTGACTGAGCCACCGAGGCACCCCTCCATGTACTTTTATAAGCATGTGAGAAGATACCTCTTCCGTATGATTCCTACTGCCCAGCATGTTTTAAATTATTTATTTAAAAAACCTCTTAAAAGATGCATTTGGTCATACCAGTGGATTTTGGGAAAAATATTTCATTGATGGTAATTGCAAATGATGTCTCCCTCTCTCTCTGTCAGCATAAGGTGCCAACTGGAAATGCTTTGTCTCCTCAATGAGGGGAGGAAGGGAGAAGAATGTGCATATCTGGGGGGCTTAGTTTTGTATTTCCTCAGGCCTGTCTCAGGTGTGGAGATGGGCCAGCCAAATGTGCCCCAAAACATTGGCTTGGTAGGAGTTTCCTTTTGATATATGATAACAATGGCCATGTGCGAATACGACATCAAGGATTCCTTAACATCCTGGAGAGGTGATTCGTTAGATATAGTAGGAGTCCACAGGAGCTCAGACTTCTCTCGGCAGCACCTGGCACAGGGACTCCCTGGCACCCCTGATTCTGTCCGGCATCTCTAGTCGTTAGTAATCTTCCATCTTCCCTATGGAAGAACTGATCTCTGCTTCCCTAGCCATTCAACTCAAGCACCTAGCTACGGAGGAAAGCCGCTTCTCTAAATGCCGCGACAGCCAGAGCCCCCAGGATCAAGCAGGGCAAAGGGACCTCCCCCTGGAGGGAGGCCAGCCTCCTTCGTGGAGGTCCAGCTTCCCCACGGGGCCGGGGCTCAGTCTCCTGGGGCTCCTCGCGGGCCCATCCCAGGGGCCGCTGCTCTGTTGGACGCGGCAGCCCGTGTGTGGTTCATGTTAGCACAGCTGAGAGAGCCGGGGCCCCTCACAGAGACTTGTCTGAGCTCTAAGGCCAAACAAAAGGGAAATAAACATGGAGAGTCTAAGAAATGCAAACAGCTTGGCTTCCGGAGGGCAGGATTCTCTCTCTGCCCATTCCGCTCAGTGCTCAGCAGAGAAGCGGGAAGCCGTCCGATGGTCACAAGCAGCTGCCTTCCAGCCTCGCCCGGTGGCTCTCCCGCTCTGACGGGCACCCGTGGAGCCCAGACCCCTAAATTCTTCCCTCCTTTTGAGAATAAAGGCCGAGTCCCGGCCCTCTTTCCATTCTGAGAACCTGTCTCTTCTCCAGGGGTTGATACCAGGAATGACCCCTCCCAGTGGATGAGACTTTTATTCTTACGTAGAGGGAGGTGGCCTTATCCTCCCCGCCATACCGGTTTAGCCGAAGCAGAAGTGTTAATGGAAAGAGGGGATTTTCCTTCCTTTGGCCATGGTCGTTCGAGCCATTCATTCGTTACTTCAGTTCTTCTGCGGTTGCGCAACACCTCCTACGTCACTGTGCCAGGTTCTCAGGACAGAAGACACATAAGAGGTATTCCCAGCCCCGAAGGAGCCCGCAGCCTGGTAAACTGAGGCGGACTGAACAAGCCCTGCTGTAACTCACCAGTCCCATGGGGTCCAAAGGGAGGATGAAAGAGAAGGGCATGGCTTTTATGCAGTGAACAGGGCCCCGAAGAGGGAGCAGGTCGTCGGTCCAGGACGTGGCGGGAGGGAAGGCAGCCTCGAGAGAAAACAGCCCGGGCAGCGCGTGAGAAATGAGTGTGTGGAGTGCGGCGTGGGTGGTCCGGGCGGTGCCAGGGGCCGTGACAAGAGAGGCAGCAGGAGCCGGGTTGTGCAGGCTGGGTGGCAAAGCCGAGGAGCATGGACTGGAAACAGAGATGTGGGGAGAGCGGAAGAGCCAGCCGACTTTGGGGGATGGT
This sequence comes from Nasua narica, assembly GCA_028533885.1. Taxonomy (NCBI): domain Eukaryota; kingdom Metazoa; phylum Chordata; class Mammalia; order Carnivora; family Procyonidae; genus Nasua; species Nasua narica. The sequence continues at coordinate 28,004,027 of CM052797.1, read as the reverse complement.
GGGGTACGTGGTGGGTGAAACAGAGCAGTGGTTTCTACAGTGTGGTCCCCAGGCCTCCAGCGTCAGCTTTGCCTGGGAGCGTGTTTAGAAATGCAGATTCTTCGATCCCGCCCCAAATTTCCTTCGCAGATGGGCTCAGCGGCCCGTCCCCCCAAGCCTTCCTGGTGGTCCTGACACTTCCTCAAGTCTGAGAATTGCTGACACGGAGACACAGCAAGAACTAGAAGGGGAACAGTCTTGGAGGGGGAAACATGATGGATTGGGGCTTGCGTGTGTGGAATTTGAGATGTGTCTCGGGGTGAGTAGGCTGAACGTGGTCCCACGACCCTCGGCCTCGGCCTCGGCCTCACCTGGGAGCTTGTTACAAAGGCAGAATCTGAGGTCCACCCAGACCTCCTGAATCAGAAGCTGCATCTCGACAAGATGCCCAGGTGAGAAGCAGACTGTCTGTCGTCCAGAGGTCAGTTGGGTCTGTGTGGTTAGCACTCAGGGAAGGGGGTCTGGGCAGGCACACGAAGGTTTGTCAGTTCTGGGGGATGGTTGAAAGGACACAGTTCCCAGGCGCGTGCACAGGGTCGAGAAGAAGGAGACTAGATGGGGCGTGTGTCCTGGGGTCCTCACACTGGCTAGGACCAATGTCCCAAAGCTGCACAACATCACACTTAATGAGGCCCTGGCTGGCAGCCAGCCTGTTGGAAGGCGAACATTTTATGTGCTCGTTAGCCTTTCCAGTATGCTATTTGCAGCCACTATCTCAAGAAACAACAATTTCGCAGACGCCCGCAGTAGGTCACTGGAAGGACCGGGGCCGGAACCTGGCATCAGAACCCTTACTGTCAGGTTCTTGTCCTTGGGCTGTCCCGTGGGGGAGGGAGGCTCTGCATTTACTTCTGTTATCAGGGCCTGAAATGTGAACAGAGAAGACATTACGCAGGATGCTCAATAGATGGTCATAGAATCCGCTCCAGGAAGGTTCCTCGATGGTTGCGGAAACAGATGATGGAAAACAAGATGACAGAAACTGCTTTCAGATTCAAAACGTGCATTCCTATTGGTAACCTCAGTTTGATCTTTAAAACATCACTGTAAGTAGATAAGACAGGAATTATTCATGGTCTAATATTTTAAAAAGCAACAGCTTTATTAATACGCCATAAAACTAATCATTTAAAGTGTAATTCATTGGGGTGCCTGGGTGGCTCCATCAGTTAAGCGTCTGACTCTTGATTTCGGCTCAGGTCATGATCTCAGGGTCCTGGGATCGAGCTCTGTGTTGGGCTCCCAGCTCAGCAGGGAGTCTGTTTCTCCGTCTCCCTCTGCCCTTCCCCCTTGCTCTAGTGCACTCTCTGTCTTTAAAATAGATAAATCTTTAAAAAAAAAATAAAAAATTAAGTGCGTAATTCAATGGTTTTTATTATACTCACAGGCTGTGCAACGATCTCCACTGTCTAATTACAGAGCACCTCCATTGCCCCAAAAAGAAACCCCACACCCTTTGACTGTCACTCCCTATTTTTCCCTCCCCCAAGCCCCTGGCAACTGCTAATCTTTTTCTTAATTATTATTATTATTTATTAATTTAAATTCTAGTTAGCTGACATACAGTTCAATATTGACTGCAGGAGTAGAGGTCAGCGGTTCGTCACTTCCACACGACACGCAGTGCTCATTGCGACAGGTGTCCTCCTCAATGCCCATCACCCATCCAGCCCATTCCCCACCCACCTCTATCAATCCTCAGTTTGTTCTCTATTAAGAGTCTCTCGTGATTTCTCTCCCTGTCTCTTTTATTCCCTCCCGTATGTTCATCCATTTTCTTTCTTAAATTCCACATGTGAATGAGATCAAATGGTATTTATCTTTCTCCGACTGATTTGGCTTAACATAACACTCTCTAGCTCCGTCCACACCACTGCAAATGGCTCGATCTCATTCTTTTCGGTGGCTGAGTAGTAGTCCATTGTGCGCGCAGGCGCAGGTGTACCACCTCTTTATTCATTCATCGGTCGATGGGCATTTGGGTTCTCTCCATAGTTTGGCTATTGCGTAGCCTACTTTCTTTCTCTGTGGATTCGTCTCTCCCGGGTAGTGCGTATCGGTAGGATATGTGGCCTTTTGTGCTTGGGCTCATTCACTTAGGGTGTTTTTGAGGTTCACCTCTGTGGTAGCCTGTCTCAATACTCCGTCCCTTTTATGGCTGAGTGACAACCCAGTCTTTGGATATCCTATGATTTGTTTGTCCACTCATCACTTGATGCACATGGGTTGTTTCTGTGTCATCGCTGCGAAGAAAGCAGTTACGTACATTCATGTGCAGGTTTTTGCGTGGACATGTGTTTTCATTTCCCTTGGGTACATACCTAAGATTGGAATTGCTGGGTCGTATGGTCAGCTGCATTTACTTCCACTGAGGAACTTCCAGGTGGCTTTCCAAAGTGACTGCCCCATTTTACATTCCCTCCAGGAATGTGCGAGAGGTCCGGTTTCTCTCCATCATCTCCAACGCTTGCTGTTACCTGTCCTGTTTATTACAGCCCTCCGAGTGGGTGTGCACTCATTTTAGACGTGAGAAAACAGATGGTGCGTTCTTCGCCACAGTTCATAGAACTAGGAAGTGGCCAAGTTAGAACTTTATTTTTTAAAGCAAATACTTGTGACGCATGCTCTGTGCTAGGCATTATTTAAGTCTTTTGCTTTTAACCACCTGTAAGGAAGGTAGTATTATCATCTTTGTTTATAAATGCATACAGGGCAGGACTGAGCCTAGAGCGGGGGCCCTTGGGCACAACATTTAAGGAGATAGCGGTCTGAGATTCCACCAGCGCCCGCACGGCCCTTCAGTGCCGCATCCTGTGTGCCTCGCTGGCCTCATGCTAGCCCTCGCCCGGTTTAAAGAAATGGAAGCATCAAAAGATGGAGTAACGTACCCAAAGCTGCATAAGTTCGTAAGTGGCAGATCTAGGATTCCAACCCAGAAACCTGGCTTCAGGGCTCAAGTCATTAACCTCTATCCTGTGCCCACACCTAGGCCTTTGATGTCCAAACTGGGCTTTTTTTCTGTTTCTTTCTCAAGACCTCCATTTCCAAAATTTGACAAGTGAGGAGGAGTGCAAAGTAAAATTGCAGAGATGAGTTATGGGGAGACCAAACAACTAGCTGAGCCCACAGCTTCCCAGGTACCTACCGCATGTTCCCCAGCAGAGTTAACTGGCCACGCAGTTTCCCTTGGCCACATCTGTGCTTGTTATCCCAGCGCTGCATAAATCTGCCTGTTCGTGTCGGCCACCCTGCAAGTGTCCAGATGGACTCCGTCCTGGCGGGGGAAGGGGCCATCCTGGACTGTCACGATGATGAGCTCTGCCCGCTGTAAGGAAAACATACACTCTCTCGGCCAGGCCGGGAGGAGTCTGCCCGCCGCAGCGTCCTAACTCAAGGGTGCAGAAATCCCATCTCCCACGGTCACACCCCGACAGGCTGCTCACTCTCGGTGGCCTATGCGTCAGAGTTAGCTGCTCATTCGCTTCTGAAACATCGTGTTGCCAGTGGTGCTGCTGTTCGTGGGGGTTTGCATGGCTCTCCAGTGTAAGCTGAGGCTCCTGGAAGGCAGCGTGGGTGCAAAAATGTCTGTCAGCACACGGGTAGGTCACCTCCTCTGGGAGCCGGGCAGCCTTTGGAAAGATGCTTACTCAGGTCATCAGGCAACAGGAGGGTCTCCCTCTGCTGCCTCTGTTCTCCAAGAGCAGGATGGAGTCAGTCCCGGTTCAGGAGCTCTCCGTAGGTGAGCTGCGGCAGTGTTCCTGGCCCGGGCCAGCAGATTTCTGTTATGCCAAAAGAAAACTTTATAGCTGTTGTTCTCCATTAAACATGATCACTCTCGAGGAGCCTGGGTGGCGCAGTCAGTTAAGTGTCTGACTCTCAGTTTTAGCGCAGGTCATGATCTCAGCGTCATGAGATCGAGCCCCTCCCCGGGAGTCTGCTCGAGTAGCTCTCTCCCTCCCTCTCTGCCCCCTCCCCTCCACTCTTGCACTCTCGCTCTCTCAAATTGATCAATAAATACTTAAAAAAAGATCGCTTTTATGGTTGGGTTCTCACCCTTTGGTTTGGAATTTCAACTCCTTAAAAGCTGGGAGCTTGCTAGAAATGCAGAGTCTCAGGCCCCACACCTGACCAACTGAGTCAGAATCTGCCTTCCACGAGAGCCCTCACTGATTTCCGGGCACATCCAAGTTTGAGAAGTGCTGCTGCTCCACGTGTCCTCATTTCTCTATTACCTTCAGCCGGCGTCTCCACCCAGTGCTTAGTTTGAGGCTGGAATTCTTGGTAGGTTTTCAGATCTTAAAAGGAAAAGACATGCACACACATACAGAAATTCTTTCCTTCGCCTTTACATGATGTCATTCATTTTACCTGGCCTGCACAAGAAAGAAAAAGGCAAATTACATCCAAGTTATATATATATTTTAAGACTAACTTCTTAATTACATCTCTTAAAGCAGCACGCTGGATCCCCCATCATTAACAGAGTCCCAAAGTGTTGCCAAGATTAATCGAGAAGTGCCTCAAGGCAAAATAAACACTGTAGCACAGTTTAATACAAAACCGTATCAGCTAAGAATGAAGGTGCAATTAGTGATAAAGATGTTAATAATTAGTTGTGGTCTGTTAAATTTTATATTCAGTGGTTACATAGAGTGAAGAAAGAATTTCCTCATGAGGACAGAAATTAATGTTTCACGTTGATTGCTATTTTAATGTGCTTATTTTAATGGGGCCATCCTGTAGAAACCCTTGGGCACATTTCCAATTTTACATAAATGTAGAATTAATTATTATGGAAGCATATAATTTTAGAGCTGGAATGACCTTCGTGGTCATTAGATCCAGCTCAGACATTTTACAAAGAAGTAAGAAACGATTTCTTCAGGTCCCTCCACAGAGTATCAGAACCTTGCTCCCCAACTCAGACCAGTGACGGCGAAACCCTTCTCACATCCCTGCAGACAGAAATGCTTCTTTTTGCCTCAGAATTCCCAAATTACCATGCGTAGCTGCTCCTAAGGCCCTGACCTCATCTTGCGATATGTTCTGGTTGCTTTCTATTGAAGGTTGTGGACGTGGGAGCCATATCTGACTCACTTTTACGTTCTCGACCGTTCCTAGCTCTGGGTTTTGTAAATAGTAGTCGCCCAATAAATGGACGTGCAGTGTGGCATGCTGGAGCTATTCTGTCCCATTCACCAGAGCTCATTGTGTCTTCAGGATGGTGGCTTGAGATCGGCCATGGCGGAAACGATTATATCCCGGATGTAGATAAATGCCACAAACCAGGGCTTTCTCCACCACCACCCCCCGGCCCCCCGGAAAACCAGTCATTAAACATTTACCAGCACACAACCATTTATGGGATTTGTCTAAGGTCTCACAAGGCAGCAGGTCTTGACAAAGTCTAAAGATGATGCCAACGCAAAGATGCTTGTCCACCCACCGTTCGGTGTGGGTTGCCTCAAGAGTGAGGGATGGCCAACGGTTTGACCTCCTCTAATTTCTTCGGGGATTAAGTGTGACCCAGTGCAAGTCAGGCCTCGGGGCTGCATTAGGGTGTGGTTGCTTAGCTAAATTCCACTTACCTGGAAAAGCTATTTGGGCATGAATGGTAATGGAAACCGGTCTGAAATCTCAGGCACAGTTGAGTGAGAAAAAAACCCACAGATTATTTTCAGAGAAAACAAATGAACAGGAAGTTACTGTGGCCGAAACTACAATTACATCCTTATACTTCTCAAAAAATCTCAGTGGCTCCCAGCAGCCTGCCAACAGGCCCAAGGGCCCTGCCGTCAGTCACACACTGACCGCAGCGAACGGTTCCAACCTCGTTTTCCACCGCTCCAAGTGCCCACCTTCATTCGGCTTCCCAGCCTCCGTGGAGCCTCTCTGCGCCAGCTTCCATGACGTCCCCTTCCCCTGGAAGGCCCTCCCTCCGCCTCCCTGGGCCACCGCAGGCTCCCTCCCAGGGTTCCCATCCCTACCCAGTCCCCTCCGTCATGAACCACAGCTTCGGGGTGAACAGGGAGCATCCTGTGACTGCCTTTATCTCCGCCTGTGTGTCTTTCTTTAGGAGCAGGACCCGCAGCCCCATCGGCCCTGGCAAGTATGGCTATGGGAAGGCCCCGTACATCTTACCGCTGCAGACGGACTCCGCACACTCGCCCCAGAGGCTTCGGAGGCAGAGGCCACCCTCCCGGCCTTCCAGGTCACAGGGGGCATCCGGTCCCAGCCACGGCTACGGCCCGCCGGCCCACCGGGCCCCCCAGCACGGGCCTCTGTACCAGAGTGACGGGGGCCCCCGTTCTGGACTGCAGGCCCCTGAGGCCTCCGTCTACCAGCTGCCGTTGACCCACGACCCAGGCTTCCCCGCAGCTTCCAGTCTCTTCCACGGCCTGGAAACCGGCAGCCGCCACGGCCTGGGGGCCGCCAGGGCAGCGCCGAGCTCCTCGCAGCCCGCCCGGTCTGCGGCCATCTCCTGCATCGGGGCCTACCGCCAGTACAAGCTGTGCAACACCAACGTGAGTACCCACCGCTGCTCTGCGCCGGGCCGCCCGCCGCCCCTCTTTCCGCTTTGCCATCGCGGGGAAGACAGCCAGGGCCCGGCCCTTCAGGCCGTGTCAGTGCACCCCTGGATCTTCGCCCCCTCTCCCCTCTCTCCTCTCTCCGGGAGTTCTCCAGGGATGCCCCTCCTTCTCATAAGGCCGTGACTTCAGTAACTTAGGATGAACTTCTCCGCAGTCGCTGCCTCTCACACAACCTCGCCATCCTCAGGGACTTCGTAGCGACAATATTTATTCGTTGTGCACATGTCCGTGGGTCCAGGGCAGTTTAACTGCTTTAGGGCCGAAGGTGGCGGTGCCCGAGATGTGGGAGTTGGGGGAGGTTTGACCAGCACCCCCAGCTTCCGGTGAGTATCCTGCCATTCTAGGCGTGAGGACTTCGCATATCGTATGATGAAAAAGTCTGAGAGTGAATAACCTGCTGGACATTCCTTAGCTGATCAGGAGCAAAGCAAATTATAAATGGGAACTAGGTAACATGACCAAATGTGGTGTTTTTTTTTTTTTTTTTTAAATGTATCAGTTTAAAGAGTATATCTCAAAGAGAAAGGAATAAGGGAATGTTCAAAGGTTAAATTTCCAAGTTGCTATATTTTTCATTAATAACTTAATCTGCTTTAATATTCCGTGACTGGGCAATAGGACAGCTGTTATGTATTAGCTTCAATTTCCTCATTAAAACTATATTTCCTGCTATAGAGTCCACAGAGATGACTTAATTTGTGATTTTAATAATTCCTCTGAATGCCTGGCTTGCTTTCTAGCCCGTTCTTCCACTGAGAGACTTCAGGAATTATTAATTTTTGTAAGGCCGTAATTTTTCTAAAGCTGTTACAAATCAGTCAACCATTAAGTCTTAATTAAGCAGCACTGCTCATCTTGTAACGGACCAAGGTGCCATGGGAGATGAAAGAGGAGTCATCCTATCTGTCTTGTAGAGTCGTTAGGAGGATCAGATGAGGTGATGTTAAGACAGAGCTTTGTAAGTCAGAAAGAAATACTTGTGTCTGTGATCGTACATGGTCCTTGTTCTTGAGTATCAGTACTATCCTTTTAAGGATCCTGCAGATCCAGGGGCGCCTGAGGGGCTTAGTCGGCTAAGCATCCGACTCTTGATTTTGGCTCAGGTCGTGATCTCAGGGTTGTGATCTCAGGGTCGTGAGATCAAGTCCTGTGGCTTCGTGCCAGGCTCTGCACTGGATGTGGAGTCTGCTTAAGATTCTCTCTCTCTCTCTCTCTCTCTCTCTCACCTTCTGCCCTTCCCCACTCTCTTTCTTTCTTAAAAATAAATTAAAATTAAAATCTTTAAAAAAAATAAATGAAATGAATTCATCTCAAATGTAGAACACGTCCTCCCATTGACTACTATGCTTCTTAATTGTGAAAACCCCATATATCATAAAGAGAAAGAAAAAGAGGCAGCACATTCGGTACGTATGTGGACCTGGTATCTACTTCGTATTTCCGTCACTTCACCTGCATTTTTCAAGGATGCACATTTTGCTAGGCCTGCGCTGCTGACAGCAGGGCCACTCTCTCCATGTAGACATTGTGGCTTCTCTGGGTGCTCAGATGACTCCACTACTAAGGACATTGACCTGCAAGGAATCTTAGAAGATTCTTGTGAATTTATGAGATCTGCCATCATCTCGTCATCAACAGCTCAAACCCAGGGCAGAGAGGTGAATGTTGACAAAGGATTAGAGAGCTTTAGATCCGTTTTCTCTTCTGTAACATTTCATACAGTGTCCGCCCCAGTGCACGCCATCATCCCGAGTCCCTTCCTACTTACCCTTATTGAGAAATGCCATTCCTTAGAGGTCCCATGTCAGCCTGTCTTCTTTTTATAAGTCCAAGGTTTCTTGGCTCTTGGGCCATCCCCAATCCCCCACTAAAACTCCTTGTATTAGGGTCCCTAAGACCTCTCCTAGGTTTGATGATTTGCTGGGAGGACTCATAGCTATGATTTATTACAATAAAAGGGCACAGAGCAAAATCAGCAAAGAGAAAGGCACATGGAGCGAAGGCTAGAGTAAACCAGGCACACAATTCCAGGCTTCTCTTAGTAGAGTCGCACAGGATGTGCCTAATTCCCCCAGCCATGAGTTGTGACAACACGTGTGAAGTGTTGTCTAGGAAGGAAACTCATTAGAACCTCAGTGCCTAAGGTGTTTATTGGGGGCTGGTCACATAGGTGCCCTCTACCTGCCACATATCAAAATTCCAGACTCCTAGGAGGAAAGCAGGTGTTGGGCATAAACTATATTGCTAATACAAGTAGTTTGGGCATAGAGAGTCACTCTTATCCCTCAGGAGGTGATGGAAACCCTTCCGAAATCCAAGTTCCCAGATGCCAGCCAGGGACCAATCTTGCAAGCGGGCCTTTCTAAAGAGAGCTCATTCAGTCCTACTGTGTGGAGTCTTTCTTGCACGCCTCCTGTGTGGACCCACGTGCTTTGGGCCCTTAGCGTGGATGACCCTATGTGGACATGTATGTACACCCCCTCCCCACCAGTGGGCAACAGGAAGAGATAGCTTGAATCTCTAAATCGTGTCAGTCTTTCTGCTCCGGGAGGGAAGAGGTGCAAGGCCGTGGTGTGAAAAATCGTACTAGTCTACCAAGGAATGCAGGTTGTCACTTATGTCCTCTCCAAAGGTTAAAAAAGGATACGTGCCTTTAGAGATCTCTCCCAGTTCCCGTCTGGGAGAAGAGAAAGCAAGGAAGGTAGGCCAGGGCGGGTTGGAAACATCCCCTGATTTCAGAACTTCTTCCCTTAAACTAAGTGCCGAGTAGATCCCAAGTTCTCGATGGAACACCCCACTTTCTCGATGGAACACCCCACTTTCTAAGACCCCCCCCCACAGTATCTCAGTTGTGAGATATACAGCAATGCATGTCAGGGGTGGTGTGAATTAGGGGGGCTGGTTTGGCAGGCTTCCAGATCTGGGAACAGAACCTCACCAGTGCTCACAGTCCCTCCCTCAAGCCCCTTGTGGTCCTGGGGCAGAGAAGGTGCCCAGTGCAGCAGCCTGGACGTCACCGCCCTCGGTGCCGGAGCACTTGGGAAGGGGGAGGAGCTCTGGGAGCACAGAGCAGAAGGCCACCTGGGTTGGGGAAGACTCCACTGCAGAGGGAACAGTTGAGCTGGGTTTCTAAGGGTGGTCGGCAGAGAGAAAAGGGCCTTTGGGGGCAAAAGAAACAGCTTAGTCGAAGACAGGGAGGCGGGATTGTGTCAGAGCCTTACGGTACCGTGACACCTGCCAGGTCGCAGGGTCCCTCCTTTCTTTCCCTCGGGCCTCCTCCTGTCCACTTTAAATAATCAGAGTTTTAGTGGGCATCTTGTTCTTTAACATCTCAAAATCCAGAGATTTCAAATAGGCCTTGCTTGACCTCCAGACATGAGATAGATGTGTGAGAGGCTTTGAGAAACACAGCGCCGAGTCAGAAAGCGATTAATCAGCCGGTTTAACTGGAGGTTAGGCTGCAGGGCATCTGAAATAGTTCGCTCGGGAGCCGGCTGGGCCGGACGGGAGCCCCAGCTTCCTCGGGCAAGGCGCTGCCATCTGGGAAGCGGGGGATGGGGGCACCCGTTCTGCGGTGGTGATCGCGCGCACGAGGAGCTGACAGGCTAGAAGCAATGGCATTTTGGCCCGGGGAAGTCGGCGTGGCTAGCTTGCCTCTCCGGAGCCTGGAGCAGAGCCAAGTCTCGCCAGGCACCTTCCAAGAGCTCAGTCCCGGAACTGTGGTTGAGGTGGTCTTGGTCCCAGGGTCCTGGGATGGAGTCCCAGCTTCGCACTCCCTTGCTCTTTGGGGAGTCTGCTCCCCCCTCTGCCGCTCCCCCTGCCTGCGCGCTCTCTCTCTCTCTGTGTCAGATAAATAAAGAAAATCTAAAAAACAAAACAAAACAAAACAAAACAACAAACGAAACACGGTTGCTGAGAGCCCCAGCGTGTCAAGTATAATGTAGCTTCCGCACAGTCACCCTTGGGTCAGGTGTAAAGTGATGAGAGAGTGAAACTACAGATAAGTTCCTGCCAGTAAATGCTTAACACCCTCAAATGTGCGTGTTTCATGTGAAGCCCTACCTTGTGATGTCATCTGGGAATTTTAAACATCTAGTGTGCTTTTAGGATTGTTTGACTCCTAAGATGTCCTCTATGAAATACTAGAAAATAAATAGTAAATGCAGTCCCGATGATCTCTGCCTGTAGGCTTTAAAGATAAGGAAGGGGCTTTTTTGTTATTTTTTTTTTTCCCTTGCTTACATTGTGTATGAGGAAGGTAAGGGGACAAGCCCCAGGATAAGTAGAGACTCTTAGGGTCTTTTAGAGCAGACCCCAATCTTTGATATCTACTGCTACAACTCACCAGGTCCCTTGTGTGGGTTCTTGGAGTCCATAAACAGTGCTGACATCGGTGGTGGGGTCAGGGACACTGAGGTAAGAGCACGCTCTGGCCATCAGTGGCCCCCAGTCCAGCGGGAGAGCCTCCAAAAAGATCATGACAAGCAAGCCTAGAACACAGGCACCACCACACGTGCCGGGAAGCACTTTGCAGCTCCTGGCCGTGGAAATGAGCCTGGCTGGGCCTCCTGGAGAAGTGCAGGGGAGCTTCCCAGGGAGCGGGAGTGACAGGGGCTCCCAGAGGGGCTGAGGAACCAGAAGGGGTCTCTCAGGGGACCTCTCGGTGGATCCAGATGTTTTTCCTATGAGCGGAGGCTTCCCTGGCAAGCACGTCCTCACGAGCAAAGGGGCAGCACAGGGAGGTCTCCGTGGTTTATCCACAGCCCTTCACTTCCTCGGCTGTGGCTCAAAAGAATGAGTGTTCGAGGAACCAAGTAAATAGGTTTCTTCTTCGTGGAAGTTTGTGGAAGGCCCAGAGTTGGAAGCCAAAGAACAGGAGTGTTGATGAGGGTGCCACAGGGGGAAGGAGAAAACCAGACCCGCGGTCCCTCCGGTGCCGGAGGAGATGGAGCTAAAATCGTTCTATTCACTGTTTCCGGGGTTTTGTGTTATTATTTGCTAAATACATTATTTGCTAAATACAAGACACTTTATGCTGTTTGTTGTGGAGGCCGAGGTGTCTCTCTCCCCACTTTCTTCTCTTAACTACTCGGAATTCAGGCTTTGTCCCTCAGGGACACTGACACTGGCTCCTTCTGGTGAAAGGAGGCTGGAGTGAGTCAGCGGGTACAGGGTGGGGACGGGGTTACGACTGTAAAGGGCTTCACTGCCAAAGGAGACGTGATCCTGAGTTTAGACAGAGTGCACTTAACGTTATGGGGAAAAACCCCTGGGGCTAAAAGCAGCTTTTAGCAAACACTGCTGTGATGAGACCCGGTATCAGTGACTCTCCAGTAAATTTCCCTGGAGTGGGATCGGCTTCAGACAATGGGTTTGTCCCCGTGGAGTCGTTTCTGTCTCCAAGCAAGTGAAAATGAAGGGAAGATGTTGGACAAATCCCAAATATAGCTAAGCTCTCTTGAGGCCGGTTCCTCTTCAACCCCATTTCTAGTCTCCTGTTGAACGAAAGAGGAGCCAACAAACAACCTCCTGATTGTACTTTAAGGAGGAACTTCGCAAATGGGCCAGGTCAGGAATTCAGACCGATGCCGGAAGGTGTGAAACTTACCAGGGAACCGTGGGGCCGGTTACGGGGTGGACAAGGCCGTCCAACTGGGGGCTCGGTGTAAGTTTCTCTTACCGTGAGTTTATCACCAACCTCCTCATCGGGGAAATATGTGCGGGTGTCAGCACTTTTTTGCATCAATTTCTGCTTTCCATCTTCTCAGACCACTTGGAATTTCCCATAGAAAGTTCTCTTATTGACTTATTCTATCAGCGACCTTTCATAAATATGTATGAAATACGTATGTGAATACAGGCGAACGTATAAATCGTAAAGATACTTTTTTGTATGTACAGTATTTACGGGTTTCATATAAACATAGTTCATATATTTGAAAGACATATGTATAAGTCATATGCACGCGCACACACACACACACACACATATATACATATGTGAGATGTTCCCAGTTGTCACTTGTAATAATTATAAAAAGTAGTGCAAATAGTAAGAAATATCACAGTGGCAGAGAGCGCTGTATCCTGGTCCCTATTCCTAGATATAATTGCAATCAGTCATTTTTGATTTTTAATTCCTAGGGTCATTCTCTCCATAACTCTAATAGCAAACTAATATCTCTGCTTCTTGATACATCAACTTCAAATTTTCTCCATTAGCTCTTTACTCCAAAAGACGAAGAAATGTCCCCATTTCCTCCCACACTGCTGATCCCTACTAGCCACGTTTTTATTTTCTGTTACACTTTAAATTACATATAGTGTGTTAACAATTTTTATTTTTTTTGATTTATCCACATTAGGGAGGACTCCTTGTTTTGCAAGATTAGAAACGTAGTGCCCAGTTTGCCAAATTCTTCTCATTGCATTACATTTTTTGGCTGATGTATTTTTCTCCTCGTGGCCTCTAAAATCCCTGCCAGAGACCTTTTTTTTTTTTTTTTTAAGATTTTATTTATTTATTTGATAGAGAGATCACAAGCAGGCAGAGAGGCAGGCAGAGAGAGAGGGGGAAGCAGGCTCCCTGTTGAGCAGAGAGTCCGATGTGGGGCTCGATCCCAGGACCCTGAGACCATGACCTGAGTTGAAGGCAGAGGCTTTAACCCACTGAGCCACCCAGGCGCCCCTAAATCCAAAATCTTGACCCAGCTCTTCCTGACTGTCCAGAGAACGTTAGGAGCAGTAACAGGTGGCAAGAGTTTTTGCGAAGTTGAATTTATTCCAAGTGACTTGAGAAAGCAGATATGAAACATATTTGAAAAATGTGTTGGACAATTTCTACGCAGTTTTGATCCACGGTTGTATGATCCTGCAGCTGGAAACCCAAACCCCTTTATCCAGCTGGGGAAAAGGAAGGGGAATGTTTGCTCAAAACACCTACCTGTCAGGCACTTGAAGCTTCTGGAACTGCTGGAGTCATCTTTGATGTCCATTTAGATTCCCGCTCAGCTAACATTTACTGAGCATTATTATGAGCCGGAAATTCTAAGGTATTACTAAGTCAGACTTCACACACACACACACACAATCTCTGCAGGATGGGAGCGCTGTGGGGCTTGCTACTGACATGCGGTAATTTGGGTTTAGAGAAGTGAAGCGCTTTGCCCAAGGCTATCCGACCAGGTTCCCCTGGCAGCGCAGGGATGTTAACTGCGTCATATGTTGTAGGCTGCTCACTGGGGTTTTGATTGAATCCAGAGCAATGCAAAGGATAAAAACGATGCCCATCTAACCCGGGTAGACTTCAAGGTCATGTTCCTTGGTGCCACCTACATTGGGATGACACCCTTCAGTCCACTGAGGAACTGAAAGTAATTATCAAGAGGTAAGTATGTGATCATCAAGTATGTGATCTGAGTGGCCTTCAGAGCCCGGAAGTTAGGCACTTGTCATCTCAGATTAACCGGGGTCTCTAGGAACATAGCCTGAGTTTCCATAACACTCTTTGTAACTCATAGCAACCCTGGGCAGTTGTCGAGATGGAACTTTGGATAGGGTCTCAAGTGCTTTATAAAGATTCAGCTCATTACATTAAAGTCCACTTTCATTCCTTTTCCCATAAGAGACCAGTGGAAACATTTCTCCCTCTTTTGGGTGAAAGGAAGTCATTTGAAGGGAGGTTAATCTCCCAGAGGCATCACAAGGCAATGAAGCTCCAGCCTTTGCGAGCCCCGTCCTGCGTGGGCCTGATCTCCATCGGCACGGCTTTTTCCCTGTCCCACTTTTCTGGCCTGAAGGTTACCAGGATCTGCAGGAAGTCTGCCCCAAGCCAACTCGGAGTGTAAGCTAGACACAGTTACTGATAAGGTGCGGGTGACTCAATTTATCGGGCCGGGAAACAGCCCACGTAAAATGTGACAAATGTAAAATGATCTGTAACCTGGAAGTTTTAACTTCAGAGAGTCTGTTAAAATGAGAGGAGATCACATACCGATAATCCTATGGCAAGTACAAACAGATGTAACCCGCAGAAGACACGAAGCCCAATTTCCCTGGCCCTGCCTGGTCCTCAGTCCACAACTGCCTGATCCTGGCAGCCGAGGCCCCTCTGCCAGGGCTCGGAGGCTGAAACCAACCTCGGCTGCTAGGACTTCTCGGGCAAGGAGTTAAGGCCCCTTTATCTGAGGCCCCCATGACAGATTCACTTTGCTGTCCCCCCATTCTCGAGGGGCACCATGGAATGGTGGTTACTGGCATGGGTTCTAGGCCCAAAGGGTCGGGGTTCAGATCCTGACTTCATCATTTATCAGCCCATGACTTTGGGCAGCGCATTTAGCTTTCTGCTGCCTTGGCTTCCCCATCCATAAAATGGGTATAAGAGCTGTGGTGAGGACGACACGAGCTAAGATACATAGCCTGGCATTTAAGAACACGTGGGCTGTTCTTAACATCTTAGCATCACCAGCCCAGGCTTCTGCCCTCATCACCATTACTGTAATTCTATCTTAGGAACCCCTGTCCACATCTGGACCCTGTGAGCCTCGCATTTCTCCAGCCCGGGCCCTCTCCTGCCCGCTGAGGGGCGGCTCACGTGGCTTCCCGTGAGTCCTTGCTGAGGGAACACACAGGGCCAGGCCAGGGCTCCCGGTCACCTCTGGTGGCATCTGCCCACGCTCAGCACATGCTGGATACCACCCGCAGCCTGCTACCCCCCTCCCCCCGCCTTTGGGTGACTGGAGGTAGATTTGCTGCCTCAGCGGCTGACCCCCCCACTGTGGGTGTGAGGTCACATGAAGCCTCCCCGCCCACCCCCAGCCATGCCTCAGGAGGTAACTGGGCCCAGCCTCAGATATAAAGAACTTGTTGGTGACCCGGGGCAGGGTGCCCCGAATGCTCCCTCGCCCGTGACTGGTTGGCTTTGCAGATGCGTATGGACAGAGTGAGAGCATTAGCAGGGCATTACGATATATCCTAAGATTATAAACCACGAGCACACGTAAAGCTGGCAAAGGGCCAGAGTGTTTGGAAGGGCTCAGTAATGATCCCACTTTTATTCCAAAAATATTACATGTTGCAGAAAAATTAGACAATGCAACGCACCAAAAGCTTTCTTCTCTTTGTGAAAAGATAAAATCTATAACCCACCTTCCAGGGATAATGCTTCTTAACCTTTCTTTCTCTATGTGCGTGCACACGCACACACACACACACAATCATTTAGCACTTTTTTGTTCCACTTCATGGGTTGTAGACTACTTTCCATGTCATGAAATAGACATTTCTATCGTCGAGTACTGAGCAATTCCAAATGATTCTACAGATACCTTGGTTCAATGGTGCAGCCTCTTGGCATATTTTGCTGCTGGAAGAGAAAGGGGTTAAGCAGACAGGCTGAGTTTTTGTGGTCTGTAGCTTCCAATTCTGACAAGTGTCCCCAGACGAGTTAAGGATGGCCTCTGGCTGGAGCCTCACGGCAGAGCAAGGCTCTCCAGAGGGGTGGTGATCTGAAGAACAGGACCTTGGCCCACTTGTTCCGGCCTGTTTCCATTATGAAAAAAAAAATGCAACCCAGGAGCTAATCTCTAGTTTCTGATTAGGGCCAGAGTGGGTGGTCAGCGCTCCGGGCTCAGTCGCTGTGCCACTGTGACCTCCGGCGAGCTGTGCCACTTCTCCAGGCCCCCGCGTCTCCATCTGTGGAGTGAAGGGTTGGATTTGATGGTCACTGTTCTAACACTGTGACGGTGTGTTAACTAACGAGGAGTAAGACCAAGGCTGGAGTGTGGCCGTTGGCTGCTGCTGTGGTCCGGTACCAGACTGGCCGCTTCGGGCGAATATCCCTGGGCCCTGTTCCTCCCCTCCCGCTGGGGTAAGGCCTGAGAATCTGTATTTTTGGAAGATTATTTATTTATTTGCGAGAAAGAGAGAGGGCAGGTTGGGAGAGGAGCAGAGGGAGGAGAGAATCTCAAGCAGATGCCACTCTCAGCTTGGAGCCCGATGAGGGGCTCGATCGCACGACCCCGAGATCATGACATGAGCTGAAATGAAGAGTCAGATGCTTACCCAACTGAGCTACCCAGGCGCCCAAGAGAATCTGTGTTTTCAACAAACCACTGAGCGATTCTTTCTCTTTGCCGGGACAGTGACGTCTCCCGAGTCACCCAACGGATCACATCCTCGTCGAACTCTGGTTTCGAGGGTTGTCAGAAACATCTCAGTGCCAAACCCTTCATGGAGTCAGCTGGTGTTGCTGGACACCTGCCCGGTTCTGGCTTGAGGGCCGTCAGCAGCCGGCTTCCAGGGGAGGCAGGCTTGCCTAGCCTGTTGGCTTCTCACTGATTGTCAGAGTTCAGCCCACCCTGTCCATCCACTGGGCCCTTTTCCCCCCACCAGCTTCTAGCACATTCTAGCACATTATGCTTCCCTTATAGCTGCATATGGTTTGGTTCAGGCTGTGGCAGGGTCATGACCACCTAGCAGCCTCTCCTCCCTTATCAAAGCAGGAGATGCTTTTCCTTCTCCCTGATTTTATTCCTCCTTTTGTTCCCTCCTCTTCAGAAGACCTGGTGTCTGATACATACCGTAGACTTCTTTATAAATCCTTTAGGACTTTGAGCTACCTTATTAGCAGTTTATTCCAGAGACTTCTTATCCACAAGGTTTTTCATATTTAAGGAGCCAGATTCCTTTTTCTCTGATTATTAAAACACACACACACACACACACACACACACACACACACTTAAATAAGAGTGTATGTAGGATTTAAAAAGGTAGATCATTCTTTATCCATGGTTTGAATTAGAGATTCTGATCTTATTATTATATTTCATATTTGTTTATTTCATGTCACACTTTGCTTGTATTATCATTTATAAAAAAGAAATAAACTCCATTGAACTGGTTATTTTCTTTGAGTAGTCTAGCATATCAGAATTACCTTGGTAGTTTGATAAAATATAGATTCCTGGACCTCTTCCCAGACTTACTGACTGACCCTCCTTGGGGGAGGGACCCAGGAGTTTGCATTTCCCGTGAGATCCCTGGGTGATTCTTTTGCATGCTGAAGGCTGGGAGCTGTGGCGTTAGATGGTGGAAAGAATTTAGACAAGATGGGCAGCCCGGTGGCCACCAGACCACTTAGCCTTAACTCCAGCTTCTGCCGTCACTGGCTTTGCGGGTTCCTCCATGCCTCAGTTTGCTAATCAGTGAAAAATCCGCGAAACTATCAGATTGGCCTCATTGGTCGCCATGACGATTAAATGCTAGTAACTGTACTGTGTTCAAAGCAGTACCTGCACATGCTAGGGATTCTGTACATGCTTGCTGTGAGTATGATCCCGTGTCCAGGAACGGCACGAACAAAGTCAAACTGATGGAAATGGATGGCCTTGGTGGGGGAGGCGGCAGACCAATTTGTCAGGAGCAGAAGGTTTCAGTTAGTGGTTTTCAAATTATGGTGCAAAAGCTTAACCTGGGGAGCTTGTTAAAATTTTAGTGTCCTTCCAAAGATTCTGATTTAGTAAACTTGGAAGGAAGCCTTGAGATCTGCATCTTAAATTTTTGATGCAGGTGATCCGCACGGTTTCAGAAATGCTGCTTTTGGTGGGGGAGGATTGACATTTAAAGTTGGAAAGGTCTTCTGGGACAGGACTGGGGCTCTGAAAAGATGCAGACACTAAATGCATATTTAATATCTGTTTTATTAGGTGTGTCCAGAAAGCAGTAGGAGCATCCGGGAGGTCCAGTGCGCGTCCTACAACAACAAGCCATTCATGGGCCGCTTCTATGAATGGGAACCATTTGCAGAAGGTAAGTCTAGACCCAGCCCTGCCCAGAGGAATTATTCTTGTCTCTTCCCCAACCCTGTTCCATTCTGCCCAGTGCTGGAGGAATTAGTATAATCCTGATTTGAGTGGCAATAGGGAACAAAGTATGGCCCCAGGACTCAGGAGAGCCTGGAGGTAGGTTAGGTCGGAGGACTCTTGGACCATCCGTCAGACAGATGCGGCATTGATAGAAAAGAGAAGCATCTGAGGATGACCGGGTGAGGGGGACAGAAGAGCGTTTGAGGAACTGGGGGAAGCAAGAGGTTCAAACCAAGGTTATGAGGATTGAGTGACGACAGTTTCCCTTTTCCTTGGTTCCTGCGCCAGGCTTATGCGGTGGCTTCAGAGGACATGTAGGGTTGTAGAGTTGCCAGTTGTTGGGCTTTTGTGTGTATGGGCGGGGTATGTGTGTGTGTGTGTTCGTATTGCTGTTTCCAAAGCTGAAATTGCATAAGCAGGCATTATCCTTGGTACCAACAAGGTTCCTGCCATTTCAAAATGGCAGCAGGTCTGATTTTGATAGAACTCAGTAATACTGCTTTGGATCCCAGAGTCACTTTTCTTAGTTGAGACCAAGGTGATGACCTGCCTTTTTAACTGAGAAGTATTAAATTCTGGGAGATTCTATCACAGAGAAAGTGGGATCCAAAGAGGGGAAGGATCAGCTGAAACTTGTGGGCTTCAGTACTGTCAAGTTGCCAGAAGGGGAGAGTCCAGCCACCCTCAGTGTCCACTGCCAGCCCAAGGCAGTGACCAAGACCCCTGGTATTGTCCAAAACCCAGGGTGCAGAGCACTGCTGCCACATCCGGGAGCTGTAGACATTATACTGGGAGAGGGCTCCATGGTGATTCCATCACAAACCAATGCCCGAGGAAACCAACCTGTGGGAAGTCGTGCGTCGGGGGGAACCCTGGGGGAAGAGTGAGGCATTGATACCTGCTCTGAAATTGGATGCAAAATGGTTTTGTGTGTGTATTTTCTTCAGAGGAGTATCTGTAGCTTCTCGCGGATTCTCAAAGTGGTCCCATGACCTCAAAACCATTAAGAGCTAACTTGACTAAAAAATTGGGGTTACCAGGTCCAAACCGGAAGGAAGAAGAGATGAAACATAGTCAGTTGGATGCAAATGTGAGGCTGGCTTGGGAGGCCAGAAGGCAAGCTCGGGAAGGGTGCCTGAAATGAGGTTTTGATGGCGTGAATCAGAGCTTGGCCGTGGCCCTTTTCATCCTGAAAAGCATTGTGTTAAATGCAAGCTGATATCCTGGTTTGGATCCCGGAGCAGGAAAAGGGCATGGGTGGGATACCTGCTGAGAGATGCATGAAGTATATAGTTACGTCAACAGTATTGTCCTGGTGTGAATGTCTTAGTTTTTATAAGGGTACCACAGTTTTATAGGATTAGGGGAAGCTGGTGAGGAGCATACAGGAACTCTCTGTACTATCTTTGCAACCATTCTAGAAGTCTAAAATGATTCCAGAAGAAAAACATGTTTTAAAAGGCATCGTGCTCCCAGTTAGCTAGATCTTACATGTATTCTGATGAAGATAAAGTCTCGGACTTGCTTTCTGCGGGTGAGTGAGAGTGCCCCGGATTGAAACGTGTACTTACCAGAACCTCAGAATGTGTCCTTCTCTGGAGACAGGGTTGCTGCAGATGGAAGGTGTTGAGGTCCTACCAGAGTAGGGTGAGCTCTTAATCGAGTATGACTAGTGATCTTATGAGAAGAAAGGGCACAGACTTCCAGGGAGAATGCCATGTGACAACCAAGGGAGAGATCGGAGTAATATGTCCACGAACCAAGTAACGCCGAGGATTGCCAGCGACCACCAGAAGCTAGAAGAGGCAAACAAGGATCCCGGCGTAGAGCATGGCCTGCCAACACCTTGCTTTTCTAGTGGTCTTTCAGCCACTAGAACTAGGTTTCTGAGAGTCTGTTTCTGTTGTTTTAAGCTACTAAGTTTATGGCATTTTGTCATTCCTAGAAAGAGGAAAGAACTAGGTTTCTGGATTGATTGAGGTCTGCCCACACGAGAAGATCAGAAAGTGGGGGTGGTCTGAGCAGTGGCAGGGGATGCCTGGTGAAGTGAGGACGATCCACAGTGAGTGAGCCTCTGATGGACGCAGGTCTGCCCGAGTCTGCGGTCCTCAGCCCTAGCTGCTCATTAGAATCATCGCGGAGCCTTCCGGAAATACCGACATCCGGGCGCCGCTCCCAGAGATTGTGATTTCATTGGTCTAGGGTGCAGGGGCATCAGGATTTATCCTAATGGGTAGCTGGGGTCGAGAACCTCTAATCCCAGGGGCAGGCAGGACCCCCATAAGGGCTGGTGGCTCTAACCTAAATTAAGAGACCGAATCGTGGCTGTGTTTATAAACTGCAAGATATATTGTTGTGCTGGAACAGTGGACATCATCAGTGAACGTTTGGAGACGAAGTAACCACGCCTTTGTCTGAGCCACACCCTTGCTTTATTGCTAGCGCTGTCGTGGATGACAGCTGCTTCATTGGGATTACCTGGGAGGAAGGGCGAATCCTTCCAGCAGAGCGATGTCTACTCGATTGTTTTGGCTGGAGTCGAAGCACATGGCCTGACCTCGTCTGCATCGTTTGGGCTGGTCAGCAGCCAGCCATGGCTGTCCAAGGCCCCCTGGCCCCGTCAGGCCCCCGTAGGTTCGGGTCTCGTCTCCAAAGCCCCGTGTTTTGCAGAGAACTCGTCTGTGGAAGTGTTCACGTAGGACAGCTGTGTCTACGCACGTCTGCTACTATCTGGTTTATGTATGAGTCTGCCTCTTCTGTTCTTTGGTTTGCCCTGATTTGTGCTGGACTTGAAGTATGAGGCCTGTGAGATTTTTTTTTTTTTAATGCTTACTTTAACGTATGTAGACAGAGAATAGGTTGATAGTATCCTAATAAGCTCCTTCGACTTATCACTTAATTTCAACAGTTATCTACTCATGGCCAATCTTTTTTATATATACCCTACCCTGTCTTCCCACCCAGATGACGGGGAGCTATTCGGATTCACAGTATATGGCACTATTCCTTGGTAGATATATTAGTTAGAAGTCTTGCTTATGAGTGACAGAAATCCAGTGGGAAGTGGGAATTGGGACGCAGAAAAATAGAGTCTTCAAAAATGTTACATACTTCTTGATCATAAACCATAATATTTTTTTTCTTTTATTAACATATAATGTATTGTTTGTTTCAGGGGTACAGATCTGTGATTCATCAGTCTTACACAATTCACAGCACTCACCATAGCACATACTCTCCCCAGTGTCCATCTCCCAGCCACCCCATCCCTCCCATCCTCCCTCCCCTCCAGCAACCCTCAGTTTGTTCCCTGAGATTAAGAGTCTCTTATGGTTTGTCTCCCTCTCTAGATTTCGTCTTGTTTCATTTTCCCCTCCCTTTCCCTATGATCCTCTATCTTGTTTCCCAAATTCTTCATATCGGTGAGATCATATGATAATTGTCTTTCTGTGATTGACTTATTTCACTTAGCATAATACTCTCTAGTTCCATCGTTGCAAAGGGCAAAATATCAGGGGTTTTTTGATGGCTGCATAGTATTCCATTGTATATATATATACCACATCTTATTTATCCATTCATCTGTTGATGGACATCTAGGATCTTTCCATAGTTTGGCTATTATGGACATTGCTGCTATAAACATTTGGGTGCACGTGCCTCTTTGGATCACTACATTTGTATCTTTAGGGTAAATACACAGTAGTGCAATTTTTGGGTCATAGGGTAGCTCTACTTTCAACTTTTTGAGGAACCTCCACACTGCTTCCCATAGTAGCTGAACCATCTTGCTTTCCTACCTTCAGTGTAGGAGGGTTCCCCTTTCTCCGCATCCTCGCCAACATCTGTCGTTCCCTGACTTGCTAATTTTAGCCATTCTGACTGGTGTGAGGTGGTATCTCACTGTGGTTTTGATTTGTCTTTCCCTGATGCCGAGTGAAGCTGAGCACTTTTTCATATAAGCCACGAGATTTTGAGAACCAGCTAGAATTGTGGTGTTTTACAAAGTAAAGGAAAATGCAAAATAGCAGCAGATTAGAGAAATCAACTACCATCTACAATGTGTTACTCTGTCTAGAAGATTCAGCATTCTTGGAAAATATTTACCGACATTAATACGTCTCAGGTGCCCGGGAGAGGAGGAAGCTATGGTCCCTGATATCACATTGACTTGGACTTTGTTTCTGTAATTCTTTCTGCTGCTAAGATTATTTTCTCGATTTCATCCTTCTTTCTCTTAAATGACTCCCAGGCTGCCTTGCGGGGGGAGGATGCTGTTAATGCTTCCGTGGGGGGTTCAGACTTCCCGGCTGGATTTTGCATCGGGCTCTTGGTTTTGTTTGGATGTCTCCGCTATCCACATGTGCCTGCTTCGAGAAACAGCTGCACTCGCTCAGTCCAACGCCACATAGAATAGTAAAAGCAGAGGACACTCTGATAAATACATTAATTTTACCACAGGCCTCGTCTTTGGCCTTTAATCACTTCCTGGATATGGCGCTCTCTCCTGGGATAACGCCTCTCGGTGTTTTCCTCATACCCTTAGACCTAAGACTGTAGAGATGATGGCGTCTAGTTAGGGTGCCCATGCACCCCTGTGTGCCCAGGACAGCAAAGGTTTATGTCCGTTGCCCAGTCCCCCTTCACTCTCAAATTCATTTTGGACAATAAATTACGCGGCCAGCCCCGCTAGCATGGGCCGCATTAATAGGAAGACTCTTAGTTGCTGACCGTGGGGAACATGGTACCTGTTTTCATGCCCAGGGCACCGGGGTTGGGCAGCCCCGTGAGGCCAGGGTTTGCCAGGTCGCTGGGGGCTACCCAGCAGCAGGTATCGGTCTTCATGTGGGAATCAGGAGACCGCTTTGTGTGTGGGTCACCTGACTCCACTTTGTGGCCCTAAGGGCTGAACTCAACAGAGGGGAAATCTAAAAGCCAGACGTGAGGTGGAGTCAGAAGCTGAAGGTCGCTGACCGGTCACGGTATTATGAGATACCAGGCCATGGTATCTGTCAGGATTGCCTGGATTAGGTGGCAGTAACAAAGAACCTTCCAGTCCCTGTGACTTCACGAGGCCAAGTCTGTCTGTTGCCCATGCTGCGTGTGCGATGGGGTCTGCGTTCTGCTCCTCCGGGGGGCCCCAGGCTGGCGGAGCCTGCCTGTCCCCCGATGCTCCCACAGCGGCGGGGGCAGGGAACACATGAATCACGCACGGATTCTCGAGGCTTCTGGCAGAAGCCGTCCCTGCTGTTGCTGCTCCCATGTCATTGGCCAAAGCGAGTTACCTGTCATACTGAACTTCAAGGGCAGCGGCGAGGTGCCATCCCACCGCGTGCTCAGAGGAGGAGAAATGGAATCTCTGCGACCCGCCCTCCTGACTAGCACAGGCAAGAAGCTGTGACCGAATCCCCCGGATACATTTCTCAGACGTCCAGGGGACATGGATCAGGCTGCTTCCAAGACCAGGAGATTTTGTTCCAGGGAATATTAAAGGTGCCACGCAGCCTCTCCTGGGCACAGGGTCCCGAGCCATTGAGCTCAAGTTCTTCCTCTTGAGTAAAGCTCGGAGACACAGAGTTGGAACATTAATGACCAGGTGCCCAGGTGTCCAGCTTCCTCCGCCGGCCCCGCAAGCTGCCCTGGCACGGGTGCCACGTTCAGGCATGGGGCAAGGGCTTCCAGATAAAAGCACTCACAGTGTTATCCAAACTGAGGGATGTGAGGTGGGAAGGCTTGGGACCTGGTGGACTCGGGGTGGGGACGCTCGTGTTTTAGTGAAGCAGCTTCATTCCCAGGTACCCGGCACGCTTGGCCCCACAGCCCACCCCTCTTGCAGAGTCTGTAGTCATTATAAACCTTTCCAAGTGGACAGGACAGGCCTTCGGGAAACAAGAAGAGTGTTCCAGCGATGCCCTAACAAGATCCATTCTCGGGCTCCCTTATACACACGGAGGAGGAACTGGCAAGACTGGGCCGTGTATATTCGGTGTATGAACATATCATTAAGGACAAAGAGAAATCCCGAGGGCAACCGCTTTGAGAAAACAAAACAACGATTCTGGTTTTATACATGTTGAGTTTGAATGAATGGTAGCAGTTGCCGAGCAGAAAGTTGGGGATGAGATACTGATGTTTAATGGTCATCGACCTGTATTTGAAGTCATTGGCCTTGGTGTGATCATTAAAGCCACCGCAATGGATGAGATTTTCAAGAGAGTGTAAAATCATAAGGACAATGACATCAAGGAGGCCTCTTTGCAGTATGTCCACCCTAAGGAAGCAGGGGAAAGAGGCTCAACCGTTAAAGAGGGTTGCGAAGGGAAGACATCATAATGCTGTGGTTTTGTCTCCTGCATTAATGAAGTCTACTGTGCTTTCTAAGTTTCTCTTATTACATACTACATACACCGCAATGAGGAGCAAATGAGAGAGTAGAAACTGCTCGTCTTTATTGAGCATTTACTGTATACCAGGCACAGTTGTAAGTGCTAGCTCATTTAATGCTCACAGTAAGCCTGTGAGGTCAGTCCTGTTATCAACCACAGAAGAAACAGAGGCACAGAGGGGTTAAATAACTTGCCCAGAGTCGCCCAGCAAGCCCGGGAGAGAGCCAGGTTCAAACCCCAGAGTCTTGCTATGGAGTCTCTCCTGTCAATGTGTCTGAAAGCCAAGAGAAGGATTCGTACAGTGGTGAGCATCTAGGACCAGTCTTTGGGTACCTGTTTCCATGATAAAAAAAATAACTGAGTAATTAAAATTTACCTTTTCTTAAAAAGAAAGATAGGAGAGAGAAAAAGAGAGAGAGAGAGTGTGTGTGCATTGGCCAACACAGCTGAACACTGCAAGAGGTCAAAGAGAGAATGAGAAGTGAGAAATAAAACTATTATGGGCTGTTGGGAAAACGACTAGGAATTTAAAAAAAAAAAACTTGCCATGAAAAAGTCATATTGAGAGTGTTTGCTAGTTTAAGGGGAGAAAGAAAGGTTTGTTTAGAATGGTCGAGAAACAAGGGTGTGTGCAGATGGAAAGAATGAAGCTATTAGAGAGGGAGTTGGGGTTTAATAGAATGGTATCTCTGAACCTACCATGTCCTAAAAGAAAAATAGGCATTTTCCTTTTTCCCTGCAGAAAGTATATTATTGTTTCTCTGCAAGGTATTAAAAGAAAGCTTCTTCAGCATTTAATAAAAATTCATTTATTCAAGAGAAATGAAAGCAGTCATATGTCTATAAAAAAGATTTGTTTAAAAGCATTCATAGCAGCTGTTTTCCTAATAGCCCCAAAGCTGGAAACAACCCAAATATCCATCAACGGGACACTGAGTAAACAAATTGAAGTACATTCATACAATGGAGTATTACTCAGCAGGAAAAAAGAGCACCCTACTGAAATCTATAAAAGCCTGGATGAAACTCAGAAATATTAAGTTGGCCAAAATAAGCCAGATGCAAGAGTACATTCTGTCTGATTACATTTACATGATGTTCTAGAATAGGAAGAATTAGGCAGGGGTGATGGAAATCAGAACAGTGTTTGCCTATGGGAGGAGGAGGGATCAGCTGGAAAGGGGCATGATGGAACTTTCTAGAATGAGTGGTGTTCCTTTCTCTCTCCCTCCCTCCCTCTCTCTCTCTCATTTTATTTTTCTTACTCTTTCTTCCTGATCATGGAGGAACAAGAGAATTTTAGGGAGAATAGACATTTTTAGAATCATCTAGAATTTTGTTGGTCTTGGAAATCTCAGATAGGTCCAGAAGCTAGACATCTGTATTAGTTATTATTCTTCTTTTGCAAGCAACAGACACTGATTTTGACTAAGTCAAAACAAAAGGATTTTATTGGAAGGATACCCAGGAGGTCAGAGAATCAGCAGGAAGTATGCAGAACCAGGCTTGGTGAAGGACAGAAATAGAGGAAGCTCTGGGGGTCCAGGTGGACAGAATTGACGGTCTTCCTTGTGTGCTACTGCTGCAATGGATAAGTTCCAAGAGGTTTCTCCATCCAAGATTCAAAGCCCTGGAAACAAGTAAGAGCTCAGTTGGCTTGGTGTAAGCCATATGCCGCCCTCTTGGCCTGAGGGGTGGGGGATGGGTCCCCTGATTGACATTCCCACCAAGACTCTACACAGTGGGGGAGGGAGAGTGGGGGAATTAATTCCCTAAAAGGAAATCCAGATGCTGAACTGCAAGAATGGGGCGTGGATCCTGAATGGCCCCAGTCAAGGTCCATAAGAGAAACTCATGACAAGTTAGGGTACCCACCTGGCTTGTCAACTTCTAATTTCATCCACAGGCTCACAGGGGCTTTTTAATACCTTGGAGGGGTTATTGGACTTGGAATATAACAGATGGGTATCACTCTTTGATTCTTCACGTGGTATTCACATTTCTAAAGATTTCTGCAGGTAGGCCCCCTTATGTATGCATGACCTATAACTGTGGGGGTCCCCCTTGCTCCTGGACCTTCTGCTGGCGTGATTCAAGGTGACCGGGGAGCATTTACACAGGGGCATGGGAGAGAGGCTGGGGTTCTGTGGTGCCCTTTCTACCCCACTGCGTCCTGTGTCGGGGGTGGTCTCAGGGAGAAGTGAAGGGTTAGCGATGACCCTTCCCGCCATCCCTGATCTCCACAATCTGGGTCACACTGGCCTAGGATTATGTGCGTGTGGAACATGACTACTCCTCGTGTCCACACGGTTCTCTCTCTCTCCCTCTCCTCTCTCTCTCTCTCTCTCTCTCTCTCTCGCTGAAGAGTAAGGACAATGCGGGAAGGGCGCACAGAGGAATCACACCTCTCTGTTCGTCTTTTCCCTGGGGAATTAAAGATTTTGAAAAGGAAAGACTGTCGGAGGGAGAAAATCGTCCCTGCTGGAGGGTATTCCGGAAAGTGTAAATGATTCCTGTAAAAGCAGTTTCTTTCCTGGCACTTGAACCAGGTGTCATTCTAAGTCATTAGTAAAGAAGAGCCTCAGGATATATTTCAACATGTAACGAGCAGATTCATCTTAACACGGAATAACTTGAAGGATTGGAAACCTAGTGTGGAGCTGAAACCCATTGCAAAGTATTGAATAATGAGACTCAGTCCTTTTATTTCTCTCTTCGGGGGTCTCCGCAGAGTTCCTATTCTACAGATGCAGGAACTGAGTCGAGGCCTGGACGAGTCGGCCCTAGGGCACAGAATCAACTAGAAGGATCAGATTAAAGGAGAACTTACATAACCACAGCCTGCTGAGCCGAGAGCAGGGCTTTGCCTCAGGGGCTTGAGAGGAATTTCTCGCTAGGCTCTGTGTAACCAAGCCGGGACAGATTCGCTTCCTCTACAAACAAACAAATGTGTTTTTACATCAAGACAACCAAGATGTCTCCAGGAAATCCTGGGACTCTCTCTTCATCCCTAGTGCACCCTGAGCAGAAGGCTCTTACTGCAGATGGGTGGGGACATGTCCCGAAGGAGCTGCGGGGACATTACGGGGCACCTTGCGTGGACATGGAGAAATTAGTTTTGGGCGGACATCGAGAGGTTTTTAGAGTGAGAGGGTTTAGAGCTAGAAAGTAATCAGGGATTATGCAATTTATACTTAAATTGCAAATTCAGCCTGTCTCCGTATCTAGCGAAGAAATTCTCCCCGTATCTGCATAGCCCCTCCCCCACAGCTATTAAACAGACACCTGTCTGTCTCTTTCTTCGAAATCTCAGTGAGAACGGTCCGTGGATCAGTGGGCCTCATTTATAGAGGATTAGAGGAAAAATCTGCTGTGCATCTGAAGTTGGCCGGGGAGAAGGGAGAGAGCGTGCGGCAGCCTCCTTGCCTCACACTGCCTACACTGACTGCCTCAGCACACTCATGCGATGCCACCGCTGCTTACCTTGGGATGCTGTTCATTGCCTGGCTACCCTTTGGAACCACACTGAATGAAAGGCCCAGTTTCCCCCTTCGGATGCTTGAAAGCAGCCATCTTGTCCCCTGGGACCTTGTTTGACCAGCCCACTGAATACTGGTTTCCCCCCATGGATGCCGCCTGTATCGGGGCGTGCTGTTTACCAGTGTGGCTGTTCTCTTTGGAAGATAGTCCACGAGTCCCGTCACGCAGGTCTCCTGGCCTGTGCCAGCTCTGGCTGAGTGTAGCCGCGCTGTGCCCGACTCAGGAACGAGGAACGTCCCGGGATCGATGAGTGCAGTCTTGCACGGGGACGGGAGGGGCGACGGCCACACGCAGGGTGCCTTTTTGCGGTCTGCCCCATTTTTCAGTCTTTCAAACTGTGGCTACATAGGTGCCAATTAACCCTTTTAGTTGCTTGAAAGTTTGGGGTGAGTCCCTCTTCTTTATTGAACAGAGATGAGATCCTTGAAGGTTTCATAAAGTGTACCAAGCGTTGCATAGGGGTTGCTACAAATGCCTGTATAAGGCTTCTGTAATCAGGGAAATGATGCAAAGAAATCTGACGGATGCGTATCATTGTACGCTCTCTCTAAAATATGTTCACATTTAACAAGTAAATAAAAACCAAGCAATAGGTAACTGATTATCATTTTCCAAGAGAAGACTTTGGGACAGCTGCAATAGTTGGGGGCAGGCCTGATTTCCAGAATAATCCTTTATTTTTTTAAATTATTTTTTAATGATTTCATTTATTCATGAGAGAAAGAGAGAGAGGGAGGGAGAGAGAACACAAGCAGAGGGGGGCAGGCAGAAGGAGAAACAGACTCCTTGCTGAGCAGGGAGCCTGATGCCGGGACTGGATTCCAGGACCCTGAGATTGTGACTTGAACCGAAGGCAGGCGCTTAACTAACTGAGCCACCCAGGTACCCCCAGAATGATCCTTTAAATTGGGAATTCCTTCAGGAATGCAGGGTTTCTAGAGCTGGAGGAATTAACTCAAGGATAATTTCTAAAAATGGGATTGCCTGCTATTTATGTATTAAATAGTTTTCATTCTGCCTCTGGACTTGTACTTCCTGTCTGCATCTGAGGCTATATCTCCTCCAGCAAAACAAAATCGCCATAGAGGCAATTATTCGTATCCGCATTATCCTGCTTCCAAACCCAGCTCTCTTCAGCCTGAACTGCGGAGAGCATTTGTCATTGGATCCGGAGTGCACACGCGTCATTGTCAGACCTCTTCCCTGCAAACCCAGGCTGCACCAACGGCTCGCTATTTGAGGTCCTCTGCATCCAAATACTGTCCCACTGAGTATATCCTGGGATATGTTTCTCTTTAACGTACTAATTGTAGTATATATCATTACCCCGGAATATAAGGCTTTTGTTCATTCGCAACCATGTCTGTTCACGTGGGAGAAGTGTCTGGATTTTTTACTTGTCCCTCTCTTTTCTGTTCCAAGACTGTCACTTCTCCATTCTCACCCCTGATGGCAGCCCCCTGGCCTGCTGTGCTGGGACTGAGACCGGTGGGCAGGTTCTGTCGCTTCCCCAGGGCACAGCCCAAGGGGACGTCACCACTCATGGTGTCAGACTCCTCCTGTTCAGCCTCCCCTTCCATGGGCCGTGCTTAGTTTTTTTTTTTTTTTTAAATCTGGATCTTTTTCATTCTCTGCTTTGAGGTGTCCAGGTACATACCCCCCCCCCACTTCCACCCACCAACAAGCCCTGTAAAGAAACCACGTCACCCCTTGTTGGCAGACTTGTGTTTGCATATGTGTAAGTGGCTCAAAAGTCAAACACGGGAAAACCCCCATATGAATTCTAGTTTGGAATGGGAGACGGCAAAAGGCAGGTAGCAGTTTGGTAAACGGAAGTGATTAGTAACTGACAGCAGCTTGGGAGCCATCAAGGGTGTTTCCAACTCAAGATTGCTACTTAGTAATTAATAAGAAAGGTTTAGGAAAACAAAGTTCTACATTGTGCTCGGTTAATTTTTTTTTTTTTTTCCCTCTTATTGAGGGAACGCTAAGGAGAGCGTTTCAGTGTGGAGGCAAGGACAAGGGTGAGGGGTTCCAGGCTGGGGAGGAGGAGACCGAGGCAGTAGGGTGGGGGTGGAGAGAGCCAGCTCTGGCAGGGGTCGGAGGCGCAGGGCCGACGAGCCAAGCCGTGCCCCGAGTTGAGTGAGGCCACATAAGTCAGCATCAGACAGAACGAGAGACTGATGGGGCCGCCATAGATATCACGTGGTTACTGAGTTAACTTCGGTTTTAAAATCTTATAGAGGGAGCCATAATTTATCAGCTTGAGTCTAGTTTTGTCCAGGGGAGTGATGTGAAGTTTGGGTTAATCCCTGAACCAGTTTTCATCCAAAGTCATGCTCTAACAAATGATGTGTTTTTGTTTTTTTGCGTTTTTGTTTTTCTTTCTTTAATTGAGCTGCCCGTTAAAAATAGGTCAGATTGATATAGGACCGTAGGGTTTTCGGTTCGGGCGGAAACTTACAGGAACTAGGACGAGATGGCAGCTGTGATTCTGAGACTGGCTTGTCACAGGGAAGGGGAGACAGGGAGGGGCGGGCTCTTCCCTTCCAGTCAACACAGGTTACCTCTTGATGCGAACAGAAAGGGGAAGCACGTCAGATACGTACAGCCCACATCCCACGTGTCCTTAAGGTTACACGGATACTCATCAGGTAGGAGCTTTGGCCCTCGTCCGGTGAGCATGTAGCTGTGGGTGGCTGGGCGTCCCCACCAGCGCCCCATCCGTCAGTCGCGATGCCTCGTCCGACCCGGTGGCTGTGTTTGTTTCCGCTGGCTCTAGACGTTGCATGGAGAGCTGGAGCAACCTGCTTGCAGACCCTTGGTGAGAAATGCTACCTTGAAAAGCCCTTCAGACTCTTCTTAGGATTCAGAGGAGGACTCGAGTCCCTGACATTTACAGTGGTTATCATTCTCCTTCCGTGTCTGCGTTCATGATGTCTCCAGGCGGGGAGCGCCGAGGGGCATCTGGGGTATCCGCTGTCCCACCCTGGCCCCCTGGACCTCGGGGGCCTCTGCCTTTAGAATCAGCTGGTGTGGCGTCCCGCCTCACGGGGCCAGGCAGGGACTGTGCCTTGAGACTGGACAAGCGAAGTCAGGGTCATGCAGAATAAGAAGGTGCACTTTTTCCTCCTTTAAAAAAATTTTTTTAAAGGTTTTATTTATTTATTTGACAGAGAGAGAGAGAGAAAGAGAGATCACAAGTAGGCAGAGAGGCAGGCAGAGAGAGAGGGGGAAGTAGGCTCCCCGCCGAGCAGAGAGCCCAATGCGGGGCTCGATCCCAGGACCCTGAAATCATGACCTGAGCCGAAGGCAGAGGCTCTAACCCATTGAGCCACCCAGGCGCCCCTAAAAATTTTTTTTTGCTGCAATGCGTTAGCTTCAATTTATGCAGCTTCCTTTTTGTTCTGTGTGAGAGGTAGCTTTGGGGCAGCCTGAAGAGCAGCGGGCGGAGGACACAGCCCCCGGGGTCCTTGGACCATAGTAAGAAGTTCCTTCCTCCTGTTGCGAGGGTCCGGTGACACAATGTGTATAAAGCACATGTGTAAAGGTTGCAGGGTCCGCTGCTGCTAACCTAGTGCCTGCTTCAAGCCCGGTATCCTCCTGGAGGAGTGTGGACAGGTGAGGTGTAGGGGGCACACGCAGATGTCAGGAAAGGCATTCCAGGCAGAGGGACCAGCATGAGCAAAGGTGCAAAGGCAGAAAATACAGAATGTGTGCGGGGAAACGTCAGGGAGTGTCTTTTGGCTGGAGCGAAGGATGTGTAAAGGGAAGAAGTCCAGGGTAAGGTTAGGCTAGAAGTTTGGGGCCAGATGATGGAGGGCCCAAAATAGGAGGCTAAGGAAATTGGACTTCATTTTCCAGGCAGTGAGGAGCTATTGGGGTTTTTAAACAGGGGAGTAACTTGATCAGAGTTGAACTTCAGGAAAATTAATCTGGCAGCAAAATGCTGGAACAAGAAGGGGTATAAATA
>CM052797.1:27836632-27969132 GCA_028533885.1 Nasua narica | reverse complement strand
CCGTCAAGCCTTCCCTGACTGCCTTATTCCACACTCGTTTCTTCCTGAGTCAGCCTGTGTTTCTGTTTCAGCCTGGGCCCTGTAACAGAGTATGCTATTGTAATTACTGGAGGGCGCCTGGGTGGCTCAGTTGGTTAAGCAACTGCCTTCAGCTCAGGTCATGATCCCGGAGTCCTGGGATCGAGTCCCACATCGGGCTCCCAGCTCCATGGAGAGTCCGCTTCTCCCTCTGACCTTCTCCCGTCTCATGCTCTCTCTCATTCCCTCTCTTTCCTAATAAAATAAATAAACAAAATCTTAAAAAAAAATAGTTACTGGAAATCACAGCAATAATTTCAAACACCCACATCAAGTTCTCTAGCCCTCATTTTCACTTGCATTATTTCTTTGGTCTTGCTACCAACCCCGGGAGGCAGGCAAATCGGGTATTTTCAGCCCCTGCCGTACGTGATTACTTGGCCAAGCCCAAACAGCCAGCGAGGCACTTGAGCTCACCCCATCTACCAGGCCTATGTCCCAAACACAGTTTACAGCACTTGTTTCTTGTTTGTTGATATCATCTCCTCAACTAGTCTCTGAAACTCTTATCTGTTTATTTATCCATTTATTTGAGGAGGGGGGAGAGCAGGCGGTGGGAGAGGGGCAGAGGGAAAGAGAGAATCTCAAGCAGACTCCCCGCTGAGTGTGGAGCCTGTCTCGGGGCTCGATCCCACGACTCTGAGATCGCGACCTGAGCTGAAATCAAGAGTCGGACGCTTAACCCACTGAGCCACCCAGTCGCCCTTAGTCTAAAACTCTTGATGTCAGGGGAAATGTCTTTTACTGCGGTACCTCTGGATAGCATTTGGCCCTGTATCCAGCTCACTAAAGACCTGGGGCTTAAGAAGAGTGATGTTTAGCAAATGCTTACCAGGCAGCCCGCATCACGCTGAGTTTCTCCCAGGCAGTACTGGCGGAAGTCCTTAGAATGCCTCCATAATCTAGGTGCCATTATTAGGTTTAAGTTCAGAGAGGTTTAGCAACTTCCTAAGATCAGATAGACTTAAATTTTTTTTTTTAATTTTATTTATTCATTTAACAGAGAGAGAACACAAACAGGCAGAGAGGCAGGCAGAGGCAGAGAGAGGAGCAGGCTGCTCGCGGAGCAAGGAGCCCGATATGGGACTCGATCCCAAGACACTGGGATCATGACCCGAGCCAAAGGCAGTTGCCCAACCAACTGAGCCACCCAGGCGTCCCGATCAGATAGACTTATACATAGTTTTAACTCATCACAAAAATCACTGTTAACCCTGGGAGGGTTTTCGGAGTGTGTTTTATTTATTTAATTATTTTTAAAAGATTTCTTTATTTGGGAGAGAGACCGAGCATGAGCGCACAAGGAAGGAGGGGTGGGGAGCAGAGGGAGCGGGAAAGGGAGAGAAGCAGACCCCCAGCTGAGGGTTGAGGACACGGGGCTCCGTCTCATGATGAGATCACGACCTGAGCCAAAACCAAGAGCTGACCGCTGAACCAACCGAACTACCCAGGCTTGTTTTATTTTTAAAACGCAGACTTCTCTATAGCTTAACATCCAGCGGCAGCATTGACAGTTAAATTATTGTTTTGGGGGTGGGAGCAGTGTTTCTGTTCTGTTGAAAGCCCAGTGCCCCAGGAATGGTACATGAAGAATTTGGGTGAAGATCTTAGTTCCTGTCCTGTTTGGAACCTTTATCTTAAAACATATGAAAAGAAAAGAGAAGAGAAAAAAGAAAAGAAAAGAAATTTCCTATTGATACCTAGCAGAATTTCACATTTTGGTTGGATCGAATTCTGTCCATACCACCATGTTCTACTTAAACTGGAGGTACAGGGGTTCTGATGCCTTTTTTCTCAAGTATGCTTAATCCCAGAGTGGATGAATGAGAATCCTGGGTGTGTGGCCGCAAGTAACACAAAGAAAGGCTAGAAATGACTATATAATCTTATAAATGCACATGGGTTTTGCATTATACACAATGTTATATGAACGGTGTATTTTTTATTATTGTGTGTCTAGAAGAGTCGAATAGTCAGCCACTGAGTGCATTTCTTTCCTTTTAAGAGTGTGTGGTTCTCTGGATGCCCCAGCAGTTTGGGGCACCTTCACCAGCCCCCACCCTGGCCGCCATTCTCAATGTTAGGCATGGTCTCTACGTTTTCAGAGACATGAGCACCCCCCCTTCCTATGAATGGGCTGGAACAGAATGGAATGGGATGAAATAGTCTTCTCTTATTAAAAATTACTTTTTCAGATATCCCACAGCTAAGCATCTTGCACATTAACAAGCCTTTACAACAACGTGATTAACAGAACAAGCAAAGACCATTATTAAATGCACTAATCATTCATGCCAAACATCTCAGCTGGCTAGAGTCCCTTCCCTGCTCCTTCTCTTGGGTCTGAAATGTGTTGTTTGGTAATACTCTTGGTTTTTGGTCTGGCAATCTCTTTTTGATCCAAGCAAGAAAAGTGTATATGTACATAATCAGGGCGACACCAATGTGCCCTTCATGGAGCTTTGTTCACCTCCTAAGGTGTTTCTGAAACTGACCCTGAAGGAAACGTCAAGCAACTTAGTGCTTCATGAATTGGATTTTCCAGTGGATTATTCCAAATCCCACTTACTCAGTTAAATTGAAAAAAATCCGGGGTGCCTGGGTGGCTCAGTCAGTTAAGCATCCGACTCTTGGTTTTGGCGCCAGGTCATCATCTTATAGTCCTGGGATCGAGCCCCACGGCAGGCTCTGCACTCAGTGTGGAGTCTGCTTTGGATTCTTTCTCCCTCTCTCTCCTCCTGCTCTTCCCCCTTCACGAGCAGGTGCATTTGCACGCACTCTCTCGCTCTCTCTCTCTCAAATAAATAAATAAAATATTTTTAAAAATCTTAGTGACTTTTCTTCAAAAACTTGCATAGTTTTTAAAATAAACATCATTTCAAGAAATTGTTTTCATGCAGCTGGAAGTCCGATTTTTTCCTATCGCAATTGAAAAAAAAAGTCAGGTTTAGGCCTCTTTGGATCTCTGCATTGGTAACCTTTCATTTGACAAATACGCAGGACACAGTGTTGAAATTTGACATACACATATCAAGGCATCCTTTGCATTTTAGATCGATTGTGGCCTGTTCGCTGGAAGTTAGGTCGGGGGGCATCCTGTTACTGTTGTTGTTATTTTGCTATTGTTATTACTATTTCTTGTCAATTTTATAGTGAGAAAATCTCAACTTGTGTTGATTTCAAAGCATTTCGATCTGAAAAATTTCCAGGTTTTTTTTATTTTAAGATTTATTTGCGATAGAAAGAGAGAGAGAGCATAAGCGAGGGGAAGGGCAGTAAGTGAGGGAGAGGGACAAGCAGACTCTGAGCTGAGCATGGAGTCCTACGAGGGCCTTGGCGATGACCCCGAGACCATGACCTGAGCTGAAAACAAGAGTCTGATGCTCAACTGACTGAGCCACCCAGGCGCCCCAGACCTCTAGATTTTAGCAAATGATTGCCATGTTCTAGGGCTATGTGGACTCTCATTTGAGAAGCATGACATGAAAGTCACCGTCATAATTAAATGAATACTTAAAATTGTGACTGCCTGGAAAGTATCCCAGAGAAAAGGAAATATTTAGGAAGCCAAGGAAAAATACCCTTTTGGGTGGTTGAACACAACAGTGTCAGATGCTTATATTTACAGAAGGAAATGGAAGAAAGCTCGGCATCTTACAGAATACCGTGTTAATATTTAATATTTAGAAAATCATAATAGTATCCAAGAAAAACTGAAAGTAATATGCTTATTATCCCACAGTGTTTTTATATAATCCTGCAGGTCTAGAATTTTACCCATTGTGCTATCTGTAATAAGCATTATGGGATAATATTAATGTCCTTCCATTCTTCTTTGATATGCATGAAGATATTTTTAAATTTAGATGTTTTATATCCAAAGCAGTTCCAGACGGTACCCGAAAAAACAATCAAACTTCATGTGGTGAAGAGAAATAGGAACATGTCCCTGGGAAACACATAGATGCAGACTATAAAAACAGCTTTGAGCGCGGCAAACATAACTTGTGGAAAATCGTCTCGCACGCTTTTGAAATTAGGACGAGCCTCCATCCACATAGGAGTCAAGGACCACTGTGGGGTCGAATGCCAAGAGGATGAACTTGCATATTTCAGATGTTTCATATTTTGCATCTGCTCCGAGCTGCTGGAGTTGGGTGCAGCCCTTAGACTAATAAACTGTATTAAGAGAGGTTGAGTTCAAGAAGGAATTTTTAACCCTTCTGTGTTTCAAAATGAATGACTTCTGTAGCCAAGGGCTGATACGCTCCCTACAATCAACTCGGGAATACGTCTTGAGAGGAAATCGACTCCTTTTCACCTTTGGGCAATTTTATACAATATATGCGGCATGCCCCATGAGTACAGGGAGGTCGCCTGCAAAGTGGGCTAGGTAATATTTCCTACTGCAGATGCCCTCCTCTTTGGCCAGTGAGACATACACGATGTTTAGGAAAAAACTGATCCCTACAATCCCACCTGACTCTTTGCTTCGTATTTACTAAATGCAGTTCTGGGTTTCGATGACAAAAAGGAGCCAGTCCATAGTAAACACCTCCTGCGGAAGGAGATAAAGACAAATCAGAAACTTTTTTTGTCTTGTCATTTTGATCCATTTTTGAAGAGGCATCCTGACAGCAACGAGGGAAGATCAGCTTGAAATTCATCCCTTCCGGGTTTGGCGGATGTGAATAACGATTCTTTCCAAGGATCTAAGAAGTAAAAACAGCGACTGAAAAGCACCTCAGAGATGATCTTAAATCCCCCATTGTACAGACGGGGGAAACTGGAATCGGGAGGGACCAATCAAGGTCAAAGGACAGGTGAAGGTAGGGGTGGAGAGTCAGAACAAAATAACTTGACTTCTCTCAACATCCCATCTCCTGTCAAGTGCAGCTAGAAGTCAGAGGGCAAGAGCTCCTTGCTGAGACATGGAGCAGGGAGAGGAAAGGCCCAGAATGGTTCTGGGAAGGCAGACAGAGAATGAATGACCAGCATATCTTTTACGTCCTTAATGAAAAGAGCTCTTGTGAATGGAGAGTCAGCTCACTGAGTAGATCTCAGTATCTAATTAATCACAGCAGCATCTACATACTTTTGAAATAGTGCCTTTGTCCACGTGTGGAATGCGTTACGGACACAGTCTGCCGACAACACGTGGTACAGTTCATGTATCCAGGCTCCGCCTTCTAGCAACACCAGAACCTTCGGGGGTCGGCAGTCTTCTGCGTGGGGGATTCCTGCGTAAAGAAACAAACACTCTCAGTGGGCAGAATCCCCAACCGGCATCTGTCTCTATTTATTAGTGCTGCTTTTTGAAAATAAAATCAGCTCTGTCTTTTAAGAAAATATCACCAGAATTTTTGAATTAGGATTTTGATGGTGAGCTGGACACAATGTGAGGCATCTCTTACCTCAGACCCTCTGGGCTACACCTGACTTGAGGGTCTTGGCTCAGTCACTGCCATACCCGTCCGGCTGTGGACGCTACCCACCAGCTCCTGATTTCTCGTCTGCCACCCTGGAGCTCTCCTGTCGACTCCGAGGGGGAGACTCCCAGGAGCCCTCGGGCACTCAGGCATGTGCCCCAGAGAATAGGGGGCGTAGCGTCCCGAGAGTGAGCCTCTCCTAATGGTAGATGGGCGTCCTCCTGAGACACGGGAGTTCATGCCACCTCTAGGGATACGGTCAGAGCTGGTCCCAGGGTGAGTTGCCCCAGGCAGCAGGCAGAGGTCAGCTCCGGAAGACACCTCGTCTCACTCTCTGTCTCTCCTTCCCTACCTCACTCCCCATATCCCTCCGTGCCGACCAAAGCAAGTAGGCGGGGTTCAGGTAACCCAGGCCAAGATAGATACCAAGGCCAAGATAGATACCAAGGCCATACGCTTGTGGGTCCCCTTCTGAGGTCCAGATTTCAAAGGAACTAATTAAACGACTATTCAATGAGTATGGAGGACGTTAAGAGAACCAATCAGAGACCTAAGTATTACCAGTAGCCGGATGCGTCTGTGACTCAGAGAAAGAACAACCACCATCTATCTTAAGAACGAAGAGTCACAGAGGGTAGGGTTCTAAACCACATTGCCTCAACCTGACCGCTTCTTAGCCCCTGTTTGAGGCTCCTCTTTTTTTTTTTTTTAATCACAAGACATGTCCCTTGCTTCCTCCTGACAGGAGTTGGAATGATGGGAATTCCCTTTCCCATTTTTCTAGCTGGATGATCCCTCCCTGCCAAGTAATCCAGAGTGAGGGGCTGGTGCCAGCGCACGGGGCGGGGGAGGGGTACCCACACAGGCTGAACACCTCCTCACCCACCTTTCCCCGGGGCAGATATGCATCAGAGCCCCCAAAATGTTTACTAGTTTTCTTTCCAGTGGTAGATGGAGTGGGGAGAAGGGCCTAAGTTCTGCTCCGGATCAAACTGCCTCAGTCCCTTGGACCATGAGTGCCCTGCGGTGGTCCTGGAGGGGCCAGGTGTGTGGGGACGGTGGGCTTTCCAGCAGCAGGGACAGGGACGGCGTGTCCTCAGCTCCTGGCTGAGTGGCTTCCGAGCTGGCTCTCTTCCTTTCGGCTCTCTCTTTAGATCCTAACGTCCTCTAAATACATTTTCCGCTTCAACCAGTGAGGGTGGATTCTGTGTTCACAAGAGCGCAGTAGAACACTTTTAAAATCCAGGAAGGATGCTGCCATTGGTGGTTTTAACCGAAGTCCCGGGCTTTCATTTAGACATCATTTAGATCATTCTCCATCTGTCCTGTAACATCTTTCGGGGACCTCCTCGCCGATCAACTTACTGGGCTGTTTTTAAGAATGATCTTGCTTACAGCGACATCTGACACTTGGCAAAAGTTCTTTGCTTCCAAGAACTGAATTCCAAGAAAGTCGAATGGGTGGTAATTAGATTTATTTTAGGCTTCGATTACCAAGACGAGCAGAGCTACGTCATTCATTAGCGCTTTAATTTCAAAAATATTTATATTATATAACTATCTCTTTTAGTCATAATATAGAAATTAGTTACCTTTGTATTTTGTTTAAAACCAGTAAAACACTTGACTACGTAAAAAAAGCTGTTGGCGGCGAATAAGTAAGCTTGTCATCGCGTGTTAAAGGTGGCAGGAGGGTTTGTTTCTGCTGCCAATTCCAATCAAGTTATTTTTAACATATATAATCACATCCTAATTGATCTGTCTTGAAAATCTGGTTTCCTTTTTTTCCCTTCTTTAGCTTTTATTTATGAACACATGCATATAATTTAAAACTCAAATAGTCCTAAAAGGCTTATAATGAAAAACAGTATTCCCCCCAAATCCTAGCCACTCCTCAGAGGCTGCTCTCTACAATTTCTTGAGCTGTTTCTTTTGGCATTGAACTCCATATTTCTAGGCAGTGTGAGTTATCCATTTTGGATATTCCTTCTTGACTTCTTGTAAAGGAACCGGATTTGACAGTCTTAAAGCAGCCACCCCCATCCCTCCCCCTCCCTAACCTGCTCCGTGTAGTTACAAGTGAGCAGCCCTTATTTACATGTGAGTAGGGTTTAAGTAGTCCTTATTTACATGATTATGACTATGGAAATACTGTTCACTGCACTTCTTTGATACTTTCCATAGTACTCTCTAAATAATATATCTGTACTAGTCAGGATTCTCCAGAGAAACAGAACCAATAAGATGTATGGATACATTTACGTATGTGTGTGTATGTTTACTGTGAGGAATTGACTCACACCATCATGGAGACTGGAAAACCCCAACATGAGTGCTTGGCCAACTGGAGACCTAGGTAAGCTGATGGTGTAGTTCCAGTCTGAAAGCCAGCAGGCTCACGACCCAAGAAGAGCTGACATTTCCATTTGGCTCCAAAGGTAGGAAAAAACTGGTGCCCAGGTTCAAGGCAGTCAGACAGGAAGGGTTCCTTTTCACCATGGGAGGGAGAGGCCAGCCTTTATGTTCTATTTGGGCCTTCACCTGATGAGATGTGGCCCACCCACAGTAGGGAATCTGTTCTATTCAGTCCCCTGATTCAGATATTCGTCTCATCCAGAAACACCTTCACAGATGCACCCAGAATAACATTTGACCAAATATCTGGGCAACCCATGACCCAAGTGAGGTGACACATCAAATGAACTCTAGTGGTATTTTCTAACATCTGTCCATTTTTCCAAGTGCTCAGTTACATTGTGCTTTCTCTTGGAGCCCTTACCCCACTTAGTCCTCCTCCTCCGCCTCCTGCTCCAATGTGGACTGATTGTGTTCTAGGCTGGGGACATCACTAGCATCCTCTGTTGTGACAGCCCCTGTCTGTCATATCCCATGTCTTCTGCTTTCCCCGTTTACTGTCTTGCTTGGTTGAAACACATCCTTTAGCAGCTTTCTAAGGAAGGTGCAAGGGAAATGTTTTGGTTTTTGCATATGTAAACACTGTATGTTCCACCCCCATAGTTGGCTTATAATTAAACTAAGTTTAGAAATCAGTGTTAGAAATCATTTGTTTTTGAGACTGTCCCTTGGGATCTGTGTACTCGTCCTGATGGGCCTTTCAACCTAGAAACTCATTCCTGGGTAGTTTATTTCAATATTTTTTTGATGAGTTTCTTCTCTGCATTTACTTATTATTATTATTATTATTATTATTTTATTTCTGGAACTCCTTTTTGGCTAGTGTCTCAAATTTTCTTTCCTCATTTCCATTGTTGTGATTTTTAGGTCTATTTTCTCAGGAGTTTGCTTGGCTATCATTTAGATTCTCGGTTGAACTTTTTAATTTTTACGATCTATAATTTCCAAGAGCTCTTTCCTATTTTCTGATTCTTTCTTTAAAATCACATCCTGTTCTTGTTTCATGGATGCATTATCTTCACGTATTCACCCTCTAAGAAAATAATAGGATTTTAAAAGTTTGTTTTATTTTCCCTGTATTTCCTCCACCTCCAGCTTATTTTTCTTGTTTGTTTTGACTGTTCCTGTCATGTCACAGGCTTTCCCTGAATGTCTGTCGACCCGTAGTAAGTATTCACATTTGACAGTAAGGCATTAAGATCCAGGTAAAAAAAAAAAAAAAAAAAAAAAGATCCAGGTAGAAATTTCTGTGTGCATGGTTTAGGGTAGTTGGCTGATGAGCTTTCCCTGGGGAGAACAGAGTTTGAGCTGACCTTTGTTTTTGAAACCTCACACACAGATGCCAGCATCTGACTCTCTTTCCTCTGAGGCTGTTCTTTTTCTCCAAAGAAGAATCATTTAATCTCCCGCCGAGAGAGATGGACGTGTGGCTGTGTTGGGGGAACCCCTTGCCCTTCACCGCTGTCCTCCACCAACTCTACTTTCTGAGTCTGCAGCCCCCCCTCAATTTTTCCAGAGGAGACAGTCACCTCTTGCCTGCTTGGAGGGGAGGGTGGGGGATGCAAGGTGGTTGGGCACATGGAGCGTGCTCGGTCCCTGTGTTCCGTTGTGTACCTGGGCCCCATCTTTCGTGAAACCTTGCCTCCAAGGGCTGAGCGACTGGCCCCAGAAGGACCCTTCATCGCAGACACTGAGTTTGTGACTTACAGCCTTACAACTGTTTCTTCACTTCTCTCCAAGCTTGTTGAAACCTTGTCTTTGCTGACGGACGTCTCCTACTGCCACCTTTATCCTTGTAGTTTAAATGATTTGTAATTGTTTTACCGGAATTTTAGTAGGGCTTGGGAAGGGAGAGGAGGTAAATTTGATGGGTTTATTTGGAACTCCTCTGTGTTTATTTGGAAGTAAAATTTTAGGCTTCCCGTTCAGACCTGAGAGGTTCACGAAGAACACACTTTCGGCGTCTGCCAGGGGGCTGCCTGGGGGACTCGGAGGCCACCGTGAATCCTGGGCGGGGTCCTTTGCATGCAGCTCACTTGCTAAATATTTGCCATTCCTCTTTTAGATGTTTGTCCTATTGTTTGCTTTTCTTCATATTTTTCCTACCTTACTCCTTTCCCCCTTCTGATTCCTTCTGTTCTCATTTATCCTCCCGCTGCTGCTTAAAATTTCATTTTCAGCCAGTCTCACACACCTCTCTGCCAGCCGCTAAGCCTGTCGTAAGCCATGTGCCTCTGCTTCCTTTGTCTCCTTGCCTGTCCCAAATGACCTTCTGTAAAGAATGCCTGTGAGTCACTGTCTGGTTCAGTTACCAGGGGCTAACTACTCACCAACACAAACAGGTTCCTCCAAGAAGTCCCATTTCCCTTGGAACCAATACAGCAAACCCCGGGCGGCCTTAGCAAGCGGAGTTTGACAGGTCCCTTCATCCCTTCACCTTCTGCCACACTGACATTCCCGGCCGGTCGTCGAGGCCGAGAGGTCACGATCCACTGAGATGGGTTCAGTTCAGGAGAGGCGGGCGTTTCCATTTCTTCTTCTCATAGAGCATCCCGGCCTAAGTGCTCCCCCACCCCGACATGGGCTGCACATCTCTCCGTGAGTGCTGAGGCTGCCGTGCCCCATCCCGGTAACTCGGGCTTCTTGCTCTGTAGAGCCCGTGTTCACATTGGGGCTCTCTGATTAGTCCATAATGTAAACGCCTGGCCCCAAACTTATGGCCTGAGTTTATCTAAGGCCCAAACAATTACCAAACATTCCTCTTAGATAGAATACAGATTTCTTTCCCTTGGCAAAGATTTTTCTGCTGAGATACATTACAGGATGTTTTACATTCTCTTGGTCTTGTAATAACACCACGCCCAATCTAGCATTCGAAGCATCGGCGGCCGCTTGGAAAGTTGTTATTTTTTAAACGTATATTGTTCTCAGTCTGGGGCTGTCGCATCTGTGAAGAAATGCAATCCTGTCTCCCCTTTCCAGAGTTTTATGACACCTGGGAACTTGGATCTAGCTAGGGCTGGGACCAAGATCAGAGGGTGCGTGCGTCAGGGAACCTTGAAAGGGCCTGCGGGTGCCCAAAGTCTGGAAGGGATGCTCTGATCGTGGCGCCTAGATAAGCAGATTGGGCCGGACATCTGCAGTTTCAGTTAGGCATGGAGGAAATCATCTGGAATCATCTCTTGCCTGGATTACTCAATGTCTTCCTTACCAGTGTCATGGTGATCCTGGACGATGATGTTATCAGCTCCGTTTACAAATGGAGGAACAAGATGAGACCCAGGAAGGCAGAATGGCCTGCCGGGGTCGCCGTAAACTTTGGGGGCCAGGATTGGAACTCAGGCCTCCTGATTCCAGGTCCCTGGTCCTTCCACTGCCCTCCAGCTGCTTCCTGAGCCCCTTTCCTGGATCGTTCAAGCAAAACAAACTGGCTTCCTGCTATTTGTGGGGGAAAAGGGTTTAGTGGGGACTGACTCACCAAGGTTGGCTGTCCACCTTGGGTCATTTTACCGGGTCATCCCCCAGCCCTCCATTTCCTTTTGCAAAGATACAGATCAGAGGTCTTCTGGCTCTGTGTAAACTCACTTTGTGACCCTGGGTGAATCATTTCCCTTTGTGCATTTTAGTT
The DNA here is from genome assembly GCA_028533885.1 of Nasua narica. NCBI lineage: Eukaryota > Metazoa > Chordata > Mammalia > Carnivora > Procyonidae > Nasua > Nasua narica. Next base: position 27,957,582 of record CM052797.1, on the reverse strand, counting down.
TCCTCTTTGTAAGATAAGCGTAGCGGGATTCAGTGACTCTCTAATCTGCTGGTAAAGAAACGGCTCTATTGAAGTGTAGTTTACATGTAATAAAATTTACCCATTTACATTGTTCAGCTCCATTGTTTTTAATAAATTTACAACTTGTACAACTATGACCAATCAGCTTTAGAACATTTCCATCACTCCAGTGGCATTTCTCGTGCCCAAGTGAATCCCATTCTCATCCCCCGCCCTGTCTCTACAGACTGATCTTTTTCAATATGTGGTCTCTTGCATCTGGCTTCTTTTACTTCACGTGAAGCCTTTAAGGTTCGTGATCGTTGCCGTATGCATCAGCTGTTTGTCCCTTTTTATTGTCATTGGTATTTATTATACCGATAACACCGCATTTGGCTTGTCCATTTGCCAGTTCACGGACATTGGGTCTAGCTGAAGGACTTAGCAGACAGCAAGTAATGCTGCCGAGAACATTCACGCACAGAGTTTTGTGGGGATGTATGTTTTCATTTTCCTTGAGCACCGACCTAGAAGTGGAACTGCTGGGTCAGGTGGTTATTCTGTGTTTAACTTTTCAGGAAACCGCCAACCCGTTTTCCAAAGGGACTGTTCCATTTTCTATTCCCATCACCAATGTGTCAGGATTCCCCTGGGGGGCTTTTTAAAAATTCTCATTTCAGGGCCTTTGCTCCCCAGAGGTCTGGAGCGAGGCCCAGGAATTTGGGTTTCTTAAGCTTCCTAGGTGATGCAGGTGCATCTGGCAGGTCGATGTGTGTTCAGACCCACCAAGACCAGGTAACCTGGTAACTTCCGAAGCCTCCCGGAGGCCTGTGGTCTCTGTTAGTTCTGTGCCTCAGGGGCAGCACGCATATTCCTGCCAAGTCTTTCTTGCTGTTTGTCTTTGGATCAGGGAAGCAGTGGTGCAGAGCAGGGTTGAGGGAGTTGGCCAAGTTCAAGTAGCATGCGTAAGTCTGTGCAGCACCTGTCCTCCATTATCCCTAAGACAGGCCAAGGCTTTGTGTCCATGGCTTCAGAGACATAAAATTTTATCACAGGTTTTTATGGGTTATCACACTGTAAAAGTGCCATAAAACCAAGGGTCCAATTTTCAGTGTGTCGGAAAGCATCCTATTCCTTTAAGTCATACTTTTGGCGCTGCCATTTTGGTAACTTATTGAGCAGCCTTGTCCCAACCTTGCCATTTATTAGCTGTGACTAGTTTCTTAATGGCTCAGGGCCTCTGTTTCCTTATCTGCAGAATGGGGTTAATGATAGCGACGTCATGGGGTCTCTTATGAGGCTTCAGTGAGACGACATTTGAAATGTAACTAGGATGGGCCTTCATGCTCTTTCCTCCTTCTTTCTTTCTAGTACTAGTACGCCGGTGCCCTCTTCCATTATTTTTTAAAACTTTATTTTGTTGTAGCAAAAACACATAACATGAGATCTACCCTCTTAAATTTTTAAGTGCGTGGTATAGTATTATTAATTATAGAGACAGTGTACTTTTTCATCTTACGTAATGGAGACTTTACGCCATTGATTAGCAGCTCTGCATTTCTCCCTTGAGCAGGCCCCTGGAAACCACTGTTCTACTCTCTGATTTTGTGCGTTTGACTACTTTAGATATCTCCTATCAGCACAAGCATGCAGTATTTGTTCTTTTGCGACTGGCTTATTTCACTCAGCATAATGTCCTCCAAGTTCACTCACGTTACCTCATATTACAGAATTTCCTTCGTTTTCTAAGACGGGACAGGTGCTGCACAGACTGACGCATGCTACTTAAACTTGGCCAGCTCCCTTGGTAATACTCCATCCTATTTATAGACCACATTTTCTTTATCCATTCATCCATCAATGGGCATTTAGATTGTTTCTACATTTTGGCTATTGGCGAATAGCGCTGCAAGAACAGGAAAGCACTAGTATCTCTCTGAGATCCTGATTGCATTTCTTTTAGACACATACCCAGAAGTAGTATTGCTGGATCATATGGTAGCTCTATTTTTAATTTTTTGAGGACTTTCCATACTGTTTTCTCCAGCAGTGCATCATTTTGCACTCCCACCAACAAGGTGCTAGAGTTTCCATTTCTCCATACTTTTGCCTATACTTGTTGTCTTTTGGGGGTTTTTTTGAAAATAGCCAGATGTGAAGTGATATCTCATTATACTTTTGATTTATATTTCCCTGATGATTAGCGATGTCGAGCATCTTTCATGTACCTAGCTATTTGTGTGTCTTCTTTGAACAACGTTTATTCAAGTCTTCAACCCCAATTTTTAATTGGGTTCTTAGTTTTTTTTGTAATGAGTTATAAGAGTTCCTTATATATTTTGAGAATTAACTCCGTATCTAATATATGGTTCACAAATATTTTCTCCCATTGTATAGGTTGCCTTTTCACTCTGTTTGCTTTACTGTATAGAAGCTGTTTAGTTTGATGTCATCTCACTGTCTATTCTGCTTTTGTTGCCTGTACCTTTGGTGTCATGTCCATGAAATCACTGCCAAGACTAATGACATTATAGCTTTTCCCTTATGTTTTAGAGTCTCACTTCTTACATTTAAATCTTTAATTTATTTTGAGTTGAATAGATTTTGAGTTGAGTTGATTTTTGTGTATGGTGTAGGATAAAGATCCAGTTTCATTCTTTTGCATGTAAATATCCATTTTTCCCAACACTATGTATTAAAGAGACTATTCTTTCCCCGTTATGGATTCCTGGCACTCTCGTGGAGGGTCAAGTGACTATATATATGTGGTTTGATTTTTGGGCTTTCTATTTTGTTCTGTTGATCTTTTTAATGCCAATACTTACTATTTTTTTTAAAGATTTTATTTATTTATTTATTTATTTATTTATTTATTTATTTGAGAGAGAGAGAGAGAGAACAAGAGCAAGCAGGAGGAGGAACAGAGAGAGAGGGACGAGCAGACTCCACACTAAGCTTGCAGCCCAACATGGGCCTTGATTCCACAACCCTGAGATCGTGACCTGAGCAAAAAATAAAGAGTCAGACACTTAACTGACCCCACCTTAATATTTTAATTACAGTAGCTTTGTAATATATTTGAAATCAAGACATGTGATGCCTCCAGCTTTGTTCTTTAAAACTGTTTTGGCTATTTGGGGGTCTCTTGTGGTTCCATGTGAATTTTAGTACTGTTGTTTTCTATTTCTGTAAAAAAAAAAAAAAAAGTAAAAAATTGGGATTTGGATAGGGATTGCACCGAATGTGGAGATTTCTCAGAATAGTATGGACATCTAAACAATATTAAGCCCTCCACCCCAGAACACAGAATGTCTCTCCATTTGTTTGTGTCTTCCTTAATTTGTTTCATCAGTGTTTTATAGTTTCCAGTGTACAAGTCCTTCACCCTCCCTCGTTAAGTTTATTTCTAAGTTTTGGGGGTATTTTTTCGGAGCAAGTGGGATTACCAAGTTTCCTTTTCAGATAGTTTATTGTTAGTGTATATAAATGCAACTTGTTTTTATATATTGATTTTGTATCCTACAACTTTACTAAATTTATTTAGTAGCTATAACTATTTTTTGGAGTCTTTAGGGCTTTCTGGTTGTAAGATTATGTTATTTGCAAACAGGGACACTTTTACTTCTTCCTTTTCCAATTAGGATGCTTTTAATTTCTTTTTCTTACCTATTTACTGTGGTGAGGACTTCCAGTACTATTTTGAATAAAAATAGCAAGTGAGCATCCTTACCTTATTCCTGATCTTAGAGAAATAGCTTTCAGTTTTTCAACATTGAGTATGATATTAACTATGCATTTTCCACATACAACGTTTATTATGTTGAGGTAATTTGCTTCTATTCCTGTTGGTTAAGAGTTTTTACCATGAAAAGTATTGAATTTTGTCAGGTTTTTTGCATTTCTCAAGACAACCATGTGATTTTTATCCTTTATTCTGCTAATGTGGTAAATCACGTTAACTGATTTTAGTATATTGAACCATCCTTGCATTCCAAGGATAAATCCCATTTGGTATGATCCTTTCAATTTTGCTACTATTTTGTTGAGGATTTTTGTGTCTGTATTCATCAGAAGACCCCATTCAGCAGCTTCGACCTTCCTTACTTGACCTGATATTGGTGCTCCTCCCATAGACTGACCACCCCTGCATCAGATCTCAATGAACCTCTTGGGTTTTATTATAATCAGAGTTGTCATTTTTACTGTCATTGCTCTTGTACCTTCCCAATTCATCCACATACATACTGTTTCCCCCAGAGACATCAGGTGACTTTCCCAGTTACGAAGAGTCAAAACCCACATTAGAACACTGGTTTCCTGATGTCAAGTCCAGTAACTCTGCCTTCTTTCTCGATGGCTGTGTTTTCTGTCTGTATCCTGAGAAGAGCATGAACACTGAATTCAGACAAATGTAGGTTTGATTCTAGCCAAGACCCTTGCTAACTGCACAAACTTGGGGCTACATCTTAAATGCTGGGAGCCTCAGAGTGTTCATCTGTGAAATGGAGATAGCAGGGCTGACTTTGCAGGATTATTGCTCAGATCAAATGAAATAAAGAATGAAAACTACCTAGCACAGAGGTGCTAGATACCTATAAAGGCCTCCAACCTCCTTGACAATGATGTCTTCCATTGTGTGGAAGTTCCCACAAAGTACCTCATTCCTTCACAGATGGCCTTCAACCTGCACACCACCCAGTTTGGTGCCAGACATCTGCATCATCCCTTCCCCCTGCACCAGCCTGGTGCTCTCAGATTCTGCGCTGGCCTTCTGTGAGTCTCTGATCTGACTTGTGCTTCTTCCTGCTGAGCTGGGCAGTGGGGATGAGAAACACAAACAGAACGATAATGAAAAGAGTGGGGATGGAGATGGGTGACTTTTATGGAGCTGTTTTAAATATTTTCCTGTATTTTGAATGTTTTTAAAACTTAGGTCCTGTTATATGTTCATTTTCTTGATAGGGACAAACTAAGGACTGTGGATGTTTTGATAGTCTTCAAATATTTGTTCCATGCTATTTAGAGGAGAAGCCAATCTGAGTGATGGGGGGGAAGGAGGACCACTGAGGGCAGCAGCTCTTTTGTCGTTCTGTCCATTTCACTTCCGGCCTCAAACTTGTGTGCTGTGCCAAGCAAAATAAAAGTGATGCCTTTAACAGGAACCACCCACCTGAGGAAGAGTGTTGGTGACCATCTATAGCTACCTAAGTGTATCTCTTACGGTCGTCATGGCCACCCCTGGCCCCCTTCTCAGAAAACTGTCAACCATTTACAGGTCCTCTTTGAAAGAAGTTATGGCAAATAGTATTCTCTCTCTCTCTCTCTCCAGTTAGGTTTTCCTTATATTTTGGCATCCTGGAAGCTTCCTCTTTAGCATGTCCCTTAATCTGGCACTGGAAGACACCCCAGGCTTTTTTATGAAGCAAGTTCTGAAGAGCATTGTAGCCGAGGGCCCAGGGTGGGGGTAGGAGATTCTGTATGAGAAAATTGCTGAGCGTATATGCTTTCTGGACCCAGAAAGCCCCAAACTAAGGGAGGTTAACTCTCACACTCCCAGGGAGTAAGAAATGGAATCTTCATGTATGTGCCTTTTGATAGTTTTTTAAATTTTTTTTAAATCTCTTTGGAATATATTCTTACATTGGAGCAGTCTCAAACATACTGATAAATTCTCACCACTGTTGTAAAATGAAGGCCAAGCTTTCCTATAAAGAAAGGTTTTCTATCCATAAATGTTTTCTTCCAAATTCTTAATAGAGCCTTTTCTTAACTATTATTTTTATCTACTCTGTCCTCAAGGATATACCACTTGTGTGTGTGTGTGTGTTTCCTTCAAAACCTACCCAGGTTAATAGAAGCACAGAAACAGCACCTTTAATGGCAATCAGAGGAGCATCTCTCCAGGACGAGGATCTTTTGTCTAGAAGGGGCTCTCGGAGCTGCACAGGACGGCTGGGAACTAGGGACGGATTAACTAATGCTCATTGTTAGAATTTGGCTTAGTTGTTATTTCTGGACCAGATGCTGTGTTCATACAAGTTTCTCATCACTTCACCCACTAAATCACTCAGTGTCTATCCTAGGCAGAGATCGGCTTTTTATAGCCCTACCACTGATCAATCCCCTAAAATTATCCATGAAGATAAAAGTATAAAAGAAAGAGGTAATAGTAAAAACCTAGAGAGGTATAATGTGCTCTTTTTGATTGCCTTTTCTGCTTTCAGCTCTGTGTGTAATGTCTGGCAGTAGTGAGAGTATATGAGAACTCAATTAAGTTCCAAATTAAGGAATCATAAATCAGATAATAAATGGATCATGCTGGCAAGCTTTAAGAAAGCAGCAAAGTGCCTTGATAAACATCTTCCCAGAGAACCATCTCCCACCTTCTGAATCACAGCCAGGGAAATCTCTTCACTCTGAAATTTTACCATTGTGTGAAACGGTATCTGTTTCATTGGATAACCCCTTTTGTTTGTTCTTTTTATTTTTTTCTTTTCCTTCCTTCCTTCCTTCCTTCCTTCCTTCCTTCCCTCCCCTTCTTCCCTTTCCTTCCCCTTCCTTTCCCTTCCGTTCTTTCCTTCCTTCCTTCTGAGGAAGGAATGGAGGGTAGTGGCAGAGAGAGAGAGAGAGAATCTTAAGCAAACTCCATGCCCGGCATGGAGACCAGGGTGGGGCTTGATCTCACAACGCTGAGATCACGACCTGAGCCAAAATCAAGAGTTGAATGCTTACCCGACAGAGCCACCCAGGTACCCCAGGACATAATATTTTCTAAAGGAGGTGAAGTCTGGACAGAGCTTACTTTATTTAAAATAATCTGTGCCTTTGCTGTAAGACAAGGAAAACTTGTCTGCCCTGTGGTCATTTTCCTTTAAATGCCTCAAACTTTTCTTTCATCAAAGTTTGGGGGGGTTTGTTGTTGTTTGTATGTTTTTAAACAGAAAAACAGGGACTGAAGGTAAAAGAGAAAATATCAGCCCTGATCCCATCACTCAGAAATAACTGCCATAATTATTTGATTTTATAGATGATTTAATTTTTTAAACAAAAACTGAGATCATATTATTTATAACGTTGCTTAGCCTGTATTGCTAAGTCAACAGAGAGAGACTAACAGCATGATTTCTAGTTGCTCCAAGAACCCCATGTAATGGATAGATCATCACATGTTTTATTAATCACTTGCTGTTAGCCATCTAGGTTGTCTGTAGGATTTTCGCTATTTAAAACGATGCTTCAATAAACATCTTTGAACACAGACTTTTGTGCATTGGGGATAATCATTCTTTTCCATCTTCATTGTTCTAAAAACATGATATTTCTTGGTTTCTTTTTGAGCACCTTCCCAGGTCGTCTGGTCATTTATATTCTACTTTGATGAGGTGTTGGTTCATGTTTTTTGATAATGACAACTTCTTTTTAGATTTCTATACAATTTTTATTTATCCTCATTTATTGGGGTGGGAGGTGAAGCCTGGCTCTCTTCGGACTCCTCTACCTGGGTTCGAACTCTAGTCTAGAGGTTTCTAGGCATGACAGAACATTGAAATCAGTTTCCTGAGAATTGTGCAGACGGCTGTGGCCCGGCTCCCGCTTGCAGACATTGCTTTGGTGGGGATGACATGGGCCACTGCTCTGGGGGCGTCATTTATCGTGCGTGCTTCCATAGATATGTGTATTTTTCCAGTTGGTTCCATTTACTTTTTGTCTTGCATTTACTCAGGGTCTGTATATCTTCTTTCTAATCTGCCTTTCTAACGATTTCATCTTACATCATTAGCCATTTTCCAAACTGCCTCTTTGTTTATTAACCATCATTTTAGGCCACAATACCATTTTGAGTTTGTTGACAATAACTTATTTAAAATTTGTATTTATAAAGATAGGTATTTTTAAATTTTTTCATGTTTATGTGAGATATATTTTTAAACTGTCTATTGTAATAAAGAAATAAATAAAAATTTTTAAAAATGGTACACTTGGGTTGCTCAGTCGGGTAAGCATCTGACCGTTGATTTTGGCTCAGGTAGTGATCTTAGGGTTGTGAGATCAAGCCCCACGTCCGGCTCCATGCTGGGTGTGGATCCTGCTTGAGATCCTCTTCCTCTCCCTCTCTAAAAAAATAATAATAAACTGTCAGGGCACCTGGGTGCCTCAGTGGCTTGAGGCCTCTGCCTTCGGCTCAGGTCGTGATCTCAGGGTCCTGGGATCGAGCCCCGCATCAGGCTCTCTGCTCAGCGGAGAGCCTGCTTCCCCCTCTCTCTCTGCCTGCCTCTCTCCCTGCTTGTGATCTCTCTCTCTCTGTGTCCAATAAATAAATAAAATCTTTTTTAAAAGTCATAAAAAAATAAACTGTTTACTGCGTCCTTCTAATATGATTCCATTACAGTTCCTTTGTACTATGTGGTAATATCTTTAACAACAGATTTCCCATTCTTACTCTGCCTTTTCCAAGATTCTCTTTGCTGTTCTGGGCTGTCCTTTTTCCACACTAACATTAGAGTGATTCTTGTGCTTTCCTTTGAGAAATAATTTAATACCTCTTTTATAACGCTTGTTCTTGGGGCCACCTGGAGATCTCCTCCAGCGAGTTGAGGAGACTCAGTTTACCACTCAGGGTCCCCGACTGGAGGTATGCTTCACCGTAGCTGAACTGTATTCTGCCTGGATACCTGCACGGTAAGTGTTCACTCTTCTGGCCAGAAGAACTTGTCAAGAGCAGAGGAGACAGCATCGGTGTTTGCAGGACATGGCATCAGAGATGTCGGGAGCTGACCTCTGCTGCCTGATGTCCACACTGGTCTGCCATGAAATTCCAGGATGCTCTGATTTTATATGGTCCGGCAAGACCTGGACGGTTTATCTGTGGGAGCAAGGGCAGAACTGGTTTATCTGGGGCCATATTTCTGAAGACCGAGGATCAAAGTAGTAGGTTCAAATCCAGAAAACCCTTCCACACACAAGATGTGAGCTTCCAAGTATCATGGTCTGAGTCTCCCTTCCCTGGCGAGATTTTCAGTCCCTGTTTTGGATGGAATTCCATGGGCCTGAGACCACACAGACATTGTCTTCCCCAGGCTGGAGGGGACACCCGAAGTGGCGGAAGGTAGGGATAGGCAGAAGAGAGCTGAGACCCCAGTAGGGAAGCCACACTCTAATGACCCCAGGAGGGAAGGCCAGTGAGTCACCAGAACCAAGAGGTGCAGAGACAGGCACGGAAGCCAGAACACAGCTGGAAAGGCCATAGTCAGGGAGGTGGGAAGAGCAAGGCCAAGAGTCCCCTCCATAGGGACTCCTTGGAGCAGGCGCTATCCCTGGCTTGGTGCACACCACACACAAAGGGCCTGCTAATGTCCAAGACCCAAGTGGGATGGCCTGGGGATGCCCAGGGAGAATGAGCTAAAGCTACAGGCAATGAGGATGCAGGGCTGCTGTCTCCAAACACGGTCCTCCCCATGCCAAGTCCGAGTCCAAACATGCTCCTACCCATGCCAACGTCCCCTTGTTGGGCCAGCCGGACATCTCCTTGGCTGGACAAAGGTGGCACAGAATGATCTGTCAGTCACTTCCCCTCATCCTATCGAGATTGTACCCTTGTTCCCCTTTATTGCAGCACCATGGTGCCAAATCATGAGGACCTTCTGGCTCCTCGTTTGACCCTCCTTTCTCTACCACCCTGCATTGTACGGGGTGGCTCAGGAGGCTACCCTTCCCTGCGAGGCCTCAGTTCAGTCCCTAGAAATGGCAGTCTTCATCTGGAGAATGTTACACGCTGCTCTGGGTCTGCTGACCCCTGACATGAGGTCTGTCTTTATGAGTTGTGTCCCTCTTACAACTCTTACTATTTCCGATTCCTAAACTCGCTCACCTGGGAGGACACTCTGAACTGCCAGTTCTGGGAAAAACAGGGGGATCTGTATGGATAGAGGCTCCCCAAGTGACTCTGGCAATCAGCACGTGTGGGTGTCACCAGCTCTGGGCACCGGTACATCCCCTGTCAGCCGGGACAGTGGCTGAAGCTCTTGCTTGGCAAGGCTCCCAGAGCCTCAGATGAGAGAGCTACAGGGCAGAAAGCGGGCAGTCAGCATGGGCTATTTGTACAAAGCTCTGGCCGACAGTCTTGTCCGCTTTGGCTAAAGAGAGAATGGGGAGGCAGATGATAAATCGCCTCTCAAGTTGTCACGAACAATGTGATATGTGCTAGCTCATAAATGTGGCATTCCTACGAGCCAGTGCTGGGGATAAAGCAAGACATTTTAGATGAGTTTCTGCTGGTTGGTTTTTGTTTTTTGTAGGAAGGACCAGGGCTATGGGCCTGATAGCAATTGGTATTGGGTCTTAACTGTGTCGCCTCTTCTAGAACCTTCCCTGTCTGGTTTTCCCATGTTACCCTTGATACTCCTTCCCTAGAGTCTTAGGTTTAGTGCCATTCGTCTGGGGGACACTGCCTCACACTGGCTGCCGTGCTGGTGCCTGGGGTCCTCAGGAAGGCGACTTTACCAGTGTTTAGGTTAGTCTGAGCCTGACATTGTGGTGTGGTTACTGCAGGAACATTGACCTAGAGAACAGCCCCAGGCGCTGCAGGAGATCTTCCTCTACTCACTGGATGTTATGCCTCCAGCCTCCTCTTACTTGTCCCTCACACCAGAAACTCTGGGCTTCTCTACCTTGCTTCACGAGGACCCCTTGGCTTGGACCAGGACCATGTTCCTTTGGTTCCCTTTGCCTGGTTGGTTTAGATAGGCCTTCAGAATCAGATAGCAAGAGTCGAGAAGGACAAGTCTCTGAGGAAGAGCACTAGGGGCCAAAGAGCAGAACTGGCCCTAGCTGCCATTCCATTTATTCCCTATGTGCGTAGGATGCCTCCCGTGGAGGTAGCTCATGGCAGAAACCACCCAGGAGGGGAACTTGCTCTAGAAGGCCATCCGAAAGGACTGGCATGCAAAGGCGGGGACCTCTTATGCCTTGTGAAACATGAAAAGCCTACCCCATGGGGCTGTGACAAGACCCTTCAATTGGGACTGTCTGGACTGCCCCTCCCAGGTGAGGCCTGAAGGGAGAAGAGAAAGCCTTGTGCTCCTTTCAGAGGTTGGGCGGTGGCTTGACAATTGTTACTTCAGACTGTAAATCCTCCTGGATGGTGTTCAAGGGGAACATCACTTATCCTGAAGTTGGCCATACGGAGAAAGTATTTCTCTTCCAATGTATTCCAGTGTATTCTATCTCCAGTGCACTTATAATGTATGGCACTATACTGTATATTTAAAAATATGCTTGGCAGTAAAATTTTCCATCTTATCACTAAAATTTCAGCCCAGATTCTCTTTCCTCCTTTTTTTCTTTTTTTGCTTCTTGCTCAGTTTGAGGATTATATCAATATTTCCCCTTGGGAAAACATAAGCACATTACCTAAGAACCTTGAAATGATTTTCCAAGAACTCAGGTGCTGCTAATTTGGAAGGAACCAAAATGCATATTTGCCCCATCTCAGATAATTAATCTCCCTAAGAGACGTGTGGATATATGCAAAAAGAGTGGTAGAATATAAAAGATCATTAATCATCCTGGCATCATGATCTCATGTTGTTATGAAATAAATATGCTCACTAAATGGATCCAGATGCTATCAGATACGTGTGTCCAATGAAGACTATTTTCTCTCCTTGGCTCGGGCAATCAACACACCAGGCTTGTTTGTAACACCTTTCTTCCATCCATCACCAGTGGTCCCACACATATTTTTTGAACCTCTTTCCCCAACCTCACAGTTGCTGGTGAAAGGTGGCTAAGTGTTTTCTGATACGGATTCTGGGGAAAACCCTAAGGAGTTAGACTTTTCCCCATGACCCAGAGCTGATGGATGATAGGGGAATGAAAATTACATGGCCAATCATTTACCAACCTGGAACCAAGAAGTTTTTCTTCGTCAATCTTCTTTCCTAAAACATCAAAGCACAAATTCCAACCGAAGACATTACCAGTCCCCACAGGACTTACTTGAGTCTTCGAGGACCCCCTACAACCTGCCACATAAGGACAGAATGATAGAAAGATGAAGATATATTCAATTATCATCCAACACCAGGTTCTTGATGTGGGTGAACTTTCTTCCCAAGACCACCCCCAAGAGTTGGCTGCAGGACTGGAAAAACTGGAACTCATTGTGAGTTGAGGGCAGTGGTTAACTGGGATTTGAAGCCCGACACATCTCAGTGTCTTCCAATCTTGTGTCTTCCAAAGATACTCTACCTCTCTAAGTCCATTTTCTCTGTTTGTTAACTCTGAGTTGCTGGGAGAATTAATAAGGTTATTATTACATGCTGCCCAGCACCCACCATGCACCTACAATGTGTAGCTATTATTACCCTATTTACAAGATTACCACTGATGCGGAACGAGGTTGTCCAGGAGAAGTTTGCGAGTGAAAGCTATTTGTTCTAATAGCAGAGTGATGCTTGCATGTGCCACTAGCCACAGGGCCTCCTCTGCTGAGAAAGGCCTCCTTTCATGGCCACGTCCAGATCTATCCTGGAGTTCCCACTCACCGTCATCCCCAGGGCCCCTGGTTCTCTGGGTCCTGGAGTTGGATTGGTTGCCATCACTGCCATGAGGGTCAACGTGCCTACCTTCCCTTGAACATTGAAGGAAGTATGAAGATGCCTACTTTGTCCCTCAAACAGAGCTACAAGAGCTTGAAGGCTCAAAGATAAGGAGGGAGATGGAAGGAGTTACGTATTTATTGTTACCTTCCCTTATGGTCAGCCCCTCGCTAGGTAATTCAGATATTTTATCTCATTGCTATCCTCCTAATGACCCTGAGGAGTGTGATCACCACATCTGGGGAAACTGAGGTCACATTCAGGTTGATCTTCCTTAAAAGCCTGCACTCATTCCAGTATCCCTTCCTGCTTCTCAGGTACTTCTACTAAGAAACTAAGGTAAGCAAAGCATCACACATGCATAAGGGTTCACAGGAGAAAGAGTTTTGAAACAAACATGCGTGTGCTTTGCTGAGTTTGGGTTTCCATTTTCCTGGATGAACAATTTTCCTCAATCTGGTGTTGGATCGGGTGGCCCTCTGAAGTCCTGCTCAGAAGGGAATTCTGTGGTCAACTATAGTTGGAATTGCTGCGTGTTATATTCCTATCTTGCCAATTAGTTTATTAAAGGCTCTGAGAAAGTCCTGTGGTTAAATACAACAAAAAATAGTTATAATTGTTTAACCCAGTGTCTTCCAAACATATTGTAGACTCTGTGAAACACATACTAATATCCTTCACAGATCATTCTGTGGAAATAATGGTCTGAAGTACAAGCATACACTTCTTAGATTTGTAAGTTGGCACTATTTTCAAGTCTGGAAGGATATTTAGGCTCCACGCCAGAATTTTCTCCCTGTGCTCTCTCCTGGTCTTGCTCCATGGCCATCCCTCCAATCCGACTCTTGAGGAAACCCCATTTCCTCCAGGCTTTGGGATAACTTTGCCTCCTTTGTTTCTTGAGAATTCTCTGAAGTTCTGGTCTGTGAACGTTGCTCTTCTCGACTAGGACCCCTTTTCCATGAGCTGGTTATTAAGGCTGGCTGAGTAAAGGTGTTCAAGTCCTCCACTGAATCCCTAGGTTGCCATCTTGCTCTAGTTACAGCTGTGGCCTGTGTCATGTTCCACCTTTCCCTCATGTGACTGAATGTTATACTCAGCTTCTACATCCATGTGATTTGCTTGCATGTTAAGTACACTGGATGTGCCAGCATACTGCACCTTCAAAACTCAATGTGTTAGGGGTTGCCAAGACCACCCTCAGGCTTGATGATTTGATGGATGGAATCATTGGACTCAAGAAAGGTGTTGGACTCACAGTGATGGTTTATTACAGTAAGAACTCACACATTAAAATCAGTGAAGGGAAAGGGTGCCTTGGGTGAAGTCCAGGGGAAACCAGGTACAAGATTCCAGGTTCTCTCCTTCCAGCAGAGTCATGTAGGGATGCACCTATTTCTCCCAGCAAGAATGTGGTGACTCATGAGAAGTCCTGCCAACCTGGGAAGCGCACTCAAGCCTTGGTGTCCAGGGTTTTTATTGGGGTCAGTTGTGGGGGCATACAGCACCTGCATGACAGACCTCAGCTGCTCAGACTGTAGTACCTTCCCACTCCCCAAGCCAAAACAGGTGTTCATCATTAAATCACATTGCTAGGATCAACTTGTGTGGTCATACTGCACAGTACGTCCAAGGCCTTGGGCAGACGCGAACACTCTCATTGGACAATATTCCAGGGGCTGAGGGCTTATCTTCCAAGGAGCCTGGCCAAGGGCCAGTCCTTAAGACAGGCCTTTCTCTGAAATATATAGGATTTGGGCATCACAGGCCTCCCGAGTTAGCCCTTTCTTAACCCTTTCTTGCCTACTAAGGTTTAAATTGCTCCTGTACATTGCTACTTTCGCAGAATGATTAAACTCAAGTAAAATGACAAGTACTACATATCGATTTTTTTTATGGCCTGTGTACTTATTGAAATATGGCAGAAACATTTTTGGGCCATGGTTTGAAGGTCAGGAGAGTCCTGTCTCCTTTCTTTCTCTTTATTTTATTTATTTTTACAGATAAAATTCACAAAATATAAAACTCACCCCTTTAACCATTTTACAGTACACAATTCAGTGATTTTTAGCACACTCACAGTGTTGTATAACTATCATCACTGTCTAATTCCAGAATGTTTCCGTTATCCCCAAAAGAAACTTCCTATCTCCCACCTACTCCCTCCTCCAGTCCCTTGTGAATACAAGTCTACCTTCTTTCTCTGGACATTTCACATAAATGGAATCATACAATATGTGGTGTTTTGTGACTGGCTTCTTTCACTTAGCGTAATATTTTCAAGGGTCTTCCATGTTGTAATATGGCTCAGTTCTTTATTTCTTTTTATGGATGAATAACATTCCACTGTGTGGATATGCTGCATTTTTATCCATTCATCTATCGATGGACATTTGGGTTGGTTCCACTTTTTAGCTAACATGAAAAATACTGCTGTGAACATTCATGTATAAATTTTTTTATGTGAACATATGTTTTCAATTCTCTTGGGTATGTACCTAGGAGTGGAATTCCTAAGTCATATGATAACTCTATCATTACCTTTTAGAGGAACTTCCAAATGTTTTCCACAGCAGCATCACCATTTTACATTCTTACCAGCATATATGGGGGTTCTGATTTCTCCATATCCCTGCCAACATTTGTTATTGTCAGTCTTTTTCATTTCAGCCATCCTGGTGGGGGGTGAAGTGGTATCTCATTGTGATTTCATTTTGCTTCTCCTTAATAACTAATGATGTTGAATATCTTTTCATCTGCTTACTTAACAGTTCTATGTCTTTTTTTTTGAGAAATATCTATTCAAATCCTTTGCCCATTTTAAAATCGTATTGTGTTTTCATTGTTAAGTTCAAGAATTCTTTATATAGTCTAGATACTTATCAGTTATATGCTTTGCAAATATTTTCTCCTATTTTTTGGGTTGTCTTTTCACTTTCTTTATGGTGTCTTCTGAAACACAGAAATTTTTAATTTTGATGAAGTCCAATATGTACTTTCTTTTCTTTTGTTGCATGTGCTGCATTGGGTACCATATTTAAAAATCCAGTGCCTAATCCATGGTCATGAAAATTTATACCTATGTTTGCCTCTAAGACTTTTTTAGAGTTTAGGGCGCCTGGGTGGCACAGTTGGTTGGGCGGCTGCCTTCGGCTCGGGTCACGATCCTGGAGTCCCGGGATCGAGTCCCACATCGGGCTCCCTGCTCGGCGAGGGGTCTGCTTCTCCCTCTGAACTCTTACTTCCTCTCTCTCATTCTCTCTCTCTCAAATGAATAAATAAAATCTTAAAAAAAAAAAAGACTTTTAGAGTCTAAAATTTTACATTTAACTCCTTGATCCATTTTGAATTAATATTTGTAAATGGTGTGAGGAAGGGGTCAAACTTGATTCTTTGGCATATGGATATCCAGTCGTCCCAGCACCATTTGTTGAAGAGATTATTATTCCCCCATTGAATGATTTGGTGCCTTTGTTGAAAATCAGTTGACCATAGACATATGGGTTGATTTCTCCTTTTTTTCTCTCCTTTCTTCTTAACAAAAAGATATGCTTGACAGATGAATGGACAGCATGCAGGCCCTGCTACACTGACAAGACAGGATACCTAGATCAGTCCAAATACTGATCTCCTGCTTTGCTGTCTGCTGCAGGCACACGCAAACAGACCTCCAGCTATCGATGGCTCCTCACCTGTGTAGCTTGTCTTCACCCTGAAAATATTTACTATTCATATAACTCTTAAAATACAACTGTTATTAGCCATATGTGAGAACATACATTTTGAGATAGTGGTCCTTGAAGCTCTGCCCCTTTTAATCCAAACAGTTCTGCTCTTAAAATTTTACCTACCTGTCTACCTAGAATGATTTTATCATAGGAACCCAACACTCTTGTATACCATGGTATGGGGACAGATTCTTTAGAAACCAGTTATTACTAAATTGAAAGGATGCCTGGAGCGGTGTGTAGTTGCCTCCACCATAGTTCCAATGACTATCCCTCTCATATTATATCGCTCAGATCTAGTTCAGTGTTAAGAAGCAGAGACCAAAATAAAGTGGCTTAAACAAGATGAAAATTGATTTCTCCCTTACTTAAACCAGAGGAAGATAAGCTGATGCTGACATGATGGCTCAGCTCCACAAAGTCTCCAGTAGGTTCTGGAACTTTCCACCTTATCACCATTCCACCCCTAGAATTTGGTCCTAATTCTTAGATTCCAAGAGGCAATTAGAGTTCCAGCCATCATATTTCAAATCCAGGCAGCAGGATATTGAAGAAGACAGGAGAGTAATGAGCAAATATTTGCAAATTCTTTTTACATGTGGATTACCAGGAAGTTGCCAGATGACACCTTCACTTATATTTTGTTGGCCAGAAAAGCATCTTATGGCCACACCTAGCTGTAAGGAAGGCCCAGAAATGTAGTCTTGGGAGGGGATGGCCATAAGCTCATCTAGAAATTCTGTTATCATGGAAGATCATGGGTTTTGGAAGACATCCAACATTCTCTGGCACACCCATGATTTGAATAACTCCTAGAATCCAACCTCTTCCAAGAAATTGTTTGAACTGATTAGAAAAGTACTGTGCTCTCACTCTTCTTAGTCTGATCCAGGGATTTCTTGATTTGCTTTCTAACTGGCCACTTGGCCCTGCTTTCTATCTTCACACATCTGCTTTCAAGACTTCTACTGATGAACCTCACATCATGTGTTGAAGTCATGTTTCTCTTTTATGCATGTGTGTGATGAAATAGAATCTGTTTCTATCTCAGTAAATGGCATTACTGCCTACCCAGTTGCTCAAGCCAAACCTTGGGAGTCAACACTTGGGAGTCTTAAGGCCTGTCTTCCTCTCCTTGATCCTGTTCAATCCATTCACAAGTCCTATCTTTTCTACCTCCCACATACATCCTGTATCTGACCTCTTCTCTCCACCTCTGTGCCTCCCCACTGGGGCACGCCACCACCAGCTCTTGTCAGGGCTGCTGCAGATTCCGTCCCAAGTAGGGTCTTCTTGCTTTCACCTCCACCACCTCCTCCCCACAGCATGCTACAGTTACTTTTGTAAGGCTGCCTTGCTTCAGACCCTCCATGGCCTTCCTGTGTTCTTGTGAGAAAATTCAGAATTCTTTTTGTTTCTGTGACCTCTACTGTGGGCAGAACTGTTTCCCCCTGAAATTCATATGTTGAAGCCCTAACCCCCAGTAGCTCAGAATAGGACTGTATTTGGAGATAAGGCCTTTCAAGAGGTGAAATTAAGATGAGGACTTCAGGGATGGGCCCTAATGCAGTCTGAGTGATGTCCCAATAAGAGATTAGGACATATGGAGAGCAACACAAGAGGATGAGTGTGCACAGAGGGACAGTCTGGTGAAGTGGCATCTATAGGGTGGCCATTGGCAGGCCAAGGAAAGAAGTTGCTTGGGGGCAAGGGTAAGTATGACAAATCGGAAGTCAAAAATGACATGATTCTCCTAAGAGACTACTGCCAAAGGTGGACCTGTTCCTCCCCTCAAAGTAGTATTTTTAAAACTTTTAAATTATTCATATATTAAAACTCATCTTTTCATATATCTACTCATTCATTCCAATGAATGTTGACCGAGCCCCATTATGCACCAGGCATTGTTCTAGCTGGCAGAGATATGGCCGTGAACAAGGGAGAGGAAGCCAACACTGCCAGTATCTTGATCTTGGACTTCCAGGCTCCAGAATCATAAGAAAAAAATTTCTGTTGTTTCAGCCCCCCAGTCTGTGGTATTTGTATGGGAGGCCCATCACACTAATATCACCTCCCATGTGCACGTGATCAATGCCTCTGGCTTCATACCCCTTCTCCCTCTCTCGCTCTATTCTGGTCACACTAGTGTCTTTCTGCATTTGCCTGGCAGGACCTTTGCACATGCTGCTTATACCCCTTGAAATGATCTGACCTCCAGATCTCCTTATAGTTCCCTCCATTTCATTCAGGTCTCACTTCCAAGTCACCTCCTTTCAGTGGCCATCGCGATCATACCCCACCACTCTCTAACGCATCACCCTGTTTCTTTTCTTCAGAATACTTGCAACTATCTGAAATTTATAGAGCTGGTTTACTTATTTGCTGGAACGAAAGCCCCACGAGAGCAGGCACTTCCTCTCCTTTGTTCACGGCCATATCTCGGCCAGGTAGAACAATGCCTGGTTCATAATGGGGCTTGGTTAACATTCATTGGAATGAATGAATAGATATATGAAAAGATGAGTTTTAATATATGAATAATTCAAAAGTTTTAAAAATATTGCCTTCAGGGGAGGAACAAGTTCATCTTTGGCAGTAGTCTCTTAGGAGAATCATGTCATTTTTGACTTCCGATTTGTCATACTTACCCTTGCCCCGAAGCAACTGACCTCTTGGCTGTGGTGTATACAGTCTCCTCCATCTGAGAAGATTTGTACTGACACCAGCTCTCTGAGGCTTTGATGCCATTACTAATATCATTTTTCTACACCACCATCTCTTTAGCTGAAATGTATCTGTTAGAACAAGGACTCAGGTAGTGAGAAAAAATAGTGCAGGCTTCCACTAACAAAAGTAAAT
Source organism: Nasua narica (assembly GCA_028533885.1). NCBI lineage: Eukaryota > Metazoa > Chordata > Mammalia > Carnivora > Procyonidae > Nasua > Nasua narica. The sequence continues at coordinate 27,938,396 of CM052797.1, read as the reverse complement.
GAAATCTGTCCTTTAAGTGAGCTCTGATGGAAGTGTTGAATCACCATATTGTACACCTGAAGCTAGTATAATGTTGTATGTTAATGGGAATTAAAATAGAAACTTAAGAAAATAAATGAGCTCTAAATGTCTTTATACAGGTGACGAGGCATATAGGCTTTTACTGGGGGTTTCTTTCGTGTCGAGGGGCTTTGAATACAAACTTGCTGAAAGTCCCATGTTTTACCCAGTCTTTAGAGACTATTGACTATTGACCCTAAGAATGAGTTAGAAAGGATCGCTTTAGTCATATGACCATAGCTCTTTTTAAAGGATTGGAAACAGTCATGATTTATTGAGAAAGGTTGAATGATTCCATTTGGGTTGGGAGCAGGGAGGCCTTGTTTATTGTTTGTAAGTGTGTTTGTTTGTTTTGAACAGGGGGATTTAGTTTTAGATGTACTTATTTGGAAGTAAACTTGGGATACTAAAGAAGAGCTATTGAGCAGAAGTTGGAAATGTGAGTATGAAAAGCAGATTAGAGCCAGGAATGGCAACAGGGATAAACTATTGCATTAGCAGAAACAGGTAGTGTGTGGCTTCAGTCCTAGCTAAGAGCCTGTCATGGAACCAGATTCCCATATAGGCTGAATATCAGACCTGAGAATTTTAGGGACATACTGGTAAGATTTACCAATCAATGCCTACCTTTGTTATATTTGTTCTATACCACTAAGGATGATTTCTGCCTAGTATGGAAAACTATTGATTTGTCCCCAAAGAGTTTTATCCCCATTTCTAGACCAGTCCATGCTTGAAAATGGCCTTTGGGTCTACAGAAAAAGAATAACATGAAATCAACATGAAAGTTACCTTTCCTTTGTTTGAATTCTGTTAACACTACTTGAATCACGACTATCTGATGACACTCTAGCTAAAGAGGAATCCAACCTTTGCAAGTAAGATATACTGAAACATTGTGGGATATGTTCAAAACAGCTTTCGTTTTGAAATTTCACTTCTGTGTTTCATTTCTAAGTTGGATATCTTTGTACTTTTCCGGCACCTTATTTCTGTTCTTTGGGAAATTTAGGCTACTGGGTCCTTATGAAAAATGTCTGGGACAGGAATCATGAATAATGTGATACCCATCCATTATATTGCTCCCTTTCAAGATGGCACCATATTTTGGGTGATCACATTGGAACCCTTGTTATCCCTGAATAAGTTTTCCAAGAAAGGAGTGTATTGAAGTACATGACTAAATATTTACATGGTTGGCTCTGATTGATTGGCTGATATTTAGTTACATCACAGCTCATGGGGTGTCTTGTAACACATTTTCACTTTGCTCTTTCAACAATTACTGTTTAAAGGTTCTTTTTGTTAATAATCCCAGAATTTGTATTACGGCTTTTTGATAGATTTTTTTTAAAGATTTTATTTATTTATTTGACAGAGAGAGAGATCACAAGTACGTAGAGAGGCAGGCAAAGAGGGAGAAGCAGGCTCCCTGCTGAGCAGAGAGCCCGATGTGGGGCTCGATCCCAGGACCCTGAGATCATGACCTAAGTCAAAGGCAGAGGCTTTAACCCGCTGAGCCACCCAGGTGCCCGATAGATTTTTAAGAGTAAAGAACCTGGGGCGCCTGGGTGGCTCGGTCATTGGGCGTCTGCCTTTGGCTCAGGTCATGATCCCAGAGTCCTGGGATCAAGCCCCGCATCGGGCTTTCTGCTCGGCCAGAGGCCTGCTTCTCCCTCTCCCACTCTCCCTGCTTGTGTTCCCTCTCTCGCTGTGTCTTTCTCTGTCAAATAATAAATAAAATCTTAAAAAAAATGAAGAGTAAAGGACCTGATGATTCACAGACATGTACCCTGGGGCAAATAATACATTATATGTTAATTAAAAAAAAAAAGAAATACAACACAGAAACTTGAAGAACAAGTTATTTTCTAATATTGTCCTTAAGAAGTTCCTTTAAGAACAGATAAATGATAGATTATCAGTTACCACATGTAAATGAGTGCCATTTACATGTTTGTTCATTTGTTCATTTAAATGTCAAAAATCCTCACTGGAGATCTCATTTATTAATTAAAATTTTAGTGAACTGTTTCCTCGTAAGTTTCTATGATTCCTGGCTCATGTTTAAGATCACTCTTAATCAAAGGAGGTACAATGACTAGTGGATTCCCTGTAGAATCTAATATCATAAAATTTCAGTGTCGTGCAAGAGAAAGCATAAATCTCAAAGAGTACAGATGTAACTACTTATGGTTAAGGAGCAAACTTGTATCTGGCCCCCTGGAGGACGTAGTGTAAAATATAGAGCCGGCTTCTTTTCTGGTCATTTGGTCTTCCTATCATCTAGGTGAGTCCACTCATCCTCACCTTCAGGCTTCAGGCCAACCTGTCTGGGGACTGGTTTTTGCTTTAATATAACCCCATAGGAGATCTCAAGATGAATCAAAGAATTGACTTTCTGGGTGCCTGGTGGCTCAGTTGGTAGAGCATGTGACTCTTGATGTCAAGGTTGTGAGTTCCAGTCCCATATGGGTGTAGAGATTACTTAAAAATAAAATCTTAAAAAAAAAAAAAAAAAGAGTAAAGGACCAGATGCATAGGAAGGAGAGATATTTTGAGAGCCTGCTGAAAATTTCTGGGCTGAATTATCTTTTTTAAGGTATCGGGGTAAAGAATAAATACAATTAAGACCATGAGCAAGCCTTTGTTTAACATGTTGGCTAACGGAGATTCCCTGGCTACGTTAGCAGTGATGATCCCATGCACTGGTTGAAGGAGAAAGAAGACGTGCTTGTTGATGCTTGTGCCAACTAATGTACACCATCATCTTTTTGATTTGTGGAGTCAGGTTTCTGCCAGGTTTGCACATGTAACCTGAAAATGTCATGGGCTTTGCTGGGCTAAGTGATGGTACTGTGTGATGGCCACTCACACTCCCTCGTGAACCCAGATTCTTCTTTGTGGACCATCTTCCCTCTCTCCAGTTGTCCTAACTGCGTAAGTGTGCTAACCGTGAACGGTAGAGCAATGTCAGAAAAAAACAGCAATGTGAGAATAGGAGAGAGGGAGACCGAGTAGACACTCTGACAGCACCCCTAGAAAGGAGATACTTGTCTGAACCCAACATTACAGGGTCTGGTTCTCCCCTGTGGAAGCAGACATTAGATGTTAGTGACTGGGATTACAGGAGCTCTAAATTATTCAGAGTAATTAAATGCAGGTGACCTAAAGAGTCAGGGTAGTTAGTCCCCACGTTCTTCTCCCTGGAGGAGTACGTGTAGGGGAAGCTAGTTAGTATTCTGACTGAAGGGCGGTTATTCTAATGTGATGTGATGGACACGAGCTATTTTGCTGGACAAGGATAACTTAAACAGAAGTTGGCAACTCAGCCCTACTATTTACAACACGCAGCTTTGTGTAATCTCATTAAATTCACAGAACCTCAGTTTTCCTATTTATGAAATAGGGTGGCAGTCGTTCCTTCTACTGAATTGTACTAAGGATTGCATGACATCATATGTAAATGTCATACGTAAATATATAAATATGTGAATGTCAAGCACTAGGGTAGTTACTGATATTATAGCACTTTTATTAAAAGGTCACTTGGCCATTGAATTTGAGCAGAGGCACCTTAAGAGGGCTTAATGTTTTAGAGTCTGATGTTTCTCGTTTCATGATCAGAAAGCTTGTCTCCAAAAAACAGACGTTCATCAGGTTGGCCCGGGACATGCTCTCCCCAGCCTGCAATTGGAGGTAATTCATGTTCCAAGGCCTCCCCTTTCTGAGGTCCCAAATAGACAGCCCCCTTCCACGGATGCAGTCCTTCTGCACATCGTGAATTGCTTTTCATAGACCATCTTCAAAAATAAACTTGGCCAGGTCTTACTTACCTGTTTTGACAAACTTCCTGCCTTTAGGGTGAATTATGATTAATGGGGTCTTACTCATTTTTTTTGTTTTTTTTTGCATTGGCTGTACCAATGTGTGCTTAGAGAGGGCTTTACTCACAGTAATAAAAATAGTCATTATAATATCTGTCATTCATTAAACAAGTATGACATGTCTGCATTGTGCACAGTGCTTTACATGGATTATCTCATTTAATTCTCAGAACAAACCTATGAGGTGGATATTTTCTTTATTCTCAGAGGGAGACAAAGGGGCGTTGAGGGTTGAAGCCACAGCTGGTAAATGATAGAGCTAGTGTTATTGCAAACCTTCACTGCCCCTGTGTTTGGGGGACACGGTTTTCTTTGCATTATAATTTGGGAGCTGCATTTAAAGGGTTTATCCAATGAGTTAGGCCTTTTTATCCTCTCATAGTATTGTTACTCAAATTAGAAAACTTTAAGTGTAGAAAAAAGTACAGAAAACAGTAGAACGTGGTGTACTCACCACTAATATTTACTGCATGCTCCCCTTTGCCCGTATTTAACACAAACGTTTAAAGACACAGAAGTAACTAAACCTGCCTCATCATTTCATCAGTCTCCTAAGCCGAAACCACTACACTGAAGGCAAGGAGTATTTTTGTCTGCACGTTTTTATGGTTTATGACTTGTGTACCTCCCTAAACCATAGATGGGGAATATGTTACATGTTTTTTAAAAATGATGTCACGTTGTATGTTACCTTTTGTGACTTCCCATTGAAATTTGTCTTTGTCGATACATGCAAGCCTAATTCCCTCCTGCCATATACATTCTAGTGTGTAAGCACTTCACAGTTTATCTCCTCCTACACTGATGGGCGTGTGCGCTTTGTTCATTTATTAGCCCCAGTGGATAATGCCTCCTTACACACGCACACTAATCTTTGGTCAGTTATGTGTGTTACAGATAATGTTTTCAAAACCAGGGGTCAGCAAGCTCTTTCTGCACAGGGCCAGATAGTAAATGCTTTCGGCAGGGTGGCCGGCAGGGTCCCTGGTGCAGCTATCGCGCCCTGTCCTTATAGTAGGAGAGTGGCCGTAGGCAGCAGATAGACAAATAAGCAAGGCTGTCTTTCCAGTAAACCTGTGTTCACAAAAAACGGGCAGAGGGCCAGATCATGGCCCAGGGGCTACAGTCGGCTGGCCCCTGCTCTAGCTTATCACTTATCTTTTTGTTTATGAAGCCTTTTTGTTATACTGAACTCTTTATTTGAATGTAATCAAATTTTCTTCTGATCTTTTCCTGTTTGGTTGTGCTTTTATGTCCTTTCAAGATACTCTTTCCTACTGCTTGTATTAAAGATTTGTCCTGTTTATATCTCTAAAAGCTTTCCAGTTTTGCTTTCTACATTTAAGCTTTCAGTCAGCCTGGAATGTATTTCTGCACGATGTGAACTATGAATCCAGTTTTTATTTTCCTTTTCGGGGTCACTCGTCCTAGCCACTGATTGAAGGGTCCGTCTCCCTTCACTGATTTGTCAAACTGTCTCCGCCCAGACCCGTTTGTTTAGCTATACCCCTTGTTAAGTTCTGTGGAAACAACACTAAGCTGCTACCCATTGGTTGCTGTTTACATGAAGAACTGAGCCCGGTTGGAGACCTCTCAGTCGGGCAAAATTTGAGTAGCGCTGTTGAAAGATACTTCCTTAGGATCCTTGCCCAAGGAACAAAGTATAATTAGCAACTTAACCTCATGACTGAATGCTGTCACAGACAACCCCCAGATCTCAGTGGCTTACTGCAATCAGGATGTATTTCTCACACACATCACAGACCAGGGTGAGTAGGTGGTGGATAAGTGGGACCGCTCGGGTCCACAGAGTCACTCAAGGACTTCAGCTTCTTCCACCTTATGGATTCACTGTCACTTGGTGCCTCAGAGACCTCCAGTGGGCCCTCTGCCATAGGACTGCGCATGATGGAAGAGAAAAAGCTTATAGGGTTTGGTGAGAGGTTTCATCTGCAAGGTCCGGAGGTATTGTACATGAGTTCTTCCCACATTCCATTGGCCAGAACTCAGTCAAGTCATGTGGCTGCACTCAACGATGAGAGGTCCTGGGAGATTTAGTCCAGCTAGAAGAAGAAATGGGTTAGGTGAACAACAGGTGAATATAGGTACCCCTTTCATTCAGACCCAGATATGGTTCATAGTTAAGAGCAAGACCAGATTTATTGTACTTCCCCATCTCCCTAGCAACAGAAACAGTGCCTGGCTTACGGGAAGGGTTTAGCGAAGAGGTAGGAAGACAGCAAACAAGCACAGGGGAGGGTAGGAGGGGTCAGGGAAGGAGAGAGGGAAGGTAGATTGACAGGAGAGTGAATGAATGAATGGATGAATGAATAGGGAAGCCCAACAGGTCACTGAGGTGATTGTTGCAGACTTTCATGGAATCTGTCAGTCTACCTTTATGAGGGCGCACGGTAGAGAATTGTGACCCTGCAGGATATCATTTGGTTCCTTAAATGTGATACACCCCAATCTAAGCCCATTGTAGGTAGGACTGGGGACCCACCCTGCTTCTGTGTTTGGGTTCCAGGGGCTAAAGGACTGAATAGGAGGGAACCTTCAGTTCCAGCCGCCAAGCAGAGTGGGATTCCCCAGGCCTAGGGCATGTCCTGGGTCCCAGTGAGCCAGAGGAACGGGCTGGAAGGCTTATGTTCCAAGCCTCTCAGTGGAGTTCTAAGAAGACAGTGTAATGGATGATAGGGCCAGAATCTGAGGCCTCTCAGATAAAACCTTTTTTTCTGCCTCTTCTGGGAGAGCCCATGTTGGAAAAATACCCAAAGTATTGTACTTTGGAGTTATCCGTGGGACCTAAGAAACCATTGCCAATCTGACATTTATATTTGCATGCAGCCCACATTGAGCTATGGGAGCTGCCTTCCAAGGCCCCTTTGAAAGTGCTGGCAGAACCCAAGGTTTTTAAAAGATTGGGTGGGATGTAAATGTTTGGACAGATTCGATTACCTAAGTGTTTGCTGTGTATAAGAATAGTCTGGATAAGCCGCACAAGGGTAGTTCTTAGGGCTGAGAATGAATGTCCAGAGCAGCTGCTCTGGAAGCAACTGGCTCCCTAACCCCTTCACCCCTGAAGCAGACTTGTGGTCCAGAGAATAAGGACCGAGGTGGAGCTGCGGAAGGGAAAAGGGTGTTCGTCTTCGGTGCGCCCATTTCTGTGTACGTACAAGGGAAGTTCGGGCAAGGTGGTAAAATGGGCCTGTTGGGGGACGCCTGGGTGGCTCAGTTGGTTGAGCGACTGCCTTCAGCTCAGGTCATGATCCTTGAGTTCTGGGATCGAGTCCCGCATCGGGCTCCCAGCTCCATGGGGAGTCTGCTTCTTCCTCTAACCTTCTGTCCTCTCATGCTCTCTCTCACTTTCTCTGTCTCTCAAATAAATAAATAAAATCTTTTAAAAAAAATGTGCCTGTTGGGAAATTTGCTTTTCTTTAAGATTCCAAGAGAGAGGCTGCCTGTGAAAGGGGGCAGCCAAGTAGTTGAGGACTAGGGACGGTCTGGTTTCAAGTCCTGGACCCACCACTTAGCTCTGATATTTGACAAATGGCTCAACCTCTCGGAGCTTTCTTTTCCTCCTCTACACTCATGGGGGAAACCATAGTGCCTGCCTTCATAGGGTTCTTACGGTGTTAAGTGAGATAGGCCACCTCAAGTGCTTGAAGACAAAATGTCTGCTTATGTCCCAAAGCCCTTCCAGAAAATTCCAGGAAATACTTTGACCTTAATCCCAGAGTAAAACTGCTCTTTCTTAAAGCATTTAAGAAAAGAGAACGTTGTTTCTTCCTCAGCATTTTTCTTTGTCCTGGTTCCACAGTGCCCAGTTGGTGGTGGTACCCCATTAGAAATCAGCTACGGTGGCCCCGAATATGAGTTTTGCTAGGTTATTGGTGAAAGCTTGTTTTGTCCACAAATGACAAACGTGATCAAACAAAGGTGAGCATGTGCTTTATTATAGGACTTCTCAGAGCTTTTACTGTACTAATGTGGATTATAGATTTTTAAGAGGACGGTATAGTAAGTAGACTTTACTAAAAGGGTCACAGAACCATTTTTAAATGTGGAGGGATTTTTCACAGCGTTCTATTGGTGCTAACATTGTTGAGGAAGTGCTTTGGGAAATGCTGACTCAGGGCTTCATGTTTGCTGAGCTCAAAGTTGGCTGGGTCCCCCCCCAGATGAACTCCCAGTTTCTCGAAGTTGGCCTTTGAATGAATCACCTTCCCACATCAGGTGAACTGCGTCAGGGTCATTCTGCTGTCACTCATAATAACCACATCATAGTCTAACGGGATAATTCCGTAATGCCTTACATTTGGTATAAGATTTGAGTTCATAAAACACTTTTGTATATTTGGAATGTACTAAAGACCATCAGTTTTCCCAGACTGGAACAACCTCTAAATTATTTTTGAATGTCTCTGTATTGCAGCAAATCCCCTTCTCCCAAGCTCTTCCCTTTTCCTATTTCCATGGGAGGGGGGGCACCTTCTAGCAGATGGGACTCTCTTTTGCAGCCCCAATTTCTCCCCTTCCCAAAGGTCCCTGATATAATAAGCTTTAAAATAGGGGCGCCTGGGTGGCTCAGTTGGTTGAGCATCTGCCTTCAGCTCAGGTCATGATCCCGGGGTCCTGAGATGGAGCCCCACTTTGTGCTCCCTGCTCAGTGGGGGGGGGGTCTGCTTCTCCCTCTCCTTCTGCCCCTCCCTTAGCTCACATTCCTGGCCTTCTAACAGACTACCATCCATCCTGGATTGGTAAAGAGACAGACGGCACATAAAAGAAGATCTGAAGGGGCCCCTGGGTGGCTCAGTAGATCGAGCGACTGCCTTCGGCTCAGGTCATGATCCTTGAGTTCTGGGATCCAGTCCCACATCGGGCTCCCGGCTCCACGGGAAGTCTGCTTCTTCCTCTGACCTTCTCTCCTCTCATGCTCTCTCTCACTTTCTCTGTCTCTCAAATAAATAAATAAAATCTTTAGAAAAAAAAAAAAGAAGATCTGAAGAACCAGGAAACTTTCTCCTGGAATATCACTAGACATTTTGTTCTACAACATACCTTACCCCGGGTTTTCAGAAAGTATGAGATTACTCACTGCTGGCAGTAGCTCACCCTTGACTTTAGGTGAAACCAGAAACCTTATTACGTGACACTGAATCATGGAGTGAGAAAGTCATTCTTTCCAGTTCTCTTTCAACCCCATGCTACATCTTTTTTTAACATCAAGAAAAATGCCTCAGTTGGGTACCAGTCACGCCTTTAACAGTTCTCAAACTGGGCCAGCCTTTGGGAGTACCTTGCTAGGATTTACCAACTCTGCTGGGTTTCTTTTGTATTTATTTTACTGTGACCTTTCCCTGATGGAAAGTGACATAGGTCTTCCATCTACCATGGTAAGATAACATTTTTCTTGAAAATTAATTTTGAAAATTTTGGACATATAGAAGTCCGTGTGATGGCAGAAAATGGTGAAGGTTGGAGCTGCTCTCATAACAGTTGCCATGTCACCTTCAGAATTTGGCCCCAAATATGGGGCGTGTCATTTCACAGATGAGCAAACAGACTTGGAGCCATGAAATGGCTTTGATTCGTTATTTGGCGAAGATGGCCAGAGCTGGGACCACGATCTTCTGAATCTCCGTGAATCCTCATTAAATCCTCTATATCCGCCCTTTGCACTACAACAGAAGCTTAAAGTAGTCTATTACAATAGTTTTTCCTCTCCCCACAGCATTTTGTAATCATATTCCAAGAATAGATTAGAACTAAAGTATTAAAATATTAAAAACAGCTATGAATGTAAAATAAATGTAAATGTAATAAATGTAAAACTGAAATAAATGTAATTGCATTCTTTTTTTTAAGGATTTTATTTATTTATTTGACAGAGAGAGGTCACAGTTAGGCATAGAGCCTGGGCAGAGAGAGAAGTGGAAGCAGGCTCCCTGTTAAGCAGGGAGCCTGATGTGGGGCTCAATCCCAGGACCCTGAGATCATGACCTGAGCCAAAGGCAGAGGCTTAACCCACTGAGCCACCCAGGCACCCCAAGTGTAATTGCACTTAAAATGCTTTAACATCAGATGATAACTTTTAAGTGAAAATATTTAACCGAAAAACAGCTGAAACAACTTAAGACCCATTAAAACAACAAATGGGCAAATTTGAGCAAAGTTGAAAAGAATCTTAAAATATTATAGTCAACTTAATATGGGCAAAAAAAATTACTTTCTTAAAACCCTGAAAAGTAGCTAAAACAAATAGAAGCCAGAGTCAACAATTGCGAATGTGAATAACAATCAAAGCCCGTTAGAACGAAAGGGCAAATTTAGAACTGAGTAAAGTGATAACATAGATTTCTTTTTTGGCTTTTAATATGGGTCAGATTAAGTTGAAATCGGGGTTGGAGTTTATTAAAATGCACTTACTAATGGTTTTTAAAAATCCACTTCAAGTCAGGTCAGTGTTGTGGAATTCTGCCTGGAAGGCATGGGGGACTTTTTAGGACCTTGGAGAGTTTGTACCCCTATTCTGCCTGATTTCTACCTCTTGGCTCACTTGCCGGCCGAGAGGGTTTCCATGAAGCAAGGAGACCGGGAGGCTGAGATTGTAAAGAGCTGACAAACTCAGGGCCTGCTGGAGAATATTTGGTCATCAGAATCATCCATGGAGAAGAAGGGTCAGGAAAAAGCGAGGAAGTTTAGTTCGGGGAACAGAAATAACTTATTAAGACTGATGAGTCATTGTGATCTCCTCTTGTTTTAAGATTTGCAACCCTGTCTGTTTCAGGTGGTCTAAAAACACAAAAGTATTAGTTATCAATGCATGACAAATTATCCCCAAGCTTAGTGTCTTCTGACAAAATTTCTGTGCGTCCGGGATTAATCAGTGCTCGGCCGACTGGTTCTGGTTGGTGTCACTCAGGCGATGGCAGAGTCCGAAGTTGGCCGGGGCTGCAGTCATCTGAAGGCTTGACTGGGGCTGGGGAATAAATGTCTGAAGTAGCTCACTCGTGGGGCCGGCAGGTACCCTGCTGGTGGTTATCAGTCCCTCTGCACTGGGGCCTCTCCACTGGGCTGCTGAGTATTTTGCTCACATGGTTGCTGGCTTTCCTCACAGAAGGCAGTCAAAGAGGCTGTGTGGAAGGTGCAATACCCATAATGCCCTCGTCTGGGAAGGCGTAAACGGTTACTTTATTATTCTCTGTTGGTTACACAGACAAGTCCTGATTCAGGACTGGTCTGGAGGCACTGGTCGTGGAGGCCGCTGGAGAGGCTGCATACCACAACGAAGAATTAAAGATCACAAAGAGAGCAGAGAAACCCCATGTTTGCTCTCTCCAGCCCTGCAAGGGACGGAGGCCTATGAGTTAGACAAATGGTGGCAGCTTGGAAAAGGGGAAAGAAACAGCTAAATCCCAGTGAGGTCAGTTGAAAAGGAGACGGGATTGTTTAGACAACCAGCGAGGAGCTGAGGGGGAGCAGAGAGGGATGGGAAGTGAGGCAGTTGGAATACTCTGTTCAGGTCTCAGATTCCCTGAAAACCGGCTGCAGGACTTCAGGCCGGTTTGGGCCCCAGGAAGGTCATCTTGTGCTGAAAGCTTTGGGCTTTGGGTGCCATAGCAGTTCCTTGCAGTGAAGTTGAGTGAGTGTCCCTGGTGGCAAGAGGAAACCTTGTTGGTGGAAAGAAAGATTGAGGATGAAGCAACAGGTATCAAAGGCTCTGCTGTTCCCTCTGGTTTTAGCCCAAGGCGAACAATAATCTGATTCCTAGAAACACGCACAGAGCCCTTTTTCTCATAAAGAATATACTTTTGATAGGAACTTAAAAAAAATGCAGGTAAGTAAGAAGATGGAAGTAATCTGTAACCCCACTACTCAAAGAAAATGATGGTTTCTATTTTTCCCGGTGACTATATGTATCTCACCATCCGTGTTTGTGTGTGTGTGTGTGTGTGTTGGCTTTGTGTGTATGTGTTTTTTCCAAAGTAGTATCATATGCCTCTGCAGCCCACTTTTCTCATGTAATACTCATGTTTAATGCATCATGGTTTCTCATGTTCAACGTTGATCTCTGTCATGGATGATTCTACTGTAGAAGTGTTTCTCAACCAGCATGAAATTTTAATACAGACACACTGTATATCTGTTTATATATTGTCGTCCTTTGGAAGGAGCAAATAATTATAACATCCAAGGGTTTTTTTTTTTTTTACCTCCAAAGAACAAATGTTTGCCCCTTTGCCACCGCATACCCTGTATAACATTGTCTGTAACTTCATGGTGTTTCATTATATGAGTGTATAATAATTTATATAACATCCCCCAATACTGAAAATGTCTTACTTGTTCTATATAACGTTGCAACAAACTCTTCACACACATTCAGGTATCATTTCTCTCATGCAGAGGGTTTGCTTTTTTCCATAGCCTCCATCCAGTGTGATCTCCCCCTTTCCTTTTGACTTTAACACTGTGAGTTTTCTCTTCATTCTTCAGTTCAGTAGTGCATGAGTGTGCCTACCTGGTGCCAGCCAGTCCTGAGGCTGGCACTGGTAATAGAGAGATGAGTGAGAAGCCAATTTTATATGTCCAAAACCCATGTCACTGGAAGGAAGCAAACAAATGTGAGGAGCAAAAGAGGCGGGGAACTTGGGTGCCCAGAGAAGTCCTCAGAATGGTCTTAAGGGGTTCCAACATGGGTTATGACATAGCTCCAGTCCTCGTTGGAACTCAGGTCAGGGCATAAGATCACATGATTTGTGATTGTTGCAAACCTCAATTTCCACATTAGTCAAATGGGCTAACAATACTGACTGCACGGGAATTTTTTTTTAAAACCTTCTGCAGTTGGGGCTCAACTGCTGAAATCACAAGCCCAGAGCATAGGAAAGTCAGAGGAAATGCATATTAGAGCCCATTTGACTCCTGAGTGTGACACTAATTAAACAAAAAACTCTCTAGATACCCTGGGTAGCTTGTCTAGAGGGACACTGTGAGTTTATGATGACATCAAAGCTAGAAGGAAATAAAGATTTTCACTGGGAACTCTTGTCCCCTTTCACCCCTGAGTAATTCTAATGATATGCATGTAAAATACATTATGGCAAACCCTCTAACAATTTCTGCCTCAGTAATAAATGTTGCATTCTAGTAGAGCAAGAACATCTGCTTAATAATTTCATGCAACTGCTCTGCAGAGCTGCCAGGGGTAGAATTTGATCAGTTGGGCGTAGCATGAAGCAGATAGCGTGGGAGAAGGAAGGACACAGTTTGAACCTAGATTCAGCCACTGTTGTGACCTGGGGCAAGTGGTTTAACTTCTCCAAGCCTCAGTATCCACATCCACAAAGTGGAGATAAAAATGATATTCATATACCATACAGGGTTGTTGTGAGGATTCAGTGAGTCAATGCATGTCAAGGGTTTAATGTTAATTCCTGCTCCAGAGCCAATATGTGGTCCAGAGCAAACGGTCAAAAAATTGTAGGTGATGATGATAGTGGGAGTGATGTTGATGGTGGTGGTAGTGGTGGTGATGGTGGTGGTTGTAGTGATGATTGTGGCGGTGGTGATGATGGTTGTGGTGGCAGTGATGACGGTGGTGGTGGTGGTGATGATGACGGTCATGATGATGATGGTGTTGGTGATGATGATGATGTTGGTGGTGGTGATGATGGTGGTGGTGGTGATGGTGGTGGTGGTGATGACAACAGTGGTGGTGGTGATGATGGTCATGATGATGATGATGGTGGTGGTGGTGATGATGATGATGGTCATGATGATGGTGTTGGTGGTGATGATGATGGTGTTGGTGATGGTGGTGGTGGTGGTGATGACGATGGTGTTGGTGATGATGGTGATGTTGGTGGTGGTGATGATGGTGGTGGTGATGGTGATGATGATGTTGATAGTGGTGGTGGTGATGGTGATGTTGATGATGTTGATGGTGATGGTGGTGGTAATGATAATGGTGATGATGATGGTGATGTTAGTGGTGATGATGGTGTTGGTGGTGATGATGATGGTGGTGGTGGTGGTGATGATGATGGTGTTGGTGATGATGGTGATGGTGGTGGTGGTGATGATGGTGGTGGTGGTGATGGTGATGTTGATGATGTTGATAGTGGTGGTGGTGATGATGATGTTGATGATGGTGATGATGATGGTGGTGGTGAAGATGATGATGGTGATGTTAGTGATGATGATGGTGGTGGTGGTGATCATGATGGTGGTGGTGGTGGTGATGACAATGGTGTTAGTGATGATGATGGTGGTGGTGGTGGTGATGACGATGGTGTTGGTGATGATGGTGATGGTGGTGGTGGTGGTGATGGTGATGATGATGTTGATAGTGGTGGTGGTGATGGTGATGTTGATGATGTTGATGGTGATGGTGGTGGTAATGATGATGGTGATGATGATGGTGATGTTAGTGGTGATGATGGTGTTGGTGGTGATGGTGGTGGTCGTGGTGGTGATGACGATGGTGTTTGTGATGATGGTGATGGTGGTGGTGGTGATGGTGATGTTGATGATGTTGATGGTGGTGGTGATGATGATGTTGATGATGGTGATGATGATGGTGGTGGTGAAGATGATGATGGTGATGTTAGTGATGATGATGGTGGTGGTGGTGATCATGATGGTGGTGGTGGTGGTGATGACAATGGTGTTAGTGATGATGATGATGGTGGTGGTGGTGATGATGATGGTGGTGGTGGTGATGATGATGGTGTTGGTGGTGGTGATGATGATGGTGGTGGTGGTGGTGATGATGGTGGTGGTGGTGATGGTGATGTTGATGATGTTGATGGTGATGGTGGTGAAGATGATGATGGTGATGATGGTGTTGTTAGTGGTGATGATGGTGGTGGTGGTGGTGGTGGTGATGGTATAGTGGTAGTGGTGGTAATTGTGACAGTGATGATGGTGGTGGTGTGATGGTGATGATGGAAAAGTGAAAACTGTATTGCCAGTATAGGAGTGTTTTCTGGTATTGCAGCTGTAGCTGAGATGCAGGAAAGGGAAAAAGTACAGCAAATTCTTTTTGGACAGCATGGAAATCCTTCGGCAATGGGAAAGCATAGAGGGAGGAGAGGGGGGGAAGTGGAGAGACCGAGAGCAGCATTTTGCCCCTGACCCTTGATGGCTCTGTGGTGTGTAGTCTCTGTGATCCTTGATTGTCCTCCTTGAAATGGGAACAGGACCTTCCCTCAGACTGCAGTGATGGTTAAGGAGCGAGTGTGTGTGAAAGCAGCTGGTGGTGGGTAGACCCAGTAGACATTAGTTGTGTTCATGAGCAGCATATTCACTTAACAACTTGAACACTCCTATGGACCACTCTTTTTATTCCATTTCCTCCCTTTAAGTGTTTATGGTGGCCTTTTATTTGTCCTGTGAAATCCATGAATTCCAATGCCTGTGGAGGGGCTCACAGTATCTAGCCATCCACCATTGTTTCAAGCAGCTCTGGCCAATCCAGATCTTAGCCTTCCTCCACCAGATTCTGGTCACCTCCCTCAGGAAGCTCTCCCTGACTGACCTGACGTACCTAGAGCTCGCTTTCTTGGGACTTTTTAAATCACACAACTTGTAAATCAATTCACTAATACTTTACTATGCTAAGTATGTATATTTACTTTATACATGTTTGTTTTGTCTCCCTAAAAAATTAGAGCTCTACAAAGTTAAGAGTTCTGTTATATTTATTTTTTGAATCTCAGCTGCTTTCTCTTAACCCCACATCTCAACACCCCCCGCAATCCTTTATAGTGTAATGCTGAACATATAATGGGCATTCAGGGGCACCCAGGTGGTTCATTCATTAAGCGTCTGCCTTCAGCTCGGGTCATGATCCCAGGGTCCTGGGATCGAACCCCGTATCGGGCTCCCTTATCAGCAGGCAAGCCTGCTTCTCCCTCTCCCACTCCCCGTGCTTGTGTTCCCTCTCTCGCTGTCTCTCGTTCTGTCAGATAAATAAATAAAATCTTTAAAAAAATGGGCATTCAATAAATAAAACCATATTTGGATTCTTTTTTTATAAATCCTTTTTGTCTTGCTGCTTTTTCTTCACCTCACTCTCCGTATCAAGTGCCTTAAAATATACACGAAGACAACCTTTTATGTTTATATATTTAGTGACCTGCTTGTGAAAATAAATGTGTTACAGTGTGGGGCCTGGGACACCTGATACCACCATTTGAGCCTCAGAATATATTAATTAATTCAGCCGTGTCTCTGAAGAGAATGGCGATTTCTCAATTTCAACAAACATACTGTGGCGAATACAGCCTGTACTTACTAAAATGAAGAATAGGACAAAAAAAAGTATGGCTACTCTCTTAATGGCCTTGCTGATTGGCCGTGCATCCTCCTCCCCAAACCCCGTTATGATCTGACTCTGAAAACACTGAGAGCTCTGGCTCAAGGGCGAGGCCTCGGTTCCAGGGTTGCATTTGGCTGTGGGATCCCCGGCAACCCCTCTGCCACCAGCAGACTCTGCAGTGTATTTTTGTGCTCTTTCAGGTTTATGCCTCCCCTTCTTATTTCTTTCTCTTTTTAATTTAGTCTTCAATCATACGTCTGGCCATCTGTGTGAATGCTAGTGGCCATTGGCGTATTTATTGCAGCCCAGGCAAAACCCCTCTGTCTGATTCTCTTAGAAGACATCCTTGGCCGCACACCTTGATGGGAAGAAGGGAAAAGGTTAATCTCGCTTTATTTCGGTCAGGGCTTTGTTCTCCCCTACCTATCAATAGTCAGTTCCAGCCTAAAGCTTATCTTTGCCCTCTTGACTCGTTTGCTCATTTATTCGGTCAGTCTGCCACTTAATAAATATTTATCATGTTGTCGACTCTGAGGCAGGTGCTAATCTGGGCTCTGGAGCTAGAACAGTGAATAGAAGCGATAATGCCCTCCTCCCCGGGAGCCAACATTCTAGCAGGGGAGAGAGAACAACATACCACGCTGGCTTTTTTCAGTTGGAACTTTTTTTAAACTCTGAACCTTGGAAAAAGTCCACTTTCCATGGGCTTATTAAATATGCTGAACCAGACATTGCTGCTGCTTACTGGAGATCAGGGTTCAACAGACTTCAGCTCCGTGACCCAGAGCTTTTGATTTTATGATGTATAAAACAAAACAAAACCAAAAAACTGATGGCCTTCTGCAGATGTCCCATCGGATTTGTTCACTGTGTTTCGTCAAGGCAGTGAGGTGTCGTGGTAAAAAAAAAAAAAAAAGGCAGCTTTAGGGTTCCAGTCACTTCTGTTCCCTGGGCCTCAGCTTCTTCCTCTGTAAAATGGCGGGATAGGATAATATGTGTGGTTCTCTCCAGCTCTCCAGTCTGATGCCTCTGGTCCTGCAAGATCAAGATCCTTTTTCCTGAAGAGCGCTCTGTCTTATTTTAGCTGAAGGCACAGCTGACAGACAGCAAGCCTCCGTTAAGATGTGTCACCATGAAAACGTTGGCTGCCCTTTGGACGTAACTGCTGGTGCTGGGGCCCAAAGTTAAATTTAGATAAAAATCAGTTAGGAGCTAAAAATAGTCCTGGTTTTCCTGACAGGTTGTATTCATCATCATGGGAGGAAAAATAAGGAGCTGGCTGCCTGGCGACAGGGAGTGGGCCAGGCCGAGTGTGAGTTCAGGCCGAGGCTAGAATCTCACTGACTTGAAAGGCCAGAGCCGCATCCTGGGAAATCGAAGGCAGAGCGTGGGAGGCTTTGGCCTGTGGAAAGTTCAAGTTAGAGAGAATGGTGGCGGGGCCTCTGAGTGACCCACACTGCCCAGAGCTTCTAGAAGGTTCTTCTGGGGACTCCTGTTCAGATTGAAACCCAGGCACTTCCTTTGCAGTCTCCTTAATCAGTTGCCTTAAAAGAGATTTTTTGGCCGAAAGGCATATTTTAATTGAGCAGAGAGGTGACAGTTGGGTTGATGTCATGTCCTGAAACACGCCATCTTGGCAGGCAATATGGCGGACCTGAGGTAGAACTCCAGTTCTGCTCAGATGACATGTGCAGCTCTGCCTTTCTGAGCCTCAGATTGTGACATTAAGGTAATGCCACTTACCTGACAGGGCCATTGACATGATTTCATGGGATGATTTATACAAAGGGCTGGGTTTTGTACTGAGGACATTTTAAGTGCTCAGTATCATTGCTAGTAGTATTATGCCCTCCAGGGCCACATGGGGGGTGCCCGCAGCTGCCCCCAGGTACACCCATGAGGAAGACTCTTGGTGTATGGGGTCACTCAGTCTTGGTTTCAGCTGTGCCCCCTACTTGCACACTATATGACTTTGACTAAACTCATCTGAGTCTTAGTTTTCATTTCTCAGAAATGGGTACAACACAGTTTTTGTAAGATTATTGTAAGAAGTACATGAGCTCAGCCTGCACAGTAAACACAGGGAGTGGTACATTGTTATGGCTAATAGAGTAAGCTTTAGAGTTAGACTGAAGGGTGCCTGGGTGGCTCAGTCAGTTAAACATCTGCCTTTGGCTCAGGCCATGATCCCAGAGTCCTGGGATCGGATCCCGCATCTGGCTCCTTGCTCAGTGGGGAGCCTGCTTCTACCTCTGCCTGCTGTCCTTCCTGCTTGTGCTCGCTCTCTTGCTCTCTCTGACAGATAAATAAATAAAATCTTTAAAAAAAAAAGTTAGACTGACTTGTTAAAATCCAGGCTTGACCCGTTCCTAGTTGGAAGGCCTTGGGAGAATTGCTTCACCACTCTGAACTTCAGTTTCTTCCTCTAGAAGATGGAAATGATCATAGTACCAGCCATCTAGAGTTGCTGTGAGAGTCAGATGCCATAACGAGGTAAATCAGTCAGCCCAGTGCCTGGCGTGCAGCAAAGCCCTCACTAACTGTTCGCTCTTTCCTTCCTGCCCCCTCAGTTCTTCGGGGACCCCCTTGAAGAGAGTGCTCCTGCACTGTGTTCCTTCAGACCTCAAATACCGTTTTACAAACCCACTCTCTTTCTCTCTCTCTCTCTCACTTTCTCTCTCTGTCTCTGCTGCAGCTGTCACTGGGCCATTGTCGTTGGCTGCCAAGAGCGAGAGGGAGGCTAGTTCGGTGAGTAACTTAAAATAAAACAGACAGCCGTTGACACATTAGAGGTTGGAACGGCACAGACCCTAACTAGCCTGCGTAGCGGGCGTCGCTGTGGTCTGGCCCTGGCCGTGCTCATTTGCTCCCCCACCTGTGTGTCTTCTGGGGTCGAGTCAGAGAACTGAACTTGACCCTGCACTCCTCTCAGAGGCCTCAGGCCGGCCAAGCTGTTTGTCTCCCCTTCCTTCCCTCTGCTACAATCATTTAGACCGCGTTGATTGGTTTTCCTGCGGTGGCGTTTGGGCGTCTCCCCAGCCACCTAGGTGTTTGGCCGGGGATGGTGACGGAGGGGTGGCTGCCCTTCATCGGGCTGCTCCTGGCACTGGGGAAGCAGCTTTGAGATCTCCGACTGGGGCAGGCCAGGAAAATTTGGACGCGGACACACGAATCCTTGGTTTCATCTGAAGACAGTCGGGTCTTAGGCGGCCAGATCGCTGGGAAGAAATGTGGCTTTGCCTCTGAACTCTGTCTTTGGGGAAACTTGGAGTTATCAGCCTCAGCTGGCTCCCACTCAGAGTGGATTAACTTTTATGAAATGATTGTCTCTGAACACACTTACTAAATGCAAAAACCTGCTGTGGCTCCGCGGGGCCCCGGGGGAGGGGGGCTGAACCACAGAGGCACGGATGGCTCTGATGCGCTCTGGCGTTGGGGCGGCGGGAGGGGGAATCCCAGCCTCAGATGCTGAAAACCTAGGCTTTGGTCTTGGCCCACCGCTAATCAGCTGTGGGACCTGGGGAGAGGTGAAGGCCTTCACAGAGCCCCATCTCTGCCATTTGGGTTCACATGAAGAGCCGATACCGAATCATGTCTCTTTCCTCAACCCCTGTGTGACACTGGGCTTGCACTTGTCCCTTGAACTTCAGCCTCGCCGTCTGTAATACAGTGATAATAAGATCGTGCTGGTCAGACTCTTGCAAGAAGCAGACACAAAGACAGGATTAAATATGCAAGGAATTTTATTCGGGGAAATGAGTAGGCTAGGAGAATGGTCAGACAGCAATGCAGATGTGTCCTTGGCTGAAGGAGAGTCGGAGGGAAGGTTCGGGGGAAGAGTCCTAGATTTCCAAGGAGGGTTCAGCAAGGCCATATGGGGGAGCCCCGGAGTCAGAGTTGGCTATCAGAGACATCCATACCTTCCGGGAATGGACTTGTCTGGGTACCCGTGCTGAGTTCGGCCCCTGGGGAGCTCAGCCCTGCTGGGGTCAGCCCTCGGCCCCTGGGGACCTCAACCGAGTGCCAGTGCTCACTTCCTTGATGGAATTCAGAGCCCAGCAGCTGGGCTGTTTACTCGGTTATGCCCCCGGTAGTTGGAGGTCCTCACAGGACATTCATTCTCACAGGAGCCACAAACGGTACACCGTCTGGTGGCTGTGAGGGTCCGAGGTCAGAGATGTGGCGATCGTCAGGTCTCATTTTAAGGGTGGCTACAGGGGCACAGATAAACGCATGGGTGGAAACTCGTGGCTGTACGAGGTAGCAGGAACAACACCAGGCTTGGAAGCAGGGGGCCCGGGAGGAGGGAAGGAACCTGCTCAGGGTCGTTTAGATTACTTCTTAATTTAATCTTTTCCACAAACCCGGGGACGTTGGGCACCTGAGGTGACAAAGTCAGAATGTACAGTGCCTGGGATTTGAAACCCGGTTCAAGTCTGGTGACATTGATATTTTAGACCCAGTGGCTGTCACAAGGTTAAGGTGGGGGGTCATTATCCCTGATGGCAGCTGGGATTTCTGTCTGTTTTGTCTGTGCTATGTAATCAATACCTACAACTTGCCTGCTACACGGAAAGCTCTCAGTAAATGCTGGAGGGATGAATCCATTGACCAAAACTGTTGGCTTGGGGCCCAGTCTAGCTCTCCCAGATTCCATTTGAGTCCCCCCACTCCCACCCCAGTAGGCCTCCCTAACGGTGGTGTTCCTAGGGGCAGCTAGGGATGTTTGGGTGAGAGGGACATCTTCCTTCTTGGCTGGCTGCAAGGTCATGGAGGAGAAAGCCCTTACCTGGCCTTGTGCTTTCTGCTTCAAGAAGCAAGGTATGTGTGGTACGAGCTTTAGCAGGTCAGCCCAAGAACCCGAGCTTCCTTCCTCCGGGGTCTCCGGGCTTAAAGAGCATCAGGAGGAGTATACCAAGGCTCAGCTTTCAGATCAGGTATGATCTCTGTGGGGTGGGTCCCCACCGACCCAAAGCCCCCCTGTGACCATGCTTGCGACCACGAATGTGTTGTGGGAGTGGGAAAGGGCCCACCAAGTTTCCAAACAGCTGCCCATGTTCGCTTCCCATTTCCGGTGTGTGGGCCTCTCCGACTTGAGTTTCCCACCCTCAACATGTTGTCATTAGACTGAGCCTTTGTTTTTTTCTTGGCCCTGCGCCTTGTCATTCTGGCATCTACAATTTCGGACAGGAAAAGTGTGGGTTTGAGTGGCTGGCAAGTGGTACGCTGCAGAAGGGCAGTTGTATGAGGGGACATTCCCATGGCCTCGGTGTGGGCATTTCTATTTTCCCAAGAATCAGCCAGGCCGAGGGACTAGACATTGTGCTAGACATCACTGAGGACACACAGTAAGTCTCGGGTCAAACTTGACTCAGCACTCTTTCCCTTTCAGTAGAGGTAAGTCACACTGGCATCAAACATCCGTTGCTTAAGAGGGCACCAAAGAGACACACACTTTTCTTCTTTTCAGGGCTTAGTCGATTCTTGTTGGGAAAGTGTGGACTTCAGCGGCAGAACATCCCGGCTTCTGCCTTCCTTCCCCTCCCACCCATTGTCCTTTATCCTCAACTAACATTTCTCTCCCTTTTTATGGCAAATATGTGGAGCTCAGAGATGAGGAAGACACAACCTCTGCCCTCAAGAAGCTCGCAGCCTCCCAGCCTGCCTTTTCGGTTGTGAATTCAGCTGATGAAAGTTTTTAAAGAAAGGCAGTCTTTTTTCAGCTTTAGGATTCACAGTATGGAAGAAAGAGTGATAAGACACGTCCAGTAAACAGGAAGCCAGAGTAGTATGTCAACAACTGGAACAGTGATAGAGTGAGAACGCAGCTAGCTCTTTTCCGTAGAATGGTCCAGGGCATATTCATGTGGGTCATTTCTTGTCATGACATAGGACATGTGACAAACAAGGGGAATTCGCCCCTTGCACATGGCGAAATGGAGTTAAAAGATGTCTTCAGGATCCTAGCTTTAAAACTACCATATGATCTCTCTAGAACTTTTCTCCAAGAGAGTCAGCAGCAGCCTTTCTGAATTAACAGGTCATCGAAAAGTTTGGGGATTAAGCGTGAGAGTGCATATGAGGCATTTGGCGTATTTCCTGGGCACTAAGCACCCAGTAAAATTGGTAACTCTCATTTTTATTATTTTCTTCATCATTCTTGTTGTTTTCTCACTCCCCAGCTCTGGGGGCAGGTGGTGCAAGGCTGTTAACCCAGGATCCATGGAGAATCCCCGAGGGCTGGGATTGGCATTGGCTAAGTCTATGGCCAAATACTGGCCCATGGGGGCAAATGATTCAGCAGGCCAGGGTCTGACCCAGGCCTGGGAGAAGAAACACAATAGCTTCCCTCTCCAGTTCTCCGAAATTAAGCCCTTGCCATCATCTGGATTTGTTGCTAGATAGATTTGTGGCCCTCTCAGAAGTGTCCCCAGATAGGGTAGATGGATAAGAAGGAAAATGTCTTCTCCTCTTAGAAGGAAAATGTCTATTCTTCTTAGAAGCTGTGTTGTCCATCCGGGGAAAAGGCAGAATACGTAACAAAGTCTGCCGCTTTTTGAAGCTGCACGTTCAGAAATAGAATGTGGCTAAGTGACAGACTGCGGCAGATGGGCCTGGGCTGCCCTGGGTTTGCGAAAGGCCCTCCTTCTTAAGCAGAATTAATAGAGCTCAGGTCCTGGGAGGCTGAGAGCACTCTTGGCATGCAGCTGTCCTGTGACTCTTGCTACATTCATCTGGGAAACATGTTGGATCTAAGAAATGAGTTTTGGATTCTGGGTCATGTTAACATCAGAGTCATCTTTGATTAATTAAATGAGACAATACGTACGAGGTGCTTAGAGCAGTGCCTGGCACACAACTCACATTCACTTGATGCAAATCATCAACAGCACCGGCATCTTCTTTTAATTGATGGCTCTTTGCTGAAGTCTAGGTCGTTGGGCTCAGATATGGTACTTCAATGAAACAGAACTTCCCACTCTGTTTAGGATTTGAATGAAGTCTTCGCTTCCTCTTACCCCATGAGGATGTATTTGTATAATCCTCCTCTCCTAGCATCTAGACTCCCATCATGGCAAGTAGATTTCATCTGGGGCTATGTGGACTCCTTTCTGAGAGTTCTAGGACTCCAGGCTCAGAGGAAAAGTATGGAGTAATTGATTAGTGATGTCTGTCACAGGTGTGGGAAAGGAAAGGAGTGGATGCCCTGCTTTTGCCATCTCTCACTAAACAAAGGAAAGTGAAGGCCTAGCCTTGGTGAAAATGAGCATAAGGCTCATTTCTGAAGATGTTGCCATTCTGGCAAGCAGCTGAGACCTGCACAGCTGTTTATCTTCCCGGTCATGTTTCTGGTTTCTGGCTGTTTGTCTTTTAACAAGAGGTCAGTGATCGAGGGCTCCGCCACATCTGCAGGGAGTTTCCTGCAGAATTAGGATGTGTAAAATAAACCCCCGAAATCAAAGCCCTAAGCAGATGCTGGAGATTGTTTCCCACTTGAGGTCATCCTTCTTCTCGAAGGGCATGGGGGGTGGGTTGTAGAGGAATGGTGTGCAAAGCCAAACTAAGGAGCTCAACTGTAACAAAGCACAATCAATAAAGAGAAAAAAAAGAATTCTTCAATTTCGGCAAAATCACTTCAGTGGATGGCCTTTCCATTGCGATCCATTAGGGCAGAGAAATAAAGCTATGGCTGCTGTATTCCCAACACGTGTGAGACACGCATACGCACACTACCTCCGTCTCCCACAGATGC
The DNA here is from genome assembly GCA_028533885.1 of Nasua narica. Taxonomy (NCBI): domain Eukaryota; kingdom Metazoa; phylum Chordata; class Mammalia; order Carnivora; family Procyonidae; genus Nasua; species Nasua narica. Next base: position 27,914,368 of record CM052797.1, on the reverse strand, counting down.
ACAAGCTTCTAGAACTTATGTAGTCAGTTAAGTGATTTAGGGCAATTGCTTTTCAACTTTTGATGTAAAAATAAAATTTACAGCCTTGGTCATAGTGGTGAGAGCCTAATGATGCATGGAAAGTAGTATCCAATAAATATATTAATACTCTTGATTTTGTTAAACCTGAAGTTCAGTTTCCATTTAAACATAAAAGAAAGTTAAAGTCACTGAAAAGTTCAAATTTCTGATTAGCAATATTTAAAGCATTGAATTTTATATTCTGTCCTTTCAACATTTAAGGAAAAAAGCTAAACAGTCATGGGGGTGTGATTATTCTCCTTAAAGTTGAAGATCGGTGTTTGAAACAGTTGGTGTTACCACTGGCCATTAATTATATTCCATATTTAACCATGTCTCCATGTGTCTGGAAGTTCCACATTTGCAAAGAAACAATAGCTCTCATGGAATTAGACATTTTTAAAAGGCATACAAATATTACATTTCTGTAACACATGCTTTCACAACCCCCAGGCTACAATTCATCATTTCTGGTCCTCAAAACATCTTTTTAAATTCATAACTTATTTCCTCATATTTGGTAATTCAGATGCAGTTTCTGAGGCAACAAACACATTCGACCCCGATCTCATTTTTCTGCCGTAAGTAGGTGAAATTCAGAGAATGACACACAGACCTGTCAAAATGGGCGAGACTTTCACCCTTCCGTCAGGGAAAAATGCTGTTTTTCAAGGTCAGCTGGATGTGGCTTCGGTCACAGGACAGCACATAATAAGCCAGGACCTCAGAGGGCACCGTGGGCATGGGCGTCGTTTGCTTGGGGGCCTTTTGTGATCTGCTCGACCCTTCCAGACCTTAGGATAGATAAGTGTGGGGGCCGCAACATGTCTGTTTTGGTCGGGCGCACAAGAGGAGAGGAAGAAAGGCTATAATAATCACCGCCCTGGTCCTGGGCTAGTGAGAGGGCATCCGTGGATGGTGGATGGAGGCTTGACTGGGTACAGCACTAGATTGCTTCTCTAGCTCATCCCTAAGAACAGCTCAAAAGAGTGGAGGTAGACTTGACAGTCGCCCCAGCAGAGAGGCCAGGAGAGCCAGCACCTGCTTCAGAGCCCGGGTGGACCCGAATAGAGCCGGGCCACCAGGCCCTTGGCAGCCTCACAGTGATGTACCTGCCGCCGGAAGATTTGGCCCTATTTGTTCAGTGTGTGTTGCCCCAGGAGAGAAACCACAAATACTTGCCTCATGAGCTAAACCCTTACAAGAATCAACGAGTTAGCATGTAGAAAGTTGTCCTCAACGGGAACTGGAGAAACTGGTCAGGCCTGATGCAGAACTAAAAGGCTTCCCAGCCAGGGTTGGGGTGAGAGAGAGAGCCCTCTGACATTCTGCCTGGGCAGGCGATCCCCCTGGCTAGTCTTTATTCAGCCCCGGGAGGGCCACCAAAGCCCTCCGTGATAGGGACACCAGCCAGGCTGGAAGAGAGGGCCCTGCTTGCACATGCGGAGGCCTTCGGGTGCCCCAGGTGAGCCCGTGAGAAGGCCGAGACACCCAGGAGGGAGGTGTCCCTGGAAGACGCGAGGGTTAGTGAAGGGACTTGTGAAGTCGGTGTCATGCAGGCAGAATGACCCATCCAAAGATCAGACTGAGCTCTGCTCTGGCCTCTCAGTCACTGATGTACTGTGGCCGAGTGTCTGGGCCCTTCTCAAGCTCAGCTCCCTCCCTGTATAAGTAAGTCGGGGTGCTGATAATATCTTCCTTGAAGGACTCAGGATTCGTTGAATTTTGTGTACTTCACCAAAGCCGGTGCTCCCATTTCCCCTCCTTGTGCTGTTGTTAAAACTCCCTCAACACCCGCCCTCAAGTTCTGCCATCTTGTTTCCCTAAGAATTGGGTTCACAGCATGGTTTTCAGCATTGAAGAATCAGAAGGGTGAGCTTTGATGGCTGGAGTTTCCCTCCCTCGCTGAGCGGCCTAGAGCCAGTCCTGTGGTCTGCCTTGCCACGGGAAGTCTCCTCAGGTGATCATGGCCAGGCCCCTCCTGCACTGACCTTCCTTCGGGGCTCTCAACAGAACAGGAGAATCCAAAAGCAGAGTCTCCTTACGTGTTGCAGTTTTCCTTGGAGCCGTGTCTGAACTGGCCTCAGATATCAGGGAGTTGCACATTGTCCCAGTTGATACTCACGTGTGGAACCTAGAATGGGGCTGTGAGGTCATGCAGAGAGTATGTGAACTATTATAAATTAATATGCTGATCTGTGCCACAGCGAGGTTCCTTCGGCTCTGATTTCTCCTTTTATGGTGTCTTTGGAGAAAGGCAGGGAGGCCAGGAGGCAGCTGACTGAGGAGCTAACAAAGGCACGTGTGTGCAGCGAGGCAGGCCTGGGGTTTCGCTTTTAGTTTTTGGGCACGTTCCGTTGTTTGGGTTTGGTTAATCCGTCTCTGAGAACTGGGGTTATTAGAAGGAACAAGCTAAGCAGCCTCTTGGGGTGACAAACACTTGGTGGGAGGTAAAGGAGGGGGGGACAAAATGGAAAAGACCCACCAGCTCAAGCCACCAGAGGGGGCCTGACAATGTGTCTGGAAACCCAGGTCAGAGTTCTGGGGTCTCAGTAGAAGGCCTTCTGTCCTTGGGCCTCTGTCCTTGTTTCTACGGGAAGGAGCCACAGGAGGCCACATGGCTGGTGTCGGCAGGATGAACGCCGAGCTCCTTGCGAGGCTCTGTGTCGGATCTTGCTGTCGCCATTGGCCCTCTCTATGGCTCATCTCTTCTCGGGCCATCCTGTCTGGATCTAGTCCCAGGTCTTCTGGTCAGCCGCATTTCCAAACCTCAGGGATCACTCCCTCTGTGTGCTGTAGCCTCTCTGGCCGCCATCTTACCATTCTTACCATTCGGCGGTCTCCATTAAACATCTCCCATGTTCTCTGCTGCCTCTTGCTTTTGTTTTTTTGGTTTTTTTTTCTTTTTATGCCTGTGCCGACCCAAACTATTGCTTCTGTCTGGGCCTCCCTTTGGTGTATTTTTTAACCCAGAAAAACTCCCATTCATCTGTCAAAAGCAAGGTTGGGGGTTCATCCCTTTTAGGAAATCTTTCCTGGGCCTCTCAGATCAGGAAAGCAAATAACTATTTGCCCCTGGTCACCTCTGTACTTTGCACGCATGTCTTGTTCAACTGACGACAGTGCCTATTTTTATCTATTTTTCCATGCTCTGCCCCTCTCTAAAAATGTAACTTCCTCAAAAATGAAAGCTACATACTATGCGTTAGAATTGGTGTAGTGTAGATAAGGTGTAGTGTTCAGGGGTTGGACTGACTGAATGAAAATGGTGCTGCCATTTACAAGCTTCGTGACTCAAGATAGGTCCCTAACCTCCCGTGCCTCGACCTCCTAATTTATAAAATGGGAATAATGGAAGTATCCACCTCCTAGGGATGTTATAAGGATGAAATGATGAATATATGTAAAACACGTCATCGCTCAGTAGGTCTTAATTATTATGAGGTGGATCTGAATTTCCGGGCTCTGGGATAGCTTCGGAGCTCGGCGCGGGCCCAGTGGAACTGTGCTGATTTGCTTTTGCATTGTGGGTCTCCGACCGGGCTGCGCGCTCCTGAGGAAGGGCAGCGGCGCCAGCCCATTGCTTGTATACTTGGGCTCAGCGCCCTGCCGGAGTGCGTCACCTGTCCCCGGTTCTCAGATGAGGAACCTGAGACTCAGAGGGGCTTGAACCCAGACAGTCGAAAATGTCAACCTCGGAAACCTCCATAGATTCTTCCATAAGCTTTCCCTGGGGTTCACTTGTGAGAATGGGACGGAAGGGCCCAGAGTTCCTAAGATGGGTGGCTTCACCCCTCTGCCCAGCACGTAGTTTTCTGTCTCTGCAGCTCTGCTTTCCTTCCCTTCCCTCTTCTCCCCTCTCGCCCCTCCCCTTCTCTTTCCTCTCCTTCTTTCTGTTTATTTCCACTGACAGCCTTTTTTATTATATTTCTTTTAGAATAATGACCTTAGTGCCTTAACTTTTTTTCTAAAAGGAACATGTATCCAAAGTATTCAAATAATCCAGATAAGGGCCAAGAAGAAAGTAAAAAAATTACTCCAGATTCCACCACTGAGAGCTAATTCTTGTTAACAGTAGGTGAACATAATTCCAGACATCTACATCTCTAATGCGTGTATTTCTCTCTCTCTCTTTCCCTCTCTCTCTCTCTCTCTCTCTCTCTCTCTCACACACACACACACACACACACACACACATGCAGAAGGATGGTTGAGTGGCTTGGTTATTGGATGTCCAGATGAAGAAACCCATATGTTGATTGAATAAAGTGCTTTTTTAGAAAAAGGATTGAGTAGATGTTCTTAAAGAAATACCAGGAATGGGGTGCCTGAGTGGCTCAGTGGGTTAAAGCCTCTGCCTTTGGCTCAGGTCATGATCTCAGGGTCCTGGGATCGAGCCCCACATCAGGCTCTCTGCTCAGCAGGGAGCCTGCTTCCCTCTCTCTCTCTGACTACTTGTGATCTCTCTCTCTCTGTCAAATAAATAAATAAAATCTTAAAAAAGAAGAAGAAGAAGAAAGAAATGCCGGGAAGGTGTTCCTAAAGAACATCTACTGAGTTCCATTCTTTTGCCTGGAGTTTAAAAGTAACACAGCTGATGAGGATTTAAAGTGTGCTGTGGGAAGCTGGAAGGGAGTGGCCATTCGGGTTGTAGGGACCTGTATGGGAGTGCGAAGTATTCCTGGTGTGCACAGCAAATTGGATCAAGAAGTGTGGTTCGTCCTGAGCTCAGGCACAGGGCCCTCTCCCAGACCCTGCAGAGAGCCCCGAGTCTGAGGAAGTCAGGGAGCAGGAGAGAGGAGACCACAGGATGCGATGTCAGCACACGTGTCGGTCCTTTCTCTGCGCTCGCATTGAACTGGTCTCTGCACGCCGTAGCCTCTCCTGCTCCCTAGATTCCTCACCTGTCTGCCCGTGTCTGTCTCCCTGTGCCCTTGTCCCGCGTGCTCCGGCAGGGACAGACCCCGCAGGACTGCAGGGTGGCGCTTGGGTCCCAGCATGGTTGGAGGCGCTTTGGCTGATTCTCACCTACCTGTGTTTTGTTATCAAGACAGATGGCTGTGTCTCCTCATGCTGAATTCCCACCTCGTGAGAAGGCGCGTGAGGTCCCAGTTTGTTCCAGGGCTTTCTACCTCTTCTGTTTTCCAGTTGTGCGGATAGGAGAGTCTCAAGAGAAGTAGCCGGAGACTTTGTGCCTATCAGTCTTACTAGCTCTAATAACTGGGAGGGAAAACAATTTCCTCTCTGGACAAAGCCCTCCCCTAAAGAACCTGCCTGACCTACTGTATCAGTTTCCTACGGTTGTTGTAACAAGTGGCCACAGATCTGAGGCCTGAAGACAACCAGAATGTACAAAGCAGAGGTCTGAAAGCAAGGTCGGTTCTGGAGGCTCAGAGAAGAATCATCCCACACCCCTCTCCCAGCTTCTGCTGGCTTTCCTTGGCTTGTGAACACATCACTGTTGTCTCGGTTTCTGTCTTCACATGGCGTTCTCCTCTGTGTGTCTCTGTGACCCAAATCTCCATCTGCCTCTCTCTTAAAAGGACTCATGTCATTGGATTCAGGGTTACTCCTCTTTCCAAATAAGACCACATTCAGAGGCTCCAGGATTAGGACTTGGACATATTTTTGGAGAAGGGGGCAGCCTTCAACCCTCTGAGCCCACCAATTGGAGATGTGTCGGCAGCCTCCCCCCAGACGTGTGAACTGCCCCACGGGGCACACAGGCAGGGTCCTGGCTGGGTGTCTGCTCCAAAAAACCCTCACATCCTTGACCCTCTGTGTCCTCCTGGACACCTAGCACTGTGCTGTAGGCTTATCTTTAGTCGTTTTTTGTTTTGTTTTGTTTTTTGTTTTTTTGTGGGTTTTTTTTTTTTTGCCAGACATGGTAATTTAGGAAAAACAATAAATTGAGTGAAAGTTTCCCTGGGCTTAGGGTAGATGCATCATTTCATAGTCAGAAAAAAAAAAAAAAAACGTGGACATGCCGGATTGTGTCGTGAGCATACAAGAGAATTTCTTGTGCTGGCCTCCATGATTGTGTGTCCATGGGCATGAGATCTACCCCACAAATTGACTTTGACTCACCTGAATTTTCAGGGCTGTGGGAAGGGTTTTGAAGTTGGCGTGGCATCAGCATCTGTTTCTCCGGGCCAGCCTTCCAACGTGGCTGAGGCGGGAGATGGCCTTTAGGCATGAAGGCAGGAGAGTGAGCAAGAATTCTGAGTATGGAGGCAGTAGTGAGAGAGAAGTACAGAAAGAGAGTACGGGTTACACGCTAGGCAAAATATTGTAAAGGGAGAGCGTGAGACTTAGAGTCCAAAAGAAAACTGCTTTCTTCCTCTTTATCCTTGACTTAGTCTACACAGGGTCTGTGACTGGCTATAATTACATGATTATATATGTGATTTCCATAGGATACACTCGTGTTGTGTTTTAGTGTGTAGTTGTGTGTGTGTGTGTGTGTGTGTGTAGGGTGAAAGGAGAGACTGATTTTTAATAAGAAGGGGTTGTACCCCCACAACTTGCCAATCAGAAGGGCATTTCAAGTGTCATTCAGCAATTCTGGTCTCATGCCACAGGAGGTGGGGGATGGGAAGCTGAAATAAAGGAGCCACTGGGGGGGTGGGGGAGAGATGCCAGAGCAGCCAAAGTAGGAGAAAGTACTGAGCTCTTTGACTCCTTTCTGCAGACAGGAGAGCCAGTGCTGCCCAATGGCAGAATTTTCCTTTTTACTTCAACAGTTTGGATTTGGCCGTAAATTACCCATAACAAGAAATCTGGAGGTAGCCAGTTTGTGGGCTTGTTAATTTAGTAGCTCAATAATGTCAGTCTGGCTTCTCTGAGCTTTTCGTGGCATTTCCCTGGGTGCAAGATGGCTGCCACCGCTCTGGGCGTCAGCCTCAACGTATAAATGCCCGTGTCAGGTAGAAGGGAAGAGATTTCCCACACACTGTTCTCTCTTTTTGCCAGAGGCGAACATCTTTCTGAAATGTCTCTAAAGACTTCACCTTACAGAGCATTGGCCCAAAGTAGGGAGACCAGACATCATTCAGGTTCCACAAATTGTCCCAAGAATGTTTTTATAGTTAAAGTATCGAATTCAGAATCCCATGTTATATTTAGCTGTCAATGTCTGTGGTCTTCTTCGGTCTGGAACAATTTCTCAGCCTTTTCTTGACTTTCATGACTTTGACATATTTGTAGAGTGCAGGTCCTTTATTTGTAGAATGGCCCTCAGTTTAGGTCCATCAGATGTTTCCCCATGAGAGATTCGGGTTACACTTTTTTGGCAGGAAAATCACAGAATCACATATTGCATCCTAACAGGTGGCACACGATGTCTGTTTTGTCCTTTATTCCGTCATTTCTTTATATCGGAATAGACCCATGGGTTTCCCTTTTACTCAGTGGGTTATGATCCATTACTGAGGCTCAGATTATTCTGAGGCTCAGATTGTCCCGGTTCGGATCGCAGTTGCCCTGTGAACCGGGCCCCCCGCCTTTTTTCACGTCTCCCTCATGCTTCAACTCCTTCCTCACCTTTCTGGCGTAAGATATTATACTTTTTATACAAGCTTAGATTTGTACTTTTTGAGTACCAACCCTGGAAATCATCCATTTTTTGAAGACACCTGGTTCGCTTTAGTGGAGGATGGTACTTAGATGCTAAGATCTGGAAAAGGGTACGGCCATTGCCATTGGGGTGTGGCTGCTTCCGGGCCCTCACAGTGGACAGAGCTCAGCAGTAGACACACATATTCACTGTATTCACTTTGCATTGATCTAGCTATACCGAGTTCACACTCAAATTTAAGTTGCAATCTAACATCATAAGGTTCATTTTAAGTGTTCTTTCTCTCCATTTTTTTTAAAAGATTTATATATTTGTCAGCAAGAGAGACAGCATGAACAAGGGAAGAGGGGGAGGGAGAAACAGGCTCCCCGCTGAGCAGAGAGCCCAATGCGGGGCTCGATCCCAGGACCCTGAGATCATGACCCGAGCCAAAGGCAAATGCTTAACCGACTGAGCCACCCAGGTGTCACTCAGCCGAACTTTCCATTCAGGTGATCAGCTGGACTGTCCAAACATTTGACAGTCCTTTAACTAGCCTGTCTTCATACCCTTGTGGTAACCACTTCACTAATTTAGTAGTACTTATTTCTAACACCTTTCTGTCCATCCTCAGTGCTCCAGACCATCCAGGATACGTGGTCTGCCAATGCAACAGAAAATTAATACTGAGAATGTCATGGAATTTCTTGGACTTATAATTGCAATCGTTATAAAATGGGAATAATCACACTTCTGCTGGTCTGAGCTTTTGAAAAGTTTGCTTTGGGGGTGGGGGGGGGCATTTCTGGGAATCTTGATTCCAGGCTGTCTTTCCAGTTCCTCAGTACCTAACCCCTGGCACAGGGCTTTCCCCTCCAGGCTAGGGCTTGTCAAACTTAAACACGCAGCAGAACCACACGGAGATGTTATAAAAATGAAGACGTTCTGATTCAGTAGGCCCTAGAGTCTGCATTTTAATGAACTCCTGCGGGCGCCGATGTGGCTGGTCTGGGGACTTCATCAACAGGTCCCGGATGTCTGAGATGCCTCATCTCAGAATGTCAACACTCTCCTTTGTTTTCCCTTTGCCGTCCCTCAGAACACCTGCTGACCAAACCTTGGTGCCTAAAGGAGTACCGTCTTTCAACAGAGATACTCTGGGAGTCTCTAGTCCACTGATAGCCCTATTCCGGAAAACAGCTCAGAGCTTAGCTCTTGCCGCTGTGCCGAGCTGGCCACAGCCATAGGGGATACAGCCTATCTGCAGTTCACCTAATAGTAACAGTCTTTAAATAAAATGTACACTTCCCGCTACAACCTTTTGCTCCAGATTTGGCTTCAAAAGATGAACAATTGTTACCGCCAAGGTCTTTAAAGGAATATGCCACATGCTCCGTAACTCCATTTTTTAAAAAAAGATTTTTATTTGAGAACAAGAGAGAGCACAAGCAGGGGGAGCAGTAGAGGGAAAGGGAGAGGCAGACTCCCCGCTGAGCAGGGAGCCCGATGTGGGGCTCGATCCCAGAACCCCGGGATCATGACCCAAGCCAAAGGCAGATGCTTAATCAACTGAGCCACCCAGGCGTCCCCCTATAACCCTGTTTTAACAAAGACTCATATAAATGTTTTGAGTGACCACAGCATCTTTGTGGTGAGTGCCCATTCTCCAGAGGTCAGCTCCTCGGAAGGGAAGCACAGCTCTAACTTGGATAGGCAGGTTTTCTTGTTGTAGTTAGGAGATCTGCTTTCCTTTACAGTCCTGTCCTGTATTGCACTTTCTATATGTACCCATTCTGGATTTCGGACATAACTTCTCTTTTTCTGGATCATTCTTTCTACCTGTGAACTCAAATCTGTCCCATCCCCCAGAGCTTTCTAAAATGGCATGGTAGAGAAGCCGGGATATTAGAGTCAGGCTAACCTGGGTTGAGATCTCAGGTCAGTGCTTCTGAGAGGTAAGATCATAGACAAAATATTTCACTTCTCTGAACTTCTGGTGTTCTGATTTAAAATGAGGCTACTCTGACATGTGGGGATTAAATTAGATACAGTGCGTCCAAAGGATAACCTGGATGTAGAAGTGCCCAGGCCAGCAAAGCTCCCAGAAATGTTGTTTCCTTTTCTTAATTGACTCTCTCCTTAGTAATTGACCCCTCCCTTGCTCGGGTCTTTCCTTCTTCATTCAAATGTGCACCTTTCCGCTATCTTGACCCGGCTCACTTCTTTAGGTGGTGTTCCATTTCCCCGCCTCCCTCTGTTGATAGATTTCTCCAAGACATTCCCACTAACTGTTCCCCCCACTTCCCTGCCTGCCCAGCCCCTGCTGTGACCCTGACCCTAGAGCGCAGGCCCTTACTTGTCCTATATTTTCTCTTAGCCAGTCACTTCGGTGAGGGGGCGTGGCTTCTTTTCTTCACTCCTTGGAGCTGGGGCAGGTGAAGGTGGGCCACAGCCAGCGCTGGCCAAAGACTGAATTGCCGAGAGATGAATCACAGGGTCAGCCTTTCATTTTGTTTTGCTGTCACGTGCTCTGGAGAATCAGGACGAGGCTGTGGGTGCATTTGTTTGGAATAGGATTGGGGTCCTTACTCTTGGAGGCTGCGGGGGCTTTGTACTTGAGGGGAGGTTCAGAGCGGGCCCGTCCAGGGGAGCAGCTGCTCTCAGGAAGGCATTTAGACAGGAGAGAAAGACCGGGTATGGTCTGTTTCACCAGGAGCAGGGCTTACAGTCCATTAATTTTAACGTAATGCAAATCGGCTTATGGAAGTGCTGACACGCTCTTATTAAAAAGACATGAGTAGCCTGATAATTAAATCTCCATCGATATTTTATTCTAGCACATTTATAGTGTACCTTGCCCAGCTGGTGTGATAGATTTCCAGTCTTGGAATTATGTAAACTGCAAAGTACCAGCAAAAGGGGGAAAAGTGAAACGGCAATGCCAAAAACGAGGTGGGGGTATATTAACTTAATCTCCATTATTTTAAACTGAACTTCATTTTGTCCCTGAGTTTGACCACATCCACTCACTAAAAATATCCTAAAGTTATCCTGTCCAGTGTACAACAGAGGGGAGGTTGGTGTCTGTTTAATATTTCCTTTGGGCACCTTGGCTTTGAAGCGCGCATTCTCCATGGGGAATCTAGAGCTCAGACAGTCATTCGCGGCCGAGCCGCTGGGAATCCAGAGTCCTGAGTTCTACTTTGGGGCCGACTGACCGATGACGTGACCTTCCCTCTGGGTCTCCTGTGACTTAAGGAGCCAAGGCGCCGTAACTTCTAGCCCGGACATTTTGTAACTTGACTTTTTCTTTTTCTTTTCTCATCCCTTAAAAGAAGAAATCTCCCCACGTAGCCCTTTACACAGCTCCAAAGCTGAATTTCTTCCGTTCCAAAAAAACATTCAACCAGTAAGAATGACCAACATGCCTGAGTTATCCCTGGAAGTTCAGGAGGAGGGCAGAGAAGGTAAACTGAGGCCGTGCGGGAAGGGCAAATGGGAAAAAGAACAGAGTCGGCGACAAGGGTGTGCCACCCCCAGATTTGGGGAGCCTCCTCTTTATAAGTGCAGAGTTGCAGACAAGGCATATGGTTAAACTTCCATTGTTTTCATTGTATTGAGCCTGTTGGTAATTCAGCTGCGAAATACCACTGGGAGTTTCGGGGGTTTTATTACCTTTAAACTGATCTGATACACAAGGCCACTCAGGTCCCTGTGTTCAAGGAGCATAATCAGACACGCCTGTCAACAAGGCGAGGGTGGAACAGCTTTGTGTGAGCACTGGCTGGGGTACCAATTACCTCTGTTGAGGAAGTGCTTCCCAAGGCCAGCTGTGGTCCTGGGGTATCAGGTGAGTGTTTGAGGGACCGCTGGGGAGCAGTAGAAGGCCGTGCGTGCGCCGTAGGAACCGGCCCCGCGTCACGATGAAATGCTGCATGGTAAATCAATCACGGGATGTGAGCCCTGCAAGAGGCTTTAGAGATCATCTAGCCCAAGTCTGTCTTTTGTGGAGGAGAGGCCCAAACTCGGCCAGGGAGGGGCAGAGCCAACCCGCGGGGCCTGGTGCTCAGCTGAGACGTCTGCGTTTCCCGCTATAACACACTATATATATGTCACTGTTAGCAAAAAAAAAAAAAAAAAAAAAAATCCCCTCTTTAGGGAAAGTATACCTAAGTAAGACAGACATGTACAATAGGCCCTTAAACTCTATTGCTTCTGTTGATTGATTTTACCCTCTAAATACTGGGGGGAGGGTTCCCCCTTAATTTGCGGATTTCGTGAGACTTCAACCTTGCTGCTTCTCCCAGCCATCTGCTCCTTCGGTTCCACCTCATACAAAAACAAAACCAGTCTTTTACAACCCCAAAAGGATGGTTAGACATTTCTCACATGCGCTCTAGCTCTCGCGATCGGTGCTGAGGCTGCAGGCTATCTCCAGAGTCTTGCCGAGATTCTCCCCCAGGGAGTGGAGACGGCATATTCCCCGGTTCCTCCCCGGGGCCGGTGAGGGTTCTCTCCATGGCCACACTGTACTGGAAACAACGAGGGGGCCGGTCTCCTTTCTGCAGAGCATCTCCCAGCTCCGTCCACACCTTCGCTCCCATCTCCACTCCCTCCCCTCGGCCATCCTGAGTCAGAATCGTGAATCATGGGAACGTACAACTCTGGTCCACATTCTGCTCTACTTTCTGCCGTTTGTCTCTTTCACCCGCCTGCACTGGTTCTTTTCAAAACGTCTCCATACGTTTGTGCAGCTCGCCGCTAAAAACCCCTTTCCAAGAATTGCGGCAAGCCTATACTTTTCACATCTTCCCTCTCTGGCTTCCAAAGGGGCCCGATTAATTAAACAAAAGAAGAGATCACCATGCCCATTTCTTTTTGGCAGGTTGGTGATTAGAACAGAGCTGATACTTTCTTGTCCTCTTTTTTTCACATCCTTTCCCAACCAAGAACACGTTGAATGTTCATTTGGAAAGGCTGAAACTTCAGGACCATCACGCCTGGTGTTGCTGTTTCCAGTGTGTGCAGCCCTCAGCCAGGTTAAGCTTTGATGATGGGTCCACAAGGTAGACTTCTGGCCCAAGGGACATGGTCTGTGTTGATCCGAGTTTAGCCCTGATGGTTGCCAGCCATTCTTTCCGAAGAGCAGATGTGTTCTCTCTCTTGGTGATGACTTTGCCTGGATATAAATTACAGGATGGCCCCGTGACTGAGTCACAGGCATTAATGTTTCTGCTGGGGCTGTTATGAACGGGATTGAAACGTATGGGTCTTTTAAAATCAGGTAAATTGGAACATACTTGGACTTGCCTAAAACTTCTAGACACCCTGGGACTTAGAAAAGAGTTTAAGAGGATTTGTTAGCATAATGGAGTGAAATGCAGATGGATATCCTCTGTGGTCTCCTAGGGGTGCACCTGTTAGACATAGGGTCCCTTCCTCGGGAGCTGACACACCAGGGCAAAGAGATGAATAATTGTAGCGCAGTATCCTAAGTGCTATGACAGAGGTTTAGCCACAGCGCTTTACAGGCTCCAAAAGGAAAATAAAGTCCAACCAGAGTTTGGGCAGACAGGGAGTCATGGAAAGCTTAACACTTAAGCTGGATTTTGACGGAATTTTCCATATGGACACATTGGTGGAAGGGCATCCTAGGAAGAGGGAATAGCATAGGTGAAGGCTCAGAAGTCTGGCAGCTCTGGGAAGTGCTCCTTAGTCTGTGTGCCTGGCCTAGAGTTGAGTGGGTAGGAGGATTAGGACACGAGGCTATGGAGGTGGGCTGTGGCCGGCTTTCCAAGGACCCTGAAGGCGATAACTCACATTCATGCAACACGTCTCAGGTACCAGACCTTCAGAGCATATGCTCTACTTGGTACCTTATTTAGCGATCACGGATGGCATCTCTACCAGATCCTTCCGGTGTGAGCAGACCCATGACACACGAGGCCGAACCAATGTCTTTCTATTTCATCCAGGGCTGTCACAGCTCGAACGGTAGGGCGGGAAGGAAGTAAGATCTTCATGTCACACTATATCTTTGATTGGTTTAGGTCCTAGTGACATTTTTTGTAATAAATAAGCCATGGTGACAAAAATTAGGTGTCCAGTTTTTTAACAGAAAGCACGTAATCAAACGGTTTTATTTAAAGTATTAGGGGTGCCTGGGTGGCTCAGTCAGTTAAGTGTCCGACTCTTGATCTCAGCTCAGATCTTGATCTCAGGGTTGTGAGTTCAAACCCCACATTGGGCTCCATGCTGGGTGTGGAACCTACTTAAAAAATAAAGTACTTGAAAGATATTTTCTGCGTCTTTACAGGATTGGTTCTTAACTTGAGGTCCCTGACCCGGAGGGAGTCATTGATGAGTTTCAGGGGAATCCAGGACGCTCTTTAAATTGTATACTAATGTTTCCTGTACTAACACATTCATAAGTCAGCTCTATGGAGACTGTCCGTGCTTTTACACGATTTCAAAAAGTTCACTGGTCCCGAAATAATAAGAACCACTGATTCATAGGTTATCGCTGGAATGTAAGTTCTCACTAGTTCTTTAGTGCCAGCTTTTTGGTGCAGGAGGCATGGAGTTGAGACTCAGACAGACGTGGATTCAAATCCTGCCTCTGCCGTTTGCTGCTCACGTGACCTCAGCTTTAGTGCCCTTCCTGTGGATGTGGGAAATGTGGGAGCAGACACTGGGATCACACCCATGTAACAAAAAAAGAGCAGACGAGATTGCCAAGTGATTGAGGAGGGAAGGAGCTGAGGATGAAATCCTGGGGAGCAACTCTACGCAAGGGGCTATTCAGAAAGGGGGACTGACAAAGGGGGACCGAGGAGAGGCCAGGGACCCAGGAGGGACACCAGGAGCTCAGAGTGGCCTTCGACAAATCCTACTGGATAAGAGATAAGCTCTCAGAAGGCGCCTTTGATTTGTCGTTTCGATCCCAGATCGCACTGCTCCAAAGTGTGCTCAGGAAGTAGGTGATAAGTAAAGATTCCTCCTTTGTTATTTGAGCTTCAATCGACTGAATATCAATTGTACACCAGCCAAAGCCATCAATGCTACAGAACTTGGTTCATGAGGTATCACCTTTAGAAATTGCAGGTTTTACCTCGACTTCTACCGCTGCAGTTAACAAACATAGGGTGAGCCCACCAGACGATAATGTAGGCCTGCTATGTGACCTTGAGTGGGAGTGGGAGACCTTGATCTCTCCAGGCCTATGAGCTAGAAACTGGATAATCTGTGAATTTCCCCCAGTCTAAGATGAATCCCACAGCAAGCTCAGTCAAGGTGGGGGAGGGGGTGCTGGTCAAGAAATACCTTTCATGGGGCACCTGGGTGGCTCAGTGGGTTAAAGCCTCTGCCTTCGGCTCAGGTCATGATCTCAGGGTCCTGGGATCGAGCCCCGCATCGGGCTCTCTGCTCAGCAGGGAGCCTGCTTCCCCTTCTCTCTCTGCCCGCCTCTCTGCCTACTTGTGATCTCTCTCCTCTCTGCCAAATAAATAAATAAAATCTTTAGAAAAAAAAAAAAGAAATACCTTTCACATACAAAACTCTGGTTGTGTGTCAAGCATGTTATCCTGTGGGCTGCCCCTCTGCAAACTTCACAGTCGTCGGGCTCTTCCCTGCGTTTCCCCTGCCTGTCCGACAGGTGCCCTCCCAGGGAGTCCTGTTATTTTTACACGGAAGTATTACAGATGTTCTGTAAAACAAAAATAACATTTCTTAAATGCCGGCCTTTCACATACAAGACGCCATTGGGGGGTGAGTCCTCTTTATGGAGATTTCAGTGCCCTGCAGACCATTCTGTGGCAAATAAGGGTTTTCCTGGAGCAAAACCACGAGCCAGAAAGGACTGAACTTGCTTCACGCGTGAGGTGAGTGGGAATCCCGGCTGCCTCACCCCCAGCTCGCTCACTGAGGAGCTCTTCTCTATTTGAAATTGGCCTCCAAACCCGGGTGAGACATGCTGTTCTCCAGCGGGTTTGAAACTTGCCTCCTTCCTCTGTGCGTGTGCGCGCGCACTCATAATAGAAGCTCTAAGTGAATGTCGGTCTACCGCCCTCTCTGCCTGGAGATTTACTTCTTGTTTTTGTGGCAAGTGTGGGCCTACAGCCCTGAGTATCACTGGGTTATGTGTTGCTCACTGGTGCCTTGAAGGATCACAAGGTAGAGAGGACTGTCCCGCGTGGCCAACTCAGCCCCTTGCTCATCCGGGAACCTGCTCTCGGGCCGCTAAGCCTGAGCCTCGGGGAGCTGAGTTCATGGAGGCCAGGGCCCGAGGAGGATGCTGTTGCTGGGCTCAGTCTCTGTCAGCAGGGCCCAGGGTCAAGGCACAAGGTGGTATTTTCTTCACGGGCCCCAAATGGAGTCTCGGCATAAGGCTTTCCCTGGTGTTCTGATGCAGGTTCTTCTGTTCAGTTCTAACTAGTGTCTTCTTCCAGCGGGGCTGCTAACTACTCTGTAGATAGTTGCTTCTGAGACCCAAACACCTTCCGTGAGCCCCCAGACCCCCAGACCAAACAGCCCCCCGTTTGGTCCCCCGCTTCCAGCTCTCTCCGTCGCACCTGTGACAGTCCGACGTGTCAGGGGACATTTGTTTCCTTACTGATTTACTGCCTGTCGCCCCTCCCACCCTCAATAGGGCATTACTTGGTGAGAGCGGAGACCCATCGACCTCATTCTCTATTAGGTTTCTAGAGCATTGGCACATAGTAGGTGCTTAAGGAAAATGTGTTGAATCAATGAGCAGGAAAGTAGAAGGAAGGAAAGGAAAGGAGAGGAGGGAAGGGAGGGAGGGAGGGAGGGAGGGAGGGAAGGAGGAAGGAAGGAAGGGAGGAAGGAGGCTTTAGCAGCAACAGTAACTCTTCTTGTGTGAAGCAGTCTGAGGTGGAAGAGACCTTAGTCATCAAAACTCTGGGGTACCCTGCTCCCTTAATGTGGTTCACCTAACCTGGAGCCCACAGTGCTGCCCCAGGCCAGGGAGGAGTCTACCATCACCATTCAGCTCTGAAGGACCCTCTCCTCCTCCCCCGGTTCCTCTGCCCTCACGCCTCCTTCTCTCTGAGGGGAGCTGTGTTCCCAGGACATTAACAGCACCGAATACCCCAAAACACCAACGAACAGAACAGCACGCAGGGAGGCAATCAGGTCTAGCCTAGGGGGGCCCCCCACCGAGAGGGGCTGGGGCTGCCCCGCTGAGCCTCTGCCCTCCAACTGCGCAAGTATGAAAGAGAACATCACTCCCTGTCAGCACTCCCAGTGCTCAGTGGGTGCAGAGGACATGTATGGGCTCCGTGTGTGTCCTGCAGCATCTGGGCGGGGAACTGGTACTTCCCAGCATGCCCCTTGTTGCTCATTGTTGCACAGCAGGTGGAAAGAAGTGGAGGGAGGTCCTCTCCTCCTGCAGCCCTGCCTCCCGCGCTAGGTGGCTCAGGGCTCACAGTCCCCGGGTTTGTTGGCTGCTGCATGTGGGCCAAGCTGTGTGCCGGGGGACATCTGCACCGCGGTGATGAAGGTGTTGATGTCCCCACTCCAGCTCAGCCTGGGAGGCGTACATTTCCTCGGCTACGGCTCCTGGTCCCCTGTGTATCTCAGCACATGGCCCCGGTGGGACGACCTGCAAGCTTGCTTCTCGGAAAGGGCTCAGGCTGCAGGGCCCAGAGCAGTGGGGGGGCCCCCTGCCAGGTTTCAAGAAAGTATTTGAGGCATCAAGGCCATGCAGGGCCCCACGCCCTTGCTCCCTCGCCCCTCCTGGCTCTCAGGCCTGCAGTTTTAATATGGGCGGGGGCTGGATTGAATGTCTTGGCCGAATCCAGCAACCAGAGTCCTTTCTGGCACAGGCTGGGGCGTGCACATCAGGATCACATTCTAGATGCAGGGACAGAGATTTGGGAAGGATAAAGCAAAGAGAGTGAGAAAATTAAATGTGGCGAGAAATGGATTTTCCCTTTCTGCCGTCTGAAAATAATTGAGTTATGTTATTTTGTAAAATAATCTGTTTTGAGGTTTTTCCTGTTCCCCATCATACTACCAGTCGCCTTACTGATTTGAAGGGGGGGGGGTGGGGGAGCATTCATTTTGGCCCCGTGCTGTGATTCCTACCAAATACTTCAAACTTGGGCCAGGTTCTAAGAGGTGGATCTGCTGTCTGTTAAGAGGGGAAATGAGAACCAGCCGGGCTGCAGAGGAAGGGGCGACTGGCTTCTCCCACTCTTCCAGACAAGCGCCCCAAAGCCCGGCCTCCCCCGGGGCCTTCCCCTCCTCTGGGCCTTAAAGGACTTAGTCACATTTGGCCAGAGACCTCAGAGAGGCCTGTCTCGCCTCCTGATGTCTTGTCCGAGTTTCCCCTCCCCCTCCTTCTCAGCTTTCCCTTGAATTCTGCCCCTGGCCTCCCCTTGTGGTGGTTTAATGGGGGGTTCCCACGTCAGGGTTGCCCTTCCAGTGAGATCTCTTTAGTATCACTCCTGGGAACATTCAGTCACTGCGAATAACGGGACTTTAATCGTGGAGTGTGATAAGATGGGATTTGGGGCAGCTGTCCAACCGAAATCCCACTGGATATATGTCCACGGAGAAGCAACTTCACTGTGCGACAGACAAGAAAGAGCATAGATCTTTCGGGAGCTTCAGCTCTAGAACCAGATTTCATAAATGCATAACCTGGCTTAGCTGCTTATCAGTGGGATGGCCTTGGGCAAAGATGGTGCTTCCGTGCCTCGGTTTGCCCAACTATGAAATGGGTGCACAGCCAGGGTTTAGCCCGGTTGCCGTGAGGAGTAAGTGGCTTGATAAACATAAAGTGCTTAGAACAGTGCCAGCTGCTGCTCAGGTAGTACCACTTAGCCTCGTCGGCATGGCCATCGTCCTCTCTGGGGGCTTGGTGCAAGTTCCTTTGACTCTCCGAGCCTTCTGTGTAAAATGGGTAGGACACCAGTAAGATTGTTAAGAAGGTTCAGAGAGAATATGTGGGAGCCTAGGGCTTGACACCCAGGGGAAACTTGGTGAGTATGAGTTCCCTTGACCTCTCCAACACAGCCTGCCTCTGTACAGGCTGTCACTCCTGGGGTAGAAGGACCGTTGGATTGTAATGGGGCTGCCTGTGAGGTGGCAAGAGTCCTTGTTCCATATTTGAATAGGGTGCAAGTTACCATCATCTTCAGTGTGAATAGCCGGCAACTTTTCCCACCTCCAGGCCTCCCCTTCGCATCTTTTTAAGATTTTATTGAGAGAGAGAGCGCGCGCGAGCGCACAAGCCAGGGGAGGGGCGGAGGGAGAGGGAGAAACAGGCTTCCCGCTGAGCAGGGAAATGCTGGGCTCCATCCCAGGACCCCGGGATCACGACCCGAGCTGAAGACAGGTGCTTAACCCACCGAGCCACCCAGACGCCCTTCTCCCGAGTGATTCTTGCTTGGTCTCTTCTGTGCTCACGTTCAGATGTTGGCTGGAATTGGAATTATCTACAGGCTTCCACACTCATCTATTTGGCACCTGGCCTGGGAGGAGCTCCAGCTGCTCAGATGTCCCTCTCCCTCTACGCAGAGAGCTTGAGCCTCCTGGCAGCGTGGTAGTCTCAGGCTGGTCAGACTTCCCACAGAGCTGGTTTTCCCCAGAGCGAGCTCCGAAGGAGCCACTGGGAGCTGCTAGGCTTCTCACGGTCGAGCTTTAGGTGCCCCAGCCCCTCACCGCCAGCACGTCGTATTGGCCAAACAAGTTATTAAGGCAAGTCCCGATTCAGTGGGACTGATTATTAGGCCTGATCTCATGAAATGGGAAGAAGCGGGGAGTACAGTGAAGGAAGTAGTTGATGATTACCATCTTTATCTCATCCGTCCCCAAAACCCATCTATGTTTTTGCTTAAAAAAAAAAAAAATCTCTCTTAGCGATTCTATTCTGCTGCCACTCCTTAGTAGGCTCCAGTTTTGTTGTGGTTCATTTTTGGTTCAAAACAAGCATCTCCTAACTGATTTCTGACTCTCTGCCCAGCTCCTAATCCCTTGTGTATTTTGCTAACTTAACAAAACCTCATCAGATGCCTCTTTTATCCATTGGGTCGTATGGTCATAGATCCACATGAGAGTTTACAAGTCATCTGGTCTCACCCTCTTCTTTTACAGTGGAGGAAACCAAGACCTCAAGAGGGTATATACAAAATTATATGGTTCGTTTATGGAGTTTCAGGTCAGTCAATGCTTATAAACTGTCTTCCTTAAGCTAGAAGAACAAGGAGAGAGAAGACCCAGTTCCTGCCCTTGGAGAGACTACAATTTAATAGGAGTGATGGATACTTTAGAGATCATTTTCCTAGCACTTCACACGTGGTCCCGTAGGAGTACACGAGAGAAGCATGTAATCTGACTTGCGGTTCAGGGAAGATTTCTTGGGGAATGTGACCTTGAACTGAGTCTTCCATTTTGCAGAATTTATCTGGGCAGAGAGGTGGGAGGCTATTGGGACAGCAGGAATGACCTGAGAGACAAAGGTAAAGAGGCAGGAGCTAGGGTAGGGGAGTGTGGTAGCGCATGCTATTTGATTTTTCTGGAGCATGAAGAGCCTTGAATGTCATACTAAGGGGCCACGACTTGATTCTTTAGGTAATGGGGAGCCACTGAAGAGTAAGACCTACATGCAGCCCTTTAACACGGTCCGTTTATCTGGGAAAGAGTTTAAAGGCTTATTTACTGATTGACTTCTCTGCTTTGAGACTCCATCACGGCCAAGCCACTTTGGGTGGATTTTAAAGCACCACCCCTACCCCCCCAAAAAAGACCACTAGCCCCAAAGTAATTGGACCAAAAATACTTGAATATCCCGTTCTTAGAGACGCAAATGCCTATGATTTAGCTATATGAGAAGATGCTCAGTCTTATTTGTAATAAGGAAAAGGCAATTTTAAACTATGTAACTATTTGTTCCATCTTAGAGCACTGAAGATCAGAAAGGCTGATATCACCTAAGGTGGTGAGGGTATAAACTTCCTCATACGTTGCCAGTAGAAGTGTAACTTTGTACCTTCTCCATGGAAAACAAATTTTAAAATGATAAACGCATCTATTTTTTTCATCTAGCAATTCTGCTTCTCTGCCTATTCTTACATTTAGAGGAAGCAACAGATGCATATGATTATTTATTGTAGTCTTGTTTGCAGTTGCAAAGGATTGGAAATATCTAAATGGCGTGGAAGGAAAACTAGTCAAAGAAATTGTGTCTCATCCCTACAAAGGAAAGCTAGGAAATCTTGAAAAAAGACAATGAGAATTTCTGTATATATCGATCTGGATGGATTACCAAAATATAAAGTATTGGGTGAATAGAAAAAAAAATGAAAAAGAAAACAGAAAAATAAATATACATACATGTTTGCTCAAATATATGTAAAATATCCCTGGACGGAGACATAAGAAATTGATATTGTTCCTACCAAGTAGCTGGGCTACCGAAGGAGGAGGGAAATATTTCATCGCTTCATGCTTTGTACCTTTTGAATTTTGAGCCTTATGAATCTTATTTTTAAAAATTAAAAATGAGACAAAACAAAAGCTTCAGGAAATTCAAACGAATAAACCATGACCACCACCAAGAGCTTCTTCAGTTCAGGGGGTAGAATAAATATTCCATGGATCCTCTTCATTTTATAGTCAATTGAGAGAGGAAACCCAAACGACTCGTCCCAAATTAAAAAAAAAAAAAAAAAACCTGAAGCAAATGTGACAAAACATTAAAGTGAGTTGAACTGAGTGTATATTGTAGAGTGTATACTATCTTCCAATATGCTTGAGTCATCCTATATTTCATAATAAAGAAGAAAAGTACAGTAAGTAAATAAATAAGCAAATTAATCATTTACATGGCATGGCTTTGGTGTTCATTCTGGAATCATTGCAAGTGGTGAGCTCTGTTTTCTTGAATAGTGAGCACCATTCTCAGGATCATCGCTCCCGCCCTCCACACATGGGGACCCACTTTATTTTACTGTCCTTTTTGTCTTCTCACCTAGGTATACTCATGACTTCCTTTCAAAAGATTATAAACTCCGTCGGGGGTAAAGACTGTGTCTAATTTAGAAGTCAGCCAACTTTTTCTGTGAAGTGCCATATAGTAAATATTTTAGGTGTTGAGGGCCCCGTCTGTCTCTGGTGACGACCCTGCTCTGCCACGGTAACAGTAACGCATATATCAGTGAATGGATGTGCCCGCGTTCCAATAAAACTTTATTTGTAAAAAGCAGTGCTACGCCACATTGGGCCGATAACTCGCTATCACCTAATTCACAGTTTTCTAACATATTGAATTCGTTGTTCTGTTCCCTTTCACTCTCTTCCCTTTCCCTGTCTTCCTCTAGGGAAAGGCTGATGTGCCTGGTGTCCGTGTACATGTGTTTGTGTATATACACGTGTGCATTTGTGGTCCCTGGGAAGCGGGAAGTGAGAAAGGAAGGAAGACAGACACTGTTTGTGTCTAGATTAGTGAGGGCTCCAGGCTTTCCTAGAGAGTGGCTCAGGCAGCAGTGGGAAAGGTTAAGGAATAACTTCTCAAGAAAAGGTTAAATCATGACTCTCTTTCAAGTATGTGTCAAGGATTTTATTTAGCACATTAATTAGTGAGGGAATCGGTATGTTGTTGCAACTGTTTCAAAAGGAGAAAGCAGGCACACGGAAAGGCCGCCAGGAGTGCTGAAAGGAATTTGCTATCCGTGTCAAACTAGCCTCTTGGGGAGCAAGGAGGGCTTATTATTTGCCTTTCCACCGACAAAACTTATTTCCATTACTATCAGTTTTCTGCAATTCATAGAGTTATACAATAGCTCAGCTACACACAGTAAAAGGTGCAGACCTATAATATTAGATGATCCAGAAAAGGTTATTAAACAATGCCTAATTATTCCCTAGAAAAGATACTCAGAATTTTTTTTGAACCTCTTTTCAAAGTTTTCCATGATTTTCTGTGATACAGGTAGCGTTCAGTAAGCTCTAGATTTTAGAAGGTCTTGAAATCCAGGCAAGAGGTTTTCCAGCTCCGTCTGATGGGTGGTAGCAGCCACACTCTTGAGTTCATGGAAGAGCAAGGCCAAAGCACAGGAGGAGAGAAATTTCCTGGCGCGACTCGAGGGGAGGACTGACCTCAGGCCAGCGGAAGTGGGCTGGTGTGGACAATCTTGGGACCGTTGCAGAAGAGGCAGTGTGGCAACAAGGAATCACACAGGCCTGGAGTTAGAGGCCTGACTCTGAGTCCCAGCCATGGGATTTACCAGTCCTACCACATGGGGCAAGATTGGACCAGCTGGCTCACCTGTGGCCAGGGGGACCCTATGCACTGGCTCAGAGGCCGCCATATTAGATAGATTAGAAAGCACACATCTTGATATCGAGCACTTCGCCTGTGACAGTTTGTGGTAACTGTAAGTTTCCCACCTTCCATGTGGGGCACCCACTGGACACCGTGTGCAAGTTACTTCAGCAATCTGAGCTTTGGTTTCTTAATCGGTTCAAAGGCAAAGAATGTGATCTATCTCGCAGAGCTGCTAAGAGAATTGTAGGTAGTATTGCCAGAAAATATTGGTTTCCCTCTGGGGGTTCAGGAAGGCCTCACAGAGGAGATGGCCACAAGTCAGGGTCCTGATGGATGAGTAAAGGTGGAGTACGTCAGCATTTCCAGATTTCCTAAGATTTCCCAGCACGATAATTAGCATTTATATAATTCAGTTTTATTTTATTTATTTTGATCACATCATTTGGGACCATTTGCATTTTCCTCTTAGCCATGTATAGCACTGAGTTTTAAAGCGTGTCGTGATAAGGGGCATAGTAAGTGGGCAACAGTATGAAATTGTTTGACACTTACTTGGTGGTGGGTTATAAATGGAACATTTATTGTGCATTTGAATTAATATAAAGCTCTGTTAAATTGCAGGTTTGGGGGATAGCCCTAATTGCAACTATTTTGACCTATCGGTTCCACCTAAAAAATAAGGTATCTTAGGAATTCTATCATTTTGACACTTAAACAACATCCCCTAAGATTTGCCCTTTCCCCTAAAACAGTACAAAAATCATTTATGTGACCATTGGAAATGATGCTCACTTTACGTGTAGTTTGTGAAATTGTTTCGGTGAGCGTGGGTATGTATGTATGCATACACGTGTGCCCATGCACGAGGCCGGGGCAGTGAGGGAGCCCACCAGGCATGGCCCACTTTGTGTAACAGCGTAAGGAATTTGCATGAGGATTTCCAGGTGGAGCAAAGAAAGCTTCAGCTCCTGGCTTTCGTAGCTGTCAGGCTTCCGTACTTCCCTGTTGATGTTGTAACTGTAGCAAGGCCGCCAAAATAGTGGTCGGCCAGGACTCCAGAGCAGGAGCCCTAACTCCAGGGCGCCCTCCCTACTTCATCAAGCTCTCTTTCTGCCTGGGATTCCTACCCTGTCCTTTAACTGTGATTGCCCTAACTCTCCACCTTCCATTCTTGTAAGTCTCTCAGAATCCTTCTTCTACCGTGTTTCCTTCTCTGCCAGTGATAGCCTTCAACAACACAACCTGCTGATACTCAATAGAAATAGAGGAGAGCCCGGAGGGGGACAAGGAAGGGATTTTATAAAATGAAAGGAGGCCTCTTTTGCTCTTTGGCTTCCTTTGGAACCCTAGATATCATAGCATCCCCAAATGGTCCTTGTGGACATGCAAATATAGCTTGTAAGTACAACCAGCAGGTTGACCAGAAGACTCCATGGGACATAATGACAGGCAACTGTTTTTTCTCTCCCTGTCCTTCTGAGAGGAGCTCAGCAGTAGAAGTTCTTCCACTGCCCTTGGTTGAAAATGCAGGAGGTCCCATGACTTTTCTGATCACTCTCAAGTAATAAGAATTCCTAGGGCCCCTGGAAGTTGACTACACAGTCTTAATTCAGTGAATTCTCAATTCAAATAATTCATTATTTAAAATGTCCGGTCTACGTAGTCATCAAAATTTCCGACTTGCTTTAGAGTTACACCTGTTCCCCTCTCCATGCTGGAGCCCACGGCAGGTGAGAAGGGCCAGGCTTCCCCTTTGCTCTCCTCTCACACATCCTCCCTTGCATGGCTGACCAGGGTTTCCGACTCCTCTGGGTAGAGAAACGGGGAGGAGGAAAAGGCAGGGAAGCTCTTACTCAACAAATCCTGTAGTAAGATGTCTTCTGTGGGTGGGCCTGGAAGATCTATAGAGCTGACTACTCTCATGGATTTTTTTTTGTGGGTTCTCCTGAGACCCTTACTGTGAATATTGACTAATATTTCCCCTGACGCATGATGCATTTTCCTTTAGCTAGCTGTTCCTTCCTCAGCTCTTGTTTTTTTCCAGTGGTCCACTCTATACAGACCTTTTCCTTTCCTTTTCTTTTCCTTCCTTCCTTCCTTCCTTCCTTCCTTCCTTCCTTCCTTCCGTCCGTCCTTCCTTCCTTCTGAGAGAGTGCAAGCTTGTGAGGGGCAGGGGGAGAGGGAAAGAGAGAGAATCTCAAGCAGACTCCATGCAGAGCCCAACATGGGGCTCAGTCTCACAACCCTGAGACCGTAACCTAAACTGAAATCAGGAGTCAGACACAACCAGATGAGTCCCCCAGGCACCCCTATACTGACCTTTGTGGTTGGGGTTCCGTCACCTTCCCGTGGAGTCCTGTTGGTTGGGATTTAAAATAGATCCCGGGTCGCCTGGGTCACTCAACCTGCTGAGCATCCAACTCGATCTCAGCTCAGGTCTTGATCTCAAGGTCATGAATTCAAGCCCCACGTTGGACTCCATGCTGGACACGGAGTCCACTTAAAAAAAATAAACATACAATAAAATAAAGTAGATCCAGACTGACCCTCTCTGCAACATGCCTTCTTGTCTCACAGAAGAAGCTCTCACAGGTCTGACCGAGAGAACAGTGCCCAGCAGAGCTTTCTCCTACTATTAGAGCACCGAATCTTTCAAATTTCCCAGGCAGGAATTAGACCCAGTGCCCCGTGCCCAGTGATTGTAAGGAGACCAAATCCAATCCTCCGGGGATCGAACTGAAGGTCCTTTCTCCTCACCTGAGGGAAAAGTGCCCTGCCCCTTTCCTGGGGAGGGGGAAATGTGGGGACAGCTCTCAAAAAGGTTTCTTTTTGAGAAATTGAGATTTCTTTCTCAAAAAATAAATTCCTTTTTGTGGCTCCATTTTCTCAAAACTGTGCTCTCCTCACCGTACATCTGGGATTCAAGAGTCATGCAGTGAGTTTTTGCCTTTCAGCTTTGAAATTTTCATGGGAGAGTCTCTTCAAAATGTACCATTTACTAATTTCACATCTTAGCTGAAAAGGAGACAGGGGCAGCCTCATTTTAACATCCAGTTACATAAGCTTGGCATTAATGTTATCTCTCCAAACTAGACCTTTTTCTTGCTATCTCTCAATCCTTGCAATGACCTCCTTTTAGAAAGAAGGAAATTGAGATATGATAGGACACAATCCAAAGGTGTTCAGATAATAATATCAGGACAGGGATTGGCAACAATTCTTCTAAATATTTAGTTTATAATTTCAGTTTCATGGCCTCTTTAATCGAAGAGTTATTTAAAGGAAGATAACTTTCAAGTGAATAGATTACAAAATAACTCTTTTACTATCGATTATCTAGTGTTATTGTTTGCTTTTTTTTTTTTTTTTTTTTGGTCAGAAAGATAGCCCTGAATGTGTTCCAACTTTTAGAACATAGTGAGGTTTGTATGGTGGCCTAATACAAGAGCAGTTTTAATAACTGTTCCATGGATATTTGAAGACAAATGTGTTTGCTTTTTTATGGTTGGGTGCAGAGCTCTGTGGCTTTCGCTCAGTTCGGACTTCCCTGGCTCTCAGGTCAGGGTCTTAGACATGGGAAGCCCACCAGCTGAAACAAAGACATTCAGGAGGTGCTTATGGCCGAACTAGCAAATCATCGTTGAAAATGTTTGCATATCTGAAACTCAGCTCCGTTATTGCATTCTCAGCCAAGCAGGAAGTCGATCCCTGAGACCTGGTGGGGAGTTTTTTTCCCCCACTTCTAACACCACTTTGGATATGAGGCAGGACATGTGGGTTCTTGGCCCGTCTCTGCCACCAACTTGTCCTCAGGGAAATTGCCTCCCCGTGAAGCCCAAGGGTCAAGGCAGTTGTTCTCATGGTCGTTCTGCTTCTGGAAGTCTGAAACTTCAGAAGGTGGGCCTCTGGCTTTCCCTCCTGAGGGTCACGGGCAGTTCATGAAAGAGGGCGTTCCCACTGAGAGTGAGCGTTTCTTGGAGAAAGCGTTGCACGCCAGCAAACGCCGTACACTGGTCCCTGGGAGTTACAAAATCATTATTTTTAAAGCACTGGAACACTGGTCCGTAATCAGTTGTGAAAAAAAAAATTTTTTTTTTTAAAACAAACCCGAAGAACAAAAAAACGGAGGTAACCCTTTCCTTGGTAAGTGATATGAGCACTAGACTGAGTTCAAGTACAGACGAGGTCAGGGTAGGCCTGGAAGGGTAGACACAAGGCTGGCTGGTGTTCTCCTGGTTTGGAACGGCTCCACACGGGCCGGGTGATGTGTGTACTCCCGGAAAGGGAGGCAAACACTTGCCTCCAGCACTCTCAGTGGCACTTTCTCCCTTGACGCCCTTGACCCTGGCGTGAGCGAAGCTCCCAGACAGGAGAAGCAGAGGGAACGTAAGGAACCTCCCGTACGAGATACTCAGTTTATTTTCTTTAATTCAAATGCACCCCTGAGTCAGTACCTTCATTATTTTATTCATTCCCCATCTGTGGACCGTTCAGTATGTGTCAGGTTTTGTCGTCTTCTGTGGAGACAAGTCTGGATAAGAGACAAGAAGGGCCAGTGGATATTTGTCACTTCTTATCCCACTCACAGTGAGACATGAGCTAACCACATCCTAAATACAGATAAATGGGTCCGGTAAGAGAGGAAATGTGGTAGGAAAATGTCCCTCTAAATTTCCAAATCAAAACGTGCTTCTCGGGGGAAGGAATCATGGTCTACGAATTCGGCCTTCAGAAAATGCTGCCTTGACCTCAGCAGAGCACCGGGCCTCCCTCTAGCTTCCTCAGAGGCTGCATCGGGGAATGAGTCTGGAGGGTGAGCAATGGCCCTGACCCTCAAACTCTGAATTCTAGGAAAGAGGTTGCTTGCAGGAATGAGCTGAGCCTAATCACTTGAAATTAAGGCCGCAGAGGAAAACGCCCAATATCTGTTTATGAATGTACAAAACAATTTGCTAGACACAGCTATTACTCAAGCGGGAGACCGTTCACAGATGGTGGCTTGGGCTGGGGGGGTCGGGGTGGGGGGAAGTGCTGCAGAGGCTGGGACCATGGGCCATTAATCACGGGCTGCAGATACACTGCTCGGCGCAAGCCAGCATCCCAGGCCGTGGTGGGGCCTATTGATGGGGCTGGATGGCAAAACCCCTGTCTTACAGGTAACTAGAGAAATGCTCAGAGCCACAGAAATCACCGAAAGTCCATGGCAGGGGGTGGGTGGTCGATTCGGGCCAAACCCACTTGGCCTCATGCTCCCCTCTTCTCCTTCCTAAATACACAACGCTTCCAGCCCGTTCCCAATGGATGCGTTCAGTCAGGGAATAAAAATGTCCTTGTCGGCTGGAGCCCAAGCACCTGAGCAATGCCCGTGTAGATTAAAGGTGATCTTTGTCAAGAGGGGAGGTCACTGTGTAGACGTGGAGATATGAGAGAAATGGAGAATCGTGGTGGCGGGGGGTGGGGGGCGTGGGTATGCACACGTGTGTGTACCAGGTAAACAACCACGGCGGCAAGTGCATTTCCCCTCCCTCCCCAGCCACCTCCTGCTTACCCTTCAGGCCCCAGCTCAGCTTGTGCCTTCCTCTGAGCAGCCTGCTCTGACCTTCCGGGCCTGAGTGGGTTCCATCCCTGGGCTAACCACCCCTAGCAGGGAAGCTGCTTATGCTTCCCCCCACCCCACGGCATTCCCCACACTGAACTGTACCTGCCTGTTGAATACTGTGACTTTTTTGAGAGTGTGGACTTTTCCCATGCCACTCCCAGCAGAACACATGGCGATCGACAGATCATATCCACAGCATTGACCGTGTTCCCTGAGATTGGAGCTGGAGGAGGGCCTTTGAAGACGAGGACAAAGGATGGCAGCTGGCCCCAAGGGACCAGCCTACATCTCCTAAATCAGAGACTCTGGAGGTGGGCCCTGGCAATCTGGGTCTCAGTAGACCCACCAGATGATTATGGGGACACATCCAGTTTTCAGAACTACTGACCTAGCACCTTGCAACTATGATAACATATCACTCATATCTGTGAGCTCTCACGCAGATTTGGCCCTACCTGTGAATCTGGGACCAGGCATGACGAATAGAATTTGTTTATGTGCTACTTTCCACTGATGGGCAGTGGCTGTCTGGAGATCTTCTGTGAGGGATTCTGAGGCTATGACTGTGCCGGGGGGTGAAGGTGTGTGGTAATTGATTAGTGATGTCTGCAGCGGGTGCCAAGTAAGGAGTATTCATGCCCCTTGTATCAGGCATCTCCGATCTGGAGCCGTTTCTGAATTCACATAGCACGTGATGAAGGTAGTACTTAGGGCTGATGGTTTGCCTACGGCCTCTCCTCTGACCTTCATGCTCTGGTTTTCCAGAACCCAGCCCTCTTCCTTATGACCCAAGATGGGTGTCCTGCCCCTTGACACTAGTGTCTCCATGGTTGGGCCTTCAATAGCAGCCACTGGACCTCATCCGTACTGCCCAGCACCCCTCTTGGTCTTGATTGATGGCCTGCACTGTCACTGTTTGGCCAGACCCCTCGTTCTGAATTGGCCCTTTTTTCCTAGCTGTCCTCAGTCTTCCTGTGGCTGGGTCAAAGCGTTTCGGTTTTGCCCTTGGACACAACACAATTCTGGTATAACCTGAGAAAAACAGATTTTTCCCCCCTTGCTCTCATTTGCAAACTCTTCTCTCAGTCTCGGCCAGCTGATGTTCACAGACTGAGTCCTGGCTGTCTTTGCACGTGGATCCACGTATCCAAGGATGGGATTCCAGCTGGCGGCACCAAAACAGACTAAGGCTTGGAGGTCAGAATGTACAAATAGGATCAGATTCTGTAAAGAGACCATTCTGGCAGGGTTAAGAACCCATGCCAAGGCACAGTGGATTGAAACATTGGCAAAAAGGTGGGAAAGGTCAGATCACGGAAGGTCTTAACCCCCTAGCTCTGAGCTTGGGTCTGGATTGGGTAAGATAGTGACACTTCCACGAGATGTTGCGAGCATTCTGACCTCACTGTGGAAGGGGGGCTTCCATGGCATTGTGGTGGGAGTACAAGAAAGCTGACCTATGAAAACACTGTTAGAGACACTCCTGATGGGGAGTCCCCTGAGGGGGACAGCTGACTTCACGTAGGGGGAAAGGGACAGAGAAGAGT
This sequence comes from Nasua narica, assembly GCA_028533885.1. Lineage (NCBI taxonomy): Eukaryota > Metazoa > Chordata > Mammalia > Carnivora > Procyonidae > Nasua > Nasua narica. The sequence continues at coordinate 27,884,315 of CM052797.1, read as the reverse complement.
CAAAGGTGACCCTACTTTGAAGCTATGTAATTAGAATAACCCTGCTTTGAAGCTATGCAACTAGAATAACAATGGCCCCCGTCCCGACACATGAGGGAAGTCCCATGGGGGAAGAACAGAGGTGGGAGGAAGTTGAGAGTTTAAGTTTAGTGCAAAGTGAGTTTGAGGCGAAAGTACGACACCCCAGCGGGGATGCTGGGTGGGCAGATGCTGAGCTAGGACCAAACGCAGGGTACAGGTGGGGGTGAACAGGAATGTGGGTGTTCCCCATCCCAGGAGACTGGTGAAAAGAGGAGAGTGGAAAAGGAACTTTGGGCTCTGAGGCGTGATCCTGGGAGAATGCCTGTCTTGGGGTGGAGCGGGGAGAACCAGGGAAGGAACAGTCCATGAGCAGAGCAAGCAGGAGATGGGGAGGGGCCAGGGTCACCTGTGGGCAAAGGAGCACCAAGGGACAGGTGGCGGACTGCAGAGTGTTAATGCTGCAGAGAGCACAGCGGACCTGATGAGCATGCTGGGGGGCCTTCAGACAACACCCAGAGTCCAGGGGGCATTTACCGGTCAGGAGAGCTATTTGGTATCTAAACAGTGTATCTCCAGGAAACTCATTTTGTAGACAGGTTTGCAGGTCATACTTGCTGGGCCTGAAAACTTTATGAGAGAAAGAAGTCATTCTTTAGAGTCCTTGTGATCTAACTTGATCACCCCTCCCCACCTTGGTCCCCTTTTCAGCCCTCTAACTGCACAAACACACTTACCCCTACCTCTTTGTATGAGTGACTCTGAAAGCCAACACGAAAGCAGCAGAACATAAGTTGTTCTACCACCTGCCACCAACTCAAGGTCTCAATTTTTCAAGGCCTGAAAGAAATCATCTGCTTTACACAGTCGTTCGGGTTGTGCACTGCACAAGTTACTTTATCTAGAGGCACGGCATTTACACTTTATTATTTTTATTTTTTTTTTCATATTTTTATCATGACTGTGTTGCCTCTACAGATGAGTGATTTGCATACTTACTCTTACAAGTTTCTGGCAGATGGCAGCAAAGTGGCTTTTTCTAACAGCATCAATACATTATGACAATTTTATATCAAGGGGAAGTAAAACGTGTTGAGGAAGGGACACCTTTTCTACTCCTTGTGAAGGCCCGATGAAGGAGACCTGCAGAGCTCCCACCTGATGAATGAGGGGCCCACGCTTTGGCAAGTTGATCTCCAGCTGTCTTCTCTCCGCGCTTGGAGAGCGCGGGCCCTGGTCAGCTCATTTCAATTTGACAAGCATTTCTCAAATACCTGTCGTGTGAGAGGACCTCTGTCAGGGATCCAAGGATGGAAAAAACTAGGTTCCATCATCCTCAAGGAACTCAGAATCTAAATGCTGGCGGCCTGGACCCAGTCCTGCCAGATCTGCTGTTCCCTGCACTGCACTTTTGCTTTTAATGGAACGAGCTTAAATATTAGCTGTAATTAATCCATTGCTTTAAAGGCTCTTTTATTATATGGGAGTCACTGCTTAATAAACCTAAGTATTTCTTCTAGGCAGAAGAAGGGAATTTGCCTTATGCCAGTTGTTGAGATGGAAAGCTTTCTAAAGTTTCTGCCCCTGGATGAGCACTTTGGAGGGAGACCCAGACGGAGAGAGTCAGGGGAGAACAGAGAAACGGGGGGCGGCTCGAGCTTTTCCCACACTCTCCTTCTCCGAGGTTTTATTTTTTTAGCTGAAGACCTTCCTGTTCAATCCCACACTTGTAAGTTTCCTTCAGGAAAGAGGGAGGAGGACTAGTCTCTCGGGCTTGTCTGATGACTGTAATCTTAGAGTCAGGTGCTCTGGTATCCAATTGCCCTTCGCCAGCCCTCCATCCTGAAGAGGAGGACGCGATGAGCCCAGCTTTTATTCCCTTGCCAGCTCCGGCCGCTGTCAGGTTTGTAGTCGGTGAGAGGCAGCTGAAGCCCACGGCTTCTTGCCTTGTCTGAGCCTCTGTTTCCTCCAGCTTTGGTAACCAGCGTGGACCTAAGAGAGCATCCCAGCCTGCCCACTGCACGGATAAAGACGGAAGCCCAAGAAAGAATTCTTGAGACTTCTTTGGGTTTTTTTTTGTTTTTGTTTTTGTTTTTGTTTTTTACCACTGAGAGGAAGTTTACTGAAATACAGTTTAATGGGATTTAACTTAAAAACACCCCAGGAAGGGTCCATAAGGTTCACCAAATTGCCAGGAGTCCGCGGCAGAAAAAAAGGTCAAGACCGCCTTTATCTGGCAGGTTCCAGAGGCCCCGCCACTGGCCGGGTCCTGGACAGAAGACCGCACAAGACACAGAGTGGTGACTGACTCTGGGGGACGCCAGGAGGGACTGAGCTGTCTTCATTGGTCCTGGAGATGGACACGGTCCTCACAGCCCAATCTACACTGTGTCCGCCGTGTGGATTCTCAGATGGCGGTCCAAATCTTTCATGCCGTGAACAGTTTTGAAGTGGCAACCTACATAGCAACAGTTGAAGGTCCTTTCTCCGAGCGTCACCGTTTGTTCCTTGGACTCTGAGGGAAGTGCCAAGGCAGGGGCTTTCTGGGCATCGCTGCTCTCCGTGGAGGGACACGTTGGTTTGGGAACATTATCTTCTAACTCTGAAGCCAGGACCCCCACCATCGCTGCGCGCGGGTTGCGGCTCCTTGGAGTTGAGGTGCTGAGGCTTGGCCTGCTTGTGCCGCGACATGGCGAGAGGAGCGCGGCCCCCGGCGAGTCTCTGCGAGTGGCCTGCCTCCCACAACCGCTTCCTGGAGTTCGGAAATGACCCGCCCCCCCTCCCCATCTGCCAGGGGCCTGCACCACCTCCATACCCACCCCTCCCCAGACGGGAGGCGGTCTGGAACCTCAAGCAAATGGGGAGACAGCCCAGGTTGCTGTTGTTGTCCGGCCAGATGACCGGTCCCAGGGAGCAATCACTGGGAGCCGGCCGGGGCTTCCTGGCCCAGAACACAGCCCTTCAGAATCCCAGCCTTCATCACCTTGTCCAACCCCCTCACCACCCCCAATCTTGGAACCGGGGTCTGAGCCTAATCTCGCAGTCGTCTCCATTCCTGGGGACACTGTGACAACGGGGATGATCCAAATGTCTGTAGAAGAATCCACCCCTGTACCCCGTGAACCTGGGGAGCCATATTGCCTCTCTCCAGAACCCACTCCCGTCGCTGAACCCATACTGGAAGTAGAAGTGACACTTAGCAAACCGATTCCAGAATCTGAGTTCTCTTCCAGTCCTCTCCAGGTTTCCACCCCTTCTGCATCTCACAAAGAGGAAATTCTTCCTGAACCGAATGGCATTGTCCCCTCTGAGGAGCTGGAACCAGAGATGGAGTCGAGCCCAGAGCTTGCTCCTCTCCCTCCCCCAGCCTGTCCCTCCGAACCCCCCCTGCCCATCGCTCCAACTGCCCAACCTGAGGAGCTGCTCAACGGAGCCCCCTCGCCAGCAGCTGTGGACTTAAGCCCAGCAAGTGAGCCAGAGGAGCAGGCCAACGAGGTTCCAGCATCAGCGGCTCCCCTCACCGTCCTCTCTGCCACTCCGGCTACGGCTCCTCCAGCTACTTCCCCAGCTCAGGAGGAGGAAGTGGAGGAAGAGGAGGAAGAGGAAGAAGGAGAAGCAGGAGACGCTGAGGGTCAGAAGGGAGGAGAGGAACCTGTTCCCCCAGAGAGCACCCCTGTTGCAGCCCACCTATCGCAGAATTTGGAGGCGGCAGCCGCCACCCAAGTGGCGGTGTCTGTGCCAAAGAGGAGACGGAAAATTAAGGAACTCAATAAGAAGGAGGCTGTGGGAGACATTCTGGATGCCTTCAAGGAGGGGAGCCCAGGAGTACCAGAAGTGGAGAATCAGCCTCCTGTGGGCACCAGTCCTGGCCCAGAGGCCTGAGGAAGCAGGTGGTGGTTTGTTAAGGCTTGGGGACAGGACCCGTGGGCTGTTGTGAGGGGTGGCTGGTTATATACTATGGGGTTGGGGGAGGTAAGGAAAACAAGGAGGTTTGAGAAAGATCTTTCCTATGTTAAAGAAGACTCACCTACCGGGAGGCCTTGCCACTGTCAGGTTAAGGTTGTTTTTTCCTCTAGCAAGGCATTAACAGGAAGATAGTTGGGAGATTCCTGGAGGAACATCACATTCTGCCGGCTTCAAGTATCTGTCACTGGGCTTCTGGTTATAAGGACATTTAATTGTATCTATATTTCCTTCTGGATCTAGGTCATTGATAGAAATGCTTTGTTCTTGTAAATTGCTACGACATTTGTAAACTGAGGGAGACTCAGGTCTTGCAGCATTGTGAACTCCAGGAGTTAACTATTTGTTTTTCCTATCTTTAGCTTTAGGGCAGCCAGGAGTGTGAGAGGAATGTCACAGATAGCCCATCTCTGGGCAGGAGGTGGGGGGTGGGGGTGTCAGCTTCTGCTCTGCCCTCAGCTTGCCTTCTGTTCCCTTATCAAAATGACAGGAAAGAAGTCGTGTGTGTCCAGTATGCGCTCGTGCTTCCCCGGGGCTCTTCCCTCGTTGGGTGCCTGGCCGAGGTGGACTGAGCGCCCAGGTCCTGAGATGGAGAGAGTGGCAAACACAGCCTCCTCCTCACTGCCTAAATGTTTGTAGGTTCATTTATTCTTAAAATCAAAGACAAAACGTGCAGTTCTAGCACTTTGTGCCCAGGCAAATGAAAGCACTCCTGCTGTGAACAGCCGAGGAGATCCTAGTTCAAAGGCGTTCCAGCCCGAGGGCCATAGGAGCCTCTGACCTCTGGGTCAACGGTGTCCGCATTCAGAGAAGGGTTTCGGGATTGACCTAAGGATGTACAGGCTAAAGAAAGACGGACGGGACCCGCCCAGACTCTGGAGAGGGGCCCAAGCTGGGGCAGCGGAGTTTCTGCAAATGCCATGAGGATTAAGTCCACAAGGACCTCAGAAGTGAAGGCAACCAGGCAGATGTTTTAAATGAAATGGCAAAATGTATAAACAGGAAAACGGACATGTAAATTTGACCTAGATTTATAGGTAAATAAAACAAACATTATCCACTTTTAATGCAGCCATCTGACTTTCCAGCAGATGGAGACGTTACCACATGAAAGAGAAGTGGGGCCAGGTGGGCCCAGCCCCTGACTCCCAACTTTTCAGAACAAGATGGCTTGTTTCTTAAGGGTGAGACACAAGACGGGACCCCTAAAATACGGAGACTCTGATCTTTAAGTACGTAACACTTTAAAAAGAGAATGTAGGCGTTACCTAGGTTCCTAATTCAGGGGGTAAACTTTTTAAGTTCTGAGAGCCTTGGCCAGCTGTTTCCTCCTGGATTTGGGGGGGGGGGGTTCGGCCAAAAATCTGTTTTCTAAACTTTGTGTTTGGAAACTGCCAGCAGAAAAGGGTTCTGTTTGCCTCCTAATCAACATTCATTTGCATTACACTACTTGCTACTTTAGAAGTCAAGGTTTAGGGGTGGGGGGTGGGGGGTTGTTTTTGTTGTCTTTTCTTTTTTTTTCCTGGTCCCTAGAGATTCCCTGGCGGCCTTGGGCAAAGGGTCAGGTTGTTTTCACAGCTTGCTTGCATTTTGTTGGAGGCCTCGGAGGCCTCGGGCTGGATGCTTTTATCTGCATTTGAAGAATTGAATAGTTGTGCACCGCAAGCTAGCTGCTAGGCATAACTCATTAACATTAAAAAAAAAACCTGTCTGAGCGGCTATAGAAGGGGATCTTTTTGATGGACAATGTTGTCTGGGTGATCTCAGGTACTAGAGAAACATTTTCAGATCAGAGAGGATGCTATGTAGGTGATTGTCTCCAAACCAAGCAAGTGGTACCCATGAATCAGGGCCTCTGTAGGGGTTAGCCATAGATAGAGTCCATGGCCTTAGGTGTAAAGGGAATAATTTTTTTAAAGATTTTATTTATTAAAAAAATTAAAAAAAAAAGATTTTATTTATTTATTTGACAAAGAGGAGAGAGATCACAAGTAGGCAGAGAGGCAGGCAGAGAGAGAGGGGGAAGCAGGCTCCCTGCTGAGCAGAGAGCCTGATGTGGGGCTCGATCCCAGGACCCTGAGATCATGACCTGAGCCGAAGGCAGAGGCTTAACCCACTGAGCCACCCAGGCGCCCCAGAAGTAATGTTTTATTTCCCCCAAAGTCTTTTTCCTAATGAATCTTTTTTCCCTTTTTTAAAAGAACTCAAAATCCATTCAAATGCATCTTTAGGAAAACTGTAATATGTTCTATTCTTCGTTTAGATTTTAGTCTCAGAATAAACCTCAGGAGGGGGATGAATGGGTCCGTGGGTGTGAATTCAGTTGCCTGGTATCTGCTTTATTTCCCCAAAAGCATTGGATCAGTCCTACAAAGAAACCACCTTGACCTTGAATTTGCTTTTTGTGTTATCTTCGGAAAAAGAAGAAGAAAAAAATTTTTTTTTTTTGTTTTTTGTTAATTAGCAGTACACGCGGCAAAGGCTTAGAAGTAAATATTATGCTCCAGTCGGGGAGTTTCAGGCATGCGGCTCAGAATCCTCCTGGTCAGCACAATTTAGAAGTATCTCGGAGATTTTCTTCCCAGCCCAGAACCCCTTTTCCACATTCCTCTAAGTTCAAGCAAAGGTTACCCTCCGTTGGCCAGGGGAACCTCTCCCTGCCTGCCAGCCAGGGATGTCTGGATCTTCTTTTGATCTTCCTTTTTTTTTCCCCCCTCAACCCAGAGCTATTTAATCTCTCCTGGGAGAAGCAGAGGCATTTGTCATTTGGCCATCAACAGTTAACTGCTTTTGTGGTTTACACACATACACAGAAGACGAATCAAAACTGCACTCAGGATATCACACATTCTCGGTAAAACCCGAGACTTTCACAAGAACTTACTTTACCTTGTTTCACATAAATCATCCCTTGAGTTTGTCCAGAAAGGGGCAATCAATTTGTGTTTTTAACACTCTTGAGGGCTTCTTGCGTTTCTGCTACATAACTGCTTGCTTCTCTCCCCACCTCTGTCCCCACCTTTCCCTGATTCCTTAATTTGCTCCCCAAACCCGCACGGAGTGCCCACGACGTGCCAGGCACTCTAGAGTAGGGGAAGTTGGGTGAAGTGATGAAAATGTATCCCCGATAATGGGGAACACAGGAACCTTTGGGCTTCAGGCCTGCTTTACTGGTTTTGGGTCAGTAATGTCGTCTTTGTTTGCAAAGACCGGCTGATTTTTCCATCGAGCGGGATGTGTTCCCTTCCAGAAGGTTTTGTTGATGTTACTCTGTGCCCAGCTTCACCGGAAGAGGGGACGAATAGAAACCAGCCGGCAAATCTCGGTGGGGCCACGTGGTCTGGTAGGCGATCATCCTCGATAATGGAATTGGGTCGCCGGTTTTAGTTAGTTTCATTCGAGTGTTGATTTTGTTGCAGAACCTGGACTGGATCCTAGTGGATGAACCAAGCGGCACTCAGAGACTAAGGAGGATTGGAGATTTATTTAAACACCGGTGGGCTTAGAGGAGACCCTCCTCCAAAGGTCTGAGCCCCATGCACAAGCAGGGAGGGTAATTTATACCCTCCTACTTGCGCATACTTGGTATTTTGGTGTGCGGGAAATGGAGTAGGAAAGAACTAGAAGGGCTTTGAGACAGGGACTGGAGTTCCCTTGCCGGTTTGGTCAGTCAGCTTAAAGTACATTTTTTTCCTTATCAATTTGATGCCTTGGAATATCACTTGGAAGGTTTGTATGAATTCTGGAATCTTGGTGCCATGGTTTTTAAAATGGTGGCAAAATACACATAACAAAAATTTGCCATCTTGACCGTTTTTAAGTACACAGTTCAGTAGCATTCCTTACATTCAATCTCCAGAACTTCTCATCCTGCAGAACTACTCAGCAGTAAACCCTAGCTCCCCATTTCCCCACCCCCCCACCCCCTGGAAATATTCTTCTATTTGGGTTTGCTTCTACTTTTTTGGCTCTTGTGAGTAATCCTGCGACGAACACAGGTTTACAAACATCAATTCAAGACCCTGCTTTTACTTCTTGTGGGTATATTCTGGGAAATGGAGTTGCTGGTCCGTATGGTAATTTTATTTTTAATTTTTTGAGGAACTGCTGATTGTTTTCCATAGTGATCACCGTATTTTACACTCCCACCAACAGTGTACAAGGCTCCCAATTTCTTCAATCCTCCCCACCTGTCCATTAGTTTCCTTTTCTCCCTCCCTTCCCCCCTTCCTTCCTTCCCTCCTTCCTTCCTTCCTTCCTTCCTTCCTTCCTTCCTTCCTTCCTTCCTTCCTCTCTTATTTGATAGCAGCCATCCTAATGGGTATGAGATGTTGATTTTATTTTTAATAATAAAAGAGAATGAACAGCGTATCCTAAGCAATGCCTGCATTTTCAGATAAAAGGATCCAAATCAGGATATGCTAACGTTTGCTGCTATACACCTAGTCATCAAAAACCAAACAGGATGGGCCCCCTGGAATCTAGGCCAAAGGTTTAAGGGAGCTATATGACATTTCTTCTCTGTTTATGTTAGCTGGTTTATTTTCATGAGACTGTCTGTTTTTGGTGAACTCTTTGTATGGCTTTAACTGGACAAGGAAAGCAGGGTGGGGGGATCAGAGAGGACTTAGAAATATGGGTAGAGCCACTGGAAAATTTCTGGATTGCGTAGACAAACTGTAGAAAGTTTGAGTTTTCTTTACTGAGGTCTACAAGGCTAAAGCCAGTGTTGCATATTGTGTTTCCCTCTGCCTAGTCTCATATCACCTTCCCCTGACCTCCAGCCCTCTGAACCGAGGGAAAAGACCTTGAATGTCCTTGGTCTAAACTTGTGCTTGCCCGTTTGTCAGAGTTTTGCCCTGAGGAGGACTAGTTTACTCTTTTGGATTATCCAGGAATTTTTCTTGGAGCCCGATCAGAGTGTAGTGGGAAAGGGGTCACCCATTGAAAAGATCACGTCCTTTCATTTTTAAATATATTGGGCATTTAAGGACAATGCTCTCTTTTTCTGGCCTCGCCCCCAATTCCTCCTAGGTAATTATGAATGGCCAAATCTATCCAAAGGAAACCAGAGTGTCAGGCTATAGCTACAAAGTCAAGGTGAAGTAGGGGACTGAGGAAAAGAGCCAACATCCCCAAGGTTTACTGGCTATGGCTACGGTTGGGGCACATTTTTTCCAGGTATCCACGTCTGTCCTCACCGATTTTTCGATGAGACTGGGCATGTTTGTGGGTGAGAACTTTTACCGAAGGCCAAGTTCACTCATGGAGACCTGTGTGTATCAGCGGATGATGGTTGAACTGCAGGGGACTATGGCCCTTCAGAGCACAGGAGACTCTCGGAAGGAGGAAGAGGAGAACCATTTCCCTGGGCAGATCCAACAATGAAATGAAACTTGCAGGTGGCGACTTGCAAGAGTCATAAGGAAGAAAATGGAATAATGAGATCCTGAAAGGCATCTCCAAGGTTTGGCGACTACTGAGTCCTGAAGTGCCACCCCAAAGCAGGGCCCCACTCTCTCTTCTCTTCTTCCAGGCATGTTTTAGCTTGGCCATGCTTCTATGACAGTGATCAAAGACAATTCAAAGAACAGGCAGTTCAGAAGGGCTTTGGGGATGGCCAACCATCAATGAACCACCTCAAGCAACGGAGTACTTTTAATAAAGCTTGGAGACTGCTGGGGACCACCACCGAGCCCATCTTCCCACTAGCCCGGGGTTACCACATTTCCGTAACGGTAGATTATGTCTATGTGTGCGATTCTTACAAAGCTTCCCAAAGCAGACCTTCCGCCACTTCCCCGGGGCATCTAGTTTCAGGGGAGAAGAAAGGAAGTGGACGTTTACTGAGCACCTGCTCTTTTACAAGCGTTCTCTTATGTGTGATTGTCAGGAAGTCTGCGAGATTAGCACCGGAACACCTATATTAAAAGGGAAGAAAAGCAAGGTTCAGGGACACGGTTTGTCCAATGACACAAGCTCTGTACGTGATGCAACTCAGCTTCAGACCCAACTCAGGAGATCCAAAAACCATGCTCTTTCTTCTACCTCAATGCCTTTTAGTAGATTCGCAAACACTAGGTAGTTTGCCTACAGGTCTAACCAGCATCTTTTCCGCCACATTTCTCTGAATCCAGTTGCATTTCGAAGGTCCTCATGGACCCGAGAGGCCTTGGCTCTGGAGCCCTGATACCAGCAGCAGCAAATTCTGCAAAACAGCTTTGGGTCTCTGCGAGATTGAGAGGAAGAAGGCTACACCTCATTTAACTCAATGGCCACCATCCAAATTGTCCCACAGTCGAGAAGTGGGCTGCTTTTCATGCTGCTTCTATACACATCCTTTGTTTCTCCTTTTTGTCCCTGCCCATCCTTTCCCCCAAATATCACAAAACACTGTTTCAGCCTGAAGTTTCAATTAGGTTCTGGCATGATGAGCTCATGCCCCGCTTTGTGTGGCCGCGGCTAGAACATCCTTCCCGGTGCTTCCTTTGAGAGGGAGCCGGGGCTGCTGAATCCCCTTTTCATCCTTCCACAAGGGAACCTCCGTTTCTCATTTGTCCAAATGCGTGTTTGTCTTCGGAAAGTGAAATGCTTGCATTTGATTGTGATTGGGATGGATTGACGTCTTTGAAAGTCCCGGAATGAAAGCCAAGCTCACTCAGGGGGATTAGCCCCTGCATTCAGGGGAGCTGAATGGGAAGGGCCGCATTCGTTTGGTAAATAGTGGTGGAGGGACCCGCCCTGGCTTTTTCTCCTGGTGGTTGTGCATATTTGGATAGAACGTGCTCTGCCTGCAGAGAGGGCCTGAAAAAAAAAAAATCTCTTAGCAAACACGCGGGGCCTGAAAAGGGACAAATGAGGCTGGCTGGTGAGTCCCTTCAGGGTCACGGTTTTCATCTTAAGGTAAAAATGATCACTTTTCACACATGCCCTGGAAATCCAATGGGCCACCGTGCAGGCGTAAATTCACCAAGCCCGCATGAAGGAGAGCCTCGGTTCTGGGCTCTTGTAGAATCTCCAGGAAAAGGCAGGAGTGTAGCTGGTTGAAGCAGCCACTTGCTGGGGTCCTTTGTGTCTGCCCCTGTGTTTGTGCATGTGCAAATGGCCCCTACTCTGTCTGGCTTGCTGTTTATTTTGTTTGGAAAGCTCCTGGCTGTCTGGGGTTGTGTCTTATTCATGCCCCTCAGTACAGGGGCATGTAAATGAGCTTGTTAATTCAACTGAGCAATTGATTAAGCTCTTTTTTAATGTGCTCAGCGCTGTCCTTGGCACCGCAGGGGGGGGTGGAAGAAGCCCCAGTGAGATCTCTGCCTGTGACCTTGAGCTGCTCCAGGTGCCTTGCTAATTAAGCTTCCTGTTCTTGGCTGTAGAGTTGGAAGGTCAGGCTGGCTGGTTTCTAGAAGGACTCTTCCTGTTCTGAGGTTCTCTGATTGAAGTTATATCAGAGGCAGAAAGACATCAAGTCAACTGAAAAATAAGACTCTTTGTGATTAAGAACGCAAACGAGTTATGTAGAAAACATGTCCTTTGATCGTATCCAGAGTAAGGTTGCTAGCAAATAAAAATAAAGAAGGCTCAGTTAAATTTGAAGTTCAGATTTATTAAAAACTTTTCAGTATAAACGTGTTCCATGCAGTATATGTTGTATATCTAAAAAAGTTTTCTGGCATCCTGCATTTTTTCTAACAACCCAGTCCAGAGAGATCATGAGAACTGTGGACTTAAAGAAGAGGCACCTTTCTGGACTGACTTACTCTCTGCTGTCCAGCTACACTGACCTTCTTTCTACGCCATCTCTTGCCACAGGGCCTTTGCATGGGCTGGTACCACTGCTTAGGACAGTTTCCTTCCTATCCCCTCCCTCACAAACTAACTTTATCTCTAGATTTCAGTTCAAAAGTCACTTCCTTAGTAAAGCCTTTCCTGATATCCCAGACACAGGCAATTTTTCTGTTTCATATTCCCTGGGGTGTGGGGGCCAGGGGGTTATACCTCCACTTGCCACAGTTTTTATGTTTGCGTATTTCACAAACCTATGTTAAAGGTGGGGTTTGTCTTAGGTATATTGGAATCTCAAGGACATTCTGGAGAGGTGAACAGAAGAAATAGAGCCACGGAGGTGAGAGTGCCCATGGTGTGTTTCCAGAACAGTAAAAAGAGCAGGGGAAGAGTTAGAGACCCAGTCGTAGAGAGCGATGTCCTTGAAACCCATCTTAGGAGGGGTGAAGAACTCAGGTCAGTTGCCATAAGATTGGTCACACGGTGAAAGTCACTCCTTGGTGGATGTTATTAAAACCCGACAGGGAGAGCTGAGCCCAGAGCCCCCTGGGGTTAGGGGATGGGAAGGAACACGCCATGAGAGAGCCTGACGTCAGTAAACACCTGCTGCATTGCCTCTGCCCCCCTGGGCACAGACTGTGTGCTAAGCACGGGCAGTTCTCGAAGACTGAAGACTCAGGTGAAGAAGTGTAGCCAAAGCCCAGCTCTCTGGTTTCTGTGAAAAGTGGAGACGAGATTCGCCGGGGCCCCTTGCCGTTTTCCCCTGAATTCTGAGAATTTGTCGTACTGAAAAAAAGATTTCCCTGAAACCACCAGAACTTTCTTCCTGCCGAAACCTCTCTCCACTGTTTTGCCATGTCTGCTCTTCAATGTTGAGAAGACAGAGAGGGTTTTTGTTAGAACCCCTGCTTAGCTTTCAGGCCTGTGGATTTTTCTGCCGCTGCCCACACGTTCATGCAGTAAGTTTTTCCGTCTTATGAACCAGCCCGTATTGTGTTCCAGTCACTGTTGATAGCTTTGGCCTAGTGCCAAACACTGGAAACAGACTGGAAGATAACGTGGACACATGTACACATGCTATGAATAGAAATAAACATACGTATATATGCATGTATCCGTGCACCCAGATATATGCATTAGATACACACACTGACGTAATATACACACGGCACGCAAATGCACACACATACATATGTCTCCACACATGCGTGTTTTATGAAGGTGATAATAGCGGGATGTGGGAAGGCAGGTCCCCCCTCCCCCCGGCTGTCGCCTGCACAGGTGTTACAGGCTCTGGGTTCCCTGGGCTTCTGACCCTTCTGACCCTTCTCATTTACATGGCATTTGTTCTGGAGTTCTCTGCTGTGAGTTCCTGCTCAGAGCTCTCAACATCCTTAGTTCTTGACAAGAAAAACCCCAGCCACCTCATTTTTCTGGACGATCTGTATATGTTCCATATATTAATATGTCCGTATCGGCTCACAGAGATCTGTGTTCTCCCAAGCTCTATGAAACCAGTTATGACCTCCCGCGTCTCCTGCAGCTGTCAGCCTGCTTTCCTGACAGTTGGTCAAACTGGCTTTCTGCTGACAGAACCCCCTTCCAACTTCTATTTTTTATTAAATGTAACATGTTAAGATATAACAGTACATGTCCCACAGCTTGAAGAGTTTTGAACAGCATGGTGTGCTCTTCCATAACAGGGTTTGTTTTCAGTCCCTTTTTCCAGCTGTAGATTGACTGTGACATGAGGGAAAAAGGAAACTTTTCTTCTGAAAGAAGAGGTCGGTCACTCAGACCATGTCAGCTGATCCGATTCCCAGGAGGCTCCACGTCTAGCAACTTGCTCCAAACAGGAAGCTACTGCAGTTCTATGTTCTGCTCCCTGGAAGCGTCCGAACAGTGCAGGCCACGCTGCTTCATAGAACTCAGACAAGTGTGTTCCTTCTTTCTGTGAGGATGGTGATCTAGTGTGGCCTGGGTCTGCCTCTGCGGCCTCACCTCATATCATCTCCCCTCACATCATCTCCCCTCACATCATCTCCCCTCACATCATCTCCCCTCACATCGTCTCCCCTCACATCATCTCCCCTCACATCGTCTCCCCTCATATCATCTCCTCTCACATCGTCTCCCCTCACGTCGTCTCCCCTCACATCGTCTCCCCTCACATCATCTTTGGTCACATTATCTCCCCTCATGTCGTCTCCCCTCACGGTCTACCTCAGCTACCAAGGTATCTCTCACCCCTTGAATGACTCACATTCCTGCCTCTTGGATATGGCCTTCACTATACCTCTGCCTGGAATCTTCTTCTCTCCTCTCTGCCCCTTCACGCAGTCAGCTATACATCTTGGTTATGGTCTAACGTTTGTTCGTGTGAATAGCCATTGAGTGGCTGCCTTCTCCGTGAGGCTAGGGCAGGACTTGGTCTTGCACTAGGTCAAAGACTTGGTCTCTTTTTCTTGTCATTTCTTCGACACTTATGTAGTACCTGGAATAAGGTAGACATGCAATAAATATTTACTGAGTGATTAAATTCATAAAATGAATGATATACCTAGATCCTGGTCCAGTGCCTGGTACACAGTAGGTGCCTAATAAGTGTGTTTTGGGTGAATGAACGAACATTACTCCACATGACCCTGTGAAGTACCATCCTTTACCTCAAGGAAGTAAGTTTCTATTTAGAGACAAAATTTGTACTCGGGTGAAAGAAGTAAGGGTTCAACAGGCAATGAGAATAAGGATTCCGCTTCTAGGTCAAACCTGGATTGGACCCCTGCTGGCTTCACCACTTTCTAGTAGTGAGGGTTTTACTAAGTTCCTTAACCTTTCTGAGCCTCAGGTTCCTCATCTGTCGAATGGGATAATAACAATATCTATTCCGCTGAGTTGCGAGGATAAAATGGACTAATGCCCACACAGGACTTGGCTTGCTATGATTACCACTAACTAGCCATGTTGGGTGTCTATTATTAATTCAGGAAGTCCCTCTGCATTTTCAGTGTGGTGAGGTCATGAATGAACAGCATGACTCTAGGCAAGTGTGTTCGCTTTTCTGAGCTTCAGTTTTCTGCTGTGTAAACTGAGAGGATTAGGTGACAGGTTCTTTGTGGGTGTGACATTCTATTTAGAGTAGAGATAGCTAGGTCAGTCGGACAAGTACGGTCAGGGGAAGCTTCCAGGAGCAGGTGGACTGAGCCACATCTGGAAAGTCAAGTAGAATTTGCTTACGCAGAGACTCGAACATGAGGTATACCAAGTGAGGGGAATGGCACGTGCCAAGCCGTGTGGTGGGAGGGGCATGGGGCATTTGGGGAAAGGGTAGAGTGGGGAGGGTGCGCAGTTAGAATTCATGGGAAAGGAGTGTGGAGCTATGACCGATCCTTAAGAGGGGCACCCCCCCCCCACTCTTTCCTGAAGAAGGAAGTTTTGGGTAACATAGCTTAAGCTGCATGACTGAGGAGAAGGTAGGGAGCTGGGATCAGGGAAACCAGCCAGGAGACCCTGTAACCCTTCTGGCAATGGCTAATGAGGGCCTGGACTGGAGTCTGGCAGGAGAAGTGAATGGGTAGAGAAGAATCCAGCATGAATGAGTGATGCAGCCATGTGGCAGAGCAGAGAGAGGGAGTAAAAGAGATTTCTTGAATGCTCGCTGCACTGACAGAAATGTGTCCTGGCCGGAAGAAAATTGGGCTGCGCCCTAGAAAGGTGCATCAGTGGTGGTCAGCCCAGAAGGAGACCTGGGGTCCGCCAGCAGAGGGTTAGACCCTCCTCACTAGAAGCTAGCGGCCGAGGGGAGAAGGCAGGCACCGAGATCCGTTTCTACTCCCAGCACTTCTGAAACTACATGTGTGAGTTTCCCACACCAAGCAGTGCTCCAGATCTCTGCGGACACCAGCCAGCTGTCCTGCAATTTAATTCAGCTCTGCCACTAATTACCCAGAGTCAGCGTAGACCTTGTAGGTCAGAGGCTGTCCCGCAAGCCCGCCCCCGCCCCCCAATTCAGACACCATTTGCAAGTAGTGGGTCACCGAATTACCTTCTGCCCAACTTGGCTCCCAGGAGGACGTTCCCATGACCCCCTCCTCGGGTTTGATACATTTGCTAGAATGGCTCATGGAACTCAGGAAAAGTTTACTTCCGGTTACCTAAAAGATAGAACTCAGAAACAGCTAGATGGAAGAAATGCATAGGGCCAAGTACGAGGGAAGGAGCGCGGAGCTCCCATGCCTTCTGCGGGCAATGCCACCTTCCCAGCACCTGCGTGTGTTCGCCAGTCCAGAAGCTTTCTGAACCCTGTCATTTAGAGGTGGCTTTTTTTTTTTTTTATGGAGGTCCCATGACATAGGCAGGAATGATTAAGTCATTGGCTATTGGTGATCGACCCAGTTTCCAGGCCCTTCCCCTCCCCCTGTATCATGCTTTAGTCTTTCTGGTGACCGGACCCCATCTCAAAGTTACCTAGGACCTCCTAACCAGTCCATCATTAGCCTAAGCTCACGTATGCTTGAAAGGGGCTTACTGAGAATAATAAAATACCCCCCCACCCCATCTCTCCGGAAATCACAAGGGTTTTAGAAGCTCTGTGCCAGGAACTGAGGTCCAAAACCAAATATATTTCGGATTCTATCAGAATATTATGGCGGGAATAGAAAGAGAGGTCGACAGCCAGTGCAAGGGCCCAGCAACGGGACAGAGCTGCCCAATGCGGCACAAATGCCACCGGACCGATATGAGCATGGCACGGAATTGGGCAGGGTAGGGGCTCAGCCTTAGAAATTCACAACAGAAGTGCAGGCCACTTTCTGGAGCCGCTGGAGTGAGGCTGTCCTTGCTGTCGTCGGGGAGACCCAAAGTCCTCGGGGACCCAAGAGATGCGAGCAGGATAGAGCTAGCTTGGTAGGTAACTTGACTTTGGGGTGACTGGTGTCCCAGCTGTATCCCATTGGCAGGAGAGCGGTGGGAAACTCTGTCTGGAATAGGTTTGGGCTCCCCGGCACAGCGTGGGAGGGAGGAACACCAGCGCCTCGGAGTCCCACAGCCCTGGGTTCCATGCTGAGCTCTACCACCAACCCCCTTGGCCTCGTGAGCCAGTCACTAAGCCTGCCTGCCCCTCGGTGTCCTCATCCTCCGGAGGTGAGGATTAGCTGGGTTAATATCTGTGAAGGGTCTGGCATACAGTAGGTGCTCAATAAAGAGTAGACACCTAAAAATTGTAAAAGATGGGAAGAGGTTAGGCAGCCAGACCCAAGGATGCTAAGGAAAGAGAAGCTCCTATTCCCGCTCTGCCTTCTGCCCAGCGTGGGCTGTACCTGAAGGCTCTGAAGGGACCTTTCTCCTGGCAAGGCCTCCTGAGGGTTGCAGTCTCCCACTAGAACTGTGACTTCAGCCAACCACGTATCATTTTTGGCGGCGGCTTTCGCAGTTCATCCCGAGGGGGTCAGGTAGTGGTGTGGTTACGGCCAGGTCTCGGTCTCCTCTCTCCATCCTGGTTCAACAGCTTCCGTTAGAACAGCGGTTCTCAAAGTGGGGTTCCCGGACCAGCGGTGGTGACATCATCTGGGAACCTGTCAGAAATGCAGATTCTGGGGGCTCCACCCCAGACCCAATAAATCAGAAACCATAGGCGTGCAGTCGGGCCATCTGACTTTGACACGGCCTCCGGGTGACTCTGTACACACTAGCGTTTGAGAACCACCGCTTTGGAGCATTGCAGACCAGAACTGGGTTCAAGGGCGAGCGGTGACGCTAAGAGGAACTTACCACCTAGGGGACATGGAGCCAATAATTTTTCAGCATTTCCAAAAGACATTTGTGTTCCCTGTAAATAATCTAGATCGCCAAGCCTGTTAAGACTGTCAGTGAAATAAGATTGAGTGGGGCACCGCAAGTGAACTTGTGAAGTTTAAATTACACAGAAGTCCCAAGTGTGGGGTTGAAGGTTAGGGACGTCAGCAATCGATAAGCTATATGTTTTTACATTGCGTTTGTTTGTTTGTTTGTTTGCATTTGAGTTTTAATAACGGAATGCGCCCCGAACAATTTCCTTTTTAGAACAGGAAAAGCTAAGAATTAGACGGTCTCGTCCCTCTTCTCTTCTGATTTTTTTCAGAACAGTTTTCTAATTGCAGAGAAGAGTCTGGGCTCTTAGAGGCATGCTCCTCATCTTATTTTCCATAACTTTGTCCTGGAAAATGCAGTCTGGGGGGAAGGCAGTTTAAAGAGTAATCATCGGTGTCTAGTCCAGAATGCGGAGTTCAAGGGCAGGCAGATCTTTTGTCATCAACAGAAGGAATGCTGCCTCGATGATGCAGGTGGAGGTCAAGCCTGGCTTGGCGGTCCTCCGGATTATCCACCTCCCAGCCGGGGCTGCAGACTCCGCCCTTCTTGCTCCAGCTTTGAGCCAACCCCTTTTCGTTTATATAAACCCTGCCCATACACTTGAGGCATTGCCCCACGTGTTTCTAATTCGTTTACACTTCACTCATCAGCATGTGTTGGGTAAGCACCCTGCCACGTCCGAGTTTTATGAGCTGCGTTTACGAGGCTGCTTTTCTTGAGCAGGCATATCATATATTCCACCAAAAAAAAAAAAAAGGAACTTGAGCCTGGGAAATGAAGGTTTCGGCGCTAAACTTGGAGTGAACTTGTGAAGTTTGAATGGAGCCGAAACTAAGCACAGATGTTGTCCATTCTCTAAGAATAGCCTTGTGTATTTATGCACAGGATCTTTCCGCTTTTCTTACCTGAAATTTTCTCCCGCTTACATGAGGACGGGAGAATGTGCGGTTATGGGAAAAGTGGAAGTCTTGTTCCCTGCCACTCTTTTTTGCTTCCTAGCTAATGCGAACCTAGGAAGTAGCAAAGCTAGCCAAGGTCTAGAGTCTCAACGCTACTGCAACATTTTGCTTTCCTAGAGAGCAGCATTTTGTTTTGCTGTCCTGCTTACAAAGCTCCTGAAAAGACAGCGGGGAGTTTGACAGTTTCGTGTTAATTTTGAACAGAGATGGGAGGGAGCCTACCATTGACAGAAAGTGTGCCAAAGGATTCCGTTTCTGGGAACTCGAATTGTTGAACCTGAGTTTTTGCCACTCTTTTTAAAATTAACTTTTATCATTTAATCCAAATAATGTGGGTATCTCTATTTTATAGAAACAGTTCCACAAACTTTGCCCCACCGCCACTATTTCTTACTCCCCAACTATTTTAGCTGTTCTTCTGATGTGCCTTCATATCTATAAATGCTGCTTGTGTTGTTACTTCTGAATTTTTCAGTTTCAGGTTCTGATGAGACTGGAGCTCACTTTCATCATCCTCCCCTTCCACCTTTCCACACGGGCACACTTCCCATCCCACACTCTCTCAATGTAATTATGTTTTAGTTTTGGTTAGATCAGTAACCACTGCTTACAGCATGACTTGAGTGCGGGCTCTTCATAGCTGAGCTGTATGGTGAACTAGCTTAGCTCAGGTCTCCAGGATGCTGAGCCTGAGGCAGGGATTCGTGTCTGGTGTTTACCGGCTAGTCATCCTAGAACAATGTCTGCGGGTTCCTGAGATGCAGAGTGGGACAGCTCTGAGCTGGACTAGCTTGCAGAGTTCCCCAAAACTGAGACCCGCTCAATCTTTGTACAACTACATGGACCAGTCATTGGGCTTTCTGTGGGGAGGAGGCTTAACTGTGTGTGAGCAAGCTCCCTTAAGCTGAGGGCAAGTTCCAGAAAGACACAGCTTTAAACTACCAGCAGGTGGCACTCCCAGCTCCTGTGGGAATTCTGACCTGGGTCCAGTGGTGCTGGTGGGTAATCCGGGCTTCACATTGTAGCATCCATTCCGGGTGCTATGATGACTTTTCTCTTCCTGCAATCCTTATTTTCTTTGTTGTTAATAAATACCTTTTTCCTTTTAGGTTGCTTTTCTGTGTACTTCACATTAATGCAAACCCAAGCACTTCAAAATTGTGTAAATCTTCTATCAATTACTTGATATCTCGATCTCATAAAATATCAGTATCTTAAAATTGATTGGATATTTTATCCATTTCACCTTCTCCGTGACCACTCTCTCTTTTTTTTAAGTAGCATGGAGCCGAACACAGGGCCTGAACTCCCAACCCCGAGATCAAGACCTGAGCTGAGATCGAGAGTCAGACACTTAACTGACTGAGCCCTCTCCTGACCCTTCTGACCTGCTCCAATCCTAGCCTAGCGCACATGTGTCTTGTCAGGATCCCCTTTCACTGGTCCCACACATTCCCTCTTGCTTCTCTCTTGGGTGAGATCTTCTATTTCCTGGATCCCACACCTTCTACTTTCTTATTATCTGTTCTTTCATTATGGTAGAATATGTTCTCTAGGAAGTGTGCATGAGAGGGAAATTGTACAAGAACTGGATTTCTGAAAATGCCTTTATTTTTTCTCAGAGGTTGATAACTTGACTAGATACAGAATTCTATTGATTGATAGAAAACTCTAGAAATGACTTTCATTCAAAAATCACAAGCTATTACTCAATTATCTTCTCACTTTCCGAGTTGTTGTTGAGAAATCCAATACCATTTTATTTGTTTATTTCCTCTTTGGTAGTCTGGCTTATCTTTTCTTTGTCCCAAGTGTCTTAAAATTTCACAGCCGTGTGCCTTGGTGTTATTCCCTGTCATCCATTCAATGGGAAACACTTCTTATGCTCCTACCGGTCTTACGGAGTGTGCCAAGAATGCAAGGCCTTGGCCCGCCCCCAAACCAGGTCATTTCTCAAGGTCCTATTTGCATTGAGCAACCTTGAAGGATGAGATACATCTCCACCCAGGACAAAGAACAGGGCTCCTTCTTGCTTCTCCATAAATGCAGCAGGTCCCTCAAGCAAAGTGTCCCTCAGCTGTATGTGCAATATCCATCGGGGCCCTTGTGCATTGCCTCTGTGAGACTTGGGGGCAAAGGGAATTGATATAAATGTGCTGATTCTCATGCTGCTGGCTCTTCCAAGAACAATAAAGTCCTTTATCTCTGACTCAGGAGTCTCGTATCCTCTGTTTGTAACCATGAAACAATCAGGCTAACTTATTAATTATAAGTAAGGTAAAATCAAATCTTACCCCTAATACCGTTGCCCTGGGTACTTGGTGGACTCCTTCAATCTGGAAACAGAAGTTTTCTTAAATTATTTATTTGATGATTTCTTGGAGATCTAGGAAGCTAACTGCTTCTTTTTTTTAATAGCTTTATTGAGATAAAGTTTTTTTTTGAGATAGAATTTATTTTTTTAAACAGCTTTATTGAGATAAAATTCAGATACCATAAAAGACACCAATTTAAATACTGCGGTTTAATGTTTATTAGCGTGTTTAGAAGATTGTACAACTATCACCACTGAATAATTTCAGTATGGACCCCAAGAGGAAAGTCCATACCCATTAACATTTACTTTACATTCACTCCTCTGGGAACTGCTAATACACTTTCTACCTTTATAGATTTGCCTATTCTGAACATTTCATATAATTGTAATTAGACAATAGGTGACTTTTTTTGACTGGCTTCTTTCATTTAGGACAACATTCTCAAGACTGCTCCATGTCGTAGTATGTATCAGTGCTTCTTCTTTCTTTCCTGCTGAATAATATTCCATGTATGATATACCATATTTTTTTAAAAAGATTTTTATCTATTTATTCGAGAGAGGCAGAAGAAGAAGTGAGCCCGATTCAGGACTTGATCTCATTACCTGAGCTGAAAGCAGAGGCTTAACTGACTGAGTCACCCAGGTGCCCTGATGGACCACATTTTGTTTATTCATTCATCCAGTTGAGGGACATTTAGATGGTTTTCACTTCCTAGCTATTGTAAAGAATGCTGTTATGAATATTCATGTACAAGTTTTTTGAAGCGTGTGTTCATTTCTCATAGGTAAATATATACCTGGAAGTGGAATTGCTGGGTCATATGTGTGGGTCATTGCTGAGTCATATGGCAACACTGTGTTTAACATCCTGAGCAACGGCCGAATGTACGCCAAAGAAACTCTTCCATTTTACAGTCCTATCAGCGTTGTACAAAGCTCTACATCTCCCCTTACTGTCTTTTTAATTTTAGCCATCCTAATATGTGTGGAGTGCTATCTCATCATGGTTTTGACTTATATTTCCTTAATGACAAATGATAGTGAGCATTTTTTCATGTGTTGATTAGCCATTTATATCTCTCCCTTGGAGAGATGGTTATTCAAATTCTTTGCCCATTTTTTTTAATTGAATTTCTTTTCACTATTGAGTTACAAAAGTACAAGTGCTTTATCTAATATATGATTTGCAAAAATTTTGTTCTGTTCCTTAGGTTGTCATTTCATTTTCTCCCTGGAGTTATACTATTTCTACTATTTATCACACCAAATAAAATTTAAGATAAAAATTTAAAAATTGTTAGTAGAGACAAATAATAGCATTTTACGATGACAAAAGAGTCGATCCATTGGGAAGACACAACAGAGCCCCCCAAATACATGAAGCAAAAACTGAAAGAATCGAAAGGAGAAATAGGCAATTCAACAATAGTTTGAAATGTTGATACCACACTTTCAATAATGAACAGAACACCTACATAGAAGATCAGCAAGGAAACAGAAGACCTGAACAGCATGATACATCAACTAGACCTGATAGCTGTCTACAGAACATTCCACCCAACAACAGTAGAATACTCATTCTTCTCAAGTATACATGAAACATTCTCCAACAGGGACCAAATATTAGGTCATAAAACAAGCCTTAATAAGTTTACAAGGACTGAAATCATACAAAGTATGTTCACCCACCACAATGGAATGAAATCAGGATTCAAAAGCAGAAAGAAATTTGGGGATTTCAAAAATGTGTGGAAATTAACATACTTCTAAACAACTATTATTGAACAGGCAGAGGGAGAGACCGAGCAGGGAGCCTGATATGGGGCTTGATCCCAGGACCCTGGGATCATGACCTGGGCTGGAGGCAGCCGCTTAACTGACTAAGCCACACAGGCACCTCTGGCTATGGGTTTCTTGCATTTCCATATCAGTTTTAAGAACAGCTTGTCAATTTCTGCAAAAAAGACAGCTGGTATATTGGTTGGTATTGTGTTGAATCTGTGGATCAGTTTGGGGAATATTGCTATCTTAATAATACTAAGTCTTTTGATTCATGAACATGGGATATCTTTCCATTTATTTAGGTCTTTCTTCATGTCTTTCAAAAATATTTTGTAGTTTTCAGTGTATAAGTCTTAAACTTCTTGTGTTAAATTCATTCCTAAATATTTCATTCTTTTTGATGCTATTTGTAAATGGAATCGTTATCTTAATTTCATATTCACATTGTTTATTAATAGTGTATAGAAATACAATTGATTTTTGCATATTGATCTTATATCCTGTAACCTCGATATACTTTTTATTAGTTCAACTAGTTTTTTGGTGCATTTGAAAATTTTTTTATATACACAATCAGGTCATCTGTAAATACAGATAGTATAGCCACTCCAGGTGTCTTGACAGTATTCTCGTTGCTTTTATGAAGGAGTCAATTTTCGAAGGCTTTGAGCTAACCATTCGGGAAAGTGGAATCTCTGACCCCTTCTTAAACAACCCTTACAGATGATTTTTCTGGTTTTAGGCCTGCTTTCTGCCCTATTTCCAAAGTTATCTCTTGGAGACGCAATAATACTAGGTGGCTTTGTTGCTTCAATTCCTGCGTAGGCTCAGTTTTCTTGGGTCTGCTCTGTTATTTCCATGGGTCCTTTTGCTTCCTACCTTCCAGAATTTTGTAACAGTTAACCCCTTTTTTATTTTCTTTGTCCTTTATCACTTAAAAAAGGTCTTTACTCTTGGGGCACTTGGGTGGCTCAGTTGGTTAAGCATCTGCCTTCAGCTCAGACCATGATCTCAGGGTCCTGGGATCGAGCCCTTTATGGCTCAGCCCTCCCCCTGCTCAGTGGGGAGTCTGCTTCTCCCTCTGCTCCTCCCCCCACTCGTGTTTTCTCTCTCTCTCTCTCTCTTTCTCAAATAAATAAATACAATCATTTACAAAAATGTTTTTATATCAGTGGGTTTTCCAAGGGAACACAGTTCAGCGAGTAATTTAAATTTTTAACCTGTATTTGAGGGTAGCTTTTGCTGTTAGCTGCTTTATTCTAAGTCACCTGAATTTTCTTGTGTAATCTGCAGCATTTTTTTTTAATAATAAGAGGGGTTTTTTGGTTTGTTTTTTTTACCATCAGGGATCCAGATACCTGGCAATATTATAAATGTAGCTACAGATAGTGCTTATATTACCTTTGAAATTTAGGTGTAGAATTTGAACATCTTGGATTCCAAATAAGAGTAGGCGACAACTCCCAAGCCTTCTCACTACTTGATCTTCCTTAGAGCAGTGGCTCCCAAAATGGCTGCCCCAGAAGGACCCTGAGGGCTTGTTTAAGATACAGCTTGCCAGAGTTTCTGCCGTAGGAGTTGGAGGTGAGGCCCCAGAATTGGAATTTTCAACAAGTTCCCGGGTGACGCTGTGCTTCCGGTCCTGAGACACGCTGAGAGTCACCCCATCAGTGTGTGGAATATAAAGGTGTTCCCTTTGGGGGTGGGGAGGACATTTGGGAAGCAGATGAGAGCAGAGAGGGAGAGCAATAAGAGAATCAGGGAGAGAAGGATGTGCCCGCTTTGCTTGTGGCCCATCGTTCCCCGCTCGTGGGCATTCTTCTATTTTCCTCCTCTGTCTGCACTGAAAAAACTATGGTAAAATCTGCTTAGAGAAGAGGCTCTTGGCATGAGAATTGTAATTGTATTCGGGGGGGGGGGGAGAACATAGTGATTACCCATGAAAAACCTTAATCTGAGGCCCCACGAATATATTTTTCGGTGGAATTTTAAAGTGGCTGGGGAGTATATGCAGGGCCGAGAGAAGTCGGTCCTTGTGAACTTTCATGAGAGACTCCAGGTTGAGTATTGCTAAGGGAGCAGGATTCTAGGCGGTTGCGTTAGGCGGTTCCTTGTCCACAGGCTTTAGTTCTTTGCTAGACTCCCCTTTTTCCTTCTTGTGAGTCTGAGAAGGCAGGGACACTGTCTAAGCCACATAGGCAGAGGCTCAGACCTAGTGGCTGGTTTGGACCACAGGTAGGAGGAGCCCAGGCTCAAGGCCAGTCCTCCAGGTTGTTTTCATGCAGCTGTTCCGAGATTCTGCCGTCATTGTCTCCCATTCGGCCATGTTTTTTTGTTCTCAGAATGTTCTTCTGAAATACGGTTGCGAATATTGAGAATCCCAAAGGCTGGAGGTAGTTGGGAGAAAGCCAAGAGAAGCGAGAACTCCAAACCCCCTCGCCCCACATGAGGCTGCCTTTCAGACACTTTTATTACTTAAAAAGGCAGTGCCCTTGGATAGTTCCTGCTGTCACCTCAGAAAGTGAGGAGCTGGGAAGCTGAGGAAGGGTCCGGGTAGATGGGTGACCCGAGAAAGAGAGCTTTGGACACTAGTTTACCCCTTCCTTGTCACCTCCTTTCTTAGGCCTGCTGTGATGTTGTATTTTTAATCTATGAAAAGATGGCTTGGTTTTAGATAATTCCGGAAGGCGCTTCCATCTTTGGTTTTCTTTGATTTTCCCAAGATCACCTCTTATATCTTTTGGGCAGCCTGGGTAAGAAACCCTGTCTCTTGACTTCTCAGATAGACTCTGGCGTGCATAGAAGAGTCAGTGTTCCCTAAACCTTGTGATCCCTGAGGCTCCATGTTATTTCCTGTTCGCGGTTTTCAGTGGCTTTGGAGTGAAGTTCATTGCTATGACAGTCAGACAGCCACAGTGGGGAAAATATGATGTATTGTGTTGTGTAGGAAAAAGTCAGTGTTATCCAATCCGGTAATCAGATTTTCAGACAAAGGCCTGACCCTGGAACATGCTGTCTGTGGCTGAACATAGTATGCATCTTGTCTCCAAAAACAGTTAAAAAAAAAATCAGTGTGTACTTGGCTTGGGTTCTGTTTTGGATATGGACATATATCTTGCCTAATAAATGTTCTCATTCTTATTTTGGAGGCAGCTAAATTGCTCTGAAAGTATTGGTTGTAGCAGTAATTAATTTAACATTTATTAAGCACTGACTGCGTGCCAGGCTTTCTGTGAATAACAGAAATAGACTGTAAAGGAATATATCTGGTCGGCGGAGGGGAGAGAAAGGCAAAAGAAAAGAAAAAGGGCAATATTTATTTGTTCATCCTTCCTTTTATTCCTTGGGGTTTGTTAGACCACTTGCTGTGTGCCCGCCTCTGTACTATGCTGGGAGTACAAAAGTAAGTATGACAGACCCATCCCTGTGGACCCTCAGGTTTGGTTAACCTTATCGTAGAGGGGGCCAGATCAGATGGGTGGGGGTACAGGCAAGATCAGGATCCATGGAGGGCTTCCCAGAGGAGGTGACCTGGGAACTAGCCAAGTGAGGCAAAGGCCGAAGAAACAGTTAAGTAATAGCCAGACAGAGGAAGTGCTTATTGGAAACAAAACAAGGATTTAAGGAGGAACGGTAGGAAATGAGACTGTGAAGGTAGGTAAGGTTCGGCTCTTGACAGATGTTTTAGCTCTTGCTGAGGACTTCAGACTTTCACCTGCGGTGATGGGGAGACCACTTAAGTATCTCATAATGGAAGAATTATTACAGGAAACTCTTATTTAACAGAGTATAAAAGTGTTATGATTGCGTAGATGTTCAGTTAAAAAAATTTTAAAGCAGAACCAAAAAGGTTGCGCGCTCAGTGCTGTTGCTGGTAAGTGAGCTATAATTGCAACTGTGTTAAAGCACGGGACGATGTCTGAAAGTAGAGTCTATTAGGTGGCTCAGTCAGTTAAGCGTCTGCCTTGGGCTCAGGTCTTGATCTCGGGAGTCCTGGGATCGAGTCCCGAGTCAGGCTCAAAAAAAAAAAAAAAAAAAAAACCATCAATTTATTTCAAGGAAATGGAACAAATAATCCTAAAATTTATATGGAACCAGAAAAGACCATGAATAGCCAGAGGAATGCTGAAAAAGAAAACCAAAGTCGGCGGCGTCACAATTCCTGACTTCAAGCTCTATTACAAAGCTGTACTCAGCGGGGAGCCTGTTTCTCCCTCTCCCTCTGCCCCCCACCCCCGTGCTCTCTCAAATAAATCAATAAAATCTTAAAAAAAGAGAAATGTGTGCTTATGAAATATCCAGAATGGGCAAATCCAGAGAAAGAAAATAGACTGGTGATTGCCAAGTTCGGGGGGAGGGGGAGCGAGGTGGGGGGAATGACAACGAATAGGTCCAGGGGTTCTTTTCGGGGTGACAGAAATGTTCTAGAATTAGTGGTGATGATTGCACAACACTGGGAATATACGAAAAACCACCGAATTGTACACTTTGGTATTAAGATGGTTATTTTTGGGTTATGTGAATTTTATCTCAGTAAGGAATACCAGAAGCAAAAAGATACTTTTCTTTTTTTTTTTCCGGTAGTAAAGGGCAACCGGAAGTGCGAGTTGAACTGCCAGGCAATGGGCTACCGCTTCTACGTCCGGCAAGCCGAGAAGGTCATTGATGGGACCCCCTGTGACCAGAATGGCACGGCCATCTGTGTGTCTGGGCAGTGCCAGGTAAGCGCCCCGGACGGGGGGTCTGTAGCGCGTTCTCCAGGTGATGCATCCAGAACTGCCGACTCC
Organism: Nasua narica; assembly: GCA_028533885.1. Lineage (NCBI taxonomy): Eukaryota > Metazoa > Chordata > Mammalia > Carnivora > Procyonidae > Nasua > Nasua narica. The sequence continues at coordinate 27,856,860 of CM052797.1, read as the reverse complement.
ATCACATGTGGCCAGGCGGTGGCCTGTTCCCTCCCCACAGCCCACGGGGCACTGAACCACGAGCCCTGGGACAAACAGGCTGAACTAGGGCGGCTTGGTCCTTTCTGTGCTTTTCATCTTAGGACGCCTTCCGCGGCTCTGTCTGGCATTTCAAGAATTAAATGATTTGTGTTTCCGCCACGGGCATCAAAGGGGACTCAGCGATCCTTCCTTACCTCTGGAGTGGAGGTTATGAAAAAGGCAGGGCTGGATCCGGGAAGGAACTGCTGGCATCACGAGGGCGAGGGTGGCATTTTAAGGACAGGGTGTATTTTCTCTTGCCTCGCACCCGATGGGGCAAGCTTCCAGATGAAAGGGATTTAGTGCCTTTTAGAGCAGTTTTGTACCTTAAACAGGAAGAGTTTTTCCGGCCTCTTTGGACTTGTGAGGTCTGTTCCAAGAACTCCCTTCCCCCCATTCTGCAAACACTTGGGGCTTGAGAGCATCCTTGTGGGGTTCTCACCTGGGCCACAAAGGGTCATTTGGTTAGCAGTAGGCACCTGCGATGAGACGGCATGGATTCCAAGGCCGTGTTAATCCGGACCTGGACTGCCACCCTTCTTGCACCTATAAACGTATGAATGGAGCTAAGACCCCAGCAGGTACATGACCCTTGGGGGCCCAGACTGAAACCCCATCTTAATCAACGCCCTGTAGTGGATAGGCTTGATTTTCACAAAGGAAGAGCTCTTTGGTTATCACATCTGAAATTTCCTGTTAGACCTCCTATGTCATTGTTTAGTTGAAGAGCTACTGATGAGTGGTTTATAAGCACATTCTTCCCCTACCAGACTTTTTTTTTTTTTTTTTTTAATGAGGAGGTTTCAAATAGGATGCAGAATGACTTATTCAATCAGAACGGATGTTCTCAGATTTTCAATGAAAGCCAAGCAAGGAGCAGCTGTCCTTGGCTGTCTGATGGGTGGGCGGGGTCTTTGGAAGAGCAAAACCCCAAGAGAGGTGGGGCATGGCTTGGAAGAGGCAGGGGACCCTGATGGGAAGTGCAGTGGGGGCTCAGACCTGTCCGGCCCCCATTTTCCACCCCATCGGGAGAATCACGGAGTTCCACTGCCCTCTCCGTGCCTCGCTGACCTCAAACATACCCAAGAGGGTTCTGTTAGAGGTTTTGATCTCCAGCTCACGTGGTCTCTGCTTCTAAATGTGACTGAGCCTGAAATGGTGGGCCTTATAGCAGCCTAGCTTTCTTCTTCCAGGCCCTGAATCAGAGCTGTTTCATTTCCTGAATACAGGTGCACAGCGCCAGGAAGGGTGGAGTGTAATGGTTAAAAACATGCCCTCAGAAGTCAGACCGCCTAGATTGAAATCCTGCCTCTTCCACTGTTTGATTGGACTGTGGGATCCCGCTCAGGTTATACAAGCGCTTTGTGCCTCTAACACATGAGGGCGGTGTCTACCTCCTGGTCTGGCATTTAGTAAGCATGCTGACTTTTCTTAGTATCAATACATGGTTTACGTCCACATATGTCCTGTCCCGTCTTTGGGTTTCCTACACAAAAGCATCTTCTTGGTTCATTTGTTCATTGGTAGATTACAGGTTGGTGAGATTCACGTTGTCTTTCATGAGGACAAGGTAGGGTGAAATGGCAGGGGATTACAGATGCTAATTCACTGGGTCTGGGGAAAGTCCTGAGAATCTGCTTCCCAGCGAGCTCCCAAGGGATGCCAATGCCGCGGGTCCTCAAGTAGCAAAGTTCTAAAGCACACTTTGATAAAAATACAGTTAACCAGGACTCAGAAATGTGTATGTAGAGCGATGTCATGACTTGGAAGGAAGACGAAATGTGGGCTCTTTCCACTGAAGGAATGTGTTTTCCTCGTGTTGCATTAAGTGTCTGTAACCTGATGGTACCAAAGAAAAACAAAGACTTACATGGACGTTTCTGACTAATCGTTGAAAACCGTTCAGACTATAGGGCGGCACAGTGTGCAGAGGGTAAGTGCTGAAAGATCGGGATAAACGCTGCCCCGGATGTGAGTAGATTAATAGGAATTTGATGTTACAAGGACCGCTTTGATATTACTACGTACTTGTTCTCTGTGCCCCTGCCTGAAATTTCCCTCCCTGAAGTTGTTGGAACTACTGACTGTCCCATCCTCTTTAGAACTTCGGTTTAGAATAATCAGAAGTACATTTGCTTCCCAGGCCCAAGTTCTGTTTACTTTGCTACTTTCAGAGGGTACAGTGTCCTTTTCTGAATATTTGCTTGGAAGCCCAGAATTCAAATTGATATCTCTGCCTCTCGGACTGTGGCAGACATCTGAAACGGCTCCAGAAAGCCTCTCTTGGCCACATAAAGTTGAAATGCAAACGCGGGTCTGCAACAAAAGTTAATGAAAGGCGACGAGCATCCAATAAGAATACAAGCTAAACCCACAAAAGAGTAGATAAGAGAGAAGGGTGTCGTCCCCTTTTGACGCCAAGCCAAAGAAAGGCCCCCAGCCCACCCCCTGCAAACTGGAAGGCTCTGCTCCTGGGTTAGCAGAGCACCCTCTGGCCAGCCTCTGTTTACCCTGTTGCTGGAATGCCTCTGTGCTTTAGATCCAAGCATCAGAAGAGGGGCAGGAAGAATGCAGATATTCTAAGCCTGGCTTGGTGAGGGGCTGGGGCCGGAGGAAATGGGAGTCCCTCTGCGGTCCTTCAGTGCTGGGTTAGACTTTCTTTTCTTGACAGGTACTGAAGGGTCCCAAAAGTTGTCTTGAGGCTCAGGACTGCCTATAGATAGGCTTTGAGGGGAAAAAACTGCATTTGCCTTAAGTAAGACAATGTATCTGGAGCCCGCAGAGACCCTCCCTTCCTCGACTCGACCCCTTCCCTGTAGACATCAAATAGGAACGTCTGGCCAGTGTTCAGAGAAGTTCTGAGACCCTTCTGCTCCTGCCCAATCATTGTTGTCATTTATGGGAACGAAATATCGTTTATATCTAACAGAGAGCACAGGAATAATGTCTATCGCTAAGCCTCCCGTTAACTTTGCTGTGATTTTTTTTTTTTTTTTTTGCTTGATCTCCGCTCTGTCTGAATAACTCTGGATTTTAATAGTTTGATGACACGTGTATTACTTTTGCTCACCACTCAATAAGTCTAGATGGAAGTTTCTCTTCGGTGGCCTAGCAGGCATTTGAAAGAACGGGGTCACTTGGGTAAAGGACGAGGAAAAGAAAAATACTGTCAACTCCCTGGAGACCAGCCTTACGGAAACCTTAGACTTCTAGACTTGAATAATCCTGAAAGTGAGAACCACCCCCAAGACCTACCCTCTTCCCCCCCACAAAGGGTCTTTGGTGGGAAAGGAACAGGCCTTGAGGAAGTGGCTTGCAGTAATAAGCAGGCCGATGGGAAACCTCAGAGGACCAACGCGTCGGAGCTGATATGGCCAACGAGGAGCCTTTTCTGAGAAGACCATGTTCCAGGCGCCGTGCTCTGTGCTTTATTTACAAAACGATATCATTAATGCAGACGCACGGAGGGCTGCGCGGAGGTTGACTATTATTAACGTGGTGTTTTTGGGCCACGTTAATCAGAAATTGGGTTCATCAGAATAGGAAGAATAGCTTCTACATGATGGGAAGAAACCCGTGCGCTTTATTTAGGTCTCTCTCCTCTTCGGAGTTTACAGTCCTCGCTGCCTCTTTCCAGAACAGACTGTCCTTTCCAAACATGTAACAGGACCTGTCTTCCTTTGGCTTAAATTCCACCTGCGGCGGCTCCCCCTCCCCCATGGGATGAAGTCCAGGCCCTTCATCATCTGTCTCCCGCCTGCCTCCCTGGGCCGTCTCCCTGCTGGCCGGGCTGGGACAGTTAGTCCCTGAGCCAGCAGGCCTGCAGGGTTCTCTGCGCCCACGGGAATGCACACGCCGTTCCCTGAGCCTCGATGCTGTCCTGTGTCCATCCTTGGTCCATCCTTGGTGGTCTCCGCTCAAAGCCACTGGCTGCCGCCCTCGAGCACTGTGTCGTTTCCTCCGTTCCCGCTTCTTGGAACGGTTTGCTCCCACTGCCCCCACCTACCACCCAGCAAGCCGGGAGCCGTTCCAGGCCCTTTGCTTTAGCAAAATGCCTACTATTGAATAGGTGCTTAAAATAAATGTGTAAATGAATTGAGGCCTCGGGTGACTCAGGCCGTCGGATTTCAGCACATGAAATCAGTCCTGAAAGCAGCACGGAACTTTCTCATTTTTGGCTGGGATGGGCAATCGAGTACAGATAAAACAAAGACATGAAGCCCCCTTGGCCGCGTCCCCAGAACCCCAGGCCTCAGAGGTGGGGGGGAAATTCTTGGCATCTGCCAAGCCTTGATCCCCCGTCTTGCTCTATTTCGCTCACTCTGAATTCCTTGAGTCCCTTCAGAGCCGAGGCAGGAGGAACGTAAGCAAATGTGAGAGCACGCATTCGGGTGGGGCCTTCTGTGGAGGGAGAAGAGGCCCTTCTGCCCTTGAACTTCCGCCTCTCCTCCCCGGTCGGTCATCGCCTTCACGTGGGGCGACGCCCGCAGCGCCCCGTCAGCCCACACTCAGCGGGGGCCTTCGCACCTCCTTTCCCAGCTGGGACACTGCTCGCCTTCGATCTGGACACGTCCACAGACACTTCGAGGTTGAGTCAGTAAATTAAAGCCAGGTAACTGCTTCCAAATGTTCAGAGATCAGCTCTGCACCGGCGTGCTGCCCCGACGGGGAAGGGTGACATAATGGGTGTGTGCGGACGTGTGAGTGTGCCTCGGCCCCGAATTCCCGTCATCCTCCTGGGTAACCCACCATTCCCCTTGCCTGAGCCACACGGGTAGACCCTGCTCACTTCTCTGCCTGTTTGGCCTAAGTTGCTTCTTTTTTTTTTCCCCTTTGGGTTACTGGCTTTATTTTGTGGACTTTGCGTAGAGTTCTATGGCCACTTGAGTGAAACCAAGAGAATAATTGTGTTAGATATGATGTTCTCCCCTTTTCAGAGACCTGTATGATTCGGCCTTGAAATAGGGTGGATGGCTTTCACTTTGCTTTAATTCTGAGCTTACGTGATACTCTGTGGACTCCCTCTCGTATTCCCACCTCCAGCAGACTGTGTTTTCAAAGGACTGTCTGCTTGTGAATATTAAGGATGTATAATATTTATAAAATATCTCTAAAATGTATGAAAGAATGAGTAAAAGAACAAATTAGAAACTGTGTAAACTCCTTTCCTGCAAATAATCAAGAATAGGATTAAAGAAGCATTGAAATGTTAGCTCCCAGGCCCCACCTGTTTTCAGGACCTCTTGACATCTAAACCCAATACCTAAAGTAAAGCTGATGAAATTTGCCTTTTTTATATATGCTTCTTTTCCATTATCTATAATTTTTCTCACTTCCAATTATTGGGACCACTGTTAATGTAAAAATGCTAGTTAGATTTCTTAATTAATGCATACTTATGAATTAAGTATTAACAGCCCATGCAATATTACAGGATTATTAATTAACTCAAATAATCTTAACTGCTCACTGTTGGACCGTGTGCTAGGTATGGGGGATGAAACACTGGAAAAGATGAACATAGTCCTACCCACGTTGAGCTTAAAATTCAATTGAAAAAGTAATAGAGAGAAAAGTTTGGTTAAGAGGCAAAGGAATGATGAATTTTGACAAGCATCGTGAAATTAATGGGGGAGCCGGGCTGGTGAACTGGTGAGGAGGCATACCTTAGATGGACTGTAGGCAAGGGCAGGGGTCGAGGTACTGCTGACCCTGGAGGTCCCCAGGGATGGGAGAAAATTCACATCAAGTCTCCAGCCCAGGACCCAGTACCTGAGCAGTGCGTCAGAGCTGGTGGATATGGAGATGAACCCTTCGTGCCTTCTTTCTGCTCCCTGCCCCTGGGTTAATCTGGTCTCCCCTTAATGGTGCCACGCTTGGTTCCTCCAAGGTGCCCACACATCTTCCTCAACACATGCTGGCTTTAGCAATAGAAGGGCCTCCTTGGAGTCACTCTGCACCCAGAAAGATTCTCCTGGAAACTGTATGATATTAAGAGCAAGTTTTGGGGACAGCCAAGATCTCCAATATGAAAGCGGATTACCTTCCCAGGTAAATTGGGGTATGATGTCCAGAGCTTCGACCTGCCCTTCCTGGTGGTCTCTCCTATACCAGAGAGAGGAATTTAGGGCCCCTTCCACCTAGCTTTCTGAAGGAATGGATGGCATTCCCCCAAAGGGACCTTAAAGAAATGTTCTATCTAAATAGGCAGGGGTGGTGACTGACACTTGTAACTGAGACCTTAGAGGAAGCCTCCACAGAGTTCCCTGGACCAGATACCTCTGTCCCCACGTCCCCCCCATCACTACCCCTAAATTGATCACAGACTAGAAGCACCGTCTGTATGATCTGTTACATACAGAGGCTGCAGAGGTGTGCAACACTCATTGCACACAAGCAATGTGTGTGCAGATACTCTTCCACAGGGCATGGAATAACACGTTAGGGATGCAGAAAACCGTGCTGCGCATGGAAACCCCAGCCAGTCTCTGTTCAGACTCTACAAGAGTCTGACTCTTGCTGAGTCAGCTCGTGTTTTTGACTGGTGATGCTGACGTAGGATCAGTCTTCTTCTTTAATGGAGGCTGCGGAGCCCGATGATGACTCCCGTAGAGCCTAAAAGTCTGGGTGGAGATATGAATGGGAAGCGCATCCTCCTAACTATGAGTCTGGGCATCTAGTTTCAATTTTTGCCAAAAGTTAGGCCAAACTGAGTCCTGGGTAACTCTGCTAGTGTGCTAGGAAAGCTTTAGAAAAATAGCCTCAGGTGTCAGACATCTAGGTGGAAATAAGTATTCGAGGACAAAAGTGCCAGATGAAAATACTTAATTTTGTATTTCATATTTTTTATAGATAAATCAATTTACATGACTCAGACATCAAAAAGTCTGATCCCCTCTCCCCTATCCTCCCAGCTCCCCATGCCTCGAGACGAAATAATCATTGTTTAATAATTTCTTTCTTAAGGCAGATGTTTTTATGCATGTATAAGCCCATGATTTATTATTTTCTTCTTCTTTTTGACGCATATAGTAGCTTATCACACACAGGGTTCTGGACCTTGCTTTTCTCATTTCATATACCCTGGCAAGCTTTCCATTTCAATATCTAAAGGACGTCCTTCTTGCCTGTACGGCTGCCTAGCCCTGCACTGTCTAAATTAACCATGGTCTACTTAACCATGATGATGCCTACGTAGGATACATCAGTCTTACTGACCAGAGAATCTGCAATAAATACACTGTTTGGGGGTCATGTTACTTGTTTGCAAGTATCCGTAAGATCAGTTCTTAGAAATGAGTCAAGAGTCCACATGTCTTTGTGATTTAAGTGCTCAGTGGGCGAATTGCACTCCAGGGTGGTTAAAACAACTCCCATTCCCACCAGTGATAGCTGTGGGTGGTGTGTTGTCCAACATTGGACTTTTGCCAATCTGATAAGTGAAAAATGGTATCTTGGGTCACTTTCATTTGCATTTCTCTTATTTTGAATGCGGTTGAGCATCTTTTCATATGTTTAAGAACCATCTAGGGGCCTGGAGTAGGATGAGTGAGGTGGTTTGGATGCAGAATTTAAGGAGGTGCTTAATGAAATGAAATTCTCAGGGCCTCTTTAAATTTTGAGCCTTAGGCACCTCACCTGCTCTGCTGTAATCCCTCCCCCCCCAATAGCACTGCCCTTCTGACCCAGGCACCATTTATATTCTTTGTCTGTGATCTGGTTTTTTTTATTGGGTTGTTGGTCTTTTTCTTCGTTTGTAGCAGTTTTTTCATACATGAAAGAGTTTTTTTATGATATAAATTGCAAGTGTTTTCTTTTTTTTCAAGTAGCCTTTTGACCTATGCCTTTGATCATGAGGTTTTTGTCTTATTTTTTTGCCACGCAGAAGTTTTAAATTTTTAAATGGTGAGTTGAGCAATTCCTTCTTTTATGATTCTAGATTTTGTGTCATGGAAAGACTACTGTACTTCGAAACCTAAAAACAACCTTCTGTGTCTTCTTTCACTAATTCATGGCTCTATGCTTTTACATTTTTTTCTATTAATCCATTTGGAATTTATCCTACTGTATTGTGTGAGGTATGGATTCAATTATACTTTTTTCAGATGGCTTCCCAGTTATGCCTTACCATAATTGAATAAATCTTTTCCTCACTATTTTGAGGCTCCCTCTTTATTACTGTGTATATGCATGTATTCAAGCATATATTCGGGGCTTTTTCATTCTGTTCCATTAGTCTATATGTCTATTCATCCATGAATACCAGGACATACATTTTTGAGAGAGAAATAAAACATATCAGCATTGAAACTTAATGTTGGGGAGGAAAAATTTTCTTCTGTCCTTCAAGATTCTTCTGCCTGATCTAAGAATTAAATTGACCTGAAATGGATTTACGGGAGAAATTCAAATTTAATTATGTACTTACAGGAAATCCACATAAACGAGAGATTCCAAAGCAGTCAGGCAAAATGAGATATTTATGTCATTCTGGACCAAGGAGAAGGAGGTACGGGACTAGGGCTTCAAAGAAAAGGAAGGTAATTCACAAGAAGAACAGAAGGAGTAAGTGTTTACTGGGCCATCCAGGAACAATGGAACAGAGAGGGCTTTGCTCAAATAGGCCTTGCTATGGTCTTCTCTGTGTGCCATACCAGGTGTGTATCAAACTCCAGTTCTCTGTGGCGATAGCTCCCTTCCTGGAACAGGTTCTCTATCTAAATCCTTTTAGGCAGTTAGTAGGAAGGCAACAACAAAGGAAAACTTCTTGAGTCTTCGGTTTCTGAAAAAAAATCAGTCTAAAATAATTTACAGGCCAAAGAGACACATTTTGTGGTGGGAGATTTTGCTCCCCTATACTTATGAAAAGTAAACTTGCTCTTTGCTTGGAAATAATGCACTCACAGACTTTGAATGAAAACCTTTCTCATAGGAAAAGCCATCCGTGTTCAGGGGCCTTAGCAAGACTTCACAGTCACAACACATTTTTACGTAATGGAAAAAAATGAATATTCCATGACTTTTAGGCCTGTAATAGCCAAAGTTACAATCATTAAAAAAAAAAAGTTACAATGATAAAACCATGGTAGGCCAGATCCCATGGATGGCTGGGGGGAAAGCAAAAAAAAAAAAAAAAAGAATTAGAAGATTTATTGAAAAATACAGAATATTCAAGCAGCTATTTACTTTTAGAATTAACTGAATTGAACAGGAAAAAAAAAAGTTGCCACCCCTAAGAGCAACCCCGCTCTTAAGGTACTATCTTCTATCATTCAGTAAATCGGCAATATCTTCTACAAGTTTTACTTTATTTTATTTTTTGACAGAGCCTATCAGTTTCTTAAAGTTTATCAACCCATCTCCTGATGGTTTGAAATTTAGTTTATCCTAATTATTTTTCTTGGGCCTTATTTTCACAATTCTTAGCAAAATGTTAATAATTATAGCATTCAAGGATCTTCCGGATCTGGTCTCCTAACCAAATCTTGAGAAAGTGCAAGAGAAAAGATTCTTTTCGCCCTGTCTCAAACTCACCCAGATAATCTAAGGAAAGAAGATGGCCATGATTGCCAGAAACTGAAGATAATCGTGTGTGTAGAAACATCTTGGACTTAGACATTGGGTGTCCAAATACGAGTCTTGTTTTTTTTAAAGCTATACTTGACAAAGCTGTAAAATTTGTTTGTCTCCCTTGATAAGGCTGATTCGCTTTTTCTGAGTGAAAGATCTTCATGTCCTTTGGGTTTCCAATTAGTTTCTAAGAGCCTAATCTAAATACTTCACACATGCAATGTGAGGTTTCAAATATATGGTATAAATACCGTACAATGCCTAGTGTTCCAATGGTGCTTGATGTGTTCTTTTTTTTTTTTTAACAGATTTATTTATTTTTATTTGAGGGAGGGAGGGAGGGGGAGAGAGAGAGAGAGAGAGAGAACAAGTATGGGGAAGGGCAGAGGGAGAGAATCTTAAGCACAGACTCCCCGCTGAGCAGAGAGCCCGATGCGGGGCTCGATCCCAGGACGCTGAGACCACGGCCTGAGCTGAAATCAGGAGTCAGAAGTCCAACCGACTAGGCCAGCCAAGCATCCTGCTTGAGGTGTTCTTGCTTTTATTTCTCACTTGGGGAAAAAAATAAGATTTTTTTTGTCTTTATTTTGGTTTTTGTTTGGATATTTAAGGCCAGATATTGCAATATTTTGCACATGGGAATCTGTCTTATTGCGGTGCTCCAATTTTTATAGATTTTGTAGCACAGTATCAAGTAAGCATGACTTTAGTATTTCTTGGTGTTGACTTTCCGATACCTTCTGAAGGGCGATTTTGCAGAACTGGTTGATAGCGACGCCTCGTGGTTAGTGTTGAAATTACATGTCCTTTTAAAAAAGCAGCTCCTCAGGTAACTGGCACACGTGATGTGACGGTTTAATTCAGAGCTGACGATAGGCTAACAGGCCAAAATTAAAATAAGTGGAAGTGGACTAATAGGGACAATCACTGGAACAATTGTGAATAATAAGGGCGATTTCTCCTTGATGACAACACCCAGAACTGTACATAATACTGGGGGCAGTTGTGTATGGACTCAGAGTAAACTTGATTTTCAGTCTTAGTTCTGAATCTCTTGTTTCAGTTCAGTCTCTCTGTCTCTTCCCAAACCAGGCATAGGGTGTGGATTCACTAAATTGCCTCGAGCAAGTCCTGTAATTTATGTGAGACTCAATCCTCTTAAATATAAATTAGAGATGCTGAGACCACCTCAGATAGGAGAATTAAATATCGTTTCATGTATAAAGACCCGATAGCCCAGTGATGGTGTGTGATGTGTCTGGGGGCTTATTTACACGGATCTGGATGTCGGGGTGGGGCGGGGGGCGTTGGAATGTGTGGCAAAGACAGGGAGGGACAAGGTACCGAAATTGTCCAGGAAATTGCAGCCGGATCTTGGTTGGGCACAGGGAGCAAGGGGAGCCACGTCCTGACATGAACAGAAAATGTGGATTGAATGAGGCTCAAAGGAAGTGAACTCTGGTCCCCGAAAAGTCAGTGGGTTTGAGAAAGCTACTGCCCAACTGACCTGGGACAGGGGGTGTGTGGAGAGAGGGATGGAAGTGCCAGGCGTCCTTGGAGAGAGTGTTTCACCAGTTAGGCTTTGAGAACATACACAGAAACAATTACGGACTCCGCCACTCACCAGCTGGGTCTCCTTTGTTGAATACCTTGGCTTTTCTGAGCCCCCTCTTCCTCTTCTGTGAAGTGAGGACACCCAGCCCACCTGGGAAGGCCGCAAGGGCTTGAGGAGGAGATGCACGGAAGATCCCTAACACCACCCCGTGCTGGTTTAGCGAGCCCACAATAACTGCTAACTGGCTGCGTGGAGGCAGAAGATTAGGAAATGGGACAAACAAAATGTGTTCAGCCCTTGAACACACGACGCTCTGATTCCTCCTTGCCTTTCTACCCTGCTCCCTAGAAATCCTTTTCTTCCTCTATGTCCCACATAGGTCACCTCTGAGAAGCATTCCCTGACCCTGACGGGGTACCGTCACTGCTCGTACTGTGTCCCCAGCCCCTGTGGTGCCTTGTCCTGACACCCTTTCTGCTCTCATTAGATGGAGCGTCGTTACTTGTCTACACATCTACCTCCCTGGTCCACAGGGAGCCCCAGAACAGATGACTGAACTTAGGTGCTTAGGAAGTGTTGCTAGAACTGATGAATAGCAGGGAGAAGGAAAGGAGAGCAGAGAGTAAAACCGGTGTGGTGAGATGGGCGCTGAATCTAAGGCAAGGGCGTGCGGATGTTTCTGGAACTGTTCTTGCAACTTTTTTCCTCTAGGTTTGTAATTCTTCAAAATACAGGCGCGGAGGGCAAAAAAAGTGAAAGATTTCCCGTTTTCCTTGTTGCATTCAAAGCACTTCTTTTGAAGGAGATTGGACTGGGCTTTGACATCTGTCCTATGTTTCCGCCTTCCATGCCTGGCCTCCCTGGGCTGCTCAGGTTGCGCATAAATACTGTTTGTGTCCAGAGGTTGAGGCTGCCTTCTGCGCGCGAGTCTCTCAGATTTGGCTCGGATCGACTGGGGTTCCATCAGTCATAAAGAGCAAAACTTCTCTGGATGTTGCTCGGAAGCCACGGTACATGTTGGAATTCAAGGGGAGGAGGAAGAATGTTAACTGTTGCGAAAAGGAAGCACAGAAACTGTCTTTTTGAAAATGCAGGGTCAGTTCTGGAGGGGAAAAAAAAAATCCCCAAAAATGGTCTGCAGTGTCACTTGCAGATCCCCCTGCTGGACATCTGAAGAACTGCAGCTTCCCGGCTCCTTAATCCTGTGCTCTTGAAAAGCATCAAAGGTTCATGCATGTTCAAAGCTGTATCCTATCCCGTTCCCTTCCGCAGCAAGCCTCTGTCACAGTGTTAAGCTCTGTATTGAATTAAAGCACAAGGGGCAAATGTAATTTCCAAATGAAAACCGTATAACAAATGCTCTTCAAATCCTACTATTTTTTTATTAACTTTTTTTTAAAAGAAGAAAGTGCCTGAGGCAATCCTCGAGAAGTAAAGCCTGCCTTACATCCCTTCTGTTCTGTGGATTGCTCGAGGAACAAATGCTTCGTCTCAGCTGAAAATCTGTTTCTCCTATGATTATCCAAGCCTGAGGTGGTATTTTCTGATATCTTCTAATAAAGCTTTGGGTGACTTTAAAAAAGAGTTCTGGTCCTGGAATGGCCCATTTCTCATGGAAATGCCTTCTCTAGGGAGCATGGCTGAATGTCCGGTCCCTGTATGATGAAAGGGGCACACTGGGCAGGTAGGCACAGAGAGAAGACGTATGGGCCAAGTGTGGACAAGCTGATGGACTGGGGGGAAGAAAGGGTGCTGAAACTGGGGTGCAGGCTGGGACAAGATCACCTCTGTACCCCTTTCCGTGTAAGATACGGCAACTCAGACATTCTAAGAATGGAGAGCCGGAAGCACTGAATCCCCATCCCTTCTGTGGCCACAAGTGACATTCTTGATTTCCCCGGCTTTAATCAGTTTAATTCTTCATCAGAAGACACACATTTACTAAGAGAATCGATGCATCTTCTGTCGCCAGGCCTCTCTCCCGAGCTCCAGACTTGTGCTCACTCACTACGCTGCGTCCCTGCCTGGAGATGCCCAACGTGATCACACGGAACTCATCATTATTTTCCTCCCACCTTCCTCATCCCCCTGTGCTTCTGATTTTGGCACGTGACCCCTCCATCCTGCTCATCTCCCGAGCCAGACCTGCTGGGTGCCTTCGTCCTTCTCGCCTCCCCACACCCAGTGGTGGTCAGGTTCTGTCTCCTGCATCCCGGAGTCTGCTGGGTCCATCCCTTCTTCCCCTCTTGATGCCATTGTTGTGGATCGGTGTTGTAGATCACTTATTTGTTCTTTGGACCATTGAAGACTTTCCTGACTGGTCCTTCTGCCTCCTTCCCTGTTCTCTTTTCAGTGGAGCTTTGGCTTTGCTGCCAGAGAGATTCTGAAATATAAGTCAGAGTAAATTACTCCCCTGCTTCTGAGCCCATTGTGCCTACCCCCACTGTCCACAGATGAAGTCCAGACTCCAGTGTGGCATTTGCCGTGCACCATAATCAAACCCCTGCCTACTTCTCCACTCTTCGATCATCGACTCCAGCCACGCCAAGCCAGCTCAAGCTCTCTGAATAGGCCACATCTCTGTTTTATGCCTCTGGGCTTTGCTCTCCTCCTTCTGTCTCCTCTTCCCTGTACAAATGGCAAACAGCTGTTCACCAGGCAAGACTCAGCTGAGGTCCCATTTCCTCTATAATGCTCTTACTCTTGGTCCCAGGAGAGGGTGGATGCTTCCCCATTGTGCCTCAACTAGACCTCTAGCAAGACCCCTGTAATTCTTTTATTGCCCTTTCTGATTTACACAACTACCTCCCTGTGGATGCCCAGCAATACCTTGGACTATGACCAACCTCGTCTTGCTCGTCTCTGCTCCTCCATTAAGCAGCACAGTGAGTTGGCACATGTTACTTATTCAAAAGACATTTGTTCAGATGAACAAATCAATCTGTCCTTCAGCCGACCTCGGGGTTGTTCAGCGCTGAGCATCTGAAGCCGCAGGCATCGTACGATCTATTCATTCTTCACCAGGTCTTACCTGGGAATCCCATGAACGCCAACCACATAGTACAGGGATGTCACATTTGTAGCAACACCTCCGAGAGCCCATGGTCTGAGCTGCACTAATGTGATCACCGGGAGGATCTGGGTTTTCTCAGATGAGCCCCCAGTCTTTTCCAATAATGATATTAAGTAGACAGGTGGATATCCAAGTCTGAATTTCTGGAACCGGTCAGAATCATGACTCTGACCGACCAGGAAGAAGCAATGATTTACCTTTATGGCTATAGCCTCAGAAAGTTCTTTTCAAAGTTGTAGGACTCAAACATTACCTATGGCCGTGCACAAGCTCCTTGTGAGATTGTGTTTTCCTTGTGCATCAAGACATCGAGCATGGGGAAATGTGGTTAAGTTCGATCATGGAGACCAGCCCATACTTTACCCCCATTAGCAAATCTCCGTGGGGTAGTTCCGCCTGCATGTCTAGCAGGGACCTCAAACTTTGGGGTGGGTTAAAATAGAATATTTTCTTGTCATTTCCCTCCAACTCCTCTGAAAGAAAATAACTCTGCCATCACCGATGTTTTCTCCCATATCTCCACGACCAGCACCCACCTGGTTACCCAGGTCAGAAATGGGAATGCCATCTTCCATTCCTCTTCCCTTCCCTGCACCACAGCCAGCGGTGGTAAGGTCCTGAGGAAACTGACTCCTTGACAGGTTTCTGTATTTTGTTCTTCACCCTCCTTCTTACATTACTTCCTTTCTTCAAGTCTTTACCACTGCTGGGGTAGATGAGTAGAGCGACCACGGTGATAAGGTCTTCCTGTCTCTGGGGATGCCCCTCCTTACACAGGACTGCCAATGTCATCTTCTAAAATAGGAATCTGAAAGTGTCACTCCGCTGCTGGAAAATTCCCACAAGGTCCCTGCTGTCCTTAGGGCTCTGCTTAGTTTTTGCCGCATCCTCTCGTCACACGACTTGTTCACCTTCCATGTCGGTCTTTAATACCTGTCCTTCTTGGAGCAGGCCATCTTCTGTCATAGCTCTCATCCCCCTAGTACACGTGGCTGTTTCTGCCTCGAATGCCTTTGTAGCAGGATCCTTTGGGCTGTAAGTAACAGAACCTACACTCCAAAAGGGTAAGACACCAAGGGGATGTTACTGATGCATATATCATAACCCAGGGTGCCTGGTGGTTTTGGAGTTGCTTAACGCAGCAGTTCACTGTGCGCTGAGGTCAGGGTTCCCTTCATCTTCGCGCTCTGCTGAACTCCTGCGTGGGCTCCCTTCCCTCGCTTTCGGGATATCTGCCATGGGCACATCCTGAACCAACACGAGGCCCAGCAAGAGGAAGAAGAGACTACTCTTTCTTCTGCATCTTTGTAAGAACAAAGGAGATTTTTCTAGATGCCCTCATAACAGAATGTTCCTCTTCTCTTATTGCTCAGAAGCAAGTCCCCTGCCCCTCTTCAACAGATCATGGGCCAAGGGATTTAACAAAGTCACTAGCGGGTGAGAAAGAAGGACACTAGAATAAAGAACCAAGGCACTGGGTGGACCTATAGCTCTCTTTCTCCTTTTTTACCAAGTTAATTCTGAGTGATTTCCCAGACTAATTCCTGAATATTCAACTAAGGAGTCCCCATCGGAGAGACTTCCCTGACCCCCTCCCTTGCCTCTGATGTCTTCTGAAGAGTTACACTGCCCTAGACCGGATCCCACCAGAGTGCAAGTGCCTCAAGGCTGGACCATTTCGTATCTGGCACAGAAAATGAATGACAGAAGCTGAGTTGTTGTGCCAGGGATGACTTTCTGCTTGTCAGAGAAACCCAACAGCAGTGGTTTCGCCAAGTGAAGGTTTGTGTTTCCCATGGAGAGACGACCCCAGAGCAAGAGGCCCTCACCTCAGCGAATGAAGATGTCCTTGCAGCTTGTCCAGGACCCGGGCTCCTTCTGGTGTCTTGCTCTGTTCTCCTTAGCAGGGGACTGCACGTTCTCATGAGCATGAGTCGACTGCTCTAATCCACTGAGCCCAGGCTCCGGGCAGGCGGAAGGGCGAAGCGTACCTGCCAACCAAGTCTGTGATTCTCCTCAAGCGATCGCTCTCTCAGCAGCTCCACCGAACTGACTCCTGGTTCCATCTCATTAGCGAGACTGGGGCCTGCTGTTACGGGGACGGTGCCAACACAAACGTTGTCAGGGTTCCGTCAGTTAGGAAAAAGGGGAAGCAGGAGGACGTGAGTGTGCCCAAGCAGCGCCTGCCCGGTCATCCCCAGAGCGTCTCTAGATACTTTATTCTTTATTGATTGTTCCGTCTGCCAGTTTGAAACCAAAGAGCAGCCATCGTAAGCTGTCACGTGGAAGTGTTGTGACAGCCTGGAGCTGCCCCTTGTAAGAATGGCGTGTACCACACTGTCCGACATCCTCACTGAGAATATCGCGAGGACAGGGTCGGGAGAACCGAGCCCAGAGAGACGTCGTTTGCCCAAATTCAATCAGAAATCTCGTGGCAGAGATTTTTTGGGGAACAACCTACCCTTAGCTCAGTTTTAGCTCCCTTAATGCACGGGGCATGTAGCGTGATTTCGGTGCCTATGATCTTGAGGTAACAGATTTATTAACTTCTTTTTCCAGTCGTACATAACAAAGCCTGCAAAAGCGAAACCACATTTGCATGATTTGCTGGATATAATGCCCAGTGTAAAGTCAGGTTGTGAGGGTCTTCATGTGGCCCTTCCGGCTTCCTTGGCAAGGGCTTCTAGAAAGAACAGGGCAGGGACCCACGCGCCTGCGGTGGCCTGCAGTTACCTCCGTTCACACCTAGATGGCGCCCGCACACTGATCGGGAACCCTTTGTGTAATACTAAGGGCCTGGTAGAAACTGACAAATTCTTGAATCAAGGTGGTGAAAAGTTAAATATAGATGGCTTTCAGGCATGGCTGGGGGAATGGACTGGTTAAGGGAGAGGTGGTGAAAACCAGGGACTGGCTGTAAACACATCGGACGATTATACAGAAAGCTGCTTGCCTTCTGTTCACGCTTCCCGTCCCCGGGCCCTGCTGGGCCAGCCACAGCAGGCAGACCCAGAGGCAGGCTGGCGGGTCTTACCTGGGTGTGCCAGGCTGACCCACGGGCGGCCTTAGCACTACCCCTCGAGGACCCCGTGGGTCCCAGACCCCGAGACGACCATCGCAGAAGAGAGGGACTTAAGCACATATAAAGATACCCTCCGACATCACTGGCGTCAAACTCTTGTTCTCCTGACGGACTAAATTATCCCGAAGAACATCGGACACCGTTTCCACGTGGCAGTACAGTGGAGGGGTGAAGAACAAGGGCAATGGAGTGAGAGGGACCTGGGTCTCTAGTCTAGGTTCTATCACATACTACCGTGCGGCCTGGAGTTGATCAGTTAGCACCTCTGTGCCTCAGAGAAGCAGACCCACTCCCCAGAGTCATCGCGAGGCTTGAGTGAGATAATTCTGTGCCAGCACAGTACCTGCCTCTACTGTAAATGCCCCCCAAAATGAGCTCTTATTACCGCCATTAATCCACACCTGTGAAAGTCACAAAGGCCAGTGAGGTTTATCGGTTGTTCTCAGGCTATACGGATACTTTGTAGCCAACGTAACTTGAGTTGTGACAGTGTTGAGAGCAAAATCAGTAAGACTGGACCGTGAAACCTATTACTGGGTTCAAGGTAAAATAGCATTTTAGGAATAAGTAGATTTAATTAAGGGGGGACTTGACATGCACCAAAAATTCCGACCCCTAACTACTAGAAAATGAAAGGTAGATCATTTTATCAACCACGGGTATCTGTAGGCTTTGCTGGTCAAAGTCAGTGAGTCATTCTCTGCGTAGCTTTCACCATAGATGAAATTTCATAGATGAAATTCATCGAGGATTTGTAGACACTTGAGGAAAAACCCATTTGGGTTGGAAAGTTGGACAAACACTGCTCCCTGCATTAAAGCCGTGACACCGTAAAGAGGGTGGAGCAGGGCTCTGATGTTGAATGACTGCCCAGGGTGGACATGATGGCCCCAAGGGGGTTCGAGGTACAAACCTGGATGGAATCCAAAGATCGTGACCTGAGCCAAAGGTGGATGCTTAATGACTGAGCCACCCAGGCGCCCCTTGGTCTGAACGTCTAACATCCAGAACTGTGAGAAGTTTAAGCCACACCATCTGTGGTATTTTGTTGCGCACCCCCAAGCGAAGACACCCCGTGTCCCCTTTTGGCAAGACGCTGCCCCATACAAGAGCTTGCTTCTCATTTCCAGGCACACCCTGTGCTCAGCCCTCAACTTTGAGCGCTCGATCTTGCAGGCCGAGCCCTTTTGAAATTCAAACCCAAACTTTTGGACTCTGAGGCACCTACTTGTCGCAACTCAAACTCTCCTGTCTAAGACGAGATTCAGAACTGCCCTTCCGTCTCCTTTGTACTTCGCCATCTTAATGGATGGGGGGCCGCAGACCAATGCGGCGTTGCCTGCCGCGAATGAACAATCCATTGATGGCGTGAGCAGATGTGAAATTGTTGAGTATTGTGCCTGGCAAACAATTGGTACTCAGTGAAAGTTTCCTGAATTCTGACATTGAGTAACACCTGTGAACTTGAGTGCCCTAGAAAACAAAGCTGAACACACCCTAAAACAACAGTCGTCTGCTTCTTGGTGGCTTTGTCCCCTGGAGGCGTGACATTCAGATCTGGAGGGATGGGGGTGTGTGCAGTTGTGAAGATTCTCTGATGGGAATCTGATGGATAGTACGGTAAAAAAAAAAAAAAAAAAAATCCAGTGTGATGGTCATTGCCTTCTTGCGGAGTGCCCGTCAGGGCCAGGACCGGGAGCCCCCAGAGGCGAGGAACTCCAGGCGTGGGAGTGTGGGATATTGAATGTAAATGAGCCTTGCTGCCCACACAGGGTGAATACCCTTTAGAATGGAAACACTGCATAGAATATGACTCAGGATAAATGTCTACTTAAAACCACTCTTCCCTTTCCTCTAGGACAGAAAAGAAAAAAAAAAAAAAGGAATAGAACTTGATGTTTAAGTCCAACAAGGCCGTTTCTGTACATCGCTGTAACTAGATAGCTTGGAGAAGGGCGGGATCATCCCTGGCCTTGGGTCTTGGAGCCAGTCTGCCAAAGAAAGAGAGACGGCCTGGCCCCTCTCCCAACTGTGGGGCTCTGGGGCCGAGGAGCCCGAGGCCCCGCGTGTGACACCTCGCTCTTGAGATACTCTAATTTATAGTTAACGCCTTTTAAGCAAACAAGAGGGAGAAAAAAAAATCTGGTTCATATTATGGCAACTTGCAATGAAGGGAAGTCTGGGAGTTCAAAGAAAAAATGTCCCAGGAAAAGCATAGCCCGTTAAAATTCATTCTAAATGGTCAGGAAGGTAATTGAAAAGGAGGCTTTCGCAGTGTAATGTTGGCAGCCCGGTCCCCCCCCCAACCCGGCCCCCAATCGTCTCTGCTGACACGAAGGTCATTCCAAAGAGGAACAAAATTAACAAGCATGGATTACTAGGACGTGCTAAACTGACTGCATAAGTAAAAACTCCAGAGCTCAGTGGATGGGATCAGGGCAGGAGGAGGGAGTACGCTCGCCTTTCGAAGCCAGAATCTTCTCTGGTCCAATCTGAGGGCCAGGGAAGCTCCCTCCGCCTTCCCACCCTCACCATCTGAGACCATCTTCCTCTCCTGTGGATCATATGGGGCTTGGTTTTCTCCCATCAGTAAGTTCCTAGATGGTTTCTGTGGGTCAAGGCAGTCTTTGTTGGAGGTCTGCAGGCAGGGCGGGTAGGAACCAGCAGAAGGCAGAACTGTGCCCGCCCCCCACCACCCCGACCCTGCACCGAACCCTTGGGCCTCTCCGAGCTAGGAGGTTTCATATATGACGCAGCGGGAGCTCTACAGTGACTGAGTCAGAAGGGCCCAGGGCATCAGACTGGTTGGGAGGTATTGTTAGGGCCCTCCTCTCACAGCCGTGCTTTCTGGGAAGCCTGGGGGCTTTGCTCAGACTCTCCACTGAGCT
>CM052797.1:27814715-27836532 GCA_028533885.1 Nasua narica | reverse complement strand
ACCTGAGGAATTGGCCTGTAATAAAATGCTCTTCTCCCCCGGCGGCGTGACACCCGGGCCTAGTGTGAAAGTGCATTGGTGGGGGTAATCCGTTCCAGATGAGCCCCAATTTGGTTGAGAGGTAGGGGGGAGGAATGAGGAAGACCGAGGAAGGGGGCAGAAATTTGTCACGGTAGAGGCTGAAGGGGAGGTGGGAGGTGTCAGAGACAAAATTGCCCTCTTCAGCCTCCGGGTGGCCCCGGATTGCAGCAAGAAGGAGCGCGATCCTTTGTGCTTTTCCCGACAATTCTGACAATTCTCGTAGGTTCTATTGTCTCCCTGGTGCAACAGAGGCTGTGGAAGCCTGCCCCGTCCCACGGAGGTCAGTTTTCTCTCTTTCTGAGCTGGCCAGAGAGTCAAGGGTCTGGCTCAGCCCAGTTTGACCCACTGACTTTTTAGACTGGGCCCCTTTTGTAAACAAGGTCAGGCTTTCTCCCTCCCTTAATTAGAATCCCTTCGAATGAATGGCAGTGTTATTTTGTGGTGTTTGGTTTGGGTTTGAGGAAAGAACGTTTCTCTTCCTCTCTTTTCCTCTCGTGGTTTACTTTTGGATTACTTAAATAAATAGATGAAAATATCCCAGTTAAGCACCCAGGGAGTGCCAAGGCAGAATGCCATGTTTATCCATATATTTGCCAGCCTGTGTATTCCCTTTCAGTTCTGATTTTAAGGCAGTCTCATGCATTTCTTTTTCTTACATAATTTCTTCCATTTCCAGAGCGATTTTTTTTTTTTTTTTTTTTTTTTGCCAGTAGCCAGAAGGAGCTGCCTTACTGTGTCAGTAAGATAGGGGAAAGGCTGAAAGGATCCTACTTGTGGAACCAGAAAGGAATAGCATTGTGGCGTGCGCAGTGGAGGTGGGCGAGGTGCTCTCCTGAAGCTCATTGCCTAACAAGTTCGATCAGGATCCTCAGTTTATGCACGGAGAGCCTGGTGCTCATGGGGCGTTGTGCCCGGCTGGTGGCTGAGGGCCTTGTGGGTCCAGGAGCCCCATCCGGAGCCTGCACTCTTTCCCAATATTTACTTCCTGGTCAACAAGTTGTAATTAGAAATTGAAAGGGGGTCAGGGAGGAGGGAAGACAGTAGTGGACAAGGAGAGATTCTCATGGACATCCTTTGGACAAGGATGAAGGCCAGGGGTGTGTGGAATTCCATCTCGGCCTCTGCAGGAGCTGGTCTGGGAGCGATGGCGTGTCCGTGTTTCCAACCTGTTCGTTCAGTCTGGGGTTAAGAAGTGGAGATTCATCACCTGGAAGAAAATGCGAACTCCCAGCTGAGGGCCGTGGGGCGATCTGCAGTCTGCCCTCTTCCCCCGCTCTACCCTCCTCTCCCCTGCTCTCACTCAGCGTCCACCACCTCTGCCTTCTTGCTCTGGGGTCTTGCCAAGCACTGCCCAAGCGTCCAAGGCTGAACGATTGCCATGGCATCTGCCTAGAGCCCTTGACCCTGTGATGTTTGCAGGGCTCCGTCCTTCACGTTTTCACAGTCTTCTCTAAGAGCCCTCTCACCAGCCTCATTCCACTCGACCTCCCCCGCCATACTGTGCTCCCTCTTACTGCCTCATTTCTCCATAGCACTGTTAACCTGAAGTGACAGTATTTATTTGATTCTAGGTTCATCAGATATCAAAGCCCACGCATGTAGGGTCTTTGCTCCCCGTTGGATTCCCTCCGCCATTACGGTGCCTGGCACATTGGCATTGAATGAACAAATGAGTTCAGGTATCTGCAGTTATCAGAATCCTTTGCCAGAGGATTTCTGGGCTTTTCTAGTTCTGGGATGAATGACCAAAAGTGACATAATGCTGTAAAAATCTAATCTTGTTATAATAAATCTCCTCTGTATATGCATTAGTTTAACGTTTTAATGACTACGGGTAAATTGTTATAGTTTTATCAGTATTTCTCTTTCACAGATGATAAAATTGATGCTCAGAGCAATTCATTGACTTGCCAAAACTCATGTAGGCTTTGAACAAGGATTTTATGATACAAATACACATGGAAATTTAATTTGTGTATCTACCATTATATAGTGGAAAGAGCCTAGAGTTTTGAGTCAGAAGGTTAATATTTTACATTTTGTTGTGCTTGTATTTTCATTTATTTACAGCAATATTGTCATAGGCAACATAACTCCCTTTCTAAACTTTAATGTTCTTATCTGTAAAATGAGAATGAGGATAGTAAGTTTAAAAAACAGGACTTCATTAGGACTGCCTGTGATGGAATATTAGTCTTTAGTAAAGTCCAACGTACCTGTTAGGCACTCAATAAATGCTAGTTGACTTATACGCACCTATTTCCTTACCTACAAAATATTACACCTACTTCTCAGGGTTGTTACTAAGGCTCAAAGTAAGGTACCAGTGGTACTCCATGAACTATAACACATGATGAAAATGGGTTTTTCCCCCAAATATGTTTATTTTTTCAGTGTTACAAGAATGATTGTTCACGCACCACACCCCGTGCTCCACGCAATACGTGCCCTTCTCAATACCTATTGCCAGGCTCGCCCAACCTCCCACACCCTCCTCTCCAAAACCCTCAGTTTGTTGCTCAGAGTCCACTGTCTCTCCTGGTTCATCGCCCCCTCCGATTTCCCCCCATTCACCCTTCCCTTCCTTCTCACGATGCCCTCCATGATTTTCTTTATACTCCACACGTAAGTGAGACCATAAGATAATTGACTCTCTCTGCTTGACTTATTTCACTCCACATAATCTCTTCTAGTCCCGTCCATGTTGATACAAAAGTTGGGTATTCATCCTTTCTGATGGAGGCATAATATTCCATTGTATAGATGTACCACATTTTCCTTATCTACTCATCTGTTGAAGGGCATTTTGGTTCTTTCCACAGTGATTTGGTGGTTTGGTGATTGTGGCCATTGCTGCTATGAACATTGGGGTACATGTGGCCCTTCTTTGTACTGCATCTGCTTCTTTGGGGTAAATACTGAGTAGTGCAATTGCAGGGTCGTAGGGTAGCTCTATTTTTAATTTCTTGAGGAATCTCCATACTTTTCCAAAGTGGCTGCACCAACTTGCATTCCCACCAACAGTGGAGGAGGGTTCTCCTTTCTCCACATCCTCTCCAGCATTTGTTGTTTACTGTCTTGTTAATTTTGGCCATTTCAACTGGTGTAAGATGGTATCTCCGTGTGGTTTTGATTTGAATCTCTCTGATGGCTAAAGATGATGCGCTAAAATGGATTTTTTAATATAAAGATGTATTTATTTCGAGAGAGAGAGCATGTGTACAGGAAGGGGCAGAGGGAGAGAGAATCTTAAGCAGGCTCCACACCCAGTGCAGAGCCTGACGTGGGGCTCAATCTCACGACCCTGAGATGGTGACCCGAGCTGAAATCAAGAGTTGGACACTTAACTCCACTGAGCCACCCAGACTCTCTGATGATGCAAATGTTAACTCATCAGGTAACTGTCATGTTTCAAAACACTAAACATCCTAGAACTTTTTAAAAGAGAAGTAATGGTGATGAAAATATTCTCTTCATCCTTACACATTGTTGGAAAAACTGTTCAAGGCATTTATGTTACTGAGAGAGAGTCATTCTGATCCTGTGAGGTTTCTGCAACCTTATGTTTTGCTTCTCTACGCAGAACTTTTGTAGAGATGCTTCCAAACAGCCTTGGCTCTAGCGTTTATTTACCGTGGTACTAAGTGTAGATGGCCCAGTTCCAAGATCTGTCATTTGCTGGAGGCTCAGATGAGACCTTCGGTGATGAAATCCTCACCTCCACTGCCATTAGGGTCCTGTATTTCATTTGAAAATTATATTCGAAGGAGTGACAAGGGATTCTTGAGACAGCTTTCTCGTGGTTCCTAACTATACCTGTGTTGGTTCTCTTCGGATGTTGAGTGGTGGGCAGGCTCTTTCTTTTTCTCTTGTTGGCTGTCTGGTCCCCTTGCTTCTGGGCTGGTCACTCAACAGAGGGTTCAGTACTGTTCCAGGTGGAGTTTGGTTTGCTCAGCTTGCTTGGCTCAAAGTGGACTGCGTTATTTCTTCTGTAAGTTTTCTTCAGAAAGTTGTATCTCTTGCATTTGATAGACTATGTGAAGCAAGACTTATTTAGATTCCTTTCTCATTTGAAAAATTCAAAAGACATACATGTGCCCTCAAAGTAAAAATCAGTCCTTGAACTAATCCTTGAACTACGACAAAATATAAACATATATAAGAAGCGAATAGATAGATAGATAGATAGATAGATAGACAGATAGATATTCTAGGGAGTTATAAACTCCCTAAATAGATAAACTAGGGAGTTATATAGTTATATAAGAAACTAAGGCATTATATAGTAACTAATGCTATTTCAGAATAACATTTAAGGTTTGTGAGAGGATAGCCCACTGTGGTACTGTGGGCTGGCAGGTGAATGGATTCTGGAGACATATTTAGGCTAGTAAGCTTTACACTTTTTTAATTTTTTTGGAGTATGATCTTAAAGGCCACGTAGTCAGTCTAACACAGCCTGAATCTATACCTCGTCCTCTACAACCATACTTTTTTTTTTTTAAGATTTATTGGAAAGAGCGTGCGTATATGTGTGTGTGTGCATGCACACACACACACACAAATGGAGGGAGGGGCAGAGGGAGAGAATCTCAAGCAGACTCCCTGCTGAGTGTGGAGGCTGATGTGGGGCTCGATCTCACAACCCATGAGATCATGACCTGAGCCAAAATCAAGAGTTGGACACTTAACCGCCTGAGCCACCCAAGCATCCCTCAACCCTACCTTTGGTAGCCCCAGAGTGACCAGCACTGCCTGCCTCTGGGCTTGCCTTTAAGTTTCTACCTCTGGCCAACTGATAGCTCTCCTATAAGAAGTGCCATGGTCATTTTTTTGTGTTTCTCTGGCCCATGATACCAAAGGTAATTTTCTTTCTCGAGCACATTCCCAAAGGATTCCCCAAGGGAATAGCTAAGAGCTTGAAACTCAGGGTCAGTAGTAGTTCTGAGCCTACTCATGCTAATTGAAGAAATAAATCACTCACCAGCATTTTTAAAAATGCTGATAATCCAGGAGAAGAAGAAATACAAGCTTCCTATTTTTTAAAGCATGCCATTGACCCCAGATAACCCCAAGAGTAGATTAAATGGCATATTAAAAGACACTTAAGTATCATGGCTGTTCTCCCCAAATTAATGGATCAGAGTACCTTCCCCACTGGATTTATTAGGCCTACCAGCAGGGCTGGATGGTATGTGGACATATTTGCACGTTGTGGAAACAACTTGGCGTAGGGCCCTCCGATCCTGTGCTCACATCAGACTCTGACAGCAATGCCGATGACTCTATGGGAACTGATTTATCCTGGATCATTTAAAGTCTTCACATACTTCTCACTCTCTGAGTTCTGGCTTTTCTCTCACAGGGCTGGTGGCTCTTCCTTTAGTGAAAATAGAAAAAGCTACCTTATGACAGGGATGAATGTTCGCTCTTTGAGCACAGTTCAGCCACCTTTAGTGTTTGAGGCCAAGGTCATTTTTCCTTGTTGGTGTCTAGTCATTGCCACCCAGTCAGATGGGGCTGGAAATTACCAGAGAACAGTTTACTAGAGATGCTTATCTAATCATTCATTGTGTGGTGTAGTTGGTCCTGGAAAGACAAATGAAATCTGTGTTTTCTGTGTGCCTTTCCTATGTCCTCATTTTATCCATGTTTTGTCCCCTTAGTGAGGTCCCTCACTATTATTTAAGTACAACAAAGAATAACTGAATTTTATTAACTGCAGATCTGTGTTAACACCCCTGTGTTTGTTATTTCTTGCTGTGTAACAAATTACTTCAAAACTTAGTGACCTCAAAACAATAATAAAATTTATCATCCCACAGAGTTTCTATGGTCAGAAATTCAGGAGCTGTTCAACTGAGTGCTTCTGACTTGGGGACTCCCATAAGATGACAGTGAGTCATCTAAAACCTTCACTGAGGCCAGAAGATCTGCTTCCAAGGTGGCTCACTCACACAGCTCAGTTCTTCACTGGATGTGCCTCTTATCTGTTGTTTTTACAATATGGCAGCTGGCTTCCCCAGATGACCCAAGAAAGCCCAAAGTAGAAGCCCTAATGAATTCTATGACTGAGGCTGGAAAGCACACCTTGACATTTTCACCACCTTTTTGGCTACACAGGTTAGCCTTATTCCATGTGTGAGGGAACTACAGAAAGACCTGAGTTCCAGTAGGCCAGGATTACTGGAGGCCATGTTAGAGGTGGGCTACCACCTTCTCTTGAGCCTTTCAGAACTTATAGTCCCCTTTCATGGAAAATTCCCATAATGCTGTTTCCAATAAAGAACCAAACGGTGCTCTTGGGATCTGTAGGTTCCATCAGTATTAAATATGTTTAACAATATCAGTATTATATTGAGTCCTGTTAAAGGAGGTATTCACTTCCAAAAATCTCATTTGATGTTTGTTAAGAAACAAAAATACGGTCCAGAAAAGTCAAGGTCAGAGTCCACTTTTGATCACAATTTCCAAGCAGGATTTTCTTCCATCACGATGAAGCCATATGGGCACTGTCAGGTTCTTTTTCTTCCCTCTTATTTGCATTGAGGAAAGTCAAACAAACAAATCAAAACTGAACGTCTTTTCACAAAGTTACCATTTCATGGATTGCCATGTAGGGTGCGGGCCAGGTTCTTTTGTTAGCTGCTGCTTTGAAATCCATAGCCAAGATTACCTGGCACAAAGCTCTGGGTGTTGGCAAGCCAACTCCAATGAGTTGGAAGCTCATTTGGAGCTAAAGAAACAAGACCAGCAGCAGTGTAGAATCATATCTCTTATATCCTTGTAGTCGGAAGAGATCTGAGAGACCTTCCAGACCTAACCTCCAATGTATGTGGGTATATATCTTGAAATACTTGAAATTAGCCCACTTCTGCTTTAATAGCAGCAATGAGAAAAACTTACTTCCGCTACCTTTGATTGTCCGAGAGTTCTTGTTTTCTGCTTGAGCCAAGTTTTATCTCTGCGTATCTTCTAACCATTGACCTTCGGTTTTTCCCCCCTCTGGAGCAAAACCAAATGTGAAATTCTTTCGAATAGTTGAAAACCGCTCTCATGTGGGTCTCCTTAGTCTCTTCCAGGTTAAACATTTCCCTGTTTGTTCAGCCTTCTCATCTGAGAACAATCTCCAAATCCCTTACCATCTTGGTTTCAAGGTCCATCTGAAAATGTGGTATCCATTCGTTTGTGTGACAAGTATTTGTTGAATGCTGTCTATGGGCAAGGCACCAGGCCAGTCCAGATGTTGGAGCAGGACAGAGTCGAGTGGGACTGTTTCTTCCAATTAATTTGGAGGTTGTATTTCTACTAATGTAACTAAAGATTATATTGTCTTTTTTCTTTTTTTTTTTTTCTTTTTTTACAGCTGTGTCAAACTATTGGATTATTTTTGGCTGTGATCAACCAACATGACCAGTTTTTGTTGAGGGAAACTAGCCTCAGTTCAAGTCTTCCCAACCCCGTCTTTGTGTATTTGATTTTTTGACCCTAAATGAAAGACTTCGCATTTATGTCTATCCAATTCCACCTCGTGGGTCCAGCTCATTTTTCCAGTCCATTGAAGTCATTTTGATATTTGCTAGCTCTTAAATCTTGATTTCATCGTATTGGGTATTTCTGGAAGCTTCGTGTCATCTGCAGGTTTGGAGAGCATTCTTTCTATCTTTGTATCGCAGTCACTCAGAGTGATGAGGAGGAGAATAGGACCGGTGACAGAGCCATTTGGCTGGCAGGTCACTAGCACCTCCCTTCCCCCTTCCATCAGCACTGTTGGGGAATAGGTTTCCAGCCAACTATGAGTCGCCCAAATTACACTGTCATCTGGTCTGCATTTCTCCATCTTGTCCACAAGAATTTCCTGAGAGATGTTGCCAAATGCCTTGATTAATCAATACATTCTGGGTCTCTGACATTCACAGTTGTCAGTTAGAGGGATCTGCTTCTCACCCCTCAGGAAGAAAGCGAATGGGGCAAGATGGGAACTGTTCTGTCCTCTGCTGCACTCCCTCACCAGCCAACTCCTGAGTCAGTGTAAGGGATTGCCAGGTTCCCGAAGACATATATCTATTTATATTGACCCCTTGTCCTGACCCTTTAAGACCAGGAGACCAAGTATTACAAACCTGTTTAGAATGCACGCTTCTTAACTCACCAGCTGCTCCTCTAGCTCTGCTGGTTTCAGCTCATCCTCCCCTCTTAACCTCATTCGTCTGTTCTCTACTGTGCTTTGACCCTCGGACTCATCGATTTTCATGATCCAAATAAGCTAATATTTGAGGATCTAGTGTTTAAGTCCTTGGGCAAGACCTGTCCTTGCCCCATCAGCACTTTTTAATGCACCTGCACAACCATCCACACTAACCCCGGATATGGATCCATAATTAGCCATCCTGGTCAGTTGTCCTCCACCTTAGGAATTCCCGCAAACTCATGCCAATCCCCCCCCCGCCCCCGCCCTAGTCATCCAGCCTTATGTATTAGGGCCTATGATTTCTTCGTTCTTGGCTTCCTGCCTTGACTTGCACATTTTCCCCCCTAATTTGTGGTTTTGAGTCCCAAGCGTCATTCTTGGTGATACCAATGAAAAGGTACTCACCATCAAGGGTCACAATTCAAGATAACTGTGTTACCGACAGTGTCTCGCGGGTTGCAGGCCCTTTCGGTTATAAGCAGCACATTCAATCAGCTTGCCCTAATTTTTTCGTGTAAGATACAGAGCTTTGATACTTTTTCCCATTATGTGAATGGGACATACTTCTCATCTTCTAGTATAGTCATAGAACCTCATCTGAACGTTTCCCACTCTAAAGCTGAATCTTAAAACTCCCTATGATCAGAAATTCTTCTGTTGTGTTATTCCCCACTTTGGGAAGTATACACTGTTTCTTTTTCTCTTTTCTTCTTTTTTTAGAGTTTTGTTTTCCCAGTTTTATTGAGGTATAATTAACATATAACATTGCATGAGTTTAAGGTGTATAACATAATGATTTAATATATGTATACATTGTTAAATGATTATCACATTAAGTTCAATTAACATCCATCATCTCATGTAGTTAAAACTATTTTCTTGTGATGACAACTTTTAAGATCTATTCTCTTAGCAACTTTCAAATGTACAATACAGTGTTGTTGACTATCGTCGCCGTGCTATATGTTATGTCTCGAGAACTTACTGATCTCATAATTGGAAGCTTGTAGCTCTGACCACCTTTACCCCTTTCCCCCATCCTCCACCCCCTTATCTGTGGCAACTACCCATCTATTCTCTGTTTCTATGACTCCAGTTTTTTGTTTTTAGGTTCCACATATAAGTGAGAGCATGTAGTATTTGTTTTTCTTTAGCTGACATCTCACTTAGCATAATGTCCTCAAGTACCACCCATATTATCACAAACAGCAGGAATCCCTTCTTTCTTATGGATGAATAATATTCCTGTGTGAGTGTGTGTACACATATACATACAAAGTTTTCTTTAGCCATTTATCCATCTATGTCTCCATGTCTTGGCTATTGTAAATAATGCTGCCATGAACATGGGAATCTCTTTGAGATTTTGATTTTGTTTCCTTTGGATAGATACCTAGAAGGGGAATTGCTGGATCATATGGCAGTCTTTCTAATTTTTTCAGGAACCTCCATAGTGTTTTCCACAGCGGCTGTACCAGTTTACTAATTCCCACCAACAGCGCACAAGGGTTTCCTTTTCTCCACATCCTCACCAACACTTTTTATCTCTTGTCTTCTTGATGACAGCCATTCTAACAGGTGTGAGGTGGTATCTCGTTATGGTTTTGATCTGTGGTTCCCCCAATCGTGAGTGATGTTGTATATCTTTTCACATACTTGTTGGACATTTTTATGTCTTCTTCGGAAAAAATGTCTATTTGGTTCATCTGTCCATTTTTAAATCTGATTGCTTACTTGCTATCGAGTTGTATATGTTCTTTATATATTTTAGCTATTAACCACGTCTCACGTGGATGATTTGCAAATATTTTCTCCTATTCCACAGATTACCTTTTCATTGCGTTGATGGTTCCTTTGCTGTGCAAAAGCTTTTTGGTTTGGTGTAGTTCCAATTATTTCTTTTTTCTTTCCTACTTCCTCTCTCTCTCTGTCTTTCTTTCTCTTTTTCTTTCCTTTCTTCTCCTCTTCCCTCCTCCCCTTTTCTCTTTACTCTTGATATCAAATCCAAAAAATCATTACCGAGGCTGATGTCCAGGAGCTTATTATCTCCTCTGTGTTCTTTCAGGAGTGAGATAGACATTATTTCTATCAAGGAATTCATGGAGTTCTCATTTGTGAGCCCCACGTAGGTAGCCTCCCACCAATTTCCCATCAGTTCCATGGTCTTCCAAAACTATAACCTTAAAATGAAGTAAGAGATGAAAATTTCACCCCTTTCCTTAAATCTTTAATTCCCTACTTAGGAGAGTGAACATATGCATTTTTAAAGTCAATTTAGGTACCCTCGATGGCAAATGAAAATGAACATTTAAAACTTTCTGAATTAAGGACTCCCGGGGTGGTTCAGTTGGTTAAGCGTCTTCCCAGGGTCCTGGGATCGAGCCCCGCATTGGGCTCCCTGCTCAGTGGAGAGCCTGCTTCTCTCTCTGCTTTCCACTCCCCCTGCTTGTGCTTGTTCTCTCTCTCTATCTGTGTCAAATAAATAAATAAAACTTAAAAAAAAAAGTACGTAAAATGCGTACTTGCGTGTGGCCGTCACCTGAGTTATTTTTTTCTCGGTGGGTGGGTGACTCATCAGAGAACTCAAGCTCCCGGCTCTCCCCCTAAACCCTAGGAAATCTGAGCTTTTAGCCACTGAAATTCTTTACTAAAGGAGCCCTGTTTATACACATTTTCAAATGTACTAATCTCTTCTTGCATTTCACTTTGAAGCAAACAAGGTTTTATTAATTGAAGTGGGATCGCTCACAGGATGTGCAGTGTGACTGCTCCATCATTACATAATAGTTATAAACAAATGAGCCCTCTTTGAACTTGGCTGTTCAGGCTCCTACTGCCTCTTGGCCGCGGTTCCACAGTTGACACTTGTGCCGCAGTTAATTAGGGTGGCTGTGAGGGGCGGACAGGGGCAGAAAAAAGGCAGGATTTAAAAGCTGTTCCTGCTACCTTTTGGGGAGTTTCAAGTCCTTTCTACATTATAAAGCTGGATGATAGATTTATGCCTGGTTTTCTCCCTGGCCTCCCTCCTTGGCTTCAGACTTAATGAGCCCAAAGGAACGGGGATTCATTATTTAAAATCTGGGTGACGTGCATTTAAATTTAAGATTTGTATTTGCACAGACTTTTTATCCCTGAGACCCAAGTTACCTACATATAAATCAAACTTCATCAGTTACATTGTCTGGCTGCCTCTCCCCTGTTGGGAAAAGCCGAATCTAATGGATGATTTCCCCAAACTGGCTTTGTTGCTTGCTTATTTGTGAAGTGTATGGTATCAGCTGGAGTGGGAAGGGAGCTGGAAAGAATGCTTTAGTCACTTTCCATGAGTTTCAAAATAGTGGTCAATATGAGAATGCCTATTCACAGTGTTTATTAGCCATTCTGTTGGGGGTGCAGGGGGGTAAGTGCTAAAGTTTCCTGCAACAGCAGAGTGAAAGGTCCAGAAAGCAGGGCTCAGGCTGAAGGTGCAGGGAAGACTATATGACCTACCCTTCTTTGAGAATTCGAAGACCATTTCTTCTTCCTCTTCTTTCTCTTCTCCTATTTAGACATAGGGGAATAGAGGCCTGCAAAGGAAAAGGGAGCCCAGGGGAATGGGATCAGACTAGGAGGTGCTGTAGACCCTCACTGCCAGCCGCCTTCCCCCCGCCCCCCTGCCAGCCCTCCAACTGGAGGCTCTCAAAGGTCAAAAAGGTCATGTCCCTTATCTGTCAGACTTCCCTTCTCTGGCCCTGAGGCAGAAACCTCCAAGTAGACTCGCCTCGAGTTCCCTTGTCTTCCTCCTTCAAGTGTTTATTCCACTCCCTGGGTCTCACTCAAATGCTGCTTCACTTCCGGTCCCCTGGGAGAAGCTGCCTTTCCCTCTTGCTTGGATTGTGACAGTGGCTCGGAAACGGACCTCCCTGCTTCGTGCTGGTGGCTCCGTGATCGGCTTTCTGTGCTTCAGTGAGGACTCTCTTTCCAGAAGGCAATACCAACCTTGGACTCCTCGGATTAAACCCTCAGGAACTCCCTCTTCATTGCCACTAAGATGAATTCTCCCCATTTTGACCCAGCCTCTGCTTATCTCGCAGTCCTGCCCCCTTACCCCACCCAGCTCCTTCCGTGTCAGCTACGCCAGCCTTGAACTCTTTGACCTCTGGCCCTAATGCCTTTAGGTCCTCTGGGCTCTGCTGAAACAGTTTTCCTTACCCAGCCCTTAATCCAGAGTCCCGAGTAACCTCCCCAAGGAGTTTTCTAAAATGCAAATGGAAAGCCCTAAAAACACCAAAGCATCTCCCATGATTTCTAGAGACTTCTAGGGTGTTTTTCATGCTTTTGCCTCTTTACTTCCACATTCTCACCTGCTGTCTTGGTTTCTGTCTTCATTAGTCAAGCCCCCAAATCTAGTTTCTACAAAAATCCACATGGCATGCCTTTACTTTTCAGGAATGGACTAACTTTACTGAAGATTAGGATGATCATAAGAGGTGACTTTAACAAGGGATTGGCCATAGGTTCAATAGCCTTCACTGGATCAACCTTTATTCCACTCCCTTTCTCCTATTCCTTATTACATTAAATCCAACTCTAATAGAAAACAAAAATAACTGCAGTGATTTAAAGGAGCTTGTTTCTGTCCCACAATAAAGAAGTCTGAGAGTGGCAGGAAAGTTTTGTTGTCCTCAGTATGAGACTTCATGCTTGGTTCCCAAGATCGTTTCACCATTCCAAATGATTGCTGCAGCTCCAGCCATCACACATACATTCTAGCGAGCATGAAGGGCATATACTCTCCCTTTAAGAATATTTCTCAGAAGTTGCACGTACTACTACACATCTCTCCTGTTGGCCATAACTTAGTCACATGGCTACACCTAGTTACACAGCAGGCTGGGAAGTGTAGTCTTTATTCTGGCTATGCATGTGCCCAGCTAAAACCTGGGGAATTCTAACATCGTGGAAGAAAAGGAGAATAAATATTGGAGGACATCCTGCAGACTCTGTTACGGCTATAATAATAAACATCCATCCCTTTTTCTTGCGCTGCCTCATTTGACATCTGGTCAGCCTCCCTCCAAGCTTCATAGTTGACCTAGGAACTTGTTTGTGTATTTTCCCTAAATACCTGTAGCTCACTTCCACAGGGGAAGTACTGAAAAAATTTTCTCCATCTTACAAACCGTGCTACCTTCCTGTGTCCTGCATTGCCTTGGCCCCGTGAGGATGCCACGGGTCTATACAAGTGGGGTTCTTTGACGTGCACACCAAGGCCCGCCCTGCACACACGCATCACGATTCCAGCTGACTGAGGACACGGTTTCAGATTTACCAGTTTTCGGAATGCAACAGCAGATTCGCAGGTCCATAGCCGTGGTGAAGAGTGAAAGAGCTATGCAGGTTGCCTTTGGTGTGGTTCTCCCATTTGCTGCGGGTACACGTGTGTGCCTGTACACACGCATGCTCGCGTGTGCACACGCACACCCACCCACACACATCAAAGCTAAGAAGCTATCCACTAGCTGCTTCTGCTAGCCCCCTTCCGGTGAAACAAACCACAGGTGTTATTTATCTATTAAACAGCACCCATATGACTGCGTTTAGCTGGATATGTAGTCAACGTATGCACAACACGTCTGCATCAAATATATTTTTTGGAAGACTTCCCTGTTTGGGAAGGATGGTAGTAAATCCATAACCTGGTTATCTCCCTTCACGAGATCCCCACCGCACTGGTCTTGCTCACTGCTGTGTCTTTGCTCGGTGTCGCACATGGTGCCTGGCATGTGGTAGGCTCTCCGTAAATATTTGTCGATGAATAGATGAGCAAACACCGCGGGCTAAATGGTGGCGATACGAAGATCACAGAAACATGGTCTTTGCCCTCACAGCTCCCAATCCAGTGAGGGAAGCTAACCATAAGCAATTATATTATGGAGAAAAGTATGCAGAATAAATCTATGCACAATGTCAGGGCGGCCCAGAGGAGATGCCTGGGCTGGGTTTTAAGGGATGAATAGGAGTTTACTAGGCCTGTGGAGGGGACACGGAGGCCTTACGGACAGAGAAACTGGCCAGCACAAAGGTGTAAAGGCAGGAAACATCTTTACATTTTCAAGCAGTGAGTATAGAAGGTCCCCTATCTTGAAGACCTTGTAGTCTTTAAAATAGTTTTTTGGTAAAACGAAACTTTTTTCTTCTAGAAGTGATTCATAATTACCACTAACTTATCAAGACTCGGAGCTCTGATTTAGAATGATTTGCATCTAAAATTTATGGCGCTCCACTTTGACCTCAGTCAGATACTTGCCTTTTGCAACATGAAGGGAGAAGTTTGGTCTCATGGTCAAGAGACATAAGTAGCTTAGCCACATACTAAATACGTCGCCGTAGGCAAGTCCCCCGAACTGTTTATTTCTCAGTGTCTTTATCTATAAAAGGGGGGCAATGAGACCTTCCTTGGGGCGTTGCCGTGAGGATCAAGTCAGATAATCCTCAGCACTCAGTATCTTTGGCTCTGAGAAACCATATGTGCAGTGGTTTAGAGCCTGGGCTCTAGAGTCAAACTGGGTTTGAATCCCAGCTCGGCCACGGTCTAACCGTGTAACTGGTGCCCAGGTGACTTCTCCTCCTCTGTAACTCGGAGATAACAGTAGTATCCATGTTATAGGGTTGTTGTAAAGATTTCATGCTTGGAAACTCAATACAGCAAAGCGCTCAGCATATACATAGTAGGTGTTCAAAAAATACCACTGTTGTTTGTCGTTGACAGTCTTCATCACACCTGTGGGAGTTCATCCATTCAAGAGTCATTATCCTGAACATCAGTGAAAGGTTCATCTGGGTAGAATCCTTTCCGGCAAGGCTCAGACTGTTCTTGTAAGCCTTTACGTCTGCTCTCCCTCCAAGTTCCTGGTTAGGACTTTCCCAGTTGAAGTTTTCTTTGCTTTTCTTAGCAGACAGAGGCTTGGCTAACCCCACAGGCAGTGTTCCTCCGCCGACTAAGTACGATTGTCTCCCCCGAGGAATTTGCCTTCATTCCAAGATGAATGTTCCAGAAAACAGCCCTCTCTTGATGCATCTTTAGAAGTCCTGTTTGCTGACCTGCTTGGGAACAGGAATCTTGATTTTAAGAAAGGGTGATTTTGCAGGAGGTTGAGACTGTATGTTATTCTCATAAAGCACATGTCATCTTAACTGAAACTGTGTGAGTGGTAAACTCCACGTTCTAAATTTAGAAAAACGGCAGTGGGAAGATTTGTAACCTCGGGAACAGTGGAGGAGTCAGCGTGAGTTGTTTTATGTACCCCTGGTGGGGAGACTACCTGGACTGTGCAGGCCAGCCAGTTAGAGATGTGGTCACTGGCGAGGGCCATTTTTGTTTTTGCTTTTAAGATTTATTTATTTTAGAGAGAGCGCACGCACGAGTGGTGGGGTTGGGGAAGAGGGAGAAGGAAAATCCCCAAGCAGACTCCCCACTAGCACGGAGCCCAAGTGGGGCTTGATCCCATGACCATGAGATCATGACCTGAGCTGAAATTAAGAGTTGAGCCCTTAACCCACTGAGCCACCCGGTTGTCCTGAAGACGGTTTAAACAGGGCATCTTTAGGGGGGTTTTGGTTTTCTAATCTTTTCACATTTTTTATTGACTGTATTCAGCTTGGCTAATATTTACCTGTTTTTACTTCATTCAGGAGTATTTTAGGAACCACAACTCTTTCTCCAGGCCATGCCCCAGCAGGGACTTTAGATTACTCAGAGGTGTTATTATTTCCCAGTCTTCAGATCCACACGGTGACTCATTGGTAAATTATAATTCTCTCTAATTATAGTAACAGCCTCAGCCCTAATGCCTCAGACCACTGTAACAAAGGTGGTCTTACCACTGTACCCTGAACCCCACACAGAGAAGGGAGGCAGGGAGCATTCCCTTCCCATTGTCACTGCTCCTGGGGGGCTAGAGGGGGGCTGCCAAGGACCCTGCCCTTTCTTTTGGGGGGCTATATTGAAAGTAAAGGATGTCGAATTCCGGAGAAGTTTGAGCGGGCCAGCAAAGCCTCGCTGGATACCAAAAAATGTGTAAAGGCATGAAGGCTGCTGCCTGTTGAAGGCTGTCTTCGGGAAGTGACCAGCACAGGGCAGAATCTCCTGGGACATTCCTACTCAACGACCCGGCCCTCCTGGCCACAGGCCAATTCAATGGGAACTTCGAAGATCAGAGCCCATGTGGTCGTTTTCAGAGCTTCTCGAATGTACGTCCAGGCCAAGACCCGCCCCTTGGGGTCCCCCAGGTTCACATGAGTGGGTACAGCGGAGGTCAGTGGGCCTCTCCCAGGTCCCACTGGTGATGGACCTTGCTGGATGCCGATAGCTCGTCCCCACGTGGTTCTCTGGTCAGGCCCATGGACAGGCCCCTCTGACCTCTGCTGAGAGTGAGTCTCAGAGCACAACTGCTGCATCTGGGAACTGAGGCAGATTTCTAGGCTCCCCCCAGACCTAGCGATTCAGACCCCCTAGGGATGAGTTCCGGCATCGGAACAAATCCTCTAGGTGAGTCTGATGGACACTTAAGTTTGAAGAACACAGCACTACGTTTTCCTCTTTTGCTTTGCACACAGCTTTGCTAATAATCCCTTTCCTAAGTCCTCCTCAGATTGTCTTAGCCTGAAAATGCCGTTTTTTTTTCCTCTTGGGAGTCTACATGATGTACCTGGCCGAGGTACATTTAGGTTTGCTCTTCTATGCAATTGTGATCTCTGTTTCTAGATCTCCTGCACAGACGTGTGAGTTTATAAGTAGAATAAATCCGTTCAAGTATCATTTCTGGGTTAAAGGGAATGTGCCTTTTAAATTTCGGTAGATATTGCCCAATTATTCCCCGAAGAGCTTGTCCCAGTTTGCCATTTTCTGAACTGGTCTCTAGTTATTTCCCATCGTGTCACCTCTCCCGTGACCGTGAACTAACCAGACACTGGCAGTGTGTTAGGGTCACCGTTCTCAGACTTGGGTGCACACAGATCCCCCAGGGAACTTGTTGAAGCACAGATTTCGATTTGAAAGGTCTGGTGTGGGGCCCGAGAGCATGCGTTCTTCTCAAGTCCCCTGGTGATACTGGTCCGTGCTGGTCCTAAATAACAGGGGCTTGGAGAATAAGCGTAAAGAAATGGCTAAGCGGTGGGTTTGGGTTTCAAACCCCCATTCAACTATTTAGTAATTGTGACTCTGGGCAAATTGCTCAATCATCTGGAGCCTCAATTGCCTCAACCATAAAGTGGGGATTGCCCCCACCCCGTAGTGTTCTATGATGTTCCATGATGACCAAGTCGGGTAAGCCACGCAGGTGCAGGGTTTGGCTTGATGCATCATTGCCATTCCACAAATGGTAACTCGCACTGTTAGAGGCCTACGCAGACTCTTTCCCGACACTCAGCTGCTCCCCCACACCCCCGCAAGTGGCTTCCCATGTCCCAGTCTGGCAGCTGCTCCTGAAAGCCCCACTTGTCTTCAGGGCGGCCCCCGGTCTAAAGTGGTAGCTGGGACCCAGTGCTCCTCTCCCCTGGCCCCCAGACTGTTCTTTTCTTCAGGAGCGTCTTAGTCCTGATGACACCGTTAGCAAGTTCTCCAACCCTTTTTGCCTTTAGGATTGGAGTCCTGGTGGAGGCCCGGTGGCATTCTCCCATTTGGATTTTTTTTTTAATTTATTTATTAGAGAGAGAGAGACTGAGAATGAGAGGTGAGAAGGTCAGAGGGAGAAGCAGACTTCCCGCAGAGCCGGGAGTCCGATATGGGACTCGATCCCGGGACTCTGGGATCATGACCTGAGCCGAAGGCAGTCGCTTAACCAACTGAGCCACCCAGGCGCCCTACATTCTCCCATTTGGAATAGGGGTAGAGCCCCTCCCTGCCTCCCAGCAGTATCTGAACTCAGGTTTCTCGAGACTGGGCCAATGCCTCCTCTTGTCTGCACACACCTCCCGTCTCCCCTGGGAACGTATATGCGCATGGGTCCCCAAAATAGCACTCTTCATGAAGGTAAACACGCAAATCACTTGTAGTCCAGATCCTGGTTTACAAAGGAGCATTTCAAAGCCCAGAGTCATGACATCGCAGCGTGGAGAAGCAGCCTGAGACTCGCTCGGAGCCGGCCGGAGCCCGCTGCCGGAGAGTGGGACAGGCCGGGCCCCCGTCGAGCGTGACCTCATTCTTCCGTTTCCCGTGGAGCTGAACGTGAGCAGACAGCTGGGAAAGCTGTGAGCATGTGGGTGGAAAATGGCGTTTAGAAGTTGCCGGAGGAGTCCCGAGGTGGAGGGGGTGGGTGTGGGCGTGCTGTCCTATAGGCCCCGGGCCTTGAGTTCATTTTCCCTGCGCGGAAGGCAGCGCTTGTGCCCAGAGGATGGAAGGACGGGCGGATCGCAAGAGACACTTGAAAGGTGCAGGCGCTAGATGCCGGGTATGGAGGCCGCATTGGGAGCCTCGCTCCGCCTGTTACGGAAAAAGAAAGAAGAGTTGCTGCTTCCTTTTCTTCTTGAGCAACTCTCTCATCTACGGGTCCTCAACCCCTTCTGTTTTCTGCCCTTTAGCTGGGTTGGCTCTTCTCCCATTGTTTCAACATGCCCTCCACCCTGAGGAGTCTGGTCCTCATCACCAGCCCAGATCTCCCTCCCAGGCCCTTCCCGGGTGTCTGCAGCGGGCATCCCACTGTCCACCTCCCTACCGCCCTCCTCGTCCACTGCACCAAACCTGCTTCACCTTCTGCCCTTCCCGCTCCCAAGTAAGTCTTTGCTGGGAGACAGCGTTTCTGCAGCTCCAAGAACGATTGTGAACCGTCATCCCGCTTCCCCCCGGATCTGTGCCGGGGTCAGGTGCGACGCAGCAGAGCTCTGGGCCCAGATCCAAATGTTCCAGTCCCAAGGAGGGGGGCTTATGCTCTCAGCCTGCTCTGAGGGCTGCTGGGAGGGACGGCCCCGGGAGACCGCTGGCCGCGTTGGTGCAACATTTTCCTTGAAGATGTTGCTTATTGCATTTCACAGCGGCCTCTTAATGAGGACCCAGGCGAGAAATTTCCATCAGGTTTAGCTGAGTAGACTTAGTTGCCTCCGTCCTGAGCAAGAAGCCTGCTCTGGGCCTCTGGTCCTGTGAACCCAGTCCCATTACTGCTCATGGCAAGGAGCTGAGAACCTCCTTGGAGGCAAGCACATCAGAAGGTATAATATGTGTTGTCTATTAACTCCACTCTGGGCTGTGTGGTGTCTTCATCTACTTATTTTAATTTATATTTTCTTGTATAATTACACTTATTTATTTAAACCTCCTATAAGACGGGCTCTAAAATATTAAAAGTTATACCCACCATTCCCCTATTTTGTACATTATCTGTAGAGATGTATTTATGAAGTGGGAAGATGCAACTTTCAGTGGCGAACATGACTGGGTAGATTCTACACAAAGGGTATATTGAATAGTAACAACATCCAAGTAACAGCACTTCTAGAAACCCATTATAAAATAGTGCAGCATGGTGAAGAGAGATTTGGATCTTGAATCTCAGCTGGAGAGCCCTGGGGTTGTAGGTAGCAAACCAAACTTCAAGTCGCTTTTATGTGGCTTAAAACACACACACACACACACTCACTCACTCACTATAATTATGTAACACGTAACAAAAAGCTATTGGGGACGGTTTTCTGGTAATGGGAGGTCCCTGGCGACCACACCAGTGGTCTCAGGGAACAGGAACCATATGGGCCTTTCAGACACTGGGCCGTGTGGCAAAATATTCCGAGGGCCTGTTCGTCACTGTGCCCTCCTAATAGGCCATTAGAGAAAGGGACTATTTGCTGGTTAACAGAGATGAAAGTTTCTGTCATTTTTCAGCAAGCGCACAGGTCTTTAATATTTCCTGAAACCACAGGTCTGCTTCGTGTCTTACAACTGAAACAACTATAATCCTTAACACCAGAGAGCGGCGGGCCCCCGATAGTGCTGTGGCCGTCTCGGGGAACAGAAACACCTGTGGGAAAATTGGGCAGAGCATTTTTTTTTTTTTTTTTTTGCAAGCCATGTCTGGGATCCGTAAATGCTAGCTGGTCCCTGGTAGATATTGGGGTTTTTTTGGGCAAATGTTTTCAAAGAGTCCCCTCTACCTGAGTGGGGGTATTAGGAGGACACAGTTCACAGAAATTCCCAGTAGACTACAGACCATCCCCTGGGTCCATTTGTCCATGTTACTGATCAGTGTTCAGAGCTTCTGTTTCTGTTACCAAACCTTAGTCCTTTTAATTGGGTAAGCTTTCTCTTTCCCTGACCCTAATGAGATGATTTCCATTAGAGTCTGCACTTTCTTAATCATTGCATCTGGATTGGGGGTTTTATGGGAAAATCAAGGATAAATCATCAAGAGTTAGAGGTGGGAGAGAAGGTTAACTTTACTTCTGGGAAACCGTAGGAGGGCTAATTCACAGATAGGCTACTCAAAGTTGGAAACGAAGACTTGTCGTTAGTGGATGTAAGAAACAGACAAATTTGGAGAGCAGACTGGGCTGGTTTTGGTATGTTAATGGGAATTTGGTTTAAGTTTTGAAGGACACTTCAGCCTTTAGTTGCCAGGTTATGAAAAAAGGTGTCTTTAACTCTTTACGAGAAGAAAACCGTTTTCCTATTGAAGGCCAATGATACCGGGCACATTATAGCCAGAATTCTATGTTAAGTTTCAACTGTTTTTCTTTTTTTTCTTTTTAAAGGTTTTATTTATCCATTTGACAGAGAGGAGAGAGATCACAAGCAGGCAGAGAGGCAGGCAGAGAGAGAAGGGGAAGCAGGCTCCCTGCCGAGCAGAGAGCCCGATGTGGGGCTCGATCCCAGGACCCCGAGACCATGACCCGAGCCGAAGGCAGAGGCTTAACCCACTGAGCCACCCAGGCGCCCCCAACTGTTTTTCTAAATGAAATAACTTTAGGGGCGCCTGGGTGGCTCAATCAGTTGGGCATCAGTCTTCAGCTTGGGTCATGATCCCGGGGGTCCTGGGATCCAGGACTGTGTTGGGCTCCCTGCTCAGCGGGAAGCCCGCTTCTCCCTCTCCTTCTGCTGCTACCCCTGCTTGTGCATACATGCTCCCTCTCTCTGACAAAAAAAAAAAAGAAAGAAAGAACTTTATTGTTTTCATTCTGATTTAAAATTGCTGTAAGCTTACTTTTTAATTAAAAAAATAAAAATTTTGTAAAGAAGGTAAAAACATTTATATTCTTACCACTCAGAGGGAAACACTAATAAAATTTGGTATATTTCTCTCCAGGCTCTTTCCTGTACATGCAAATACGCACACACACACACACACACACATTATACATATAACGTATATAATATATAAGAAGGGATTCATATAATACATACATGTTTATAACTTGCTTTTCTCCTAATCTATTTTAGATATTTCCCATGTCTAACGACTGGGGAAATTCTGTCTGCTAATTATTTATTGACTCCACTGGCATAGTTTATTTTATTTTTCTAAAGATTATTTACTTATTTAAGAGGGAGAGAATGAGAATAAGTGGGGGGGAGGGGCC
>CM052797.1:27777303-27814215 GCA_028533885.1 Nasua narica | reverse complement strand
GCAAAACAGGAAAATGGAATCTTTGTGCTGTAATTTCCTAACTCAAGTGACCATGAAAAACCAGTTCATACTGGCACTCCCCATTGCAGACAGCCTGTGGAATCCAGTTACTCAGTCAGTTATGATTTTAGGGGGCATGAAGCATGGTCTTGGCTTAGGGAGGGAAGGGAGAGGTAGGAAAGAATGGTGGGAAATGGGGTGGAAAGGGAAGGCTTTCCGAATAGCAGAGCAAATCATACGTTTCAGGTTCGGCAAGGCCCCTGGGACTTGCCCTTGTTTGATGATGAGCAAGTCGTGAAGAATTTCACCTTTCTTTATCTTGATGACTTGAGGGCAGGGACTCTAAGTCACCAGTGTATCTGGAAGGGTGGCTCAGGGCCCAACGCTCAAGGAACTGAATGGATGTGTGACCGCAGGGCTAGAGAAGCTGAGAAGATTAAAGGTAAGGATGGGCGCTGCTGTTGATTTGTGTAGAAGAATCGATGAAAGTCCCAGGGATCGCTTAATTAAGTCATGTGACCTCAGGAGACCCAATAAATACTGAGGTCACATATCCATCTCGCAAAGTAGGCAAATACTTATAGAAGGTGGAGAAAAGAAAAGATTAAAAAAATGGAGTCAGGGGTTCAAGCCCAAGTGCAAGGAGTTTGAGAATAACTTATGGTTTGGATTGGGTTTTTAAATAAAGTGTTTTTTTTTTTTTTAATCTGGACCCGTTGTAGACTCACAGAAAAAGCGCAGTGACAGTAGAGAGAGCCCCCGTACACGGCTCGGGCTGTTCCCCCTCTGCCTGATGGCAACAGCTCCCGTCACCCATTGCCAGGGTACATTTGTCAACACTCAGAGGCCAACGGCGGTGGATCATTCTTACCTAAACTCTAGACTTCGTTCGTTAGGATCACCGGCTTTTCCAGTACTGTCCTTTTTCTGTTCCGGGATCCACTCCTGCATCCCACATCACATTAGGTCCCCATGCCCCTCAGCCTCCTCTGGTTCGAGACGTTTTCTCTGTCTTTTCTGTTTCTTATGCCCTTGACGGTTTTAGGGAGTATAGTCAGGTATGTTGAAGAAGGCCCCTCCAACTGCATTTGTCTGAGATTTTCTCATGGTGGGTCTGGGGTGACAGGTTTTGGGGGAAGACGACCACAAAGGTGAAGTGCCTCTCTTGTCACATCCCATCAGGGGGCATGTGATAGCCACATGACACCGTTGGGGATGTTAATCTCTATTAATTTTTTCTTTTTTGCCACAGTTTTTGCCTTTACCCTGCCATGTTCCCCTCCTTCTGGTCAACCTCCCATCCTTCTAGGCTTACGTTAAGTGGTATGGAAGTTTTTTACAGAAGCTCCTTCCAGACATCCTCAGCATCCTCTTCCTTCATCCGACTCAGATGCTGCCCCCGTGATGACTCTCTTCACGCTGGGAGCAACAACAATCTGTCTTTTTTCGGAGGTTGGTTGTCTGTTTAGTATCAGGGAGTGAATGAAACAGACATGCACTTAAAAAAAAAAGATGCTCTTAAGGGTTGGGGGAAGGAAACCAAAGAGCTGCAATGTAGAAGTCGATCTAGAAGAAGACAAAGATGGGAAGGAAATGTCAGCCAGAAGTCGACAGCCAAATCAAACAGGGGCAGTGTTTGCGATTAAAATAGCAAAAGCGAAAAAGAAAAGCGGTGCACAGGAGCAAAAGCTCAAAACTCCAAACCTTCCAACTTTGAAATGAAATTTTGCAAAAGTAGAGGAAATTTAAGTGGTTCGAGTTTGTACGGGAACAGAGACACGGATGGAAAAATATGTTTCAAATAGGTAAGGCAAATTTTAATGAACAGCCAAATAACACAGTTATCTGATCTTACAAAAGGAAACTACCGCAATTTGGAAAGGGCAGGAAGCTTCTGGCAGCCCCGAAGTGATTAATAACTATCAACTCGGGCTCAATGATGAGGTCCAAGGAGGACTGTCCAGAGGGCTCGAGTTTGGGCCTGTTATTTTCTTTGTATAAACAGAACCATTTTGTTCTGAGACACAAACAACAAAGACATCTAAAATCCTTCTTCAAAAAAAATTAAGTTGGTCAAAGGGTTTTGGGGTGTTTGT
This sequence comes from Nasua narica, assembly GCA_028533885.1. Taxonomy (NCBI): domain Eukaryota; kingdom Metazoa; phylum Chordata; class Mammalia; order Carnivora; family Procyonidae; genus Nasua; species Nasua narica. The sequence continues at coordinate 27,812,119 of CM052797.1, read as the reverse complement.
TTTTGAGAAAGAAAAAAAAAAAGCATGACTGTGTTTTCCAAAGGTGGCTCTTGCCCACGATGTCCTATAGAATGTTCTCTTTCACCCAGAAGAATGTACTGTGCGTCTCCTCTGCTCGGGGTCAGGACTTGGTCCTTTTGCAAGGTCTATAATCTATACAATCTGCTTGCCCCCCATTTTATGCCAATGTGCCACTTGCACATTGCTGGGTTTAGGTTTGCTGGGTTAGGCTTTGGGAGTCAAATCTGTTTTGCAAGCGGGATTTGGGTTTTTGGTTCTTTTCCTTCTGTAGCCCAGATCATCCACCATGTCACTGAAGGCAGTGCGTTACCCACCGGGCTGAGTGACCTGTTTAGCACCTCTCTCCACACCCTCTGTTAAGGCCCAGGTTGAGTACCACTTGTACTGATCCCCTCACTCTCACTTCCGCATGTTTGTGCAAAAGGAGCAGCCCACGAACATGGAAAAAACAGGAAGTTTGTCTTGATGGGATGGCTGTACTCTCCAAGTCCTGTGCCAAACAAGCCTAGGTTTGTCCAGACTGTGGTCCCATCCAGCACAAAGGCCAACACTGCGCATTCCGTCCCATACAAGAATGTCAACACGAGGTTATGAAAAATCAGTGAAATCCACACAAAACAATAAAACATTATGACAATATAACAATATTAAACCTTCAGGTTGCATGTAGGAAACAAAAGTTCCACTGTATCCCATAATCCCCATTCTTTTTCAGTTTTCTCATTTCCACCACTGATGGTTTCTTGAAGAACAGGTTGTCTATCTTGGCTGGAATCGACCCAAGTCCCCTGCCGTGGCCAGATCTTTCTGCCAGCTTCATGGGGCTTGTGTTCTGGGCTCAACCATCCTGGGAGGTGCAGCTGATTCTGGGATGACTCATGTTGCTGTGACTTTGGTTCATTCACAAATGACCGGTAACAGGAGCAGTGATGTCGATGTACCATGGAAGTTAGATCGATGTGTCTGTGATTTTTCCAAGGCCGGAGGAGATGGGATCATGGAGGTAGAACTAAACTTCCATAGGACCAATGAAAAACAAACACAAAAACATAAACAAACAAACCAAAAAACAAAAAACACCAAAACCCTTTAGGAGAGGGCTGCATTGGCAGGACCTTTTTGAGATCTATTGAAAGTAGGTTAAAAATGCATGTCTGCCTGGGGCTCCTCCAGTAGAAATAGGCCTTCAGCCTGGTAGGGTTCCAGGACCCTGGAGAGTTCGTTGTCCTTCCTCCTGCACCCTTCAGTGGCTGCCTGGGGCTCAGAGCTCTGCTCCTTTTCTTGCCTCAATACCCAAAAGCCAGCAACGCGGCTCTCTGCTCTTTGTACATTTTTAATATCCCCTGAGGCCGACTCTAGACTCTAGAACGCTAAGCTTCCTGCTTGGGGTATTAAATGATATCCCAGGAAACAATTAATTGTTTTTGCTGACTTCTGGTCCCAGAGTTGCATAGGTTTTAAGAGGTCGGTCCTTAGTTTTCCCATCAACTACTATTTTTAGGACAGTCTATGGCAGAACACAGGATTTTCGGGAGCACACCTTGAACACCTATCCTCAGCTTTTTGTTTTCCTTTCTTTTTTTTTTTTTTTTTTGTTTGTTTTCCTTTCAACCACACTGATATTTCCCTCTGCTGTATTCTCAGCCGGGGACACTCACTGCTCCCTCCATTGTCCCAAAGTTTGAAAGGTGGGGGCTGAGGCATGCGGTCCCCGGCAGTTACCCCATTGACTTGACCCTGCAGACTTCATCTACCTCCCATGAGACCCCAGACCCCATGAAGGCAAAGCTCACATCTTTGGTCCCATTACCCCTCATGCCCAAAGGAAAGCCCGGACTCAGCGTTGGAATGTTAACTTGAGTTGTGTATAACAGGTGTGAGAAAGCCAGATGCTCTCCCTAAATACACTCCCCACAGAAGCAGCACCAGATTTATATGGTAAGACTTTAAGAGAGAAACCCCAAGATGTTCCATTAACTGAGTTAATGCTCCACTAATTCAGCCAAGCTAATTGACCAATGCCCTAATCAGATCTTTTAATAACTTGTGTTGGGCTCTTCTCCTGAAAGAAGGAATGGCAAAGTCATTGCTACCAAAAAGTAAAATAAAAAGTGTGGATGTCATTTGAATGTCATTTGAAAATAACATTGGGGGGGAGAAGAGAGATTTAAGTACGTGACTGCGAAAGACATGCTACGTGAGTCATGAACATTGCTCAGGGAGCGGGAGGACTCCTTAATTATCCAGTGAAATGGGAACTGTCTAGACAAGTAATTCAGATAGCTCAGGCTGAAGCCAACCCTTCAGGGGTTTGTGCCGGAGCCCAACCTCAGTCCTGCCTACTGGAGTCTCAGTGCTTTGTTTTGCCCTGGGTTAAGCCACATGTCTGTTGGCTGCCGACTATTAACAATGAGCGGCTTACCATAAGGAGCTCAGGCTTAAAGGAATTCATCTTCTTCCTCTTGTCCAGCGTAGTCATGGGCAGAGGAACTGGAGTCCAGCTTCCAAGAGTCATTCAACAAGCATCCAACTGCTTTGCCCAAATTCAGAGTCATGGTCACCCTGGCCAGCCCCTCCACGCCACGCCGTGCTGCTCCTTGCAAATGCTCTGAAGGCACAAGCCACAGAACTAGAAATCAGGGGCGTCTGGGTGGCTCAGTGGGTTAAAGCCCCTGCCTTAGGCTCAGGTCATGATCTCAGGGTCCTGGGATCGAGCCCCGCATCGGGCTCTCTGCTCAGTGGGGAGCCTGCTTCCCCCTCTCTCTCTGCCTGCCTCTCTGCCCACTTGTGATCTCTCTCTCTCTCTCTGTCAAATAAATAAATAAAATATTGAAAAAAAAAAAAGAACTGGAAATCAGAGGGTGTTCATCTAACACCAGCTCAGCAAAGGGCTCTCCAAGGATCTGGGGGAGGCCATTTGCCTGTCAGCTTCCTACTTCTTCTGTGAGGTGAAGGGGCTGGACTAGAACATCGCATTTTTTTTCTTCTGAATAGAGGTGCTTTAACACCTTTTCGTTGCAGAGTTTGTAAAACAGATCTTGGAACACTGAAAAAATAGAAGTTAAAAAACAAAAACAAAAACGAATCAGCAATGAGAGTTTCTTCAGGTCTCACCAGCCTTTCTGTACCTACAGGAAACAGCAGTGCCTAATAGAAACTGTCATGATGATTACAATTAAACCTAAAGTCAACAATTCACCAAAAAAAAAAAGAACAAATGAACAAAAGAAAGAAAGAAAAATAGCATGCATATGTAAAGTATTTTCACATATTAGAAAACAAATTAGGATCCTGCTTTGGTTCCTAACATTATATGAAACACTTCTCTGTTCATTAAAGAACAACAGTGCATAATTTGTCGTAGCCTTCTAAACTTTCACAACCATTTGGTTTCCAAAATGCCTCCCATCTCAAACATTTCAGAATTCTTTGGGTGGTGCTAGCTTTAAAAAAAAAAAAAGATGCCATTCAGAGAGAGAGAGAGAAGGGAGAGAGAGAGACCATGTCTGGGTACTAGGTTGGAGGCACTGTGGGCATAATTTAATCATAGAAATATTGGGAGGCGGCCCTCCATACCTCCCTCGTGGTCTTCTGTGTCTCTGCCAAGAATACGAGGCCATGACTGCTTTTTCCCGAGCCATTCTTCGGGGTTGGGTTTTCAGTGAGCAGCCCTGAGAAATGAGGTCGGGACGACCTCCAGAACAAAGAGCAGGCTTGCTTCTTGCTTGCTTTAAAAGCAGCGCACTCCCCAAGCTCAGGGTCCCTTGGTGGCGGTGCAAAGTCACTGTATGTGCACCACGTGTCTGGACCCCTCTGCCTTGTCTGCCTGTGGGCTTGGGCCCGAGACTCACTGATGGAAACGCTCATATCCACACTGCCGGCTGGGCTGGGAGTCCTGACATCTTTCGTCTCCGACATAGGACTCACGTGTCTTCTGCCAGCACGAGTTTAACTCATTAGCTTGAAAGTGGGATAGAATCAACCCCCAGGCCAAACCATTATTCCATGTTAGTTAAATGAGGGCAGGTGAGCTGCAGGGACACTGAGACTCTAAGGAGTTCAGCAAGATGCTTTATGTGGCTGACGGGTGGCAGAGGTAGAAGTCAATTCCGAAAGTATCGATTGCATGGCTTCTACAAGAACAGCCCGAGTCTGTTGGAATCCCAACCCCATATACGACGTCAGCTGCTTTCACCACTCAGACACCATACCATATCCTCTAGCCCATAGAAACCACTTGATAGGAAAGTAACTGAGAACTTCAGATGGATTCTTCAGTAAGAAAAGGAATTGGTCTTGGTTCGGTGTGAGGTCTGAAGCTATTTTCCTCGGAGAGCTTACCATCTGGTACCTATTTGGAGAACTCATCTACCAGGCTGCAGAACTGGTTTATTTAGATTAAATGAAAGCATTTAAATTTGGTTGTTGTGGTGTTTTATTGGCTTTGAAAAGCATTTTTTCTCCAGCAGGCCACAGTACATAAATATTATGGATATTCCTAAAAATGAAATGAACACAGTAGGAATCGTTCTAATACCTATTTTGGCAAAAGTAATAAGCTTCCCATGCTGGTGAGAAGAGAAAGTAAGGTAATAACCCTAGGAACATGTGGCACTGCTATCCTGGGGCAAGAAACTTTTTTTTAAGACTTTATTTTTTAGGGGCACTTGGGTGGCTCAGTCGGTTAAGGGTCTGCCTTCAGCTCAGGTCACGATCCTAGAGTCCTGGGATCGAGCTACCTCTCCCTCTGCTCCCCACCCTGCCCCTGCTCGTACTTTTCCCTTCTCTCTCTCTCTCTCTCTCAAAAAAAGAGAACAAAAAGACTTGGGGCGCCTGGGTGGCTCAGTGGGTTAAAGTCTCTGCCTTCAGCTCAGGTCATGATCTCAGGGTCCTGGGACCGGGCCCTCAGCAGGGAGCCTGCTTCCCCCTCTCTCTCTGCCCGCCTCTCTGCCTACTTGTGATCTCTCTCTCTCTCTCTGTGTCAAATAAATAAATAAGATCTTTAAAAAAAAAAAAAGACTTAATTTTTTAGAGCAGATTTAGATTCGCAGCAATATTGAGAAGAAGGTACAGATATTTCTCATATACCTCCCACCACACATGCACGGTTTCCCCCACCATCAACATCCCCCACCTGGTACATTTGTTACAACTGGTAAACCTGCAATGACACATCATTATCACCCAAATTCCATAGTTGACATTAGGGTTCGCTGCAAGAGTCTTATATTGATTAGAGACGGAGTATTACCGTTGACAGAAAATGTGCGTGTTGATGGAACACCCGAGAAGCTTGCTGAAAACACTCTCAGCACTCGGTAATTGGTAGACATTATGATCAGGTACTTAGTAAATGCTGTCCATACATTTGTTCATCCCCGGTATTTATTCCATAACAAGTGACTGCATGGCTGCCACAAGGGTAGATGCTGGGAACATAGCAGTGACCACGTCGGAGGTCCCTGCCCTCATGGAGCTTGTGTCCTAGAGGCAGACAGGGTGTCAGTGATGATAACTGCTCTGAAGAGAAGTTGAACAGGAAAAAGCAGCTAGAGAGAGAAAGGATGTGGGTGGTGCTCTGTGAGATGTGGTCAGAGGGGGCCTTTGCCTGAAATGCTATCAAGGGAACGGGTGGGGAGCAAGCAGCGGGAAGGTGTGGGTGATACCGCCTGGGTTACGAACAGACATGGGAGTGATGTGAAAAAGAACCAGGTTTCCTTGAAGCCCAACCTCATGTTCTGTTTTGGACCATGGTCTCTCTCTGGGCCCAACTCACCTGCAGCCTAGGGAGGATCCTCGAGGAGAGATACAGCCAGCAGAGCCTTTGTGTTGTGAATGGACGCCTAGAGTGCTCATCATTTACCACAGTTGGCCATCAAGAAACAGCAATTTCTGTTTCTACTTGAACAGAATAAATATCTGTCTTCCCACATGCCAGGCTCTGATACCAGAGGAGGAGTGTGATTGTGTCTGGTGGTGTGATGAAGTCCCATTTTGTTCTAAGGAGCATGGGGAGGAGTGTGAGTGGGGATGAGGAGAAATTCAACATGGCGGCTCTGTCCAGTACAGCTGGTCAGGGGAGGTGGGGTCCAAATTCTGGGAAGCAGGGGGTACACGGAGGAAGAGAAAGAGAGTTGTGCTGGTTGTGGGTGGTTTATGGAACTGGCCGCCGGGTTGGCTACAAGGAGCATTGTCAAGGACATTTGGTATTGGGCCAAGGCCAGCCTCTTTCTCTCAGCCTTTGGCTTAGAGGACCGATGGAAGAGTAGGTTCTCTCCCCTTCTTTGCAGAAGATGGGAGAATGAGGAGATTTTTAGAAGGCCTGGGTCTTCCCACTGAGTTGAACCACACTCATTTAATTGGCATTTTCCCTTCCTCTCAGTAGGGAGAGATAGATTTACTTTCATTGCAAATATTCAAGGATTTGTTGGGTTCACTTTCACAAAAGAATTAAAACATGGGAAAACCAAATCCCCACCCCACACCGCTTCTCTTTTACCCCCGCCACTGCTTTCATTTTGGCTTTTGCTTAATTTTGTAGCATTAATTCTTTGATCCTTCCAGTCATAAATCATTTAAGTGACTTTGATTAAATAACCGCTTAACTTCCAAAATTCTTTGTGTAATGATGGCATTTCTTGTCATATTCTATACAATTATAATGCGGTTTTACAAAGAAAAGGTTCAGATGCCAACACACCTGGACTCCTTCCGGCACGCTATGATTTAGGGCAACTTATTTCACCTCTTGGGGCTTAGCCTTACCCATTGATAAGAAAAGCTTACTATTTAATATACATCCCCCATGGAGATGGTGTCGGGGAATTTCATTCACTTAATGTTTATAACGGATCTTTATGGGCGACCCCAGGGCGGGCGATGCCCATGAATATTTTAATATGCAATAGGAAATCTGCTGTTTGGGCCATCCAGCCGATGTTATATAATGACCTGGTTTTTTTGGCTCCGTGTTCTGGCTTCTCTGGAGACGGAATTTTGCTGTTTTCCTCCTGGCGACTGAGAGACTAGGGGTGTGGTTGGACCAGCTGAACACATGGTAGATTCTCCGCCCAGCGTGTTCTTCCTTTGGTGCGGAGGTCCAGATTCTCTCTGTGGAGGACAAGCAATGACTGCTCCTATCTCTTGTTTTGAGGCTTAACGCCTATCTGTGAAATGCAAGACCCCCACCCAGTTCAGCAAAGCTTCTAGCAAATTCCTCTTCATTTTACTTGCCCTCCGGCTTTATTAGTAATATCGGTTGACTCCCGCTGACATTTATGAGTTGCTGTGTGACAAAGGGTGAACGATCTCCACCAGGCAGTGTTTTCCTACAACCTCTGCACCTACGGTAACTGTTACAGATGACGGTAAAACATACAGAATAGACATCGTTCAGATATTCCCCACTGCTTCTGAAATGATGATTTCTCTACCAGAGCAAGAGACCAGTGAAATGTGGGCGTAAGGATAGGCAGCCACCAATGACGTGGGTTTTTAAGTTTAAGCTAATATTTAACGTGGGATAAGGACTACTGGTAAATATTGATTTATCTTCCCTCCTATTCCCCTCGGGGCTTAATCTCACAGCTCAGAACATTATACAGTTGTTTATTATTCCACTGGTATTATAAAAACAATACTAGAATTCTTTTCCTTCTGTTTTTTCTTTGTTTTATTTTGTTTTTTTAAGAAATAAAAAGCATCCAATGTCCCAGCGGATCAGAGCAATGTCTGTGTCGAGTGACATAGCGGTTGTGGGAAGAGGCCTGGCCAGGACTCTGTTCTTTGCGGGGACCTGCCTTTTTCGCTGGCCTGAGCCCAGATTCTTACCTGCGACAGTACTGGAAAGAGTTCTTCTAACTCTAGGCTTTAAAGAGAGCCAAGAGGATTGGTAGGAAATCATGGGAACTGTGTTCCATAGCTACACTGTGTAATGGCCAAGAACCACTTGGGGCTACCGAGCTCTTGAGATGTGGCTCCTGCAACCGAGAAAGTGAATTTTCCATTTTATTGCATTTTTGATCATTTACATCTCAATAGCCACTTGTGGCCAGCAGCTGCCATATTAGCATAGATTTATAGTTTCCCAAGGGTTAGCTTAAGAATACATACCCCCACCCCCAAGACAAAGGTAAAACTAAAGTGAGGAGTGATTCTGATATGACCTTGAAACCCTCTGTCACCAGGTTTTGGGATAGTCTGGCCTTCCCTTTATGGTTGAACTTTGTCCCTTCTTCTCTTTGGTATTTCACCTTGCCTACTCCTTTTTTTTTAAATAACACCTTTATTGAGATAGAAGTCACATACCATACAATTCACGTTTTTGATAGTTTATACTCTGTTCACAAGGTTGTGGGACCACCACCACTATCAATTTGCTAACATTTTCATTACCCCACATGGAAAACCTGTACCCGTTCGCAGTCACCCCCCACTTCTCCCCAAACCCTCACCCCCAACCCCTAGCAACCACTACTCTGTTTTCTGTCTTCACAGATGTGCCTACTCTGAACATTGCAGGTACATGGAATCATGCAACATGGGCTCTTTGGTGACCGGCTTCTCTCACTCGGCACGAGGTTGTCAGGGTCCATCCGTGTGGCGGTGGAGGTCAGTTTGTCCTCCATTTTTAGTGCGGAGTCACTTTCCATTGTATGGATATGTCAATTTCTTTCTTTTTTTTTTTTAAGATTTTATTTATTTGACAGAGAGAGAGATCACAGGCAGGCAGAGAGGCAGGCAGAGAGAAAGGGGGAAGCAGGCTCCCTGCTGAGCGGATAGCCCGATGCGGGGCTCGATCCCAGGACCCCGAGATCACAACCCGAGCCGAAGGCAGAGGCTTTAACCCACTGAGCCACCCAGGTGCCCTGGATGGGCCAATTTCTTTATCCACTCATCAGTTGCTTGTCATTGGATTGTGTTCTCTTTTTGGCTATTATGAGTACTGATGCTGTGCACACCCGTCTGAGGGTTTCTGTGTGACTGTATGTTTTCATGTCCCTGAGATATGCACCTAGGAGTGGAGTTGGTGGGTCAAAGGCTCACTCTACATTTAACCTTTCGTGGAACTGCCAGGCTGTTTTCCAGAGCAGCCACACCGGTTCACATTCCCATCGGCATTGTGTGAGGGTTCTAAATTCTCCACATCCTTGCCAGCTCTTGTTACCATCTGTCTGTCTGACTACAGTCAACCCAGCGGGTGTGAAGTGGTATCTTACTGGGGCTCTGATCTGCGTTTCCTAGAGCCCCCTGCTCTTTGCCCCCCATCCATTCACATTCTGTGTGGGCCCCCCCACAGGTAAATTTGCCCCAAGGATGCTGTTTTGCAAGAAAAGAGCAAGTTGCCTTTTAGGTGTTTCTTCTGAACTAACAGAGGTTACTTGTGTGGCACAGTTACACACTGAAACCTGAGGTGATAGTGTGTAACCATTTAGGGCCCGGTCAGACTTTGGATTTATTTATACTTTTTCTGGGTCACATTCCTAGGCAGAGCTGCATCCCCTAGGAATAGTCTCTGTAAGTCAAAGTGGTTTGAGCCAGTCTTAAGGGAGTGCTTTAAAAAATTTCCTGTCATAGGGGCACCTGGGTTGCTCAGTCGGTTAAGTGGCTGCCTTCGGCTCGAGTCATGATCCCAGGGTCCTTGGATCAAGCCCCGTATCGCGCTCTCTGCTCAGCGGGGAGCCTGCTTCTCCCTCTCCCTCTGCCTGCCGCTCTGCCTACTTGTACTCTCTCTCTGTCAAATAAATAAATAAAATCTTAAAAAAAAATCCTGTAAATACAAAAGTATTTCCCCCAAGAGTCCTTTCTCAAGCAGGCACAGAATATTCTAAGATCATCTTCCAATCATAATGGTTTCAGTGATGCAGCAGAAGAATCAACATGTTAACACAGGGTGGAAACAGAAAGGCAAAAATCCAGGAGTGGGAGGGTCCTGATGCCCGGGAGGCACGATTTGCTGGCAGGAGCGATGTCACCCTCAAGCTGCCTGCATTCATGGCTTCACACATCCATTTCATTCTTTTTTTTTTTTTAATTTAATTAATTTGTTCACTTGAGGGAGAGAGAGCATGAGAGAGGAGAAGATCAGAGGGAGAAGCAGACTTCCCACTGAGCAGGGAGCCCGATGGGGGACTCGATCCCGGGACTCTAGGATCATGACCTGAGCCGAAGGCAGTCGCTTAACCAACTGAGCCACCCAGGTGCCCCACGCATCTATTTCTTTAATAAATATTCAGTGTTTCGATGTGCTGGACACAGCCCTAGGGACAGATCCGTGTGCAAAGTGGACCTGGTCTTCGTTTGCACAGATGAGGCCGATAGTTGTGAGATGGGCCAGTGATAGGAAAGAAGAGTCACATTGTGGATGGGACCATGTGTTGCTTGCTTGCATGGTCTTTTCTTGTCCTCACCCCAGACAGTACCGCAGTGGGAGATACACTATCCCAGCAGGACCAACCTACATATACTTTCCTTTTTATTGTTAAAAAGCCATTATTTTATGTCTTTATTCCTTTCTGTGTGTGTGTCTCTCTCTCAAACATTCTTTTTGACTTAGGTATCATTTTTATTTTTTTAAGATTTTACTTATTTATTTGACAGAGAGAGAGAGAGACTGCAAGTAGGCAGAGAGGCAGGCAGAGAAAGAGGGGGAAGCAGGCCCCCTGCTGAGCAGAGAGTCCGATGCGGGGCTCGATCCCAGGACCCTGAGATCATGACCTGAGCCAAAGGCAGAGGCTTTAACCCATAAGCCACCCAGGCGCCCCTAGGTATCATTTTTATAACCAATTTGTTTCTAGCATCTTCAGAGATTAAGGGTTTGGTGAAAGACGTTTCTGTTGACAGTGTTCCCTATCTTCTTTGTTCAATTTCTAGTTATCCTTTAGTGCAATGCTCAAATCTGACCTTTTCTGTGAAGGATCGCCATCGCTGTCAATCCTGATGGCTTCTGGAATAAATATTCCTTTTCTCCCCTAAACTATAGCACCTATAACCCTTCCCATTTTGTAGAAGGAAGGTTCTTTACCTGTCGGCTTTCCTTTCCAGTCAGTGAACATCTCAGAGTAAGGATTTGTGTCTGAGGCTGACTTATATTTTCAGCCCCAATCACAGAAATTCACATCTAGATGGTGATTAGTAAATGCTGAGTGAATAAATGAATGAACGAACATAGATGAGTCAAAAAAAAAAAAAAAAAGAAATCCCACGAGCCCAGATTCTTTCTTCTAGCTAGGGGTAACTGGCCATTAAAACAGCAACATGTCGTCAACTCTTGTGATCCTTGCTTATTATTTTATACTGATCTTTTCATTTAATGGGGAAAATAGAAATGCATTTTCTTGTTTGAAAACTTATTTGAAAAACAACAAAAGCTACGTAGGAAAAGATGTTAAGAAGTCAGTTATTAAAGACCTTGATGCCTAAGGCTATGCTAGTATTTTATCCTGGGAAACAGAATTGAGCTCTGACCCCACAGACATTCTGGCAGTATTATTTCTAGGGTAAGAAATGAGGCACCAAGTCTGGTTCATCATGGGCAAGCCCAGATATGCAAAGAATAAAGAATGGGCTAGACCCTGAATAGATCCAAGGGCCTGAAGCTGCATAAACAGGCCAGAGTACAAGAACTTTTCAACTCTTGGTAGAAAAGCAAGACCATGCAAGCCAGGTGGACAGGCAGGAAGGTGGGTTAAGGACAGGATTTAGGATAAGCAACAAGTCACACAGGAAAATAACATAAACTGTGGTTGCGAGAAGCTCAAAACCTGGTATTTCAGAAATGAGGAAAGCAATCAGATCAGAGCAAAAAAAAGATCCAAAATCTAAGCCAAAACGAGGGAATGATAATCATGACATGAGTTGACGGGGAAGCAGGATTGGGGGAGACACAAAATGTAGAGAATCTGGTGGTAGACCACCAGTGCCGGAGGCTTGCCAAGGGAGTGGGACGAAGCCAAGGGCTTCTCGTCCCATGTCCATGGATGATGTGCAATCATCCTTGCGCTGCTTTTAGCCCCCATTTTACTGTTCCTTACAAATAGCAGAATTGTGAGTTTTATTAAGGAAGGCTATCATTAAAGTTTATAGACTGTCGCAGCGTTGTCTACTTTACTCCTTACCTTGAATGTTTGAGATAGATAGGAAATTATTTTTAAAGCCATTTATGTGACAGTGGACTTATACCCAGAATATATAAAGAACCCATAACCAATAATAATAAGACCAACAAACTGTTAAAATGGGCAAAAGGCTTAATTCAAACTTAGCAAAAGGAGATATATGAATGATCACTAATTACATGAAGATGCTCAACATCATTAGTAATCAGGAACAACATACAAGTTAAAACCTCCACACAATACCGTGAATACCACCCCACTGACGATAGCAAGTGTTGATGAGGAAGAGAGACAGAAGCCTTCATACATTGCTAGTGGGTGTGTAAAATGGCACAACCACTTGGAGAATTGATCCAGCAAATACATGTGCGCACACACACATGCTCATGCACACACACACACACACACGCAAGAGGACTTGAAATCACAATACATGTGCACACACACACACACATGCACACACACCCGCACACAGGGGACTTGAACACGAGTGTTAATAACAGCTCTATTCATAACAGCCCCAAACCGAAAACAAAGAAAATGCCCATCAGTAGGTGAGTGGATCAACAAATCGGAGTGTCTTCATACAGCAGACACGTTCAACAAAAACGGAACAAACTATGGTCTAACAACATGGCTGAATCTTGAAAATATTACGTTGATCGAAAGAAGAGTTGATCTACAGGGTTTGGTTTCTATGAAGTTCCAAGACAGATAAAACTAAACTATGGCAACAGAAATCAGAAAGTGGATGTTTCAGTTTACGGAAATGGATTTGAAAGGGGCAGGAGGGAACTTTCTTAGGTAATGGAAATGTTCTCTACTTTGACTTGGGTGGTGGATACATGAGTATTAACATCTGTAGTGTTGGTAAATGTTTGTCAAAACTTGGGGAACTGTACGCTTAAGGGTTGTGCATTTTGCGTTGTATAAATTACACCTTTTGCAAAAGAAGAAAATCGGTTTCGGAGAAGTGAAATACTTGCTTAAATTCGGGCAGCAAATAAATGGCAGAGTCTGTCCTTGAACCCGGGCCAGCCGATGTCAGAGTTAGAGCCCTCTTGCTTCCATCAGCTTCTCTGAGCATACACGGAAGGGGAAGAATGGTTGAGCACATCTGCGAGGGAGCAGAAAGAAGATTCCTTTGTACAAGGGCAGTAGTCACTGAGGTCACATTTCCGGCCTGGGCACGAGGCTCATAATGGCTTGTGATGGAAAGAGCCCGTTCCATCTGGCCACCTGCAGGAGTAATTAGGAAGGCTTGACAGACACTGGAGCAGAGATAAGCATCGCCATCGGGCTCCGGGATCCTGCCAGTAGAGAAAGTATTAAGGTTATTCTTTTGTGGGTATCCACCTTGGGTAGTCAGTAATCAACCTGTTTCATTTGTAAGACCTTTCAAAAAAAAAACTCTCTCTGAATTAATACATTTCCATTACAAGAAAATGGATGCTACAAACAAAAGAAGAAAAAGTCAGTGCTGCCTAGGTCCTTCTATCAGGTGGCCTTCTATCCTTCTATCAGAGATTACTCTGATAGTTTTTATTGCTTGCTAATCAACAGAAAGGGTTTATTTTAACAACAGTGGGATCATGCTATATGTGCCGTTTCGTGATGGGCTTTTAAAGACCATCTCTCTGTTAGAATATATACGTAGATACCCTTTCTCTTGAGGGCCTAACATCCCATGGACGGGTACATCCAAGTGTGTTTCACCAATCCCTGCTGTTACTTATGTCGTTTCTGGGTGTTTAGCTGGAAACATGTTGTACATTGCATGTTTGCTCGTCTTTCTAGTGTCTTCTTCAGGGAAAGTTCCTAAAAGTGAGAATTCTGGCTCAAAACTGAGGCTTGGACATCTTATGCACATTGTCGCTTTTTCTTTTCAGAATGGTTTTGCCATTCGCACCAGCAGTGCCTTCGTGTGTTGTCCTGGGTCTCCCCGGACACACACTGCAACTTCTGGCTCTGTCTTACCTACTGCCTCTTTTCATGGAAACGTGGTCTGGCCGGGTTAAAAATTAACCGTTGATGTTGTGAGGCCCCATCTTCTCAGCCATGCCCTGAATCCCCTTTTGGATTCTGCTGGTTTGAAAATGAAAAATATTTCTTTTAAAACTTTAATTTGAGAACATGATTGATGTTCGAATGTACTCGAAAGATTGGAGGAGCTGGAGAGAGAAGCGATCCGCCGTCCAAGTAGCTCGGTTTCACGGCCGGCTGGCTCATCGCCTATCGCTGTGTGCGATCCTGGGCAAGTTTCCTGCTTGCTCTTCCTGGGCCTCCATGGCCCCGTGTCTAAGACAAGGGACTAAGGAGGACCAGATCCCTACCCTATGTTGTCTTCACTTATGATATTCTGTAAATCTGCGGCTACGTAAAGCATTCCTCTCAAAGGCTGGGCTTGTAAATTGCAAGTGTCAGACCTTTGAAATGCAGCTTGTGTGGGAAAGGAAAAAACCCAGCAGCTACTTTGGTGCTGGATCAGAATTCTATGTTCTTTGTGAAGTAATAAATTGTGTCTTGGCTGCCGGATTATTCCAGGTTGCCTCGGGTTTTGTGGAAGTGGCTTTTTCAGGAATTGTTCCCATCGCCAGAAAGTGGGTGTTAATTTGTGCCTGGGCTGTTTTTCAGGGCACACTCTGGCAAAGACCTGGCAGGTTTTTTTCAGAGGATCAGCAGAAGCAGGGACCTGGTAGTTTCTCTCCTGGCATGGTGACACACACCCTCCGCTAATAACCGGAATTAGACCTCTAGTCAGAGGCCTTGGTTTTATAATGGACCACTTACCCTGCACCTCGGCAGAGGTTTTGGACCAAGTGGAGACACTCTGGTCACCATACCATAGGAAACAGGGCAGCCAAAAACATAGAAACGGGTTAATATTCCTTAATAAATTATCTGAGATCCATCGAAATGGGGTCCAGGTGGAGTCCCGGAAGAGGAGACAAAGCTAAGAAAAGTGAGAAGGGAACAAAATGGAATAAATTGGGATTTGATTCTCTGTAGTTTGCAACTACCTTATTCACTCCCCATGGTATCTCTGGTATATCATCAGCATGGTTGCCCCCAGTCTGCCCAGCAAGGGAAGGAGAGCGGAGGGTGTTGGGGGTAAGTGGCCCAGTCGCATCTACAACAACCACAGAGCGTGGCTTGAATTCCCCTGAATCTCTGCTTTCCTGGCAGAATTCTGCAGTCTTTCACCTCCTTCCTCTTCTCTCTCACCCGTCGATGGCAACCATTGAAAAACAGCTCTTCTTTCTTACCCTGTGAGTCCAAAGTCACAAATTAAAGTCATTTGTCAACCCGCAGTATAATGTACTGTGAAACCACCCCCCGTCTAGTACTCCCCAGACTTCCGTGATTTGGTCATTCAGCCCTCATAATTTATGCCATGTTCGTGTACCACATGTCCTGCTACTTATCTTCTATTTGTCTTCAAATAAATGCACTATTTTCGTATTCCAAGTGCTATAATATCTGTGAAACCATCCATTTGCTGTACCAGATGATCGTTTTCTAATATACTTTAAAATAATTTTCTATTATTTGTAAACGTTCCTTTAATTTTAGAGCTATAGAATTTTTGAGATTGGTCATTTGTATGCTAGTAATACATCTTGCCTCTGCCCCATTGGGTCTACTTACCATCCTCTGAGAAATTAATTCACATTACATAAAAGTTACGACTCAGTTCCTTGGTTGAATTAGCCACATTTTAAATGCTCAGTAGCCACCATGGCTAGTGGCTACCATGTCGGACAGATGGAGAAAATTGTACTGGATGACGCTGTCTGTAGTTTGCCTGGGGCATGTCAACTGCTTTCATTGGTTATTAGCTAAGCTAATATATGGTAAAGTCACCAAAAGAACTGTGAATAGTGATTCATTTAGAAGGTGCTAACAAAAATGCCAAATAATAGTTTGTTCCAATGACCATTGCCCAAGTAAGTGGCAAGGCAGGTAGACACATTCAAACTCAAGTAACCGATCTACTTCAGTATGCTCTAAACCACCTTTCTCCTCCAACTCTCACTGTCCCTCCGTCCCTGCCACTCCACTGCCCCCTCCCCACCCTCCCCGTCCATCTCCTCTCCATGCATGGCTGTGTGTGTTTTCTGCTTTCCTGCTCATTCCTCCTCTTGCTGCACATGGCTACATGTCCTAGCCTAGCTTTCACTCCTGGCCTCCGTCCTTTTTCTCCCTTCTTCCCTAGCTTCCTTTCACCTTCCCAACTGGAAACTTCCCTCATTCAAAACCCAATCAAAACCCAAGTGTATTTGGATTTCGTTGTATAAATTATTCATCAACTGCAATGATGTCAGGCCAAAGGACATCGTCGGTTGTAATGTGAATAAGCGATACCTCCTAGCGGTCTCCGTGGAGCTGTGGCCAATGGCACACTGGACCTCTCTTGTTTAGAAGTCCACTGGCATCTCATGTCAGAATGCCTAAGACTGACCATTGCCCATGAAAACCCCAGCTGCCCCTCACTGACGTAACCGCACCCAGCTGCTTGCTTTAGCCTACTCCTCATCCAAAGCCACCTTTAAAAGAATAAGAGAATTTTTTATCAGACTTCTTTGCAGACCAATAGAAGAGGAGCCCAAAGTTACCGTTGGTTACCTTTGTTAAGCAGGCTAAAAGCTGAGGATTGCTTAGGAAGCTTGATGCAACTTCTCTTGAAATAAAAAAACGACCCTGCCTGGTGCTTGGAAAGCTTGAGAGGACCCCCAGAGAGAGGGAAATGCTGCATAGGCTTATGTATGCTTGGTCTGTTGGCCTTGAATATGGAGGAGAACAGACCAGACCCCTTTCTCCTTATTTTAATTATCCAAAGACCCCAGAGAGGAGAGCAAAGGAGAAGTTGGACCCAAGAGCTCTGACAAGTACAAGATGCACTGGGGAACATATATGCATTGCTTGATTGCACAAAATAGACCCTTCCTTAGGAAGACAAAGTTGAGACTTTCTCTTATTCCTTGCAGGGAAATGTGTTTTCCTTTTTCTCCCCCCTCATGCTAAATGCATTCAATTAGGCTATGGAAAAATTTAGTTCCTCTTGCTAATTTATACAAGAAGTTATGATACCTTGGGATCCTTCATCTGTCAGCTTTAAACCTGAAATATGGGATTGATTATTCCCAGGAAGGTGATGTGAGGATCTGCTCTCTTTCTCAGACAAAGGGAGGCATTTGTCCAAAATGCAGCGTCCTACCTGGGCGGGAGTCATGGAACCATCCTTCTGGCTACGTTCTGTGCTGCTCCACTCTGCAAAAGAGAAACAGATCCAAGTTTAACAAACCTTAATCTCACTCAAATTTAAAGTCTGCGTTGTCCTCTGGCTAATGATAATCATAACAACTATTTGTTGAATGCTTGGAATCCAGCAGTGTGTTAGGTGCTGTAGATGTAATCTTACTAATCCTCATCGCAGCCCTGATGGTGTGGACCCCTTTTGCCCATTATTTTATTTTACTTTATTTTATTTTATTTTAAAGATTTTATTTATTTATTTGGCAGACAGAGACACAGGAAGCGAGGGAACACAAGCAGGGGGAGTGAGAGGGGGAGAAGCAGGCTCCCTACTGAGCAGGGAGCCCGATGTGGGGCTCGATCCCAGGACCCTGGGACCATGACCTGAGCTGAAGGCAGACGCCTAACTACTGAGCCACCCAGGCACCTCCCTTTTGTCCATATTTTAGTTTGAGGAATTTTGTGTCTGAGAGAGGTAAACAACTTGCCAAAGGTCATGCAGCCAATAGGTGGCAGAGCTCAGATTCAAAGCCAGGTCAATCCAATGCCAGAGTTCCGTGGTCTTTGGACCCTATAGTTCTGTGTCCGTTTTGTTATCAAATACTTATTGAGAGTTACTGTGGACCAATTACTATTCTAGGCTCAGGCATTCTACAAGGATCAAGAGATCCTTGATCTGACGGAGCTTATAGCCTAGAGAGGAAAGACAGGAAAAGAGTAAGTTAAAAAAAAAAAAATCTAAATCTTGTCAGATGTTGGTAATGCCATAAGAACAATAGATGGAGTAAAGAGATAATGAATGTGGGGCAATTTAGTCTGGGAATTCTTAGAAGGATTTTCTGACAAGATGACCTTTGAACTCAGACCTGAAGGACATGAAGGATCCAGAATGCAGGTGTTGAGGGCCGTGGAGACAGCAAGTGCAAAGGCCCTGGGGTCAGAGTGAGTGTCAGTGTTTCAGGAACCACGAAGGTCAACATTGCTATCTAGTTAGTGGAAACGAGTGAGAGACATGTAGACAGGCTTTGGGTTTCGTTCCAAATATATCAGCACACTGAGGAAGGGTTCTAAGCAGAAAAACAAGATCTGAATTAAGTCTTTAAAAGATTAGTTTCTGTGTGGGGGGGGAGTGGGTACAGGAGCAAGACAGGAAGTGGGAGAAACGGTTGGAAGACCAGTAACATCAGAGGGGTTGGAGGCTTTTGAGGGAGGAGGAGAGTGCCTTGTAAACAGCAAAGGGAGTGGTTGTAAGACAGTCTTTCTTGGGTCTCCATCCCAGCCCTGAGGAACTCATGATGTCAGGGGCAGCCGCAGGGGCCGGCCAGGTCCAGTGAGTGGGCTGAAGGGCAAGGGAACATTCAAAACCCACAATGAAGCTTGAGGGACCTTGCTTCAACGTGCAGTGGTGGCAAATCATGCAGTAATAGTTTATAGCGTGTGTGTCTAATGGTATTTTAAATGGTTTTTGGTGGAATAACTTATTTAGTCCTCTCAATGATCCTAAAGCGTAGGTACCATTATCACCTCTACCTTACACAGGAAACTGAGGCACGGGAGAGTTGAGACACTTGCAGCTGCTAAGCGATATGGCCGTCATGGCAGATTCTTAATTTCAGAGGTCAGAGCAATGAGGTTCAAGGGTTGTCCGAGAAGCCTGGGAGTGACCTCACTGAGGGAGGGGCGCCCTGGTCTGGAGATAGGACCCAGATGACATAGACGACCTGGGAGGTAGCAATGAAGTTAAACAAGTCTGCTCCGCCATGCTGTTCACCCTGACTGACCCCAGAAGAAGGTTCTCGATCAGCGCACGCTGGAAGCCTACAGCCCCTGGCAGTGGCTCTTTCCCGTGGCTTCCTGCGGGTGGAGGGGAGCCACAGGCTGAGCCAGGGCCTCCTCCCTGGGATTGCTTTCTTAGGCAGCTTGTTGGGGGAGAGCAGTGCTGTCTAAACAAGATAGTGTCTTGACCTCTTTAATCCCTCTGCTCTTGGGCGGGGCTAGGAAGACCAATACTTCCACATTCCTGGGGTGTTTTACTGGGCGCTCATTTGGATGTAATTATCACTGACTCCGGTTAATTAAGCACTTACTACCAATCAGGTTATTTGATGAGCCCTTGGCACATATTTTTCCTTCCATAAGCGCAACCATCATGATAGCACTGCTCTTCTCGCTCCCCCTTCTCAGATGGGCTAACTGAGCTCCAGGGGGGTTATATGACTTGCCCAAGGCCATGGTGAGTGGTGGACCTGAGATCTGAGCTCCAGCGACCTGGTACATGAGGTCAGTCCTCAATGATTCTGCTATCGGTGAGGAATATTCGTGTGCCGGGTTGGGGCAAGCGTTTCCCAAGAAGTCTTTGTAAACCCCCAAAGAAATGAGAGAGGGCGGCAACACAGACGTGGAGGAAAGATCCTGGGGGTGAACAGCCCCGGTCTTTCATGACCACAGTGATCTTGAAATGGTAGACCAACTGTCAAGATCAGAGAATGCCCTGAAGGTGATGAACTGGGGGGAAACACAGGTGGGCAAGGGGAAGTTGACGCGAATAGAGAGAAAGAAATCCTTGCTCTACTTACTTGTCCTCTATTAAATCTGTCACAATTCAAATAATACTCCCCCCCCATTAATTCCACTCAGTGAACCCCTAAAAAGCCACCTACTTTCCCACTACACCTCCCTAAACAAGGAGAGTGGGGGGATTATGGATAGTTTTTGGTAAGATATTTTAGTTTCCCATGATTTTTAAAAGAAAACAAATATGCAAGGCATTTTTAAAAGGAAATGGTTTAAATGAATGAAATAAGATTCTTTAGGCATCATATTTAATTGAATTCATAGCATTCTTAAAAATATGTTTTCTTAGACATTCATCTATTCCTACTCAAAAACATGGGTGGATAATCTGATCTCAGTTTTCTTAGGCTCGGTGAGCTTGGCACAGTCTCTTTTTAATCATACGTGTGTGTTGCTTCAACCTGAAAATACCTAGACCTGTAGGATCGGTGGAAGGGCCACGAATGTGCCTGCCATGTGGCCCTGAGTAAGGAGAAGGGCCGTGTTGGTCGCTCTCGGTCCTTCATTTATATTCCCAAAGAATTCATTAATCCGTAAGTCAATTTGTTTTCTTTTGATTCACCTGGCGGATCAGATTTTGTTTTTGCTAAATGTGCCTTCGGCTCCTTGGAGAGAAAGGTCATTAACAGTAGACCTTTGTCGACTTATTTTGCAAAAGAGTATTACATGTGTGACACCCTCCAAACCTCAAAAAACAGACAAAAATGAGACCCTCGTTCTTAAGGGATTATTCCTTGTTTGAAGGAGTTATTCCAGAAATCCGTAAGGGGCAGCTGGAGCCACCTGTGTGGAGGGCAAGTCTGTATCTCCTCGTGTGATAAATTCCCTGAGAGTCTGCGCCTAAAGTCTTGAACACGTTCACATAACTTTCAGGTCCTCGTCACTGACACACTGTTAAGATAATGTAGTCCTACACTTGACATGGGCTTCGGCTTTGCCACTCACTGAGGCCTGCCCGCTCTTGAGGATGGAGTGATGGCACCCGGTGGGACCACCCAAGTGGAAAATGGCAGAGCCAGGCCTTGGACCTTAAATTCCTACTTGAGTGCATTTTTTCCCATCCAAAATGAAATCCTTTGTGTTACATGTACATTTTGTCTAGGTCTTTAGACATCCCCGAAGTTAGTAGTAGTAGTAGTAGTATTTTTTTAAGACTTTTTATTTATTTATTTGACAGAGACACAGCAAGAGAGGGAACACAAGCAGGGAGAGTGGGAGAAAGAGAAGCAGGCTTCCCGCCGAGCAGGGAGCCCGATGTGGGACTCGATCCCAGGACCCCAAGATCGTGACCTAAGCTAAAGGCAGACATTTAACTGAGCCACCCAGGCGCTCCTATTTATTTACTATTATTTATTGACAGCCAGTATTTATTTAGATTAGCCCACAAGGTATACTGTAAGTTCTTTGTAGAAGCGAATGCAAAACTGTCCTCAGGGCTGTCTCTCCAGTCCAAGGCATGGAGAGGACACCTGTAGAAGATCGTTCTCTTGGAAGATGGGGTTAGGAGTCAGGGTGAAGGAAATCCAAGACATATGTTTTAACAAAAGGAACATGTAATTTCAGGCAGAGTATTTGGGAAAGCAGAAAATGTTGCTTATTGATTGAAAGATATATTGAGAATTTCATGCCTAAATGTAACCAGTTAAGGGTATAGTGGTTGTCACTTAGTATGTGCTCAATAAACATTGGTTGAATGAATGAATGGATGAACGAATGTGGGAAAGAGAAATACAAGCAAAGGCAGCAAGCAAACCCAGAATCTTCATTTACTTTCTGTGCATCCCCTGGAATGTGTCATTTATCACCTTCGTGTCTTTAAGTGGGACCAAAGATTTTCAGTGGAAGAGTTTATGGATGTCTATTTTCAAATGCTCTTCATTGAAGGAACAGGAATGGTGGGAGTAAATCTGGGAGGTAAAAAGAAGGATCTAGGAAGCTCCAAAGGTGGAGGCCTTAGAGCCAGCAACTTAATCAGACTCCAATCTAGAACCTGGAGCAAGGGCAGCCAGCCTTCGAGAAGCCTCCCTTGCCCTACGCCCTCGCACACGGGTGTACCGCCGTGACGGTCACACTTTGTTCTCTGGCCTGTGATGGAAACTGAGCAGTCAACCTTTGAAGGGAAATCCACACTGGCTCATATTGCTTCATTTCTGGAAAGGACTAGAAAGATGTCATGATGATGGTATCCATTTGCTATGACTGCACGAATTACTACAAATGCGGCTTAGAACAACTGAAATTCAATCTCTTCATGGTTCTGAAGACCGGACATCCCAAATCAAGGTGTCAGCAGGGCTGCACCCCCCCGCCAGAGGCTTTGGAGGAGAGTCAGTCCTTGCCTCTTGCAGCTTCCGGTGGCCCTGGATGTTCCTTGGATTGTGACAACATCTGTCTCCCTGTGCACCTGGCCTCCCCTCTTCTCCCTGTGTCTCCCCTCTCTACCCCTTGTAAAGACACTTGTCCTTGTATTTAGGGCTCGCACAGATAACCCCAAACGATCTCATCTTGAGATGCTTAATGACATCTGCCAAGTCCCTTTGTCCAGGCGAAGTTCAGTAGTGGAGGGAATGATGCCTTCCCCTTCTACAGTCTAAATTCTCGGCTGGGACCCCTGACAGATGCACAGAGACAGAGTCGCAAGAGGAAAGCATACCTATTTATTTGCTACAAGTTTTACGTGACACAGAGGCCTTTGAGGAAATGAAGGCCCGAAGAAACAGCTCAACTAGAGAGTCTTTATACCAGATTTGATGGAGAGTGGAGAGTTGTGGGAAATTGAGACAGGACAAAGGGTCCTAAGAGGGGGAAACTGGGGGAAACTTAGCAAGGCCTGTTCACTCAGACTGCTGTGGGCGTTTCTTCATCTTGGGAGATAAAGGTGCCCTTTTTCTCTGGGTGTAGGGAGGGCACTTCTCACATGAGGGTCTTATAACCTGTTTCAGGAAAAGAGCAGAGTCCTTCTTACACGTGCTTTGTCTCCAGTTCCTTAACCTTAAAATCTTCAACATGCCAGGTTGCCGTATTTTGAGGTAGTGTGTCCTGAACCCCATCACTCACATTCACAGTTGCTGGGGATTCCTAATCCTCGTAGAGGTATCATTTGGAAGACCACCATCGTTCAGCCCACGACAATGACATGAGTATATTGGGAAGGTAGTTTGACAGGGAGAGAGGAATGGCAAGGGTAGGGCAGGGATACGGGACTCAGTGGCTGCTCTGGCCTTAGTCCAGGACTGAGGAAGTGTAGCAGTTGGATCAGGGTGTAGACCGTGGGAGTAGAGAGAAGGAGGTGGAATCAGGAGACAGCTGATGAAAGAATTCACTAGCACTTGGTCACTAATTGGTATGATGAATGAGAGAAAGAGACTTTTAAGTACTCTAAAACCTGTTTTCTGGAAATGTGTACCGTAGAATACTGGGTCTTGGAATATCGATAGGTATCGGGGGAGGGGGGATGGTCTTAGAGACAGACAACGTTTAGGAACCACTGCATCAGACCGGGTCAAACAGGCTTCTCTTCTGTAGGATTTCTCCAAGCCTTCAGCATGCTTGTGTATACTGTGCAGCTCTAAAGGCTGGTTTCTGGGACTCAGCCTTTCCCAAACTTACTCGACTGTGGACCTCTTCTACTTAGATTATTCTGAAGGACCCATGATCCACGCCCCTCTGGAGAATATTGCTTTGAGACTCCCCACCCTCTGAGAAAGGGATGAGGGAAAAAAGAAAATGTAAGGGAGGGCCAGGAGGATGGAGTCAGGAAAACTCGAGTCAGGTGATCTGTCGGGGGCCATGTCTGTTTTTCAAGATCCCTGCCAGCAACAAGGATGGCCACGGGGATGGGCAGCAGTTGGCAGAAGCTACCGGAAGCCTTACACAGCCCTCTTTGACTTGAATCATCCGTGGGACTGTCCTGTGGTTTGAGTCCGTCTTTCACGGGTAGCTTCTAGATAGGAGAAGCTTTCACCTCTGAGGCCGTGCGGCATGTAAGTTTCAACCATTGTGCCAGCTCTGATCCAGGGGATGGCGACTCTCATGTGGCCGGGAGAAGGACACCTGGAAGAATGGTATGAATGACTGGTGGTGTTTGCTGTGAACACAGAAGAAGGATGGGGATGAGCTTCGGGCCCTTCTTTCCTTATATCTGGAAGAACCAAACCTCCACCATTGCAGAACTCCCACCGCTGGACCCTCCGATCTTTAGCATTCCCCATCTCAGGTAGAGAATGGTTGGCACCAATGACAGACACCAATCTTGACACCTATCTAGACATCAGTTTTGTGATGAGCTCTCGGTATACATCAAACACCACATTAAGTATTTTTCATGGAAGATCTCATTTAACTCTCAGGCTGGCCCTAAGGGATAGGCACTCTCAATCATCAGACTTTTATAGATGGAGAATACGAGGCTCATGGAGATTGAGTGGTTTGCCCAAGGACACACGGCTAGCATGTGGTACAATCGGAATTTGACTTCAAGCAGTCCAATGTTAAGACTGACATTCATGACCACCAGGTTATGAATTTAATTATAGATGTTTTGGATTTCAAATGTTCGTAGGACTTGGACATGGAAATATGCAGAAGGCAGTAAAGGATACAGAATCGGACAAGGTCAGTCCTGGGCTCGGAGCCATCGGGAAAGGTGGTGGTAGAACAGTGCCCGTGGAGAAGTTTATTCAGACTCTGAGGTTGAGAATCAATTAAACAGATTTACAATGCAGAAAGAACTTCATGCGAAGATTTTAGGCATTAGTGGGATGTTTTCCCAAGCAATGCCTTAGAAAAAAACGGACTACTATTATCCTAGTCCTTGGACAGAATATTCCAACTCTGAGGAAACAGGACCTAGCCACAGAAGTCTATGTCCTAAATCATGCTGGAAAGTCAAAAGCAGTGGGGATTTTTTGAGAAGCAGAGAAATCTCTCTGGCCCCATAAGTGTAGGAGAAAACTGTGGTCCCCGGTGGGCACTGGTGAGGGGTTCTGATACTCTGCAACTCTGCCTTAACTTCCTCAACTACAGACTGAGTGCCCTCCCCATCCCCCTGGAGATCCAGAGAAGGGGACTGCAAGAGCTTCTAACACCGCAAGAGCTTCTAGCACTGGACGCACCACAGATACGGAAAAAGAGCTGAATTGATTGAGGCAAGGAAAGGAGAGCCAACCCCATCCAGCCACATTGTGCCCCTGGATTCATTATCAAATGGTAAAGTGTTTTCACTGACCCATCACCACGTCATTGCAGATGTCTGAATTTTCCCTTATATACTGGGAGACAAAGCCACGATAAATTGCTACCCACTTGCGTTGAGTTTCATTTGGTTCTGATTCATTGCTCACTTAGGGACCTTCTAAAAATCAGAGTTTATGGACTCCACATCCTGGTGGTTCCCAGAGATAAATGAGCCTGGATTCCAGGGAACGCAAATGTCTTCAAACTTGCAGCCAGCTTCCCGGCTCCCTGCAAAGGTCTCTTAAGCCCCTAAGTATTTCCTCTCTTAAATCACACATCACTGGCACAGGCAGAATATTTTCAAGTTCCTTCTTTCTCGTTAGGAGACCGTTCCTGAAAGGCCTACCGAGTACAGAAATGCCATGGTTCTTGGCAGTTTTATGGCGCTGTTCTTAGCTCTAGTTAGAGATTCTTTTTTAAAGCTGGGTTTGGTGGGTTGTTTGGTTTTATTTTTTTTTTCTCCCTCTGAAAGATTCTGTTTTATCGGGGCTGCCCTTGAAATGTGACGTTGAGTCTCCCTTGGCGTGCTTACGGGCTGGGCGAAAGGCTGTGTGTGTGAAAGGGAGCTCAGGATCCCACTCGGGCAAATCTCGTGACTTTTATAATGGACACATTTCCTACTAGCTGATGTGGTGCAGAGCCGCGGTACCCAAGTCTCTGCCAAATGTTGCTCTGGATGCAAAAGGCATCTTTGCTTCAGCCTCAAATAGATTCTCTTAAAGTCTCTGCGGGACGTGGGAGAGAACGAGCCACACTTTCCTGTGCCACGAGAAAGAGGCAGGCGTCCCATCAAGCTAGCCATATGGAAAACGGCCATTATTTGAGATATGCAAACACTTTTGGGGAATATTAAAAAAAAAAAAAAAGCAGGTGGTTCAGGGTGGTAAACAATTTCTCTCAAACAATTTTTCTCAAATGGCGAGAGCGAATCATGTGACCATTGTGGGAAGCCTTTGGAACGTCCCGAAGCTTTGTTTTTCATAGTCCGTGTTTACCTCTAAGGCCCTTCAAGTGTGCAGCCAAACATTTGAGTATTTGAAAGTGTGCTGCGGACACACACACAAAAGGTTACAAAGCACTGATCTCGGCTCCGGCACGCACGCACACACGCACGCACACTTCAGTTCCCGTTCCTGATTCTGCTTTTGGATTTTCTTCAAGTTTTGCTGTGAAGTTTCTTCGCTGAGATTTTTCAGATTTTGTTGCTTTCTACCCGTGTTTGTGTTTATACTATACTATTTTGCCGGCTATCTCCCCTGCGTGAGCCTAGGAAAATAGCTTTCAGGAAGACTGAAGAATGCCAGCATCTCCTGCACTCAGGTTAAACACCCAACTTGGCAAAGTGGAAGCCACCGACGCTGAAAGCGGAGGACAGCTAACTTGGAAATAGTCCTCTTCCTTCCACCTCGTCAAGGTCAGTGCGAAGGATTAGAGGCACATTCCCTGGCCCCGTATGTTGTGGGTATTTTTACGGTACACGGGGCTCCTGGATGCTGAGAGTGGTGGCCCGGAAGGATCTGGGGAGCTGCCATGGAGGGCGTTACGAGGAGCTTCCTCCTGTTCCGGATTCCCCATGGCGAGCTCCTGGCTCCGCAGGAGCGTGTTGGAAAGTACGCAAAGACAGGACTTAGACTGGATCTGCTTCTTTATTACCGCAGCCTTGGGAGAGGAGCCTGTTCTGTGAGCCTCCGCCTTCTCATCGTGGAAAATAGAAATGAAATTCCTCCCTCCGTGGTTATTAAAGTTAAATAAGATAATGTCTGTCCAGCGCCAGCTAGAGCAGCCACTTGGTAACTGTTCATTTCCTCGCGTCTCTTTACCCCGTAATATGAGCAAGAACTCTCTCCCTGGGCCTCAACCTTCTGTTTCTGGAACTGGAATATCCACGCTCCAACTGATGGGAGTGATGAGACCTGCTTCTTGAGCGTATTGGTCAGATGTCTTGGTTGGTCTTGGATGAAGCGGGGGAGCGGATCCGGATCGGAAGCAGATACTCAGCCTCCTAGAGAGCGGGGAGGAAGTCTGGGCTATCCGGAGTCACCTGACTAGAAACCTCTCTCACACTTTACACAATACAGGTAAGGGCGATGAACTCTCACCTTCAGAAGATGCTGGCTGCTACGGCAGACGGTTCCATTCGTTGCCAAACCAATGACTCGTTTTGCCCGGGCCCACAGCGGGCTCGTATTTTCCCGCCTTCTTGCAGCTGAGTGTGGCTAGTGGAAGGTGGCCAGGCCTGGCAATCCTCCACTCTCTCCCCTCCCCATCTGCTGGACGGGATGACCCTGGACACACATGCTGGAGTGGGCAGGCCCTCTGACAGCCTGGGTCCCTAAGAGGCCGCCTGGAGCAGAGTGCCACCTGCTCTACCACGTACACTTGTCCCAAACAAGAAAGACGCTCTCTGGGTATGAAGCCATTCGAACCTCCACGTTAATCTGTTACAACACCTAGCGTTGCTAATAATCTTGATGACACCAGAGGTAGAATTTTTAAAACTTTATGATGGCACTTGACATTCTTCTGAACAAGACAGCACCTTTTTATATTTTGTTACTGGAGGGAAACAAATTTCATAATTGCTTAAAAACTACCCGGTGTATCCATTCAAAACAGACTGCGTATATTGATCGTAAAAAATATGGAACAAAGTTCTCTGTCAGCACAGAGTCTATTTGGTTTTTTGCCCAAGAGTTTCAGCCGAAAGCCATCTGTAGTTAGTGATTAACTACATTTATTTCATTTTTAAATTAGATTAATCACTCCTGACGCCAGGTGCTGGGCTGGGAAGGGGGAACTCAGTAAAGACAGAAGAAATAAAGATAATTATGTTTTTCTAGATTATTAGAAGTTCAGAAATTAGAAAACTAAAATTTTGGGGATGCCTGGGTGACTCAGTCGGTTACGTGTCTACCTTCAGCTCAGGTCACGATCCCAGGGCCCTGCTCAGCGAGGAGTCCAATTCTCCCTCTCACTCTGCCCTGCCGCCCACTTGTGTATTCGCTATCTCTCTCAAATAAATAAGTAGAGTAAAAAAAGAAAACCTAAAAATTTTATAAAGCATCCTCCATACATCTATGTTTTCTTAAAGTCTCCCGAAAATAGTTTTACTTTTCTCAGTCTTCAGCTTCATCAATCATAAAATTAGGGGATACATAGTCCACAGGATTTGAGAATTAAATGGGCATCATGTCTACCTCCCAGTCTAATCCCTGTTACAAGAAATTTTTTTTTAAAGATTTTTATTTATTTATTTGAGAGACAGAGAAAGTGAGAGAGAACATGAGAGGAGAGAAGGTTAGACGAAGAAGCAGACTCCCCATGGAGCTAGGAGCCCGACGTGGGATTCGATCCCAGAACTCAAGGATCATGACCTGAGCTGAAGGCAGTTGCCCAATGAACTGAGCCACCCAGGCGCCCCTGATACAAGAAATATTAAATAATACACTCAATGACTATTGAAACCTTGATCTCTTTCTTAATGATTTGGTTTATTGGATTTTGCTGTAGAATTACGCTTGGGAACATGAATTTTCACCCTCGGAGACTTGTAAAGTATCCTTGGCTGCTCACCCCGACATCGGTTGGAGCCACAGGGCCAAGCTTTGAGTTGCGATATCTACTTTTATAATTTGTATTGGCTTCTTCTTGCCACGTTTTGCCAACTACACCTTCAAGTTATCTTCGAATCTTTTTTTTTTTTTTTAATCTGTGGGGAGAAGAACATAAAACACCTCTGGTAGAAATTACTGCTAAAAACTGAACAAGTTCTGTCTGCCAGCCTGGGAATGCACTGGCGGAGCAGATTACTAGCCATCAGGAAGGCTGTTTCAGTGGCTTGGGGGCCCATCAGCGTCAATGCCAAGATCACTGCTGGTTCCAGCGAGCTGAGGTTAACAGAAGTCACAACTCCCAGCCAACGTATGGCGTTGCTGCTCTTCCTGCCAACGCAGCTCCTATGCTGGGAGGAGGGAGAGAGGAAAGAGAGGGAAAAGATCGAGAAAAGGGGCATGAAAGGAGGCCCAGGGCAGGAAGTAACTCTGGTGGCCCTTCATGGAGGCAGCCAGGTGATTCGTGTGCACGTCGAAGCTGGATGAGCCCAGAGCACCTGTCCTGGTTTTCCTTCTCACCGCCCTGCCCAGGACAGTTGTTTGTCTTTCCCCAAAGTTATTTCCCAGGGCATCCAGTGAACCTGGCATCAAGTTATTTGGTTTTTGTAATCCTTTGGTTACCATCGATGTTAAATTGTTGTTCCCATTCCATTTTCATAGCACATCTGTGGATCTTCATTTGGGAGCTGACTCTGCACGGGCTTTCCCATTGGTTATAGACACCATTTCTTCCAAAGGAAAACAATTTTGTTTTTCTTACTTTATTTTTCTGCTGCTTATTGTAGAAAAAGAACAACTAAATTTTCTTAAGCATAACTAAAACTTTTAAGAATGTGATAAACACCCTTTCTGTTTACACAAAATAGAATTATATTAAGGATGCCATATAATGGCCTACTTTTTCTTTTTTCATTCAAATTAGTTAGCATAGAGTGTGTTATTAGTTTCAGGGGTAGAATTTAGTGATTCATCAGTTGCATGAAACACCCAGTGCTCATTACAACAAGTGCCCTCCTTAATGCCCATCACCCAGCCCCTCACCCAGCTCCCCTCCAGCAACCCTCAGTTTGTGTCCCAGAGTGAAGAGTCTTTTATGGTTTGCCTCCCTTTCTGTTTTCATCTTACTTCATTTTTCCCTTCTCTTCCCTTCCCTTGAGTTCATTTGTTTTGTTTCTTAAATTCCACATGTGAGTGAAATCATATGGTATTTGTCGTTCTCTGACTGACTTCGCTTAGCATAATACCCTCTGGTTCCATCCACAGCGTTGCAAATGGAAGATTTCATTCTTTTTGATGGCTGAGTAATGCCCTACTTTTTATTTTTTTTTTAATATTATATTTATTTATTTGAGAGAGAGAAAGAGTGAAAGAGTATAAGGAGGAGCAGAGGGAGAGGGACAAGCAGACTCCACACTGAGCATGGAACCTGACACAAGGCTTGATCTCACGACCCTGAGATCACGACCTGAGCCGAAACCAAGAATCAGATGCTTAACAGACTGAGCTACTGGGGCGCCCTGGCCTACTTTTTAAAAAATAGCTTTATTAAGAAATAATTCACATATGCCGTTCATCCATTAAAAGTGTGCAAGGCCATATTTTTAGTATTTTTCAGAGTTGTGTGACCATTGCCACAATCTAATTTTCAGAGATTTTCATCCCCCTAAGAAGAAATCCTGTACCCATTCATCGGCCTTCCCCATTCCTCATCACATGTCTTGGGCTTAGGAAACCACCAGTCTACTTTTTGTCTTTATAAATTTGCCCCTCCTGGACATTTCATTTACATGAATAATAAGGGGTCTTAAATAAGTGATCTTTTGTGACTATCTTCTTTCACTTAGCATAATATTTTCAAAGACCATTGTTTCTCTTTATTGCCCAATTATATTCCATTGTATGGGTGTACCATATTTTATTTATTACCCTCTCGTCCTGAGATGGACACTTGAGTTGTTTCCACTTTGGGGCTATTATGAATATTGCTGCCATGAGCATCCATGTTCAAGTTTTTGTGTAGACCTCTGTTTTCATTTCTTTTAGATACACACATAGGACCAGATTCTCTGGGTATTGTGGTAACTATATTCAACTCTACGTTGCTGATACCCTGCTGTGGGCCATACTGGCCTCACCATTTTATGTTATCACCAGCAATGCATGAGGGTTCCCAGTTCTACATATTCTCACCAACATTTTTTATTACCTATATTTTTGACTAGGGGGTATGAAGTGGTTTTATGGTGGTTTTGATTTTCCTTTCCTTAATTACTATTGATGTCGGGCATCTTTTCATGTGCTTATTGGCCATTCATGTATCTTCTTTGGAAAAATGTCTGGTCGAGTCCTTTGCCTACTGCTAATTGGATTATCTTTTTATTATTACGTTGTAAGAATTTTTTATGTATTCTGGATACAAGTCCCTTATCGGACATGTGATTAGTGCATATTTTCTCCCATTTTGTGGGTTGTCTTTTCATTTTCTTGACGATATTACTAGCAGCACAGACCTCTTCAATTTTTTTTAAAGATCTTATTTATTTGAGAGAGAGACAGAGAGTATGAGCAGGAGGAGGGGCAGTGGGAGGAGGGAAGGGAAGGAAGCTGCTTCCTTCAACAGGGAGCCTGATGTGGTTCTTGATCCCAGGACCCTGGGTTCACGACCTGAGCTGAAGGCAGACACTTAACCAACTGAGCCACCTAGCGCCCCAGAAGTCTTCGATTTTCATGAAGTCCCATGTTTTTCCCTTTGACACTTGTGCTTTTGGTCATATCTAAGAAACCATCATGACCCAAGGTCATAAAGTTACTCTGATATTTTCTTCTAAGGGTTTTATAGTTTTAGCTCCCATATTTGGGTCAGTAACCCAACACAAATTGATTTTCTTACAGCTCTGGAAGTCAGGAGTCTGAAATGGGTTTCACCAGGCTAAAATCAAGTGTCAACAAGGCTGCATTCTTTGTGGGGTCTGTAGGGCAGAATCCCTGCTGCCTTCTTGCCTCTTCCATGTTCTAGAGGCTGCCTGCCTCTTTTGGCTCACCATTCCCTTTCATCTGCAAGACCAACAATGGCACACTGAGTTCTCACATCAAGTCACTCCAACTTCCTCTTCAGTCTCACTCTTCCACATTTCAGGACCCTTGGGGTTATGTTGGGCCCACCTGGGTATCCTAAGACAAGCTCCCTCTTTCAAAATCATCTGATGAGCCACCTTAATTGCATCTTCTCTCTTTAACTCCCCTTTGCCATGTAATGTCACATTTTCATTGCCCTGCCTGCCACGACCTGTGATCCATTCTGAATTAATTTTTGTGCATGGTGTTAGATGAGGGTCCACCTCATTCTCTTGGATGTGGATATCCAGTTACCCCAGCACCATTTGCTGAAAAGACTGTCCTTCCATATATGTGGCCTATTTTTCTCTTAAAACAATGCAACATCAAAGGTGCCCATATCCACCGATCTAGAACATGGTCATTTTAAATGACTGGATAAGATTTCGCTTTTTGAAGATACCATAGTGTATTTACATTGCTTCCAGCCTTTCACTATTAAAATAGTCTTTATCCGATATATGGGTTTTTAATTTTTAATTTTTTTAAAGATTTTGTTTATTTATTTAACAGAGAGGAGAGAGATCACAAGTAGGCAGAGAGGCAGGCAGAGAGCGAGGGGGAAGTATGCTCCCTGCTGAGCAGAGAGCCCGATCTGGGGGCTAGATCTCAGGACCCTGAGATCCTGACCTGAGCTGAAGGCAGAGGCTTAACCCAATGAGCCACCCAGGTGCCCCTGATATATGGGTTTTTTAAATGCATAAACCCTTTTCCATTATCTGAGTTATAAATTATCATGGAAATTATTCACTTCTCTCTGCCATCCTGGTTTAAGCTCTTCTCCCTTTTCTTCCAGCCCACAGCCTTCTCCTACCTGGTGTTCCAGTTTCCAATCTTGCCCCTCTCCAGCCCTTTCTCCGTTACAGAGTGGCCTTTCAAAATGCAAATCTAATCATGTAAGGGCCGCCTCTGTCCTTCAAATAGATTCTCAACAGGAAAAGGACAAAACTCTTTGTCATAGCCCCCTCTTGACCTTGAGCCTAATGCTGTGGAGTGTCCCTCCTTGCTCACTCTCTCCATCCATACGCACCTGCTTCCTCTCGGGTCCTCAGGAAAGCCATTTGCTGCTAATGCAAGTGGTTTTATCATGAGTTTGATTTTCTTCAAAAAATGGAATAGGATTTTTTTGAGACTTTTCCCACCTTTTCCATCTTTCCCTAATGAAAAAGGCCTTTAGCTCCCCACAATCTTTTCTTTTAATTTCACTTATGCTATTTTTAATGTACAGAATCCTAAAAACTTGTGTAAATCCTTCCTTTTCTGATTTCTGCCCTTGTTAGAGCCTTGCTTAAAAGTCCTTCCCAGTTCCAAGAATATAGAAATGTTAGCCTATTTTCTTGTATTGATTCATACTTCTATCGTTTGCATTAAAATCCTGAATCTACCTGCCATTTATTTTTGGTATATGCCATACAGCAGGAAAATAAGTGTATTTCCTTGCCACGTGGTTAGCAGTATTCTCAACCATTGTCACCCTTTCCTTGCTGACTCGAAATGACTCCTTGGATGCGCATTCAATCCTCTCCATGTTCAGTTGTGGAAATAATCCGTCTTTCCTGTTCTGGAAATAATCCGTCGCCACTGTTTTAACTATTACAGTTCTAGACTGTGTTTTAATATCTAATAGTCACATTTGCTAAGAAAACATGTCTTTATAAAATAATATTTGTAAGTTCTACAATTTGAATTAGGGGTTGCTAGACAGACCCGCAGCTTGGAGCAGGTCTCAGACTTTAGTGGAACTCTGTGGGGCTTGTTCTACAGATCCGTGGGCCCCCAGATGCCCCTGAATCAGGAAATATTTGCATTTCTTTTTTTTTTAAGATTTTATTTATTTGTTTGAGAGAGACAGAGAGAGAGAGAGCATAAGCAAGGAGAAAGGCAGAGGGCGAGGGAGAAGCAGACTTCCCACTTAGTGAGGAGCCCAACGTGGGGCTCGATCCCAGGACTCTGAGATCATGACCTGAGCGGAAGTCAGATGCTTCACCATCTGAGCCCCCCAGGCGCCCCAGACTTTGCATTTCTGACAAGTTCCCTGGTGATGTCGATCCCGGGAGCTCGATGTGAGAACCTCTGCCGTGGAGCGAAGGCGTGAGATAAAGACTATGGTCAACTGGAGAATGGCTCTGATGACTTCTCTGAGTCAACTCAGAGAGGGCCTGGCACCCTTCAAAGGCGACCCAGGGAACACAGCTGTCCTTTCAGGGACCCCGAGAGGTGCTCAGCCTATCCGCACCGCTGCCCCGTTGGGGACAGATGTCCACGCCGCCAGGCTGTGGCCCCTTTCAGGCAGACACCAGAGAAAGGGAAGGTGCCGGTGACTCCCTTTGCTTTAGGCTCTCATGACTTTCCTTCTGTTCAAGGGCAGTGGGACCGAGAACGTCTCTTCCCCTTGTTCATTTCCCACTCCCTTGGCTATTTAATGGCTCCTGGGTCCGCACAAAGGGAGAGTTAATTACTAACACCTGCTTCTGCTCCCAGACCCAAGGGAAGCTCTTCCCACCTATTCCACACAATGTAAACGTCTTTAAGGAAAGAAACATCGTTTTAACAGCTTAACCATACAGTATATACCTCTGCGGTATACAGCTCACTACAGCTCACTTCCTCCTTCATAAAGGGACAGACATTTTTTAAGGGAAATAAAACAGCCTGAGAGATGCTATCTGCTACGGGTTTATGCCTCTCCGGTCGTAATTAAGACAGAAGTACGTGATCACATTTCACTTGAAATGTGTGGCTTTAGGAAAACCTTTGTTCCCCAGTTTTTTGATGCTCCCATGTCCTGCACTCACCCCTGTCCTCCCTATCTAGGTCCCCCAAAGGTTAGGTTGGAAATTGTTTCAGGGCTATTCCTTCTGAGAATTTCTCCTTTTCATTTTCCCCTTC
>CM052797.1:27742321-27776803 GCA_028533885.1 Nasua narica | reverse complement strand
AAATCATCATTTAAAACAGTACAGTAGTAATTGCTATAAGCAAGAGCTACTGATGAATATTTAAATTGGTGGGCAAAACTTTGAGAAATGGGATATTTGCTTAGCCTCAAAGTATCTCTCCCAAAATATCTATTAATTATTGTGATGGCTTTAACATCTGTCCAAACGTGCTTTGATACCCCCCTCCAGGAAGTAGAGCTTAATTCCACTGGACTTACTGACTCAGTTCTAATGAATAAGGTATAGAAAAGGAAAAATAAAAACTATAGTGAGCAAAACTGACGGACATCCCCTTAACCAAGCGATCAAGATTAACGTCACCAGAATGTCATTTTCACAGAGGATACTCCTGACAATGTGACGGGAAAGGTACCTCACCTCTACGGTATTCTTCCCCAAAACCCGTAACTTCAGTCTAATCATGAGAAAACACCAGGTAAAAACTAAACTGAGGGACATTCTGCAAAATTCCTGACCAGGATTCTTCAGAAGTGTCAAGGTCATGAGAAACAAAGGGTGGAAAACTGTCACCGACCAGAAGAGGCTAAGGAGGCTCATGGATTCAGTGCAGCATGGGATCCTGGCCTGGGTCCTGGAACAGAAAAAGGACATTTGGGATAAAACTGGGAAAATGGGAGTAAAGTCCATATGTTAGTCCATTTGGGGCCAGTGTTAATGACCTAGTCTGCACAAATGTGCAGATCCTCGCTGAAGGACATTAACATTACAAGGAGCTGGAGGGAGATACACCATGACGCTGTGCCATCTTTGCAACTACTCTGTAAATTTAAAATTATTTCAAAATAAAAAGGAAAGCAAAAAAGAACCAGAGGAGTGAATTGATGAGATTCACATTTTAGAAGAGTGCCAGTGGTTGTCGTGGGGAAGACGGCTAGAAGGGGAAAGATCAGAGCAAGAGCTTACAAGGTCAGGCTATACAGAAAGCCAACAACAGTTGGTAGAGGCCTGGATGGGAGCAGGGGCAGGAGTCTGAGACCATGGGAAGGTTGCGGAGATCTCTAGAAGAAAACGCAATCAGACTAGATGATGGTTTAGACAAGCAAGTGGGGGGGGGGGGCAGGTGCCAAGATAACACCCAGTTTTCGACCTCTGGGAAGAGATGGGTAATGATGTCATCCACTGAGAGGGAGATAACAGGAAGAACACAGGTCAGGGAAGCAGTTCCGTCTTAGACCCGTTGAGTTTGGGGTACACATGAGAGATCCAAGTATGCACTAGGCAACTGGATACAGCGGCTGGCGGGTCAGTGGGGAGAGCTGGCTGCAGACCGCTGTGGAGAGCTATTGGCACATAAAGAGTGCTTGGGGCCAGTGAAAGGGTGACATGACCCAGGGAGAGGGGACAGAGAAGAGAGGGCGTAGAACACAACCATTTAGGGGATAGATGCAGGAGGTGGCTAGGAGACTGGAGTGGGTCCCGAGAAAGTGGTGACAGCGCATTGTAGTCGTTGAGAGCCAGGTCCTAGAAGCAGGCTGCCAGGGCCAGAATCCTGGCTCTGCCACCAGCCTGCTGTGTGACACACAACAAGCTATTTAATCTAATAAGGCTGTTGTCAGGGCTATGTGACACATGCAACAGACAGTTCCTAGAAGAATGCCGGGCTCTTGCTGTCCAAAGAATGTTGGCTAATTGGAGGCACAGGAAAATAGGAGCATGGTGGTCTGGAAGCTAAGGGAAGAGAGTGGTTCCGAAAGGAGCACATGAACTTCATACGCCTGAAGACGGCCGATATCAAAAAAGTGGAAAACAATAAGCATTGAAAAGGATATGGAGAAATTGGAAGCTTCACACATTGCTGGTGGAAACAGAACATGATATAGCCACTGTACAAAACAGTTGGGTGCTCCTCAAAAAGGCAAACATAGAATTATCATATAACATAGCAATTCTCCTCCTTGGTATATGCCCCAAAGAACAGAAGGCAGGGACTCAACCAGGGACTTGCACACTCATGTTCATAGCAACATTATTCACAAGAGCCAGAAGGTGGAAACACTCCATGTGTCCATCAACAAACGAATGGATAAACAAAATGTGGTATAGACGTACAATGGAATATTACTCAGCCTTAAAAAGACTGAAGTACCGATACACACTACGACACAGATGCACCTTGAAAATGTTATGCTAAGTGGAATAAATCAGACACAAAAGGACAGCTATTGGATGATTACAATTCGATGAGGAACCTAGAGGAGGTAAATTCATAAAGTTGCATAGAGATTACCTTGAGGGGAGGGAGAATCAATGAGTTCTTGCTCAATAGGTGCAGAGTTTCTGCTTGAGATAATGAAAAGTTCTGGAATGGGGGATGGTGACAGTTGCACAACACCATGAATGAATTCAATGCCGCTGAATCTTACACGTAAAAATGTTGAAGGTGGTAACATTTTAGGGTGTGTGTATTTTATCGTAATATTATATAATTGAGGATGTGGTTAATGCTGCGAAGAAGTCAAATAAGATAAGCCCTACAAATTCTCTGCATTTTATGACACAGGGGTCATTGGAGACATTTCAAGAGCCCTTGTCGTAGAGCAGAGGTCAAAAGTCAGATTGTGGTGGGTTGAGGGACGATTGGGAAGTTGTCTATATGAGGGGCTGGCAAACTACGGCCAAATCTGACCTGCTGCCTTTCCATAAATAAAATTTTTTTGGAACACAGCCCCACCCTTTTGTGTATGTCTCTGGCTGCTTGGGTTCAACGATGACAGGACTGAATAGTTGCCATTGAAACAGTATGGTCCGCAAAGCCCAAAAAATTTATTTTCTGACCTTTTACAGAAAGTTTCCCAAACCCTGGACCAGACAAGACCCCATGGTCTTCCAAGAACCTTGACCTTCTTAGACAATGCCTGCATCTCTGGGGAGGTTGTTGAATACGTGACAGTGCCCTCCAGCCAGCTAGCCAGGCAGACCCAAGGCCAACCGGTAATAATAATAATGAACGAGAAGGAGGTAGAAGAGGAGGAGACGGGGAAGAGAAGAAATTCCGTCCTTCCTTTCTCTCCCTGGAGATAGTATCTCCAACATACCTGCTGTCTCTTCTAGCCTTGGAAAAAGGGATTCTAAGTCCCTTCACTCAACAACCCCCAGAAAAAAATAAAAACCCCAAAAACCCACAAAAAAAACAATCGACTAGTAAATTGTCATGGGACTGGTGATAATAAACATTTTGAGATGGCTACAAACTATAATTGATTTAAAGTTTCCTAATTAAGGCAAGAAAAATGCCCACAGCCCGAGGCTTTTCAAGTATTGATTAATTTCCTTTCTGGGACAGAGTGTCAATACTAATTTCAGATCAGAGAGGAAGCAGAGGTCTTCGGCACTTACCGTGTGTCCGGAACTATGCCAAGTTTTGTGCCTTGGTGACCTCATTGATGGTCATCAGAACCATCAGATGGCCTTTCCCCATTTCACAGGTGGGGCAGCCGGGGCTCACTGGAGTTAAATACTCTCCCGCAGACCTGTGGGGTGTAAGTGGTAGACCTCAGCTTTGAACTGACGTCTCCCTGGTTCTGGGGCCCAGATGGGTCCGCTGCGTCATACAGGCGTCCTCTTGTTGGCCTCAGAATGTTTTCTTGAGCTCATCCTAAGCAGAATCCAATACTTGGTGGATTCTCCACCTATTTAGACAATGGGCCCTGCTATTTCATAATAAGAGGTGGCCACTTAGAGTGCATCTCACGTGGACTGTAGGCTTTTGCCAGACCCACTCCCCGGCCCGCTTCCGTGTTCCCTGTGTCCCCAAGCCCCATGGTGGTGGTCCATGTTTTTACCCAGAAATGCTTCTTGAAAACCATCCTGCTTTTCAGCGCACTGTGCCAGCGCCGTCTAGCACCTGGATTTCTCTTGCTCCCGGCTTATCATTTGTGTTTACATCATCGGCAAGAATTCCTCAAGCCCTTGGTTAGGCACAGTGACCCAGGGCGGCAGCAAGAGGGGGACAGAGTGGCTTCTTCAGTCCCCCATCCATTCCTGCCTGTATGGCTGCTGCCCCCACACACAGCACCCTTGTGACTTCTTTCCCCTTCGAGGCTGCCCTTGATAATGGAGCTTTTGACTGCCCAGATTTCTGCAGCCTTCAAATCAGGACTGAAAGGGAGCATCTACCCAGCCCTTGACCGTACCAGCCAGAAAACCAACTGCGGCCCAGAATGAGTTGGCAGTGTACTCGGGCCGACATCTTGTCAGTGGCAGATCCTGGACTAGGAAGGCGCCAGGTCTCCCAGCTCCCAGCCCGGAGCTCATCCTGCTGCCATTCACTACCTCCTGATGAAGCAGGGCTCTTCCCCCGGCACGCAGAGCGCTTACCTTGGAGCCCTTCGCATGAATGAGACCAGATGCAGAACTCCACATTGATTTCTGTCCCTCCCCTTTCTGCTTTCTGTTCAAGGCAGCCCCCCAGCTCCCAGCTGGCTCCTGTCCCCTCCCCCAGCCGGGAGAAGTTATTACATGAAGAGATCAGCTTACCAGTTTTCTTCAGAGCAGAGGCTGAGCTCAGAGCTCCGGGTAGTACAGTGAGGGAGAGCAGAGGAGAGCAGCGCGGTGCCTAGCGGAACTCCAGGGCTGGAGTCCCGAGACACAAGTGCATCTGCTAGCTGTTAGCACTTGGCAGACGGAGTTCTCCTCTAGGGTAGTTCTAACTTTGGGTAATAATGTCTGTCAGCTACCTGATATTAACATTGCTCCACGTTCGAACAGCAGTGTTAGCAAGACCTGGGGGAGAGGTAAGCCAAATAAAATATCTTGTCAGAAGTTGTATTTTCGTCAGCATTCTATTTCCTTTCCTATCTACCAAGAGGGATCAGGGAACGGGGTTTTTATGGTGTGCAAAGAGTAATGCTTTATATTGCGTTTTCAGGCTTGCTTTGCCTTTTCTTACAGAAAGACTTTGCTTCTTGACGAATCCCGTCATTTCTAAAATCTCATTATGAGGTTGTCTAAACAGTTGCCACCCTGGGCAGTTGGCATGGTCTCAGTGACAGATGCCTGGAGCGTGCACATTTCTCCTTCTGCCGCTGCAGAAAAAAAAATGTGCAGGTCAGATTCCGTTAGACTGTTACCTTTTGAGAGTTTTTCTCCAGTGTTGCAGAGAGGATATGCATGGTAGAGGAAATGCTTTTCTTTACTGCTTTTGCATCACATTTTCCTCCCTTTTGCTTTGATGTGCTTGGAAAAAATCTGTGTTTAACTTTGGATCATAGGTTTGCAACGGGCCGGTGATACATGACAGGGCTAGACTATGCCCAGAGCTAAGGCAAGGAGGCATGTTTAAGGCCCGCCATGATAATTTATTCTCATGGGTTTAGCTCATATGTTTGCTGGATACATTTCTGAACATCATAGATGCTTTGGGAGCCAGGTCTTGATGCAGCAAAGAGACTGGAAGGGGGGACCATGTGGCCTGGAGAGGGAGGCACTTAGGAGTATCTACCCTCACCTGCAAATAAGGCTGCAACACATTTGCCTCATTCGCTCCTTTTATTCTTTATTCTGATGAAAGATCTCAAAGACTGATGCGTGAGTAATGAATGGAAGGACAGATTCTTTCCGGAATCCATCTTCCTCTCAAAAAGCCAAGTGAAAAGTCTATCTCCTAAAAAGGTCAGGGGCCACATCACAGCTTTGCCTTTTGTTAGCACTTTCAGAACGGAGCAGGCAAGAAAAAGCTGCATGTAATGACTTTCCCTTTTCTGGGAGTGGAAGCAAGAGCGCTCCCAAAGACAGGCTGCAGGGCTCGCCGTGGGTTCAAAATAGACATGTGGCTCAGAGGCATGCAGCAACGGGTCATTTGTTTCAGGCTTTTAGGCTATTAGTTACCCGTGTCCTCTGCTCTGCATATATTCTCTGGGCCTGGGCTGGAGGTGGTGGAGGGGGGGTGGGGTGGGGGGCGGGGGTCGAGGGCTTGAATGGGAGCTGGAGGAACTGAATGGGTTTGCAATGCTGGAAAGCTGAAAGCAGACCATTGCCCTCTAGTTGTAGCCAGGGTTTGCAACTTCCCTGTCGATTTTTTACTGTGCAGAGTAAATGACAAATGGGCCGGCCTAACTCAGCCTGGAGCACTTAAGCATGTGAGAGGAGAGCTCATATGGAAAATATTTCTATCACCGCTGCCTGCGCATATGGTATGGGGAGACCCCCGTGCAGAGCAAATCACAGCGCCCCAGCAGCCCCTCAGTGGCGTGCCAATTACTCTTATTAACAGCAAGGCTAAGGGCAGGCTGCAGTTACCTGCACACAGCTGGCTCCTGGGGAAGGCCATTCTGGAATGTGTGTGCCTCAAGCTCGTGTCACATGCAGAGAGGCGGGCGGCCCTGTTTCTCTTTACAATCAGCAAAGCAGATGAAAAATGAAAGGGGATTCCACTGGCTCACCCAACTTCTGTCTTTGGAGTTCAAGTGCAAGGGCTAATAGCCAGAAAACCCAATCAGAGGTGACGAGATGCCTGCCCTCCTGCCCCTTTGTTCGGCTCTGCCACGCTAAACACACACCCTCCTGTGCCTGGTCCTCGTTTCTGTGTTCCTGCTCCGGAGCGCGCATGCGCGTGTGCCGCGCCGGTGCACATGTCACTTACAGAGCCTCTGCTCCGCTAACTACCGTGCTCCTAGGAAACCGTACAATTAGGATTCCTTTCCCTTTGCTGGAAACGAAGTGATGAGGAAGGAACATGAGTATGCCAGTAGCTCCCCTTCCCTCCTTAAAAAGAATGTCGTTTATAAAGAGCTTTGAAGAATGTGGCATGTATTTATAAGAACCTCTTTTTTTTTTATAGCCCTGTTACTTACAAGACTCACCCATAAACATGTGGCTTCGTCCCCGAGTCACCAAGATTTTCTTTTTCGCTGCCAGCCGGTTTTCTTGCAGGTTTTAATTATCTTCCCTTTGGATGTTCATAAAAACACAAGGGGGAAAAGGAAAAGGGGAAGAGAGGGTTGCACACCTCGTGTTGCTTAGCTGCCAGGGCTCAGTATGGGGCTGGAAGCCAGGCAGCGAACTCTGAGTAGAAGCTTGGAGTCAAGCTTCTAGGGTTTTCTAGGGTGTGAAGTCCTTGCAGATAAGCAGGGGCGGGCAGGTGGTGGGAGGAGGAGGGTGTTAGTCCAAGCAAGCCTTGTTTGGCATCCTGTTGCTGGCACTGTTGGCCCCGGTAACTGTGAACCAAGGACAGACAGCCTGGTATTATGTGGGTGCATG
Source organism: Nasua narica (assembly GCA_028533885.1). NCBI lineage: Eukaryota > Metazoa > Chordata > Mammalia > Carnivora > Procyonidae > Nasua > Nasua narica. Next base: position 27,769,585 of record CM052797.1, on the reverse strand, counting down.
GGTTTGAGAACAAACACGGGGAAGGACTGTTCCTTCCTTGATTTTCCGGTTGCCGGATCATTCGGTTCTCATGACCTCGTAAGAACATTGAGGTCACTAGAAAGCCTTTGGCCTTGTCAACATTAGGAGAGCAGCAGTGTTCACTTGTAGAGATTGCACACAGTCCCCGAAGAATGTAAAGGACTGTAAAGGCAGGCTGGACTTCTAGTGCATTCGACAGCGTGCGAAACACGCCAGCATCCAGTTTGTTTGCTGGACGCCGCCGGAGGGTGTGTGGGAGTGGAAGTGTGCATTTTCTTTCCTGAATTTGGACTTCTGTCCTCAGAGAAGACCAAGGAGATACTGTTATGTGTGAGGAGAGGGAAGGAGAGGCAACTTGGAAATCGAAACAGTAGAAGTGGGTCAAAATGATGTTTATGTGCATTTTGATGAAGTAATTTGGCAAAACCTATCAAAATTCAAAATTAAAATTGAAAATCAATGTAAAGGGTACAGTTTGTGGTCACAGTCTTGTGAGTGTCTAAAAAAGCAACGAACTGTACCTTTTTAAAAAGCAAATTTTGTGGCTATGTGAGTAGTATCTTCATTTTTGTTGTGAAAAGCACCGGGTGTCGTAGGGAAGTGTGGAATCACTGTATCATACAGTGGAAACTAACATTGCACTGTTAACTGACTGGAATTTCAATAAAATTTTTTTTTAAAAGATCAATTTTTTGGACATTAAAAATAAAGAAGTATCTCTTTGACCCAACTTCTCCATTTCTAATACTTTATCATATAAATCTACTCCAAATGTGCAAAATGCTCTCTGAGCCATTTTTCAGACTTCAGCAGTTGCAAAAACCTAAATGTCCCTCGATCTAGGTAGCTGTTCAAAAAGAATGAAGTGGTGGGTAGGAAAAGACCACCAGGATATGTTGTGAGGTCAGAAGAGCAACAGGCAGAACAACATGTATAAAATGCTACTCTTTGTATAAAATGGATGAACATATTTGTTCATTCCCTCTCTGGAAAGATATACAGGAAAGGGGAGGAGACAGGGTGGCTGGGGGATGGAGGGCAGCTGAGAGACTTCCATTGCACCTTATACCTGTGTACCTGTCAATTGTATACAGTAAGCCTGTACTTAGCTGGTAAAAAAATAATAGTAATAGTAGAAAAATACATGATCTAATAAAAAAATCACTTAGTAGTGAATATAATCTGTATATGTAACCTCTCTGTGTCTTATGTTTACAAGGAGGATAGTAACAGTAGCTAATTTAAGAGGTGGTTGGAAGGATCGAAAGTGATGGTGCATTAGAGCTCTTAGCTTGGTGTGTTAGGCAGAAGGAAACTTACGAGCGATTACTGTGGTTCCTATTGCACGTGCTGCCCGGGTGTGCCAGCTAGGCACTCAGGAAAGGAAGGTAAAAAAGAGAAGGTCTTTTGTCTTTGATGAGCTTCCACTCGAAAACAGGCATAGAGTGCAGTTAATGATCATGCAATATGAAATTCTGGTTAATTGCAAGAGCAGAGGCAGGGGGGCAAAGAAGCAATGAAATCTGCCTAATGAAGTGAAGAGAAACTCCACAAACAATGTCATATTTGAGCTGAGACTTGAAGGGTTGTGTATCCGGGGTCTTCAAGACAATCCCCAGGGTCAGTGACGCTCAGTGTATAGTTGCCTTCCCAGCTGTGATTTATTATAGCGAAAGACTACAGAGCAAGGTGCCTGGGTGAAGTCTGGGGGAAACCAGGCGTAGCATTCCAAGGGTCCTCTCCCAGTGGAGTCATGCAGGGCACCCTTAATTTCCCTAGCCATGAGTCGTGACAACACGTGTGAAATGTTGTCAGCCAGGGATGCTTGTTAGAGACTCAATGCCTACAGTTTTTATGGGGGATTGGCCACATAAGCACCCTCTGCCTGCCGTGCAACAGCAGTATGGATTTCCAGAAGGTAAGCGGAGTGTTCAGCATAAAACTATTGTTGGTACAGTGTGGGCATAGTGAGCCACTTTTACCAGTCCTGGGAATGGTGGGAGCCCTCCCCCAATCCATTCCCAGACAACGGTCAGTGGCCTACCTCGTTTGCAGGTCTTTTTAAAGGCAAGCACTCAGGTCTGCTGTGTTAACTCTTTTCTCCACAGATGGGTAAGCATTTTAAGTGGAAAAAGAGGGAGGGAGGCATTCCAGGCAGAGGGGAAACATCTACAGAGTCCCAGAAATAAGAAAGAACATGGCATGTTCTGGAAACAATGCTTGGTTCAGATCACAGAAGCATACATTGTGAGGGGTTGTGACAGGAAAAGGTTTGTCCCTGGATCCCTAGGGTCGGAGTTTTTCTCTGTGCTTTTGAAAGTTGCAGAAATTACTGATCTGCAGTCTTAAGATTAATTTTATCGTTTATGACATGCCATTAGGTTACTACTGTGAGATATTTTCATGGTCATAGTTATTGAAATTGCTGTTTAAGGATTAAAATAAATTAAATAATCAATGGAGATTTGCTTTGTAAGCAGTGGTAGCCTGAAGCTAGCCATGATTTTAGTCTATTTAGTTTTATTTTTTTTTACTAATAGATCTTAGTCTATTTAGTTTATTTGTGGCAAATAGAAATGAAGGATCCATGCAGTGCCCTTAATGACTGATGCATTGTGCACAGTTCTCAGTGGCTCGACCTTTCTTTTGTTTTCTGATGCCTAGAATGAAAAACCAACTATGTGGAACTCACATGATAATGCAAAACCTGAGTCTGAGCCTTGGGTCTACCATGTCTAGCCATACGACTTTTGGCATTTTGAATTGTTTTTCTTCTAAATTAGGAAAGCTATTGTTGTTATAGAAACAAATTCAAGAAATGCAAAGAATGAAAAGTTATAGGTTCCTCTTCGCCCTCACTACCTTCCCAATCCTTCCTCCCTCCTCAGATGAAACCATCGTTAATAATTTGGCATTTGAAAAAAAATAATAATCATTTGGCATTTGTTCTTCTGGAACTATCCCTACACATTTTTAAGCACCAGGGTGTGTGCAAACGTGCATGTGTATCTATGAGCGTATGTGCATATATGCCTACATGTGCATGTGTGTCTATGGCTACACATGCATGTGCGTATATGACCACATGCACATTTGTATATATGCCTACACATGCATGTGTATATATATGACTACATACACATGTGTGTATATGTACACGCATATGTCTATATATGCATGAGAGAATATGACTACATGTCTATGCCTCTATGCGTGTATAGGCCTACAACTTGCAAATCATCACAACTCTGCTGCTGCTTTTCTGATACCTGGTACTTCTTATTTCTACTTCTTGTTTTCTTGCAATTGCTAGGACTTCTGGTACACGGTGTTAAATCAGAGCAATGAAATTGAACATTCTCATCTTCCAGGCGCAAATGGGAAAACTACTCTGTCATCACAACTGTGATGCCTGCCAAATGCTTTAGGTAGATCAATTTTATCCAGTGACTATGTCCTTTCTAAGTTTTTACCAGGAATGCTATCAAGTTGAGTGAACGTTGTTTGCCTTCACAAAGTGCGGATGTGATACTCTCCTTTAATCTACTTAAAAGGCGAACTATACTGCCTGACGAATCATTGAATGTTATATCAAAAACCAATGATGTTGGTTTTTGTACCAACAAAATTGGTACAAAATTTTATACCAATTTTATTGAATTGAATAAATTCAATTGGCTAATTGAATTTAAAAAAATAAATTAAAAAAAGGGAATTATATTAGTACATCTCTTAATGTTGGACTCTTTCTGCATTCTTGGAACTATCTATCTTAGTCGTGGTGATTTATTCATTAAATTCATTAAATTCACTATTAGATCGGGTTTGTGAGTATTTTTTTTTGAATTCGGGGTTTTTTAAATGAGTACTATTGTTCAGGGCTCTCCTTTATTATGCTAGACAAGGGTTTTGCTAGTTTTGTAAAATAAATTCAAAAGTTTCTCATCTTTTAGTGTGCTTTGAAACAGTTTAAATAACAGAGGAATTAGCCTTTTCTTGAAGGTCTGTTGAACTCGGTCGTAAAGCCAGCCCTTTTGTGAAGAAGTGGTTTTTGAATACGTGTTCTACTTTCTCTTCTATTTCTAAAAAAAGTAATATTTAATATATATAGGAAAGTATATGTACAGTATAAGCAAGTTATGAAACAAAATAATAAAACAAACACCTTTGGACTTACCACCTAACTAAAGACATAAAATATGCCCAATACTATATGCTAGCACCCAAGTCCATCGTCCCCTCTTCTCTGCCAGAGAGAAGATGGTTGTCATTTCCTTGCCTTTTTAAAAAATAATTTTATCGGGTGCCTGGGTGGCTCAGTTGGTTAAGCAACTGCCTTCGGCTCAGGTCATGATCCCGAAGTCCTGAGATCGAGTCCGACATTGGGCTCCCGGCTCCGTGGGGAGTCCGCTTCTCACTCTGACCTTCTCCCTTCTCATGCTCTCTCTCATTCTCTCTTTTTCCTAATAAATAAATGAATAAAATCTTTAAAAAATTAAAAAATAATTTTATCATATATATATTATATATAATTTTATCATATATGTTTCTCTAAGACTATATTTATTTTATTTTGTTTTGAGGTTATATAAATACGGTATCTTGTTTTCCTTTATTCAACACAAGGACGCATATAGCATTCATTCATTTTTACTGCTACAGGCATTTTCTGTGATAAACGGTCTTTTCTCCTGTTGATAGATATTTGAGTCCTTTCTAGGTTGACTTGTGTTCTGTTATAAACAATGCTGCTGTGAGCCCTTTGGAACATGTCTATTCCCATGTATGTGCAAAGATTCCTTTAGGGTGTATACCTAGGAGTTGAATTAGTGGGTCATGGAGTATGTGTTTGTTTAATTCCACAAGATAATGTTAAATTGATTTCTAAAGTGGTTATCAGGTTTCACGTCCACTAGCCCTGTTTAAGTGTTCTCAATTCTCTAACTCCTTGTCAATATTTGGCATCATCAGACAGATTGATTTTTGTCGGTGTAACAGGTTATTAGTGTGTGTTAGTTGACATTTCTCTGATTAACATCTATTGCTATCATGTGACATTTACATATGTGCAAGCTATCCATGTTTCTTCTCCCCTGAGATATGTTCATGTCTATTTCTTGATCTTAGATATGGTTCTTCATCTTTTCACTGCTTAGTTCTTTGTATATTTTGACTATGACTCCTTTGTTTGTTATTCCATGGAATATTTTCCAGTTTGTGCCTTGAATTTAAAATTTTGTAGCATCTATTGATAAACAGAAGTTTCAATTTAAGTTACTTTGTTAAGTTTCTTTGTCTTTCTTTGTCTTCCTTAAATTATAGATCCCAATCTTATAGAGATGTTATTCTATATTCATTTATAAAAATTTTTGAAGTTTTGCCTTTCACATTTGTCTCTGACACACGTAGAACGGATTTTTTCTGTATGAATAATGTGTGAATATTGTGAATAATGGACCTAAATTTCATTTCTTCCACATATCGGTAATCAGGTGTTGTAGGACCATTTACTAAAATCTCTGTACTTACTCTTTGGGAGTGTGTTAGCTGTTTTTAGACATTTGCTCTTTTTTGTGAAATTTGAACTTCTCAATTTCCCTTGGAAAAAATCCTTTAGGAATTTTTATCAGAATTGTATTGAATCTATAAATCAATATGAGGGCACTCATGTTCCAATATTGAGCCATTCATGACTATACTATGAGCTTTACATTTATTTAGGTTTTCTTTGAAGTTTTACAGTGACATCGTACAATTTTCTACATAAAGGTCTTGCACGTCTTTAATTTTAGATGTATTCCTAGCTATCTTGTTATCATCTGCTATATCATCTGTAAATTGTTTATCTTTTATTAGATTTTATTTTATTTTATTTAAATTCAATTAATTAACATACTGTATTACTGGTTTCAGAGGAAGAGTTCAGTGATTCATGAGTTGTTTTTAACCCCCAATGTTCATTACATCACATGCCCTCCTTAGCACCCTTCACCCAGTTACCCCATCCTCTCACCACCCTCCCCTCCTGCAAACCTCAGTTTATTTCCTATAGTTAAGGGTCTCTTATGGTTTGTCTCCTTCTCTGATTTCATCTTATTTTATTTTTCCTTCCCTTCTCCTATAATTCTGTTTTATTTCTTAAATTCCACATAGGAGTGAAATCGTATGGTAATTGTCTTTCTCTGACTGACTTCTTTCGCTTAACATGATACCTCTAATTCCGTCCACATCATTGCAGGTAGCAAGATTTCATTTTTGATGGCTGAGTAATATTCCATGTATATACGAACCACATCTTGTTTATCCATTCATCTGTCGGTGGACATCTGGGCTCTTTCCATAGTTTGGCTATTGTGGACATAGTTGCTATAAACATTGGGGGTGCGGGTGCCGCTTTGGATCACTATATTTGTATCTTTTGGGTAAATACCTAGTAGTGCAATTGCTGGGTGGTAAGATAGCTCTATTTTTAACTTTCTGAGGAACCTCCAGTCTGTTTTCCAGAGTTTGTTTATATTTTTAAATTTTTTGTGTTTCTAATGCTTAGAAACAATCTTAAGTTCAAACAATTTGCTAACCTCACACTAATTTAAATCAATTATCTGTAGGAACTTTTATGATTTCTAAGTACATAATCATATATCACCTGTGAATAATGACCATTTTGAGTTTTTCCTTTTTCCAATTATACCTTTAAAAAAAACCCAAACACAACAATTCTTATTGCTCTGGTGAGGACCTTAAGAGGCAGTGTTATTTTGTTCCTGATTTAAAGGGAACGCTTCTACCACTTTGCCATTGAAAAGGAAGCTAGCTTAAATTGAATTTACATTTAAAAAAAATATGCTTTCTACAAAAGAAAAATGAAGTTAGCTGAAAAACAGTGAAGTTAGCTGCAAGTGGTGATACACTTTATCACATTGATAAACCCTTTTCTATTTATAGTCTGCTGAGTAATTTATTTCTTAATCATCAATAGGTATTTAATTTTATGTAATGCATTATCTCTGTCTATTGAGAGGAGCATATGCTTTTCCTTCTATACTCTGTCAGTGTGATAAATTTCAGAGAGTATACAATGTTAAACCATCCTTGCATTCCAGAGATAGATTCAACTTGGTTTTGACATATTTGTTTTTATTAAATAGATTGATATTAAATCCTTGATGATTTTTCCACTATCTGTAGCACCTGGAGATCTGTCTAGAGCTACTACAGACCTCCCTTGTTCTCTCCTCATTCCGTTTTATTGACCATTCTCACCAGCAGTCTGTCAGTGTTATTAGTCTTCATGAAAAGCCAACTTTTGGCTTTGTCGATCCTCTGCATGGAAGCTTTGCTTTCGATCCCATTCAGTTCTGCTCTTCTTTTTCCTTCTACTTGTTCTGGATGGATTCATCTGGTCTTCTTGTTTTTTTCTTTAACTTTTTTAACTTCTGTATAGCCCATTGCTTTTCAGCCTTCAATCTGTTCAAATATGAACATTAAAGATGGTAACTTTTTCTTGAAATACCACTTCTGTTGCATCTCTTAAGTTTTGATATATTTTATTATTTGGCTTTAAGTAGTTAAAAAATTGTCATTACAATATTTTCTCTGACCCCTGCTTTATTTAATTATGTTTTCAGAAGTAAAGCCCAAGTTCATTTCTGACTTGATTGTACTGCACTCAGAGAATGTGGTATCTGTGGGGTCAGGTATTTGAAATTTATTGAAACTTGCCTTGTGGCTTAGTATATGGACAGTCTTTGTCAACATTCCAAGTGAGCTTAAGAAAAATGTTCATTCCTAATAATTGGGTACAGGGACTTTTTATATAGCTATTGAATCAAGGCTATAGATTGAGTTGTCTGAGTCTTTTATATCTTTGCCTGGCATTTGCCTGCTTCATCTATCAATATTTGAGACAGACATGTTGAATCTCCCACCACCTGCTCTCTTGGCCTCTGGGGGAAATAGGGCAGTCCTGTCCTTGACATTAATGACCACTCTGACCTGGATGGCGACTCCTGCTCATTGAGCTGTGGTTTCAGAGTTAAGAAATTTTCCATCTCTGCAAAAGTCTGCTTTGGTGATTTCTTCTGCGATGGTCTTTTGCCAACATAAGCTTTCTAATATCCAGAAATTCCTCAAAAAATTTATCTGCTGATTGTATGCTTTCTTGTTTTATAGTTGTAACATGTGGATCTTTTCTGCCATTTGAATGGCATTTTGGCAAAGAAAGAGAAAAACAAATGTTTCTGCTCAGTCTGCCATCTTTACCCTTTGTAAGCCATATTTTTATCCTTTCTTCTTTCCTTCCTTTTCCTAACATATGTCTGTTGGGCAAATAACCTTTCTAGACTTCTATTTCCTCGTCTATAAAATGAGGATGATAAGAATATTCATCTCGATGGCATGTGAGGACTATTAATAAGATAACATCGACAAAATACTGTGCAGGACTGTTAAGATCTGACCAAATGCAAAGATAACTTTAGCACCTTCCTTTAACTTTCCCTTCCTTTAGCATAGCTAATGCTTTTAAGCAGCTCAGCTACATTAGAGAAAAGTGATTAATTGTGCTTGGCAGGTCATGAGAAGCTGAAACAAAATTTTATTTGACACTTTTTGAGAAAATTTGCTTCCAAGAAATTATTGGGTGCTTTACTAGAAAGTCACAAAATAAATGGAAAAATCTACTTAGTCTCAAAACGAATGCTATCGCGGGTGTTTTCTTGCACTGTGTTGTTGCCATCCATACTTAATTAGGCACATCTCCTTTAAAAATATTTTTTTACTTAAAAAAAAAAACCATATTTCCTGATTCAGCATGTTCATAAATTTATTTACTTTAACTTAGAAATTAATATAAGCTGACAGAAAGAATGTTAAAATTTCAACCCAGGCATATTTAAGGGACAAAGGGAGTAATTGATGTAGAAGACCAAATGCTTTATATTAGAATGGGCTAAAATCTACCCATCTACCATTTTTTAAATTTCTACTTCACACCCAGGCAAAACACACAACTCTCAAATCAATTGAAAACTGTATAATGAGTGCTATTTTGTGTATAAGGTTTGTGCTAAGGGCTGTCGTATGAAGAGGTGAGACCCACCACCCCACATCTGTCCTCTAAAGGTGGAACCCAACACTCAGATTAGTTAAAGCTAAGCTACACCATTACTCAAATAATCACACCACACCCTATTGTGAAGATCAGGAACAACCATATGGAGAAAATAACATTCAAGATGGGATTAAAAAATGTTTAAGAGTTCCATAGACACATAGTGGAGGAAGCCGTCTCAAGTCTCAGACACAGTGTGAGTAAAGAAGGGCTTTAAGCTGGGAAAGATAAGGGCACATTTAGACCACGGCAAATTATTTTGTTTTTCTTTTGGCTAGAACATCCAGTATGTGTGGTGGAAGATAATACAGCTTGAGGATATATTGTACACAAGACAGTTTTAGCCGTAGAGAAAGGTTCGAGGTTTTCTTCGTAGCCAAATATACCAATTTTTGTAAATGTTCCATGGAAGCTTGTAAAGATATACTTACATTTTTATTGTAGATGTATATAATATGAGTGTGTTCTTCCATGTAATTGTATCATTCCTTCCTTTTGTGTGGGTATGCTCTTGTATTTCTTAGGCTCTGTTAGAAGTCACTAAAACTAAATGATTTCTTAAGTATGTTCCAACTTTAAAAATTCTCTGACTCTAAGAGTGACCACTAAAACACAAATGCATGTCGCAAACCCCAGAACAGGGTTAATGTCTTTAGCAGAGTACGAAGACCCACACATGGGCTTGGAGACTCACAGGCCTGAGCTTGAATCTCCGGTCCCCTTTCTACTCAGTGGGGCAGGCTGACTTCCCTGTCAGCATCATTTTTTCATCTTTTTAAAAAAGATTTTATTTATTTATTTGACAGAGAGAGAGATCACAAGTAGGCAGAGAGAGGGGTGAAGCAGACGCCCCACTGAGCAGGGAGCCCGATATGGGGCTCGATCCCAGGACCCTGGGAACGTGACCTGAGCCGAAGGCAGACACTTACCTGACTGAACCACCCAGGTGCCCTCATTTTCCATCTTTAAAATATTGAGGAATATGTCAACATAGAGTTTTAGTAAAGATCGAGGAGGTAATTTTCCGAAAGTTCTTGGTGCACGGCAGATGATCAATGAGTGGCCGCCGTCCTTGTCATAAAAACATCTGATCTCTCAAGCCTAGTGGAGAAGGGTTCTTCAGTCAGGCCAGAGGAACGGTGTGAGGCCTCGAGGAGATATTTCTCACACTCAAGCAGTACATGAAGGGAGAGGATGAGGGGGGACGAAAATGGAGTTGGAGGAGCAAGCATGAGAACAGAGGAGAGGTTGACAGTCAAGGATCCAAAATGTGGCCCCAGATTCTTTAACCAAATCTTACAGAGTCAAGGGCCTGAAGGGAAGAGAAAGGAGAAGAAAAGATCTAGGGTGCTTTACAATGGGAAGATGGGGATGGGCCATTGCAAAGGGAGAAGGAGCAAACACAGAATACCTTAAAGCTGGAACAAGTTGGCCACACCTTCCCAGCTGGTGAAGGAGGGGGCCAGGAGGTCACTGTGGTTAGCTCAGCAGAAGGGTGGAGCTGGGGCCCGAATAAAAAACAATCTGTCTTCCCGAGAGCCAAAGAGTGGTGTTGAATACCGAATTCCAGTCCCTTGAATCACTGTTTGGGAAGGAACCTTAGAGATAATGTAGTCCAACCCACTAACTTCACATAGAGGGAAAATGAATCTTTTAGAGGTTATGTGGCTTGCTCAAGACCACACAGTGGCTCAGCCCAGAGCCGGAGGGCAAATGGTCTAGAAGCAACAGAAGCACACTGGGCCTCGTCGTCGCATCTGGGAGCTCGGGCGAGGGAAGGCGTGGCGGTAACTTGAAAGACAAGTGGTTGCGGCTTTCAGTCTTTATGGCGGCAGCAGTTAAACCAGATATGTTGAATGCGTTCAAAGCTATTTGTAAGAGACCTCGGCTGTATACAGTTTGTTCCCCAAGTATGCTGACCCCGTAGTGATGGTTAGATTTATGTATCAACCATCTGAGTCTGTTGGAAGGTGGTGGGGATATGGGGGAAGGGGGGGAACCCCAGGCCTCCACTGCATTCATCGATGCTTCATTCTCAGAGAGCCTACTGTGTGCTGGCCACTGTTCTGAATGGTTGTATGTATGTCTGTATCAGTGAGTGAGCCAATCCGACGGAGATCCTGACCTCACCCTCTAGCATTCTTGCCCCCGGAAATGGAGCGGAACTGGATGTGGGGCTGCCTGGGTTTCATCGCACCTCCCCCTCGCTGCCCATTTCCATTCCAGCTCTGCCAGGGCATCCTCGCACTCCATCTCTGGTCCCGGAGCGCCACCTGCTTTGGCACATTCTATCACGCCAAGCCTCGGATCTGGTTCGATCCCGCTTGCTCTCGTATGAGTTTCCCCCATGAACATCTGGTCTCCCAGTGTGCCCGTAAGCACCCCGACGCGGGGAAACCATTCCGACGTCCTGCTTTGTCCCGTGGAGCTCGGCGCTGAATCCCAGGTGTCTGTGTAGGGCACACATTTATTGAGCCTGCGTGTCAGACTGGAGCAGAAAAGCTGTATCAAGACTGATGAGGACACCCTTCAGAGACAAGGCGTACTGCAGAGTCTTGCCGGGGGAACCACTAGCAAAACCACTCCGGGAACCTTCCCCATGAGGCGCAGGTGGTGAAGACCCAGTGAGGACCGTGGAGGCGGCTCCTTTGGAACCAGGTCTTCTAAATGTTCTGGAAAACCCATTCAAAGGGAAGCGAAATCCCAAATGCCGCTGAAAACATCTAAGAACTATGAGTCAGCACTTGGGATTTTTGGAAGAAGGGAGCCCTCTAATCATGAAGCTTGTTGATGATTAACAGAATTCTGAGCCAGGGCTTAAAGCTGGATATACACCATAATGGTTAAGCCAAATAACGCTTCGTTATTTTGGCTTTTATTTCTGAGAAAGAAAGCACACTGAAGTAGAAAGACACACACACAGACACACACACACAAAAGTCTACATATTTTTATTGGGTTAAAACAAGTACTTACATGTCCTCTGATTTCCATGTTTTATAGTAAAGCTGTCAGTAACCTCAATAGAGATGGCTTTGTCCTGATGTAAAGAAGGACACATGCTTCCATCCAGCCAGGGGCTCCTTCTTCCTGGTCGTTGCTCCTGCCTCCTGTAAATGGATCCAGTCGGAGGGTAAACTCTTCATCCCACGTGGCAAATGTGCACTGGAGCGGTGCACCTTTCCCCAGAGGGGTAGCCTGGCTTGCACATTCAACCAGCCCTGACTCGTTGGTGATGGGGGCAGCGGGTAGCCCTCTCCGTCTCTTGTGTCGGTCAGCGTGCCGGTCGGCTGACTCTAAAGTGAGCTTTGCTTTATTTTACTTTTCTCTATCGATGGAAAAGAGAGGTTTTTGCAGCATCTCAAAATGGATTAGAACTGAAACTTCTGTGTCGCAACTTACAGAACTGGATTAATGGACTTTGACAATTCTGTGACATTTCTGCCCGTGTTCCTCTCTCTTTGAGAAGCTGTCGAGGTGAGATCCCCCACTGCCCCTAGGCTTAAGGTGGACGTTGTATCCAAAACTGAAGAGGTAAAGATTGGTCCCCGCTCCCAGGAGCCCAGTGGAGGGGTGCACATTGGAACTCTTGTGAAGATGTAGCTAATTATGCTGAAGAGAGTCAGGGAATGCTTCACAGAGGAGAGGACATTTAGGTTGGGGTATAAATAACAAAGAATTCGTCCATTGAAGAAGTTGAGGGAGGGGTGCTAAACTTTCCAGGCAGAGGGAACAGTGTGTACAAAGGCAGTACAAGTTACCTAAAGCTCTTGGGGCCCAGATATGTTTCATAATGTGGTCATTTGTTTTGATATTAGAAGGATAATGTGATACACATATTGTGTATTACACTGCACCCAACACCGTAGGGTTCTCGTCAAATACATACATATATCCAGAGCAAAAAGGTTTGAATAGTCATTCTAAGTGGGATTAAAGACTATTATTAATAGTATCACATCAGTTAAGTCACGTTTTGTTACCAAATAAATTTGAATACCAAACTTAACAACAAAAAAAAAAGTCTTAAGTTTTTTGGGGTTTTTTTCCTTTTTTAAAAAATATTTTGTTTATTTATTTATTTGAGAGGGCACAAACAGAGGAAGTGACAGGCAGAGGGAGAAGTACGCTCCTCGCTGAGCAGGGAGCCCAATGGAGGACTCGATCCCATGACCGCGGGATCATGACCTGAGCTGAAGGCAGATGCTTAACTGGCTGAACCACCCAGGTACCCCAAAGCCTTAGGTTTTTAAGCCTTTTGTATTTTAGGATCTTGAGTCAAAGGGTTGTGGCTATAATTCCGACAAATTCCTAGTGCTAATTCTCGCCAGGCGGGGCCAGGTCACGTGCTTGTTCCTGAGCCAATCACTGTACCAAGGGGATCTATATCTGATTGGCCAGCCCCAGTCCTGGGCCCCCACCCTGAGTGATTTGTGTCAGTCGGCCTGAAACACACAGTGATATCAGGTTGGTTGTTTCCAGAAAAAGGAGTACTCAGCAGATAAAAATCACAGATGTCCATTATACATGCATGGCAAGACGTGCCCACGTTCTATGGCATGGGTCACATGGTTCTAGTCGAAGAACCAAGATTCGGAACCCCTTCTGTCTGATTCCAGAGCCCGTGTTACTCTAGGCTGCTCGCCAGCAAATAGAATCTGCCCCCGTGCAACCCACTGCTCAATTATATGATGCAGACAATTAGAACCTAACAAAGTATATAATGAGGTGTTAATTACTTGGAGTACTGAGAGCCCGTTAGTTGAAATGGCTTTGAGAAGTAAGAGACGTTAATAGGCCAGAGGTTCACGGCCACGGCAAAGTCTCAGCGGAGCCTTGAAGGGTGAGTCGGAAGTGACAGGAGAGACCTTATGTCTCTGGTCTCAGCTCCAGGGACACTCTTGCAACTTTACTCGCCAACCAGCATTGAATCAGAGAACAGAATAAGCAGATCTTCCTGGGCCCTAAATGAACCTCTGAGACCACAGGACATAAATTACAGGGAATGGTAACAAGAGGAAAAACATTGCCATGTAATTTATTGACAGAGGAAGAAAAGCAAAGGACTCATTAAGGTTTAGACGCTCTAAGCTGGCCTCTGAGGTGCTCAGGACTCAAGTGTGACGATGACAGACGGAAGTAACTCTGTGGCCACATAAAGAAGTCCCGCTCTCTGCTTTCCCAGGGGGTCCTGGGATTCAAACAGACCAAAGACGTGAACAGCTTCCTCAAGTGCTCTGGCCCCCTGCCCTGTGCTGTTAGTTCTGGGAAATCTGAGGTCCGGGAAGAAGAATGACTTGATAAGGCCATAGCCAATATATACCGGTCAGGAGCAAAGCATTTCATTTAGTTTTGTGTTAGAATTGTTGTTGCTGAAATTTAAGAGCAAAGTCAAGGACCCTTAAGGCATTGTTATTCTGGAACAATGGTGTGAATGTTCGTGGTTTGAATGTTGTGTATGTTTTCTCTTTAGGGGATTTAATCAAATAAAAATGCAAATGAGTTTTGAAACAGCTACGAATAAAAATACTGCTTTTTTAAAACATTGAGAGGCTTGTCATCGGAGATATCTGCGTGTTTCCTTGATTCTGGGTGTATCGACCGATTGCAACATCAGTATTTACTGAGCATCTACTTTGTGCTCAGGTGTTCAGCCTTCTCATTCAATCCCCAGCAAAATCCTCTGTGGTGGGGATTATTATTCCATTTTGGGATGAGAAAGCTGGGCTAGATAGGTTAGTAACATGTGGAGCCTAACTCGTTAAAGGCTACCATGGGGATTTCTCTTTGTTCCCCTCAGTTTCTCTAATACAGACCTGATCTCTCAGACCATTTTGCCCTATAATTCCTTCCTACCCTGCAGCCAAAGTTTGTGGGTTATAGTTGACTCGCTTAACCTCCAGAGGGCCCCGCTGTTTCCTCTCTTGGAAATTGTCCTCTTCCCTCGAGGGCCCCACTTTGTCCTTGCTCCTTCCATCCCAGGCCCTTCCTACCTCCCTGGTCATCACACAGATACATGTAATAGCTGTTCTATGCACGGCCTCCTTTCTCCTCCAGGGTCCCTCCTATTTTCCAAGCCTGAGGGCTTCTCCAGAACAGTGTGGGAGTCTCTGAAAAACCCTTCAGCAGGGACCACCGTGATTTTTTTTTCCTCCCTAAAAACTTAAACTTAGGTAAGTGTGGCATAGTTTATGTCAAGAAATCTTAGAACCGGAAGGGACCCATGGCCCACCCCGCTCTTGTGAGAGATTAGAAAGCTGTGGATAGATAGAGCTATTGGCTCAGCCTTGCACAACAGTGCTGAAAGTGGGTTCCATCAAGTGGATCGCCCCAGGACCATTAAGTGGGGGGCCATTGGCATTGACCATGCGGGACTGCCCTTGGTTGCACTGGAGGTCTTTATAAGAGGCAACGCATGACAATCATCATTCAGTTGACTGCATTTCACTCGACCCACCGTGTCCCTGCCTTGGTTTGGGTCCCCCAGATACATATCCTGAGCCAAACACCCTAGTGCAGGTGGTCCATTTAGCAGATGGTCTGAGAAACCCCAGCAGGGAAGAGGGGAAGTGAGACAGGGATGGGGAGCACCCAGTCCAGGTGTGTTATCGAGCCGATGAGAACATGTTGATGTCGGTACGCTGACCTGTGCAAGTCAGTGAGCACATAACTCAGAATTATCCAACAGCGGAGCGAGGAAGCTGGTGCCCTCGCCCTCCTTGGCATCATCAAGTGAGGGCCGCCCCAGCAGCCTTACCTCTCCAGCCTTCCAGCTCGTTCCAACAAGAACAAAGCAGCCAGGAAGCCACAGGTGTTCCCAGCAAACCGCCTTCCGAGCAGCAAACTGGGTGTGGAAGGGAGGCAGAAGGCCGCAGGCCGACTCAGCCACAGTCTCCAAGAAGACTCCCCATCAGCAGTCAGAAAGCAGGAAAGCCAGGGCACATGGTGTGCACGTGTGTGCGAGCATGTGTGTGTGCATGTGCATGTGTGTCGGACTTACAAACAGTGATTTCAATGGCCCGTCATGCTTGGTTCTCAGTCTTTGGCCATTTGGAAGCTCAGAACCAATTTATCTTATCGCCTCCCTTTAGCTATTGGACAAGACCTTCCAGGAATACAATCTTTGTACCAACCTGACGCTTTTATTTCCCTTCTCTTACCCATTTTGCTGTCTGCCTCAACTTTTTGGCTTATTTATTCTAATCCTATTTGCATATACCTTTAAAAGTCCCCCCTTGAGTTTCTGTGCTGGTATAAATCGGATACAAATAAATATAAAAAACAAGTTACCCAGTTAGAAAAAAGACAAACTTAGGACTGGTCATAAGCACCTGCCAGGCTGCTTTACCTAAATAAGACTTTTTATCAGAGCTTCCTGATCTCCACATGAAGGTCCCAACTGCGTAGGAAACCACAGAAATCTACCTCAGTGTGGCAAGTTTGTTGTGAGTCATCAGAGAACTGGAAACAAAGGAAAGTGCATGTGTTCCTCATGATGCTCTAAAATTGGAGATTCCTGGATCATGTGGGTGCTGTGGGGAGAGGTCCCCAAAGGCCAAATTGGAGCCTATGATTCAAATTTTGCTGAGTCAAGATGTGGGACCCTGTTCCTACCATGGAAAATAGAAAAGTAAATGAAGGCAAGTATAGCAGAAGCAGCCTCCAGAACTTTTAATAGCTATAACTGTACCTCTTTTTTTAGCTTGATATTTAAAATAGTTCCTCCTATACATGATTTCTATTGATTCATATTTTCACGGCTTCTCTGTATAATATATGACAAATTTTCTTCAATGAGCATGTATTTTAAGCGAGAAGACAAAAACGTTTCTTTTCATCTGAATATTCTTTAATCATGACATCTCCCCCAAATGTCTTGTTTTCTAAAAATAGATGTTTTTCTAGAAGCATCCAAGGAAAAATGTGGCCTGCTACTCAGGAATCTAAGATTTTGGTTGTTTTCTTTGCTGGTCAGAAGCCCTGAAGAAATGAAGATTTTGTCCTCTGATATTCATGGTTGTGAGTGAGACCCACACTAAGTATTTCTTTGCCATTTGGTTTCCTGTTTCAAGGAAAATGTTAAGCCAGATGTTACAGTAAATAGGAGGGAGGGAGGGATGGAAGGAGGAAAATAGGAAAGGAAGGAAGGAAGGAAGGAAGGAAGGAAGGAAGGAGAAAGAAAGAAGAGAAAAGAAAGAAAAAGGAAAGAGGAAGGAAGGAAGGAAGGAAGGAAGGAAGGAAGGAAGGGAAGGAGGGAGGGAGGGAGAGAGGGAGGGAGGAAGGAATCTAAGGCTCTCTCGTTTGTTACAATAATCAGTGTTAACTGCGCACCTCTGGGAAGTTATTTATTTATGACTCCTTCATCCTAAAATAATTTAAAATAGCCTTAAAAAGCTTACTGAATGTAATGTACAAGATAACAAGTAAGGGAAGAAAAAGGAGCAATGGGAAATCTTGGGATTGAAAAATAGGAGGAATAAATCTAGCATCTAAAATCCAGGCCATTATGTCCCACTGAATCTGGATCAGAAATTTTACTCTGAGCTTCACAGAAGCCAAAGCAAAGAAGGAAACACAATCAAATATATGACTCATAAGTTAAAAAAAATGCTAATTCATTTGGGATGGGGTACCGAGTGAAGTATTTGGATAGAATATATACAAAGAGGAAAAAAGATATTAGCCCTCGAACTCAGAAAGTAGGTGCTACTATTCATGCAGACAGACAGTAATACCCGTGCAAAATGGGTGAAGGGGTCTAAGTACAAACTTCCAGTTATAAAATAAATAAGTTTTGGGGATGAAAAATATAGTGTAGGATGTATAGTCAATAATATTACAATAAATTTCTTTGGTAACAGATGGTAAATATATTTATGGTGAATGTTTTATAATTTTATAATTTTCATAATTTTAAAGTTTGTAATTGTTGAATCACTACATTGTATGCCAGAAACTAATATAATATTATGTGTCAACTATACGTCAATTAAAAAAAAAGGAGGGAGGGTGAGATAGAGAGAGAGAGAGAGAGAAAGAAAGAAAGGAGGGAGGGAGGGAGGGAGGAAGGAAGGAAGAAAGGAAAGAGAGAGAAAGAAAGAGAGAGGAAGGAAGGAAGGAAGAAAAAGGAAGGAAGGGAGGGAGAGAGAGAGGAAGGGAAGGAAGAAAGAAGGAAGGAAGAAAATTTTGGTGGCAGTTTTACCAAAAGATGCCCTGCCTTATTAAAACAAGAGCATTTGGTAACTTTAATAGCATAAAAAATCAGGTATTTTTTCTAAGTGTCATACTAATTTCCTAAGTATATCACAAGGGTTTTGCACTATAATAGTCTGTTTAATAGCTACTTCACAAGTAATATCAATTCTCTAAATATGCCTCAACACAGAAGTGATTTGTTTCAATATTCTTGGTAATGGTTGTTCTTATGTCCGAGAGAATGAAGGTTATTGCTGTTTTTAATGAGAGTAATAACAGCTATGTAAAGTAATAACAACATCGATGGGGTACGTCCATGCCCAGCACGACCCTCACCAGTGTAGCCGCCCCACACACACCCCATGTGTGAGACACAGCTGCTCGTATTCATAAAACTGAGATTGATAGTTTATAAAAGGCCTTCCCATGTGTCTTCTTACTCAACTAGTCACAATAACTCTGTGAAATATTGGTCAGAAAGACCTTATTTTTCCACGAGGAGAGCAAAGTCAGATCGCTAGTAACGGGTGGGCCTGGACTATAAATTCAGATTTTTCAGATGTACCTTCTCCATGACTCCATGATCTAGCGGGCAAAGCCATGGCGATGGGAATCTGGATATTGGCCTCCAGGATGTCGGGCTGAATTCCTGTGAGGTATTTGCACATCGGCCCACCATTGACGGGCCGCATGGTGTTGGGCAAGCCTCCTCTTCTCCCTCGGGGCTGCAGTGTCGTCCGCTGGAAAATCAGGACGCTGCTGACTTGTCTGGGAAGATTCATTCCAGCTGCGACAGCCTGTTCGTCGCTGGGTCTCTGTGGCTCCAGGCGGTTTCCCAGACTACACTCCAGAGAGTTCCTAGTCATTTTCGCATTAGCAGTTGCTCTGTGGTAGCTTGGCGGCACCTCTGGGGGTCACTTACCCTTCCCCATTGTCCCGTCCGTTTGGGGCCAGGCCTTGCGGGCTGTGTCTTCCGGCTGAGAAAAGACAGAACTCCCTCTGAGCCCCTGGTGTTCTATAGGATATTTCCACAGTGTTAGCCACGTTCCGTTGTTACTGATGGATATTTCATCTTCCGTGGATTTTCGGAGGAAGAGTCAAAGTGTGCAAAGTGCCTAAAGTCTGATCCGGATCTGGTGAAGAACTCACTGCCCCCACCTCCTTCTCTCTTAAGCCTCTTCTGAGCCCAAAGATCCCATGTACACATCTTGGATTCTTCCAAGTTAGCCAGGTCTCTGTGGAGGGCTTCCCTGGTGGGGGAGAAGGGGGGGAATGTTGTGTGTTAGTTTCCCTGGCCCAAATAAATCAACCCCGTCCGAAGCTTTAGGTTCCAGGTTTGTTTCTGGCACCCCTTTGCCTAAACATTTCTGTATTGAATAAAACAAATGTTTAGCAAATCCCAAGAAATTCCTCGTTTAATGGAAAAAAGAGATCCCTGAGCTTATATTTCAAAATGTGATTTCCATGTTCCCATTGCATTAAGGCAAGTTCGCCTCACCAAATCCCCAGATGTCTGGTATGCTTTTCTGAAAATGCCTATATTTAGCCCCTCGAATGCACTTGAGTACCTATCGTGGACAGGATTCTCCTCTGAGCCCTGGAGGAGACAGAGTCTCTGAATGAGTCTCAAAGCCCACCCTAGAATTCAGTCATGAAGGTTGCCTCAAAATCTGTAGGAAGTTTCAGCATTAGCTTGAAGACAGGCTTTCATTCCCACGTGTGGATTTTCTGTGCTCTGCACACAGCACCTCTGTGTGGCTGTTTGTCCTTCCCCACAGTGATGGAAGTCCCAGCTCTGAGACTGGCCACAAACGGCTTATCCCACAAGCTTTACTTGGCAATTTAGAGCTTGTCTTGGCAATTCCTCCATGAATTGTCTTCTCTTCCTTCCGGCATCTTCAAAGATCAGGTTTTTTTCGTTTGCTTCTTGTCTCTGCCAACCCTAAATTGCTCCCCCTCCTAAAATGTTTGTCTTTTATTATAACAGTGATTTGTGTTCATTGTTGAGAGACTAACAGAGACAGAGACAGAAACAGAAAGAGACAGAGAGATTGCAGGGAGAAATGTAGAAAAAACATAATAAAATCCCACCGCAACAAATTTCTCGCTGTTAATATTTTGGATTGACGCAAGGATGTTTGCCTGTAGTTATTTATCCTCAACCCTTGCCAATTATGTGGATTTTCAGCTGGGGGATAATAACGATGTTAGATAGTGAGTGATATTCCTGAATCATCAAATAGTCTTCAAAACCCTGACTGTTAATGGCTGCCTAATATACAGTTATATGGACAAAGAGCTATCATAAACATTGCCTTTGTGCTGGGCTTGTAGATGGTTTCCACCCTTTTGCATCCAACGCACCTTTATGGTGGTAGCTGATGGCGGTCCCCTCTAACAGCTCATGCTGGCAGTGGGCTAGGTCCAGGGATAAGAAAAAGAAAGAAAAACCACCAGCTTGCCCCCAGGGAAAGAGGTAGGGCGCATTGGCACTGGGCGTTTAGCACGTCTGCTACTGTGATACCTGATATTTCTAAGTCTGAAAAGTCCTCTTACGGATGGCTTCTTAGGGAGAAAGTCCTCTGAGAGAAGATCACTCTCGAGCTACCTCTTAAAGGACGAAGTGACACTGATGAGGGAAGGATGGTTGAGGGGGTGGGAAGGGAGAGCTCATTCCACGAAAGGCAAACAATGCCAAGAAAGGGAGCTCAGCAGGGCTGGGCACAGGCTGGGGCTTTGTTGCAGCCTGAGTTTAGAATCCTTTGAGGGTGTGATGGAGGCGGCAGCTGGACGGGCCCGCAGGGGACACATCCTAAGAAGCTTTTGATGTCCCACCAAGGAGAGTAACTTCATCCCAAAGACTTAGGGAGGCCACTAAGGCTACATGTAGAGGCCTGAACTCAGCAGACATGCACTTTGGGGAAACTCATTGTGGCATCTGTAGGGGGAAACAACAGACTTGGAGGTTTCTGGGGACAGTTAGTGGGTGGGGACTCTAAGCCTCCTGAACACAGGAATTGTGACATCTGTTTACTGCTGCCTGGCATACACTAGGCGCTCAGAATTTGTTACAAGATTCCAGGAGGGAACGCTGAGCGTAGCAGCAGGGAGAATGGAAGGATCCTATAAGAAAGACATATTGGAAGCGACGTGGATGCCATTTGTTGATCTTAAAGCCAAGGACCCCAACAGACCTAACTTTCTAGCCCTGAGCAAAAACTAGAATGTGGTTTTGGAAAATGGTGTTTGACTCAGGAACCAATCGACCAATGGAATGTTTCTAGACGTTTTGGAACTCTACTCTCCGCTTTGTGAATTACATAGTTTGGTTCTATTCAATGGGTCCCTGTTTTCCCCAAAATACCACCTATGAAATAAGTTAAACACCATACTGTTTTAATGTAAAAATATTTCCTCAAATCCACTGTATAAATTAATTACTCTTTAGGGACTAGGATAATCTAATTTCCCCTATACAATGTGCTCCATTCACATGCCCCCCATTGCTGGAAGGGTAGGTTATGAATCTACTGTTTCTGAAGGATTATGAGCCATAATAAATGTCAATATGAGCTCTGATTGATTTCCTGCAACCTCACTCGTTGTGACTTCATTTAGTAACTTGATACTAATCGTGTCGCTTTGATTACCTTTGATTTTCACTGTCTCCGCAGCACTTACTAGAGTACCTAGAGAGAGCGAGACGCCCCATAAATGCCTGTTGAATGAAGGAGGACTTTGAATCCTTTAAAAATGCTCCTCAGAGAAATTTTAGAGAGGTCAGAGAAAAGTCTGTGGCTCGGGTGGGCGTGGATGTAAGAGGTGACGCCACAACTCAGTCCTTGGGAAAGTCACATAGACCAGCTCCAACGCTCTACTTCGTCCCGGTGCCCTAGCACATAGGACGCACTCAGCCCTATCTGCTGGCCGGCCAGCCCTGCTAGAGCCATGTCAGCTGGCAAGCCCCAGCTCTTAGCTCAAGCCTGCGCCTTAGGCAGTAACACAGCCTTCCCTGGATGCATTCAGCCTTTATGGTGCACCCACGGTGTACCAGCCCAATAGCGGACCTGCCCTAGTGTCTCTTAGATTCACAAGAGCTTCCTCCTTTTGAACCTACAAACCACCCTGGCAGGTATTGTCAGCAGCCTCTTCTGCGGATGAGCTCAACGAGGTTTGCCAGCACTGAGCCACTCCTCCAAGGCGGTGCTCTCGAAGGGAGGCTGGCTCGCTCCCCCACGTCCTCATGGTACCCAAACCGGCTTCGGGATCTCCTTTCGCAAATAAAGTCAGCAGCGGTGGCCATGAGGTGGGGTGGCAGGGGGGCAAGGCGCCCTGCTTTTCCGCTGTGTGGCGCTTGAGCAGTTCCTTCTTGTCTCTGAGCCTCGGTTTGTAGTGCTCCGGTGAGTGGGGATGGGACACCAGGATAGATGGGAGGGAGCAGCTGGACACAATGTGGAGGAGAAGATCACCTAGACGGGATGATGGATGCAAGGTGAGGGCAGGAAAGAGGAGCTGTGAAATAACGGCCATTCATTATTGACCTCGAGTCTGCAGGTCAGCTGGGGTGGGGGCGGTTCTGCCAAACTGGGCCGTGCATCTTGACCTTGGCTGGGCTCACGTCTGCGTCCGCGGTCGGCTGGGAGCTGGCCGAGCCAAGAGAGTGCTTCACGCACATGTCTGGCAGTTGCCTGGCTGTCCACCCACATGACGGGGTAAATGGACCACGCTGCACTCATCTTCTACCAGGACCCTTTCGCCAGGGTCCGATGGACCCAGGCTTGGTCACGTGGCAGTATTAGAATTCCAAGATCGTAAAGAGAAACACTCAGGACTTCCAAGAGGTAAAGGAATAGGCTCCCTTCTCTTCATGGGAGGAGCTCCAAAGTCACATTGCCGGGGGCACAGACACTTGGCAGGAAGGAGTACGGCCTCAGGGATTGCCTTCTGAAGCTGATGAAATGAGTCCACTTCTCTAGAGACCCTAGAAGAGCTTCAGATCAAGCCAGACTGGCAGGGGCTCCATACCCTGTTGTATTATGTGATGTCAGAGTTTGACCAATGGCCATATGCAGGGAAAATTACAGAAAACTGGACAATATATACAGCTCGCTTTTATGTATATTTATTTATTTGTCACCTTTCTTCCCAGTGTGTTGTTGAAGACATTGCCCATGTTGGGACACGTGGAGCAGATTCCTGTCTTGTCTCCGTACTAGGCACAGCTGGGCTTTTCCAGAGCTGGACTGGTTTTGAATCTTAGATTTGTGACTCGGGCAGCTAACAAACTTCCTTCTTCGAGTTGTCTACTAGAAAGCTCAAAACCGAACATGTGATCCGCTACTAACAAACACAGAGACCTTGTGACATATATTTTGGTACCGATTTCACTTCCAGTTTCATATTATTGCTCCTTTTAACATACCTCCTTCCTACTGACTTTCAGCGTTTTGTTTGGCTTGATTGCACCATATATTTTTGTAAGTTGTAAGTTTTGAATATAGTAGATGATAAATAAAACAGAGAATGAGTCAGCGAGCAGAGGGCCTTCATATACCCAGAAATGTACTGAAAATGTGTTTTTTATTTGTTTATTTTTAATAAGTTGTATTAGAAGTCCTACCTTGAGCCAAAATTCATACCTGGACGTTATATCTAGAAAGATGTTTATTTTGGAATGCCTGCAGTTACCCTTCGTACCACTAGATGACGCCCCCTCATTGTCATCCCTAAGGGGCCTGTGGCTAGGACTCTGCAGAGGGCTGTGGGACATTTAGGAATGGCCCCTCTAAGGCATAAAACTTGTCTTTTATATAGGATTGGATGTGCAGATGAGTGAAGTAGGTTGAGGGCATGGTCTCGCTGTGTGGGGGATATCCCCTGCTTGCAAGACGCTTACAATCTAGATCTGAGAGGTTCCTACGCTCCTCACCTCAGCTTTCGGTGGCCCTGAGCTAAATGTGGAAGGAAAGACTATCCTAGAAAGCCTTGCAAGAAGCTAAATCTATTCATTTTTTAAAATTCTCTTTTACTCTGATATCATGTCTTTTCTACTTCTTTGATGTTAAAAAAAAAAGGTCTTTTTATTTTATTTTATTTTTTTAAAAAAGGTCTTTTTAAAATGAAATGACATTAAGAGTAGATAACAGACACTTGTTTTTTTTTATAAAAATTAAAAAAATGTTCTTATCTGAGAATAAAAAGTGAACAAATCATAGAGCCTTCTGAGCTCTTTTTGGGAATTTTTAAATTTTAACCAAAATTCTAAAAGCCTCAAAATTCTGAAAGGGAACCTATGTAGGAATATTTAATATAACCCTTCTCACTACACTTGTATGTATCAGGTCCTTAGCAGAAAACACAATCTCCTGTCATTTACAGCCCAGCTCCTTTTATAAACCATGTTTTGTTTTTTTAAAGATGTATTTATTTGTTTTAGAGAGAAAGAGAGTGCCGGAGAGCTGGGGCGGTGGGAGGGGAGGTGGGGGCAGGAGCCTGACACAGGGCGGGAACCCACAACCCTGAGATCGCCACCTGACCCAAAACCAAGAGTAGGAGTCTTAACCGGCTGAGCTACCCAGTTGTCCCTAAAACATGTTTTTGAAAAAGTGGTATTGAGGAAAATATTTCTCCCACTTTCCCTCTATCTGAGAATTCTGAGCCTACCCTTCGAGCTACATCAAAAGATAAAACAATCAGTTAAAAAGCCACTTCTGTCTTTGTTTTATTTTAAAGCTGATATTAAGGACACGTCCTCTTCTCTTTTGCATCAGAACCCAAAATTCTGTGTAAGGACGGTTTAGGATCCTTTCCAATGCCCAGTGGGCCTATCTCTTCCTTTCAGATAACAAGGTAACATGTTATCTTTTTGGCCTTCACTGCCAGTGACCTCAAGTTCAGATTTTATAATCAACCCAAACAACTTTGTTTATAGCCTTAAGATTGATAACCTTTCCAGTTTCCCGGTTTCTTCTTCAGTTTTTATCAACCTTAAATGTCTTTTATTAATACCCACCCCCAAAGCCTATGTTGGAGTGATATACATATACTTTCAAAATTAAATGGAATTTTTATGTAATAAATATATAAATAAACATATAATTTTATATAATAAATTATATAAAAATATTTTTATATAATAAATCTAGTACTTTCTGGAAAGTACTAGATTATTCAGTATAAACTGCAAATACCTCCAAAGTACGTTCCAAGGACTGTCCTAACGAAAATAAGCCTTTAGTATTCTTTTATTCAAAATTGTTACATGTTTAAGCCTTGTTTCCTAATCTAGAACGTACCCTGCTGCGGCAAGATATTTTGTTTTGTACGTTGTTTTAAATCCTTCATGGGTTTTGTTGTGTTTTTTTTAAGATTTTATTTATTTATTTGACAGAGAGAGAAATCCCAAGTAGGCAGAGAGGCAGGCAGAGAGAGAGAGAGAGGGGGAAGCAGGCTCCCCGCCGAGCAGAGAGCCCGATGCGGGGCTCGATCCCAGGACCCTGAGATCATGACCTGAGCCGAAGGCAGAGGCTTTAACCCACTGAGCCACCCAGGCGCCCAAATCCCTCGTGGTTTTAAGAGCAGTGCCAGGACATAAGGAATGCTCAGTGAATATGTGCTGATTGACTAATTCACTGATTTGAGTTCTGGGGGAATCAGAAAAGCTTTCCAGGATGAGATGCCAGCCAGTGGGCAGAAGGGAGGATATTCACCCAGTCCGTGGCTTCTCAAGTTTTAAACCTGATGGCTAAGGTCTCTAACGTTCTGGGACTTCACAGTCTTGATTAAGCAGGAGGACAAGAGAAATGGAAGGTGGTGAATGACAATTACCAGGTATGCAGAGGTAGGCAGTAAACGTGGTATTGAGGAGAAGCTCTCAAGATGGAGAAAGGCTTTGTAAACTGTAAAGTGCTGTATAATTATGCCTCTTCGGTTTACAACCATTTGGCTTGACTACAACTTCCACTCTGTGCCTCCGATTTGGCTCCAGGGGGGCCGTCATGGTATTTGCGAAAATCCGTTTGTATTTTACCTTGTGAGCAGCTGAGGCGGCCTCCAGGTGGTCATCTGGGCAGAGGCGCGGTTGGCACCAACGTCTGGCTGAACACGCTTTCGGATGACTCGGGATTTACTCGTTACAGCAGGATTGCTGTTCCCAATGACGCCGACTCGTCCAGTGAACGTGGTGTCATTTCTGCTGTGTTCGTTGATCTGTTTCGACTGACCCATTTTTTTTTTTAATTAAAGGTTGAATTATTTAAACTTCCGGTGTTATACACATGTTTTAGTTCCTTTAGTCTAGTCTTACGTATACGGGGGAATAGCCTAAGGAGAACAGATAAACAACTGTTTGTTAGACTAATAAAGAAAAGAAAAAACACTTGGTCGAGTTATAACACTAATGTTTTCTAGAAGAGTAATTCAGACCAGTTTAGCCATATTTGGTGTTATCTTCTTTCCAGACACTGATTTAATTTGGGGCTCTGGATTGTGTTCACTTTTTTCTTATGAAATTCGTGGCAATTATATTTTCAGTTTAAGCCAACCTGCCCTTATAAATTGGGGATAAGTTGAATTTAGGCGAGGGAATATTATTTTTTTTAATGACAACACGGATGACATTTATTTATCTATTTATTTACTATTAGCATATAATGTTATTTGCCCCAGGGGTACATGTCTGTGAATCATCAGGCTTACACATTTCACAGCACTCACCATAGCACATACCCTCCCCAATGTCCATAACCCAGCCACCCTATCCCTACCCCCCACCCCCCAGCCACCCTCAGTTTGTTTCATGAATTTAGGAGTCTCTTATGGTTTGTCTCCTTCCCAATCCCATCTTGTTTCATTTCCCTCCCCCACCCCTTACGACCCCCCCCCGCCCTGCCTCTCAAATTCTTCATATCAGAGCGATCATGTGATAATTGTCTTTC
>CM052797.1:27685121-27741821 GCA_028533885.1 Nasua narica | reverse complement strand
TATTCCATTGAATATATATACCACCTCTTCTTTATCCATTCATCTGTTGATGGACATCTAGGTTCTTTCCATAGTTTGGTTGTTGTGGACATTGCTGCTATAAACATTTGGGTGCACGTACCCCTTCAGTTCACTACATTTGTATCTTTAGGGTAAATACCTTGTAGTGTGATTGCTGGCTCATAGGGTAGCTGTATTTTCAACTTTTTTTTTTTTAAAGATTTTATTTATTTATTAGAGAGAGAGAGACTGAGAATGAGAGGGGAGAAAATCAGAGGGAGAAGCAGACCTCCCGCAGAGCCGGGAGTCCGATATGGGACTCGATCCCGGGACTCCGGGATCATGACCTGAGCTGAAGGCAGTCGCTTAACCAACTGAGCCACCCAGGCGCCCTGTATTTTCAACTTTTTGAGGAACATCCATACTGTTTTCCAGAGCGGCTGTACGAGGGAATATTATTATGTTATTTCTTTTATGATTTCCACATTTGAGAGAGCATTACCTGGAGCTAGCTGTCCTTCTGAAAGGGGTCCCGGGCCTACTGTCATGGTGACCTGTCTATTGCAAGTCTATAGAGGTCCTGGTGACAAAAAGGAATTAGAACTAGCTTTGGATGGGGTGCCTGGGTGGCTCAGTTGGTTAAGCATCCAACTTTCGATTTCAGCTCAGGTCATGACCTCGCATCATGATCTCAGGGTTTGGAATGGAGCCCTGTGTTGGGCTCCATGCTCAGTGGGGAGTCTGCTTGAGGGTTTTTCTCCCTTTCCCTCTGCCTTCCCCCCCCAAAAACCTTTGGCTAAGCAAGTGCCCAGAAAAGGGAAAACGTATGTGTGAAAAATAATGATTCAACCATCTGGATTCACCTTCTCAACCTGACGCTTTTCAAAACATTATTTTATCCAAATAATTTCCTTCCGAAATTCCCTCGGAAAAGATGGCTACTCTACTCCCAGAGCATGATTCTGCTTTCCTCTGGCACACCGGCCACCACACGGTGGCTACCCCCCACATTAGCTCCTTTATCTCTCTCTACCCTCAACCTAGGTTTGTATTTTCCCTTTGTAACTTCTAAAGTATCTGAGCTACCATGACTTGGAGGGTAAAACCACACCCATTTGATGGGTGGAGGGTTGGAAAACTTAGCTAGTGGCTATACCTGCCAATTCTATGTAGATTTCTATCAGGTTTCTAGTACCTTGTAACAAATTACTACAGACTAAGTAGCTTAAAACAACACAGATGTACTATTTCATAGTTTCTGTATCATATACAGAGGCATATGCATTGCAGGAATGCATGTGTACCGTGTATTACATCATTATGTCTGTAGGTCTGAAGTCTGGACACAGCATGGCTAGGTTTTCTGCTTGGGGTGTCACTAGGCTGAAATCAGGGTGCCCCCGAGGGCTGCCGTCCTCATCAGGAGCCTGGAGTGATGGTCCGAGTTCCCTGGTTCCTGGCAGACTTCCATCTCTGAGGTCCCCATTTCCTTGGTGGCCGTCAGCTGGGGCCCCTCTGGGCCCCCACATTCCTTGCCACGTGACCTCTCCATCTTCCAGCCCGAAACAGTGCGACAAATCCTTCATATGCTTCAAATCTGCAAGCAGCCAGAGAAAACTCTCCGCTTTTAAAAGGATCGTGTGATTCGGTCAGGCCCCTCTGATAATTGCTCTATCTTAAAGTCAGCTGTGCCGTTTAATATTACCTCATCGCATACACAGTCCTGTGACATTGTCCATGGCATGGTAGCTGGGGGAGGGGGGGCCGGCGTCTTAGAATTCTGCCTACCGCACTGTTCTTTTTCCCTCGTGGAGCCGTCGGCATCCTCTGAGGGAGGCTGCTTGTCACAACCAACAAGCATCTTGTCCATCGTGGAGGATGTGAAAGGCACATAAGCCCTCCTCTGCCCCTTTACAGTTTGCAAAGCACTTCCACAGCTGAGATCTCATTTACCCTTCCAAAAAAAAAAAAAAAAGGCGCTACTACATTTCCATTTCGTATGTGAGGAAACTAGAGTCCAAAGAGGTTCAAAGATCAACCTGAGGTAACAAACCTCGGG
This sequence comes from Nasua narica, assembly GCA_028533885.1. NCBI lineage: Eukaryota > Metazoa > Chordata > Mammalia > Carnivora > Procyonidae > Nasua > Nasua narica. The sequence continues at coordinate 27,739,762 of CM052797.1, read as the reverse complement.
ACTTGGAGCTAGGACTTCAGACTCCAGGCTCTCGGACCAGAACTTTCACTGTGATGTCCTTCCAGCCTCAAGAATCTTGTCCCTTGGGAACAAAGTGAGACCAGAAAGCCGTTGAAAATTAAAAAGTAAATATCTTAGTGGTGTTTTTAATGCAGCTTAAGTTGAAGGGCAGTGCGGGGTGAGGGTAGCCTGGGCTCCTTTGTAGGGAGATAGGCACAGGTATGCAGGGGTGAGGGGGAAGAGGCAGGCAGGCAGGGCTGTGCAGCAAAGGCAGGAAGGAGCCAAGTGGGTAGTGGGGCAAGAGGGAAACCCTTTGACAGGTCAAAGGGTTAATGACCTGTCAAAGAGACCCAGGAATTTGCTGTGGGGTGTTAGACATTAGGGAACTGCTGTGTTTTTTTAGCTGGGGAGTGATTTAAAATAGCGGTGTTTAATGGGGAGCTGAAAGTTCACATAGCCCTCTGTCTACTCTGCAATGCCTGGGTAGGTATCCCAGGCCCATTAATAGATCGTGAAATCAATTTAGTGGGCTTTGACTGGCATTTAAAATATCGAATGGAATGGACTATGTTAAAGGACAGAGAATGCGGTGAGGGTAATAAGTATTCCTTGAAACAGCTCCACTGTGTGTGTGTGTGTGTGTGTGTACATATATATTTGGTGTTTCATCTAGTATACTATGATATAAAAGATACTTCTTACTGTGGGCCGCAGTCAAAAGAGTTTGAAAAATGCCGCCCAGAGAAACTCTTACACGTACGTACTCAGAGTCAAGTACAATAATATTGCTAGCAGCACCATTTATAATCATGAATGATTGGAAACACCTTCGATGTCCGTCCTCAGGAGACCAGATCAGTAAGTCGTGGCTTATGGCATGTAGTGAAGCACAGAGCAGCCCTTCAAAACGTATCATCATGAACAACAACAACAACAGAAATCAAAGATAGTTTCTGAATTATGTATCTTTATATCATTATATAAACTTTAAAAACACACAAAACAAAAAATACGTTATTTACGGATCCATAAAGACGCAGAGACGTATAAGCGTGCACGACAATAATAACACCTACTGGAGGACAGGGGTTCTGGCAGATGAAGGAGAGAGGAGAGGGGGATTAGGAGAAGGACTTCCTCCTCTTCTGCTATGTGGAGTCTGGATGGAGGGAACACCCCCCTCGGTGGGTCCGTGAGAGCCTTCCCTAGATTTGTCTGTAGGTGTGAGATAGTCTGTGGTGCATTTGTTTAGAACAGAATTCTAGGACAATTCGTGAGCCGGCGCTGGGTGGAGACTGATGGGGAGACTGAGGCCACGTGGCCCGGACCAGGCGCAGGGGCGCCCCCGGGCCACCATCGTCCAGTCGTGTGCACGCGAGCCTAAGAACGTACCCTCGTATGATGGCAGGGCTTTTCAAGATCGGCAAGCACTTCCGCAGACATCTTCTCCTTTTACTGTCAGAAAACATGTGGGGCTGTCATTTCTTACCGTGAAGCTCAGGGCACTGAAGTCGAGAGCCCCTGAATGGCTCGGCTGAGGCGAGGCGGGAGCCTGTCATGAGGCGCGGAACTGAACGTCTCTGCCTGTGGTCTTTTCAAGCTTTCAGGACGGGTGTGTGGGCCCAGCTGTGACCAAAGCCCAGGTGTCATTCTTAACGGCTTTTTTTTTTCATTGCACATGACCGTGTGATAAAAAGATGTTTACCTTGGAGACGGGAAGCAGGGACACTGCTGTGACCGTCATCTCGGCCCCCTTCCTTTGTCAGGGCGCCGGAGCAAGTCATCGGCCGGCCTTCCCCGTTGGGCATGTGGCATGTTCCATGTGGGACAGATGACACGGAAAGGGAGACATCCAGGGTGGGCACGTGGTGGACTCATGAGGGCAGCTGCTGGGGGCCCGGGGCCCGGGGCGACCTTCTGCGGGAATGTTCGCCACCAGCCTGTCTGTGGCGAGAGAGGTTGAGGCTGGGGCCAGATGTTTTCCTCAGCCCCCAAACATCCAACCCAGACATCTTGCATATCCCAAGAACTAACAAACAGGAGAGCGGTTGTGTAACGAGCAGGAGGCAAGTCAGTGTGAATGGTATGTGTTCAGAAGTGGTTTCACAGGCTAAGGCATGGGAAAAAGATGAAAACAAATGTTCGTGGACCTAAAGTGTGATCGGCTGTGTGGTTGGTTCTTATGAACACGATCTCATGTAACTTTCCCAGCAGCCCCGTGAGGCAGGTATTAAAATCCCTCCGTTTAAAGAGAAGGCACTCAGGAGAGCTAAGACATGAGCTCCCTGGCCCGAGCTTGCACATTCGTTAGTGATGCCGCCGGGATTTGAACTAGGGTTTTGCTTCCTAGCTCACATGTTTCCTCCATATCATGCAGCAGTAAACATCGAAGGAGAGGAGAACAGGCATTTATAAGCCAACGCATGGTCACCAGGTGAGGGAGTAGAGTTGGGAGGGCCTGGAATACCGGAAGAGAAAATTTGGATCTTTCAGCAAGGAAACCATTCAAGGCTTGAGCAGGATGCTTGCTGAGGCCTTGCATGTTTCATCCAGCTGCAAGAGGCCCGAGGGGCAGGGGCCACAAGAGGTGGCATGGGGCGCAGGAGGCTGTCGCGGTCCCCTGGCCACCCTAGGAGCCTTCTGACCACGTGCCCAGCCACGTGACCCTGCCGTCCCGGCAGCTGAGCTGTCTCGTCTTTGAAGAGGAGCAGGGAGAAGCCATTTGCCCCGCATCACAAGTTAGAATCCAGAACACGTTTTCCTGCACTAGCCGTGTTCTCCTTGGGGATTGGGTTTTGGTTTGAGAACACGGACCGAATAGACTGTGCGCTGGGCAGGTCTGGGGACCCAGCCACAGGTGGAACATTAGGAGAGTGAGTTCGTTTCAAATGCACATTGGGAACACGGCCTGCGTGTTTTGGGGTATCAAGGGTCAGGTTCTAGTGACAGCGGGAGGGATTTCTCGGTGGGCCAGCCTCTGCCCTAGCCCAGGAGGCTCCAGCCTGGCCCGGGTATGAGCAGGTGATCCAGGCTTCCCTAACCAAAGAGGCTTGTTCCCCCATGCCGCTGCTCCCAGGGGCCTCCTCCTTGGAGTCCCAGTGGCCTCCATGGCTTTGGCAATGGGTACGTGAAGGCGATACTGCAACTCGCAATACTCTTGCTTTCATTCATCCGGCAAGCGTTAACCCACTGCTACATTGTGTGCTGTACTGGGCACGAAGGGAAGTAAGACAGAGGCCCAGTCTGCAGGAATTCATCATTGAAAGAAAGAGAAACGGGATATGTGTTATGCATGAGGGATGCACAGAGCTTGGGAACAGGGAAGTTGGTGGCTAGATCGTCTTGGGAGGGAAGGAACTGGGGAAGCCTTCTCTAAGGAGGAGACTTCTGAGCTGGGCATTGAAGCGGAGGAAGGATTTACCGACCATGTAGGGGCACAGACAGTGATGGGAATCGAGTAGGAGGGTGCGGTAGGACCAAGAGAAGTCGGCTACTCTCAGAGCACAGAGGACAGGATCAGCTTGGTGAGGTTGTTACAAATTTCTCTCTTTGACCAGACTGGGACGAGAAGGTGTGCCACACACTGGTACTTCTGTGGGCATACTGGATGATGCTGGGAAGATGTGATGGGCAGAAGGGCCTGGAAGTCAGGCCCTTCTGTGAATCCTAAAAAAGTTGTTTTAATCAGCAGAGTAGTTAGAGCTTTGGAAGCTCAAAGGACCTAAAATTGTGTGTGTGTGTGTGTGTGTGTGTGTAAGTCCCAAAGAAACAGCATCCTTCACTGGTTCTTGTATTTCCTATTTCCAAAGAGTTCTGTTCATAATTAACTATAGTTGTGCCGCAGTGGAAAACATTCCCCCTGAATTATTAGAGCAGAAGAACCCCCCTCACCCCTTTGCCCCAAGATCTGCTAGTTCAATACCCTCCCTTTAAAGATGGAAGATACTGTTATGCCCATTCTGTAGATGAGGAAACCAAGACCCAGAGAGGCTAAGAAACTTGCCCAAGGTCAACGTAAGTGGCAGAGAAGGGTACGAGCCTGTGTCTGCCAAACGGCAGATGGTGTTTTCACTGCGGGAGAAGACACAGCTGTTTCACCACCCCTTGACCCTTAAAGTAGGGACATGCGTCCTTCTGTCCGGCCTCATCACCGCTCTCCTTTCCCAAAAAAAGGTTCTGTTTATATTTTTTTTTTCGTTTTTCAAATCACAACCAGAATGTCCTTGAGGTATTCCTTGTTTGTGTTTTCGTTTCTTGTAAGTACTCATTCCATCCTTTATTAAAAACAGGTCTTGGACAAATCACCGAGTGATGAGTGAAACATTGAGGCGACTTCTCTTTTGCTGACTGGTTTGAGGGGAGAGTGGCCTTCCACAAATGACATGGTGTGTGCCACCCCTCTCTGGGTATATGTGGAGTCAAAATCACGACGTTGTTGTGGTTTTCTGTCCTCCTAACTCTTTTCTCCAAGAACAAACACAGGATAATTATCCAAAGCCTTTTTTTTTTTTTTTATGAAAAAAAAAAAAAATCTTCTACCACATTCCAGAAGCTGACATTTGTTTCCCTCACCCAATAAAGGCATCAAGCATCCACCTTCCAGAAGGTGCTGTGAACACTTATTGCTAAGAATTTTGTGTTTTTATAAACTGTGAATTGCCGTTCAGATGAACCACAGTACCTACCTAAGCCTGGTTCCCTGGGAGCCAGCTGAGAAATTTCGTTCTATCTAGTGACTCCACATTGAGATGTGTGTGGGGACTCTGGATCCCGAAGTTTCCTGGTGTAGAAGAGGCCGAGTGTGACGCTCGTGTGGACAGTGCTCTTGGGACTGGACCACCTGTTAGTGAGAGCACCGCTTTCCGCTCCTTTCCCACGGTGCAGGGTGGAGGTGGGACCCGGCTTCCTAGCAGCGGAATGACACTCTGTCCGCTCTGTCCGGGAAGAGCCGAAGCAGAGGGAGGTGGAGGAATGGTGGGGGTTTGTTGGTCCCTGGGGTGACCCTCACCCTCGGGGCTTGGAATGCTGTTGTCTAAGAGTTGCCGCCAGAGAGGGGGGTGGGGCTGAAGGAAAGTGGCCAAGAAACATCGGAGCCACAAGCTTTAGGGAACAGGGCTGGGCGAGGCAAACAGGAACTATTGCTAAACCAAAATATTTGACTACATTTCACTTTTTTTCTTTCGGTCCAAATTCCTTGCTTGAAGGTTTAGCTTTGAAGTTGTTTCTTTTCTTAATGTTCCAACAATATTGTTCTTTTAATCTTGTTTTTGGGTGGAACATAGACTATTTAGATTATTTCTAAATTATAGCATCAGATTTCTCAGATTCCTGGCTACGCTTTCCGTCATAGGCCTTCTTGGGGGCTACTCAGAATCTCCTTTCTCAAAGAGGCAAGCATGTGTAAGAACAACCTGGCTAAAACAGTTTGGATCTTTAGCATCTGGTATGTATTTTGCAAATTTCCAGAGAGTCGCGGAATATATATTTACAATGTATGCAGCTCTTCCCAACTTCTGAATACAGAGAATATGTATGCGGGTTCTTTCAATAGACAACACACACTGTAAAAAGAAGAAATAAATAATAGGAGAAGAAGTCATTATAAGGATGATAAGATGTATAGAGAAAAAACTTTTCACCAAAAAAAACATGTTTACGAAAATAGGCCTTTTATATTTCACTTGGAAGAACAAGATGAACACCTCCCTGGTCCCACCACTGAGAATTATGCAAGTTTCTATGTATCCTTTCCAACCCCCCCCCAAGTTATTGGATAATACTTATGGCTTTTTAACAAGCTCAGCTCCCTGTGTAAGAGGGGCCTCTTCCATCCATGGTCTCCTCAGGTGGGAGAGCCAATCTCATTCAATCCTCAAGCCCAGCTCCTGAGCCCCCAGGGCTGTGCAGCGCATGTCGCTAGGCAAAAGCTCCAATGGGAGGGAGTTCAGGCACCCCCTGAGTCCCCTTGAATTGCTTTTCATTCTTCTCACAGACATTTAGGGTGTGCCTGCTGTGAGACAGGTCCTGCGCTGTTCCCCAGGGTGATCCAGGTGAATAAATCATGATCTAGGCCTTCATGGTACTCCAAGCCTCTGTGGGGAAAGAGGAGTTCTCGTTAGAGCAAGCAAAGCTGAGCAAGGAGAATAGCAAAAGCAATATAGGAAGGGCTATTCCAGAAGGTTAGCAAAAGTCCACAGAGCCAGTTACTGTGAGGTTAGTTCTTGAAGGAGTTGGTGAAGTTGTTGAAAGATGAGGGCGTTCTAGGCTAAGCGAGCACAAGAGCCAAGAACCAAGGGCAGAAGGTATCCAACCCACGATATGTTTGGAAAATGGTGATTTGGCCCGTGGGCTACCTCAGGAAGCTTGAGAGGCCCGCCAGGACACTTACCAAGGCCAAGAGTTTGACCTTTCATCTGTAGGCATGGATAGGTATTGAGAAGAGGAAGGCTGGAATGTATACATAATATCAACTCTAGCAACCCAAGTGATCTTGTGAAGGCCAGGATTTGACTAAAGGCCAAAGTCAGTATTTTGTTGAGTCTATTTCCCTCCTGCCCTGTGGCACTCGCCCCTCCTCCTTCCCCCTGTGCTTTGTGGTGGAATTTTCCACTCACACCCAGAGACTCAGTCTTTTGAAGCCAGAACCGCCAGGCCCACGGGTTTGTCTTTGAGAGAACCCCACCACATGCTCTGAGGAGCGCTGAGATTGCTAACCCTTGAAGGCTTCTCTGTAATCCGTGTCGCTGCTAATTGAGTTGCTCAAAGTCTTCAAGAAGGCAGATGCCTCAGGCTAATGCCAAGAACAGTATTTCCATAATTAAGCTCCCAAGTGGGAGAACAAATCTCCTTCGTAAATTCTTAATTTATGTGCCCAACACACAATAGATTCATTCCATCGAATGCTGCTTTTTGTTCTCCATCCCTCCCAGCCACAGAATTTAGGTAGGATCTGGAAGACCCACGTTATTCTGAATATGCTTCTGAAAGAACCATATTTTTAGAATACCTAGAAGGAGAACAGGGCTCAGGCAAATATACCTGGACAACTGTATGAAATTCCGGAACAACTCTGGGTTCAAATCCCCTCTCGCCTCTGACAAAGCAAATAACCCGGGACAGCAGCCATCTCACAAGACCGCTAAGGGCTTAGAAACAACCTAATAGATAAAGTTCTCTCTGTTTCTCTCAGAAGTTATGTTTTTAGGAGGGTGGAAATACGTGGCACCCCTGTCAGGGACTACCTAGCTGAAGTTTCACCCCCCCTCGTGACATCTTTTTCAGCTCCTCAGACTGGCGCTGACCTTTTTATTTACTCTGAATCCCACTTGCACTCAAAGTCAATATTTACAGCTGAGACCACTTGAAAACCTTCATAAAAACCCTAAATGATACTGGGGACAAGTATGTATTCCACGCGGCGTAGTTTTGTCTCTCAAACGAAATTGCAAATCTCTGACATCAGGGACCAAGTTTCGTGTTTCTTTGACTCTGGCCCTCTCACTGGAGGCGAACACGGGGTGATGCGGGTTCCATGGTATGTACGGGATAAATACTTGACTGACTGATTTGCTGTGGGTTTTTTTCCCAACCAAGTGGAAATATGGACGCTCATCCCTGGGGAGAATCCAAGTCCTCCGGGTGGATGTCACGCGCAGAGCCCACTATCTGTCAGTATATCCCTTCACACTGTCGCCAGCCTCGCAGACACAGACTAAACCCCTGTTGTGACAGGCCCGTCTCGCCCACATCATTTACGTGCTCTCCTAGCTCCTAAACTTGACGCTGAGGTTTATGCAGACTGTTTGCTGTTCTGATGAGATCTTGTTCGTCACCTGTGTGGTCACAGAAATGCTGCGGACTCTCTCAAGGGTAGCAAGGACCTCAAACTAGGGAGCCTGCCCAAATCCTAATGCAGGCTGATGACACTCTCATCAGTCAGGTGGTGTGCACCCCTACCCCGCCCCGCCCCACTCCTGCAAGGCCCCGCTCCATTGATGAGGACCTGATGAGGAGCATTTTTTTTAAGTAAGAACTGTTCCATTTGGCCACTCAGCGGCTCTGGTGGACGCTGGCCGCGGGCCCAGAGGAATGTGTGTGCATTCAAGGGCAAATGTCGCCTCCCTGCATTGTGTGGAGAGGCTCCCTTTGTGCCCAAGGACTGGGAGCTGCATAAAGGCCCAATGTCTTCCCCCACAATGCCCCCTAGTATGAGGAGGCCCTTTTCAGCAGCAGAGCCACAAATCTCACTGATATGTACTTTTGGCTCTCTGTTGTCCCAAAAGCTCTCACGTCTCAAATTCTACACCATCCAGGCTTGCTTAGTGTCATCTTTCTGTTATGACTCCATCTGGTGAAAACCTATTTAACTGCCCTTCCAAAGTGACTGACTAGAGCAGCAAAAGCTTATTTTTTTTTTTTAAGAAGAAAACAGCAATTTAGGTTTTATAGCAATGTGGCCTTGGGAAAATACCACTAATTAGCTACAGTCAATTCTGTGGATTAGACAGTATTCTGTACGATATTGCCACTCACACAGAAAATTCTGTCTGGATCTCAAAGGCTCACCCTCTTCCCGGAGTGCCTCTCTTCTAGCCTTCCAATGTCAGATCTTATCATCGTTTTGCTAGCTCGGGTTCCACCTCCTCCAGGAAGCCTTCTCTGATTTCCAGTCATCTACACACTCTGTTTCTGAATTCTCATAAGACTTTATTCTCTCTTCTCTTGGAATTCTTTTCCTTTTCTTCTTTGTCTTATCTTAATGCATGCATTGGTGCCTTTTACTTTTCTGTAAGATCCTTGAAGGATGACCCCGGGTCATCTTAGTCATAATTTCCTTAGTTTCCATAATTCCCAGTACAGGGTTGTACACACACACAGTACTTTCCGAATATTTGGGGCACTAGAGTAGAAAAAGAATGAATTATTTGAATTAATCATACTCAACCATTTTGGCTTGGTTTTCAGTTTTACTGAAATGTAATTGAAACATAACTTTGAATTATTTTAAGGTGGACGGCGTAATGATCTGATACGTGTATATAGCACAAATGGATCACCACAATGAGTTTAGTTAGCATCCTTCCTCTCACATAGTTACAACTCTGTGTGTGTGTGTGTGTGTGTGTTTGAGTGTGATGAGAATGCCTTTGCAGCTTTCAAGAATACAATAAATAACATTAACTGTAGTTACCATGCCATCCCCTGAACTTTGCTGTCTTATAATTGGAAGTTTGTACTCATACTCAGCCATTTTTGATGGCCTCCATGCCCGGTTCATGAGTATGTTATCCGAAGAGGACGAGGACACCTAAAATACTAACAAGGGTCATCGTTGGTTGAACGATTATACTCTAGACATTGTGGTCGGTCCTTTCCATATCATGATGCCCATCTTAATGATGAGGAAACTTGGTTTTAGAGAGAATAAATAACTTGCCCAACAGTCTGAAATGAGGAAGCGATAGAAGCAAGAGCCATTGGCTCTTCTATTGTGCTAAGGACTGTCATTGAACAATTCCTATCGTGTGGGAGGGCAGGCTCTTTCCCTTTATTCCCTCAAGGGTGGGTAGGGGAGTGGGAAGAAGGCATCCGTGAAGTCAGCCTGGAAGGAAAGCATTTCACGGCTAGAAAGAGCATTGTAGGTCACGATGCACTCATACCCCAGCCCTAGCGATTGCCCCCTGGCCTCTATGCTGTTTCCAGGACAGGGGAATGGAAAACCGGGTGAACGTTCCCAGGCCACTGGACCTCGCGAGCCATTGTCTTGGGCCTGCCAAGCCTCTTTTCATGTTGGCTACTTTACAAATGACTATAATCGCACCAGGCTTCGGTGGAAGACTGAGCCTAATAAAAATGTCAAACTCGTTAAGAAGGTTTCCAAGACCAAATGAACTCTGAAGAGACTGTAATCTTTGATGACTTTAAATCATAAGAATGTGGGAAAATATAGCTGTCATCTACAGACTACCGAAATGTCACTGTCTTTTGCTTCAACGTCCTCTTGTAGTGGAGGTTTGGTTACAAGATCAGAAATTTCTCCCGAAAATATCATAGCGGTGTTTTTCTTTATTGTGACAAAGCATACAAAGCCGTGTGTATGAGCAACCCTCTAAGTGTCACAAAGCAAAATCTAGAATAAACACAAGTTTGATTAGCTTGGAGTTGTGGCCAGAATCTCACTATATTGGAAATGTTTCGAGTCAGGCTGAAAAACATGAAAAGACTTTTTTTATTTCTTCATGGTAGCTTAGGAAAACCATAGGGAAAACAGAAGTTACACCAGGGAAGTTTTCACACGTAGGAGGTAGGATTTCAGCTGGACCTTAAATGTGGGGTTTGGAGAGGCAGGAATCTGGGAGACTCAAAGGAACCCAGGGGTACAGACAGAGAAGGTGAGGTAAGGACAAGTGATAAAGAAAATAAATTGGCTGGAGCTGAGGGTTTCATCTTGAGAAGTCTGAAGGAGCCAGGGAAATAATTACCATCCTATATGGTAAGTGTTATGTTTGGTGTGGAGGTAATCAAAACCGAGGCTCATGCAAATCCCAACACAGAAAGCAGTTTGGTGGTTCACAGCGGCTGGGAAGGAGGAGAAATTGATAAAGGGTATGGGGTTTTGTTTTGGAGTGAGGAAATGTCCTGCAATTAAGTCATTATGATGGATGTCCAACTTGGTGAAAATACTACTGAATTGTATAGTTCAAAAGGGTCAATTGTATGATTTGTATGATATGATTATGTCTCCAAAAGGAGAAGGGGGGGTGGAAACCGAGGCTCAAAGAGATCAAGTGACATTCTCAAGGTCATGAAGCTAGTCTGCAAACAGGGATCTGGACCCAGGACTTCCTGGTTCCAAAGCTTGTGCTCTTCCCTCTAGATTGTGCTTCCTTCTGTCATTTCTATCAGGACCCTGTGAAGGCATAGCCATGAGGTTGGCCACAAACTTTTGATCAGTGAACAAAATGTAGTTTTACTTCAAATGCTGTACTTCAAAATACTTCTGACGGTTACCCTGGAGAAGCTGCAGGTCAGGAGACACATAGTAAAGTTTTGAGAAGGAAGTAATACTAGATATTGGCCTTGAGGAGAGCAAGACCAATCCTGGACCCCACCCAACGTCAGGTCGGAGACCCCGATGTGCTGGCTCCCAGGGGTTACCTAAGCCTCATGATGGGGTATTTTGGGAGCCTATAGCTGGTGGGCTGTTCCAGGTAGGGTCTATGGGAGGGTCCATTCTACAAGGGGTTGGAAATGCCTTCTGCCTTAATGGTGGAATTATAATTTGGTGCAGTGGGTAGTGATGCATTAGAGAGAGTTCTTCGGCAGTTTGTAAGAGGAGGTTTGTGTGAAGGAATCCTGTGTGTGTCAGGGAAGCCAGCTGTGGCCATCTGGGCATGAGTTGGGAAGAAGTTCAAGGTTTTGGTATTGGTATTGGAAGTGGACAAGAAGAGTGAAGCAGGGTGATATTTAGTAAGGAAAAATGGTAGCCTTGGCCACAGATGAGGGTACATAGTAGTAGAGAGCTCTACTAGGTTTCTTTCCTTTTTAACTCCTGATTTTATGGTCTGGAAGACTAGAAACTTGGAGATGCTAAGGACGAACATGAAGTAGAAAGGGGGCAAAGATTATAAAATAATCTGGGGACCTAATGAGTCTGGGGTAGTGACATAGGAAAAAGTATGGAGAGGCCCTCACCCCAGACACACACTGCCCTTCCTTGGTGCCTTCTGCCTTACAAAGGCAAGGTCCGAACACTGTATCAGCGGGAAAGACGAAGGAGTAATAACACTGGCAATCCAAGGCATTTGTACAACACTTTATAGTTTACAGATTGCTTTGTTATCTTTTATTCTATTTATGGTGACAGTTTTATCACAATCCTTCCCCGATGGTAAGTTCGTCCTGTGTGAAATCGTGCAATTAGATTTTCTATGACATTCCACTCAGCAGTTTGAGGATTTCAGATCAAATAAATGTACTTATATCCGAGAGATGACCTCAGTGAGTGACATGAGGGGTCCAAGAAGAATCAGAAAGACCCTGAATATGTGGATGCAAGATGAGACTCCCTCACCCCCCACCTTGGTGCCTGGTAAAATGGAGGTTACCTGAATCAAACCAGCAAAGACCCCATTCACACAAATGGGAGCTCCAGAAAAGTTCTAGCGAGCAAAGGCTGGGAAAGGTGTATGTATCATTCACTGTCATTTACTATTTTATTTTATTTTATTTTATTTATTTTAAATTCCAGTGTAGTTAACATACAGTGTCATGTTAGTTTCATGTGTACAATATAATGATTCAGCGCTTTCATACAATACCAGGTACTCATCATAAGTATGCTCCTCAATCCCCATGACCTATGTCACCCATCCCTGGGCCCCTCTGCTAACCATCACTTTGTTCTCTATAGTTATAAGTCTGTTTCTTGGTTTCTCTCCCTCCATCCCCTCCCTTTCTCTCTCTCTCCTTTTTTTCCCTTTGCTCATTTTTGTTGACTTTCGTAGAATTCTTAAATTCTACTTATGAGTGAAATCATATACTATTTGTCTTTCTCTGACCTACTTCAATCATTTACTGTTTTAAGGTATAGACAATGTCAATCGTAATATGCAAGGCAGAACACAGTAGGATGGTGTCTTTAAGTGCTGAAAGAAAAAAATTTATCAACCTAGATTCCACATTCAGTGAAAATATTTTTTTAGAATTGATGGGAGAAGAAAAATAACTATGGAGGAAGAAAGGTCAATAGGAAATGCATGGGGAGTGGGGCTCTGATTTAAGTTGAAGGGTTAAGGAAGAACTTTCTGGGAATGTGACAATTGTTCCAAGGCTGGAAGGAGGTAAAGGGTGAGCTGTGGAAACAAATGGGAGAAGAACATGCCCAGGGAGAGGTTACGATGAGCAGAGAGAGGGTGAGAAGGGTGTGTGTCTGACCTCCTTAGGAAACAGAATGGAGATATTTGTGGCTGGAGAAGAAAGATCAAGGGAGAGGGAGAAAGGGGGATGACCTCATAAAGTTGACAGAGGACCAGGTTGCGTGAGCTATTAGAGGACAGATAAGTGTGTGACTTGTTTGCCTGGACAATCCAAATTTGCACCTCTTGTCCTGATACTGTGTTATTCTAACAAATGTCCTGGTGTGGATGAGAGACTTTATGGTAACCCTAAGTAGAGGTCATGAAAGACTCTGCCCTTACACGTATTGAGAAAGGGGCCTCTGGACAGTTTCAACCAGAGATCTAGCTCTAACATGGTCGTCCGATTGCCTTGCGGAGAAAAGATGACAAGTGGGCAGAACAGAGGATCAGGTAGTTAACCAAGTGAGAATTGAGGGTGTCTTGGGTCACAAGGTGGCAGCGGAGTTTGAGAATTATCTGGATTCTGGGAGAGTGGGCATATTGGATGTGGGGTGTGGGAAGAAGTGGGGAGTAGATGGTGACATCAAAGTTTTGGGCCTAAACGATGGGAAGGATGGAGTAGCGCGCAGCCAAGATGGAAAAGATTCTGGGAGAGGGAAGGGAGATTGGAGAGGGAAGATCAGGAACTAGGCTTTGGATCATGAAGTTTGAGCACCTTTTGAACATCCCAGTGGAGAGATTGGAGAGCCAACTGGTGTGGAAGCCAGAGTTTCACGGAGACTGGGGCATCTCCTGCCGAGACACTGGGTGAGCTTGCCACGTACAGATGGAGGAAAGATGGTGGTCAAAGGACTGAGCCCCGGATGCTGTGTTGTGTGAAGTCAGTGAACTGGACAGGACAGCGAATAAGACAGAAGCTGCGACCAACGAGACACAAAACCAGCAGAGAGTGCGGTGCTGGAGGTCAACTGAAGAAAGTGTCTCAAGGAGGTAGAGGAATCAGCTGGGTCTGGTGGTTTTGTTAGGTCAGGTACATGAGGCCTCAGACTTGGCCATGAGACTTAGTCACATGGCAGTCCCCGATGACCTTGACAGTGAGCGTGCCTGTACATAGTGAGAGCCGAAGCCTAGTGGCGGCAAAGTCAGGAGAAACCGCTGACTCTGTTTCTGTGGGACGTTCTTTGGTTTGGTTGGTTTTTCCTTTCCCCGCTCCCCTTGGTCCTTAGGAAATTTCTCCAGGAAACCTCTTCTCTCCTACTTTGTGCAGCGGCTGGGCAGAGAGACCACAAAAGCTATGTGTCCTGTTGGCCTCTGGCTCCTTTGTGGGCCGGGGGCATCTTGCAGGGGTGCACTAACTTGTCTCGCATTTCTTGTCACTTAAGCTTCGGCAGCAAATGCAAGCAGTTCAGGGGATGCAGACTTCAGCAAGGAGACAGGATAAACAGCTTAAAGAAATAAGACCTCCCAGAAATAACACCTTTCAAGTGGCAGTTGTTCTGTGGTTATCCTCAAAATTGGGGGATGAAATCTGGAAACGTCTCAGAGGGGGAGAAAAAAAAAAGGCCGGGCTAGATGAGAACTTGGCTTTGGGGGATGCACGAGAGGGAAAGAATCACCAAAGCTTTCGGGAGAAACCAAAGGCTGAGCAGTGCCGTAGCTGAAATGTGTTGGGAGGAAGAGGAAGTCAGCTGGGGTAACACGGTAAGATCACTTTGGGACCTTTGCGGGAGATACTGATGGAGATGGTCTGTCACCGGCTACACACTGAGCCCAGAGAGCCACTGTGGCTCCATGCGGACCCAGGAGTCCCAACTGGCAAGTGGCAGAGGAAGTTCTGTGTCATAGAAAAGGTGGGATTTAGGAGCCATTGAAAGGTTGGAGAAAGGCAGCTCAGCTCTCTTGGGAATAAGTAATAATGGGGAAGGTCAAAGACAGATGGTGCAGCTCGCAAGAGAGTTCATAGATGAGGATGGATGGCACTTATAAATGACAAGGACCTTGAGAGGTGACCAAGGGGGAGTTACGGTGTTGGCATAATAACATTCCATTCCTGCATTTGTTTGACTAACCGCTAAGACTGCTAAGTATCATGCCCAACCCTGAGGATTCAAAGGTGAGATGAGTACAGTGCCCATCCTTGATGTCGTCCGCCTCCTTGTCATTTTGGTGAAACGGGGGTGTGTGGTCATTGCAGCACAAAGCATGATAAGTGGCATAGCTGGGGAACGAGGAGGTAGAACCTTACCCAGCCCCAAGTTTCAGCAGAGGTTTGCACTTAGGGTCATGCTAAACAGGGCTTGGCTAGGTGTGCATAGGAGAGACCTGCAAAATTTTCCAGCACGGTCGTGGAGGAGCAGGAGAGGTCAGGGGAGGTAGTGGGAGATCAGATGTACGGAGGCACCTAGAGTCCTCCTATAGCGGGCCATGAGCTCCGGGCCAGCTCAGCAGTGGCTAAGTAAGCAGGCTGAGGGGCAGGAGAATAAGACTGCTACTTATGTGCCCACAGTGTAACCTGCCCTTTGTTAAGATTTTCATATTTTCACGTTTCATTGTGATTTTTCAATTAACAACAAAAAAGTGCTCCCTAAAAGAAAATTGTAAAACACAAAAAGTAGAAAGAAGAAAACAATCTTCCATTGTTAGCCCCCTAATGTACTTCTTCCTGACACTATATAACTTCTCTTCTACCCTTTTATCACTGAACATGGTATTTTAAAAGATTTATTTATTTATTAGAGAGAGAGAGTGAGTGGGGAGAAAGAGCAGAGGGAAAGAGAAAATCCTGAAGCAGGCTCCCCACTGAGCATAGAGCCCACTGCAAGGCTCCATCGCAGGACCCCGAGACCATGACCTGAGCTGAAATCAAGAGTCAGCCGCCTAACAGAATGAGCTGCCTAGGCACCCCTGTCGCTGAACATTTTAGACTTCTTAAAATTAATTAATTTATTTATTTGACAAATAGGAGAGAGATCACAAGTAGGCAGAAAGGCAGGCAGAGAGAGAGAGCCTCAGAAAAGCAGGCTCCCTGCTGAGCAGAGAGCCCGATGCGGGGCTCGATCCCAGGACCCTGAGATCATGACCCGAGCTGAAGGCAGAGGCTTTAACCCACTGAGCTACCCAGGCGCCCCGTCACCGAACATTTTAAAGAGGATTTCCCATATTATGAAAAACTCTTTATAAGCACCATGTTCAGCACTAATATTCTATCGTGTGAATATGCAATAATTTATTTAATCATTCCCCCAGCATCGTGCCTTTGAGTTGTTCCCAGTTTTATGTGAATATAAACAAAGCTGTGATAAGCATCCTTGTATATTCATCTTTGACCTTGTTTTAGAGTACGCCTTTAAGATTGATTCCCATCATTGGAATGTCTGGGTCAAAGAGCACAAGCATTTTAAGACATGGAAAAGGAAAGGAAGAAAAGGAAAGCTTTTAAACAGCTTTCCAAAAAAAATCTTTCCAATGTCTGTTTCAGTTGACCGCGTGTCACCACATACCCTCCAAAAGTGGATGCTGTCATAAAAAATTTGCTATCACTTAATCCCTGTTATAGTCTCATAAAATGAGTATTATCCCCAATTTACAGATAAGGAAAACTGAGGCCAACAGGTTATTTTACTAGCTCTGTGTCACGTGGCTAGTGAGACACAGAAACAGCACTAACACCAGGTCTGACTCATCTGAGTTAAGCTGTTCTCAGCTCGACTGCGTCTCTGATTCCTCCTGAATCTCTTCAGATTTTCAGAGGTAACGCATCTCGAGGTCCAAGGTCACCTCAGGATTGAACTCAGGCTGTGGCCAGCTTAGCCACATGGATTCGATTTGGTCTTTTCAAAGACCCAAATTGGCCAATAATCTCACTTGGTCATACATGGAGAGTATAAGAAAAATAACCATCAGAACTACCGTTTATTGAGTGCTTACGGTATGCCAGGCACTTAGAGAAAATGAACTCCCTCGGGCACATTTGGGGCCCAATAAGCAAACCAAATTAAAGACAGCCTCCCTCGCATGGAGCCCAAGACTGTCACCAGCAATAAAGAGGTGAAAACTGTTTGCAAAGGGATTTAAATAATCCGTTTCAAGGCACGTGCCCTCATGCACCTTCTTTCCCTAATGCAAAGAAGGGCTCGCTGGTATTAAATAGAGGAGAGCCTCAGACTGACAAGTAATTGATAACGGCAACCCTTTGCATGTCTCAGATGAAATCTATGCTGCAGGGAGGCGGAGCACAGGGGAGGCGCTTTGCCCAGAGGGACTTGTCACCCCCACCCAACTGCAGGCTCCTTCATTCCCCCTTCTGCCCTCTCTCATCTTCACCCTCCTTGGTTTTTATTCATTGCTCCTGTCATTAAGAGAAAACAGCGTGTTCCCTAAGGACGTGTGAACTATAACTATCGCAATGGCCCAGCATCCAGAGAACTGCGATCCTCAGGAAGGTGCGGGGACATTCTCAAGGCCATGGTAATGCGTTCACGACTAGAGCTCCTGTTAGCAAAGAGACTGCCCTTTAAGAAACCGTCCCTCCTGAAGCAGGAGGGAGATTACTGTAGGGGTGAGGCTTCACTTAGCCGGGTCAGGAGTGCAAGACAGTCCTGGTTCCAGGAATTTACTAACACTGGTTGGCTCAGGTCTGTTAAGCATTGGACTCTCAATTTTGGCTCAGCTCATGATCTTGGGGTCATGAGATGGAGCCCCATGTTGGGCTCTGCACTGAGCATGGAGCCTGCTTAAGAGTCTCTCTCTTCCTACCCCCCAACTCTCTCTCTCACTGTTTCTCAAGAAAAGAGTATACTCAGGTGATTTATATACATTTGTATACGTATTTCCTGGAATATACGCCTATATTAATAGACTCTCCTTCCCCATGTTGTATAACATTCTAGTCTTCTCTAAAATTTTAATTGCAGTATAGTTAACATAGAGTGTTATATTAGTGATTTGACGATGCCGTACATTACTCAGTGCTCATCGTGATAAGCGTACCCTTAATCCCCCTCACCTATTTCACCCATCCCCCCACTCACCTCCCTTCTGGTTTGTTCTCTAGAGTTCTCCGCAGTTAAGAATCCGTTTTTTGGTTTGTCTCTTTTTTTCTTTGTTCATTTGTTTTGCTTCTTAAATCCCACATGTGAGTGAAATCATACGGTATTTGCCTTTCTCTGACTGACTTATTTCACTTAGCATTATACCCTCTAGATCCATCCGTTGTTGTTGCCAATGGCAAGACTTCATTCTTTTTTGTGGCTGAGTGACATTCCATTGTGCGCCCACATCCTCTTCATCCCTTCATCTAGTCATGGACACTTGGGCTGCCTCCATAATTTGGCTAAAAAATGCCAGTCTTCGTATCTCCTTGCCTATGTATGGGAAAGTAAAACTCTGACAGTCAGTCCCCAAATATATATTGGAGGGGAACAGAGAGTACGGAACTGACAGAATAGGTCTGTCGTGGGGTTAGGGGTCTGGAGAGGTGCCCTGGGTGCATTGGTGTGTGTGTGCGTGTGCACATGTATATATATTTGTATATGTGTGCGCACACATATGTATTTGTGTGTGTGTGTGTGGAGAGAGAGAGAGAGAGCGCTCGAAAGAGAAAGGTTGGAATTTGGGGAGGATCACGGGGGTGAACAGCAGGCTGATGTCTATTCTTAGCAAACAATTACTTACGGAGGCCTTGGCAATTTGAAAAGTGTACTTAGGTGCCTTAAAAGGAAAACCACCAGGCTTCGGCCAGGACTGTTGTGCCTGAGCCTCGGTCATATCACCTTACCAGGTCTGCAGTCAGTAAATGCGCTAAGTATCGTAGGTAGTTAGTCCAGTGGGTGGATAGCATTGCCCTTCTGTACTCCCAGGCCTTGCCATCTCCTGGTATCGCTGTGCCAGTCTCCTGTTTTCCACGCCAGGGACTTGGAGGATCCTGGGTTTGTCACTAGAAATGAAAGAATTACCAGTTTCCTTCTAGGACTCAATCTAAGGGGGTCCAGCCCAGCCTTTTTACATTTTGCTCTTACCTACATCCCATGGCCAGCATTTCCTGCAGAAGATAACTCTCCCTCGCACCCCTGCTGCCCAGCCAGGGTGGAAACCCAGCAGTTCTGTTTTCACAGTAAGCACCCTATGGACACTGGCTTTGTGCTCAGCACCGGGAACTCTCAGGAGCTCCCAGTGTAGACCTAGGAGAGGCAGATCACTGGCCATTATATAACGTGGTAGGTGAGCCACTGAGGTTATGTGCAGAGGAGAGAGGATGAACCCTGCCTGGGGTGGGGGGTGGGGAGTCAGGGGAGAGACTTCAGAGGAAAGGGACCATCCGTTGGAACTTAAAGGATGATTTTCGTTTCCCAGGCCAATGAGGACGAATGAGGCAGAGTCTACAGCATGATAGGATGAAGGGACAGGGAATCGTCTGGAACGCTAGGATCCCTGGCGGTGCTGGAGGAGCATGTAAGCTGAGGAGTGGGATAGGGCTATAAATAAAGGTGGAGAATTAGGCAGGGGTCAGGCCTGAGTGGCTTATAGCTGAGCAGAAGTGGAGCGAGCAGTCTTCACCAAGAGCCGTTTCAGTCGGTGAGTGTTGTGTACACTTTGTGGCTAAGATACGTGGGCCCCGAGGAGCACCGGCTGTTTGAAAGACAGCCCCTCTGAGCTAGTTCTGTGGAAACGGACAGCCCTCAGAGATGGGAAGCCCTAGCTGTGTGGTCAGGGAGGGGCCAGAAGGCCTGGAAGAGCTTTGGAGAAAGGTTAGGAATGACCGAGATCTTTGTGCTTTTGTCAGTGTCATCACTAAAGGAGGATTAGAGGCCTTTTGTAAAAGAGGTAATGAGGCTTTCTTTTTGTTCCCCCATCACAGTAAATTCTGCTCTTTAATCCCCACCCCCTTCCCTCCCGTCCCCCCACCCACTTCCCCTCCGGTCACCATGTTTGTTCTCTAGAATTAAGAGTCTGTTTCTTGGTTTCTCTCTCTCTCTCTCTTTTTCCCCTTCGCTCATTTGTTTTGTTTCTTGAATTCCACATGTGAGTGAGATCGTATGGTATTTGTCTTTCTCTGGCTTTTTTTTTCCGCTCAGCATTATACTCTCTAGCTCCATCCATGGCCTTGCAAAGTAACAAGGCTAGAATTTCTAAGGTTGGATGAGCTCGCAATTTCACCTCATCATCCCTCAGTGGGGTCAGTGCCAGACTTCGTCTGCAGGTTTCTTTGTAAGATGGCACCCAGAAGTGAAAGATTTCTAAAAACAGGTATTTCGTAGAGAAAATGGCCGCACGGAGACGGAGGATGTGGAATTCAAAGGGCGGGCTACCGGAAGCCAGAATGATGTCCCCGGCTCTGTGAGGTTACTGGGATTATTAGTGTGTGAACTTGTGCAAGGTTTTACATGGCTGTTTTCTGGGCCGACACCCATGGAAAGGGGCAGGTCCGCGGCTGCAGATGTTGACAGAGAAAAGAAGGCTATGCAGCTGCTTCAACTTTTGACACATTGCCTTGGGACTGGAATGGGAGGCCATTCAACTTCCTCTCTCGTGTCTGTTATGCCTTCTGGATTCTACAATTGAAAAGGTCACACTTCGAAAGAGGCCCCAGCTGTGAAATTATTCCCCAACAGAGAGCCAATGCATTGATATGTTCCAAAGGCCCGACCCAAGCTACTCCAGTGAGCTCAGAGCAAGGGGGATGATTATCGTAACTGTTGGGAAATTTCTGATTGTTGTTCGATGTGGCTGAAGACAGAATGCTCTTGCCATCAGTGGGACGGAGCTAGCAAATTCATAAATTATGCTTTTAGCGATAATTCTATCTTGAGGGGATTATTCGCTTCGTACAGGCCTTTTGCAGGTGGTCACATGAATAACCTAGGTAAAGCATTTGTGGAGTCTGTTTCTTTAATTAAAAAGCATCATGGGGCCCCTGAGTGGCTCAGTGGGTTAAGACTCTGCCTTCAGCTCAGGTCATGATCTCAGGGTCCTGGGATCGAGCCCCCACATCGGGCTCTCTGCTCAGCAGGGAGCCTGCTTCCCCCTCTCTCTCTGCCTGCCACTCTGCCTACTTGTGATCTCTCTCTGTCAAATAAATAAAATCTTAAAAAAAAATCATCATTAGGGGCGCCTGGGTGGCTCAGTTTGTTATGTGTCTGCCCTCGGCTCAGGTCATAATCCCAGGGTCGCAGAATTGAGCCTGCGTCTCTCTCTCCCTCTGCCGGCCGCTCCCCCTACTTGCGTGCTCTCGTTCTCTCCCTGTCAAATAAATAAATAAAATCTTTAAGAAAAATATAAAAAGCATCATTAAAATCACCTTGCCTTATAAAAAAGCAGATGCATTTTCAGTTGCAACGGCTGTAGTCATAGGCATGGCATTTACATAAGTGGACCTGGTGAAGAGCGGCCTTTCCTAAAGCATGTTCCAGTACCTTTGGTCCTGGGAGAGTCCTGCATGAGAAGGGTTTTATATGTGAATAAATTCAAGACATGCTGTGTGTTATATACCCTTCTTAGACATTCACAAGGCCCTCTGGCGCAGTAAAGACTCTAAGATAACTTACACTAAGGAAACCTGGTTGACTTTTTATAATTTAACATTTCCCAAACTTGTCCATGGAGCCATTATTTTGGTTTTTTGTTTTTTGTTTTTTGTTTTTCATTTCTAACATCTTTTAAAAACCTGCATATTGAGAACAACTGTAGGAAAGCCTGATTTGGAGAAAAAGCCTGATCTGGAGAACTAAGACATAAGTAGGGCATGATGTATTGATTTATTAATTGTCTTTCCTTACTTTTGACAAGGTTGAGCTAGTTCATCTTTAACCAGAAGATATATATATCCAAACATATATATGGACCCTCATATGTAAATGAGTCTTAAGCTCTCTCTCTCTCCAAACCTCCCCCTCTTAATCTAGACCCTCCCAATCGACCCAAACAAGACTAGTCTGACCATGCCAGTTTTTTCCTCTGTAGCCTGTTTATGAACCTTTGTCCACACCAACTGCTGTGCTCTAAAGGATTCTTTTACCCACATGTGGGATCCTATCCCATCTAAACCATGCAGAACCTATGTACTCCAATAAACCAGTCCTGATTAGGTGAAATGAAGTATCACATTTGGGCCAAATTCCCAGCTGACCAATATGCCTCCTTTTATGTGGGTTATAAGTCTAGCTCACCTGGGCTTTCCATATGCGTAACTGATATCCCTCTCTGGTCTGACCGGGGGTTGGCTGCATGTAGACCAGACCATAAACTCACTGAAGAAATAGACCCTTTTCCCTGGCTTCCTCATACTCCAGGGAATATTTATTAGTGCAACTTATAACCATAGAAGCCAGCTTCAGACATGGAAATTCTGCGGTTAGGGCTGGACATCAGAACAGTAGAATCCAAATGCTTGCTCCCAAAACCCAACCACTTTGTTTTGGCTGGATATTTCTCTCCCTGCTCCAAATCAAGCACTTCTTCCCAAAAGGGTCTGGGAAGAACTCTACCCATCTCTTGCATTTCCTTGCCGCCATCTTACTTCATTCTATTACCCGTCCCAGGCTGGGTCCACCTACCTCTTACTCTCCAGGACACTGGTAACTGATTACCGTATCTGATTGCCATTCTCACAGGGGTCTTTTCCCCAACTTCCTTGGAGATTTCTTGAGAATTCAGCTGTCCTGACTCACAGGATGCTGAATTCCCCTGGTCCTCACATACCGTCCTAAAGTCAGCCCACCCCGTCTCCCATCTTCCACGTGGAATGTTCCTATTCATTTATCTCATTTATTCCAGCTATCTGGTGCTTGTAGTCCCACCTCCAGTTCTTTGGAAATGCTGTGGGGGACAAGCAAACTGAACCTCTTTCTTCCTCCAGACATTACTGTTTCTCTAAATGGGATCATAGATTTCCTGGGAACATTGAATGCATCAAGATTATCTTTGTGATAAGGATTACCTGTGACATTTGTGACCGTGTCATCAGTTAGGAAGCACGAGGGCAGATCTGTAAAAGATCATTTCTTTCCTCTGTGTCCTGCTCAGATAAATGGAATTTATTTAACTCATTTTGGTTTTATGCTGTGAAGCTATCCTGCTCTCTAATATTCTCATACATTACTTCAAAATGCTTCCTGGCTTTAATACATGTCGATGGGGGTTGGTCTGGGCTTCCCCCAGAGTCTGCCATCTTGGCATATTGATTATTTTGAATTGAAGTTACTTAAGAACCAGCCAGCACAAGAAGGGCCCTCTGACTTCTGTGACCCCCTGAAAGCAGGAAATAAATCTCAGAAGGTACCCTCCCTGTACCAGGAGAAAGAGAGCCATCCTTATCACCAGAGGTAGGGAACTTAGGATGGAGAAGGCTGTATAAAGAAGCCTTGTTATTTCCCTAATTTCCTACTCCAAGTCAAGACTTGTTATGTCTTGTCAATTCTTCACAAATTTATTGTTTCCTTGTCTAAAAAGTAAAGGTATAAAAGCTGCCTGCTTTGGCCACTTCCTGGAGTCTCACAGTCTTGTGAGTTCCTGTACCTACAAAATTAAATTTGTTTTTCTCCTGCTAATCTGTCTTATGTCAATTTAATTATTAGGTCAGCCAAGGAACCTAGAAGGGAAGAAGGGAAAAACTTTACCTCCTACGCATGCTTTATCATCCGATAAGATGTATACATTTTATCAGAGCCCTCTATTTATCTATGAGTCTGGTAGCCTTCTTGTGGTGAGTGGTCATGTCCATTAAAGATTTTTTAAGCCTAGAACAGAGGTTCACCTTACCGCCCGGCTCTACCTTATAGTGGGTTTTTGAGAAGAGCAGAGTAAGATTTGGTTCCAGCTTTATCAAGCATCAGCTCACTGGAAAGAGCCATAAACCTAAAATGTTTAAATTCTGGCCTCTGAAAATATTTAATTAAGTCCAGAAATGCGTAGTTGGAAGACATAGTTGGAGGATCAGAAGGAGGGGGAGAGGTCGGTGTTGGTTGGAGTTATCATAGAAGGTTCCTTAAGAAGATGAAATTTTGGCTCAGGTCATGATCCCGGAGTCCCGAGATCGAGTCCTACATCGGGCTCCCAGCTCCATGGGGAGTCCGCTTCTCACTCTGACCTTCTCCCTTCTCATGCTCTCTCTCACTCTCTAAAAAAAAAAAAAAAAGAAGATGAAATTTTGAGCGGAGAGGAAGAACATGTAATATTTGAAGAGAACAGTAATGGAGACAAGGAAGTTCAGGGCTAGTTCTTCCTCCTTTCAAAATGCAAGAGAGGGAGAGATGCCCCTTCACGGTGGATGACCCTGTGTTCCGATAGCAACTTGTTCCTGGGCTGTTAGAACCTTCTCTTCACTCACGGGACTCACCTCACTGGATAGAGATTCCTCAAGGGTAGAGACTGTGTCTCGCTCACTGCCGTCCCCAGCTCCAAGCACAGCATCTGGTTCAGATAGACCCACAACACAAATGTGCCAGTGGAATGTGCCAATGTGCCAATGTGCCAACACTGGAATGGACAGACGTCTACATTTTCAAAAGGAAGAAGGGTAAAATTTGCAAACTGCAACCATCAAGACTTGATGATAGTTCAAAAAAAAAAAAAAAAAACAATCTGGAACAGACATAAATGGCTGGATTGAATAAATCTGCAATTCGTCTAGACATGATCAGGAAATTTGAACTGACCTTCATTAAAAACCACTAGTGCAATGAGAAGATTTTCAAACAGAATCTAATTGCGTAGTGCGTTAAGAGAAACACAGGGTCGTGAGCAGTCACGGTCCTTTTGGGGTTTGCTGGACAGACCACAGGATGTTTTGTTCTGAGAAGTTCATTTTAAGAAGGGCACACCCCGGACCGGGGGAGGGGCCCAGGAGGGGGACCAGGACTCGTCATTAGTTTCCCCATCAAATGAGTACAGTTGAGAGAACTGCCAGGAGGAGGCAACAGTGCCATATTCAAAGCCCTGGAAAATAGATATAGATCTCTCCTCTACCACTCGCAGGGGCACCAGAGGTGGGTCCCAATTCAAATACCAGAATTGAGCGCAAACGTTTTGCAGCAGTGGCCGGCCTAACCTGTTTGGGGAAGCTGCGGGGGGAATTCCCGCCCTGGGCGAGAGGTTTGATCCGGGTGGTCTTCAACTCCAAGAATCCGTGACGGTCCCACTTCATTCATCATGAATAGCATGGATGCTCTTCAAGAGACCTTGCCAGACCAGAGCCGCTACGCAGCAAAGCCCCTGGGAGGCTCCATTCACATTGCTTTCCAGGTCAACTGCTCAGGGTAGCCCATGCCCGTAATAGGGATCCGAAAGAGGTTAGCCATTAACTAAGTAACCCTGTTGCCCGGGAGTGACCGATCCCTAATCACTTCTCATTAGTAGAAGATAGTTTGTAAGTTAGAGAATCGATTTACATCGCATCGTATGATATCCTGGCCCATGTCCGCAGAAGCATATCGTGATAAATCAGCTGACGGAAACCCCAGCCTGGGATGTCCTGAATTCCTCAAATTCCCTATTTCGTATCCCTCTCCCCCAGATGTTTTTAGAACAGGGACTAGCAGCCTTCCACTTTTTAAATAAGATCAGACACACCCCAGAAATAAGTACATGGAAGTACATGAAATACGACTGTAGGAATTTTTCTTAAATTGTTGGAGTTTACAAATTTCTCCACCATCATTTATACTTAACTTCTGTGCTTGTCAGTAATTTCTCACTGCCTGCCCCTTCCTTTCTCTCCTTCTCCTTCCTGTCTTTTGTTTCCTTTCATCTCCTTTTCCTCTAAGAATTTAAATTTTCTGCACTTTCCCAGGACTCAATTAGCATCACTTAAAAACATTTTTGTGGGACCAGTGAAGTTTTGGAGCTGCTGCATTTCATACTTAGCCGAGCCCTGGAAACCAATCTGTAGCCACACATTTGGCTTTGGTTTAGAGGCAGCAGTCGAAAAAAGGAATCGATACGCAGGTGTGGTGCAAAGCCAGTCTTAAAAATACAGATGTTATTACCTCTGGGCCCCAGGGACCTGGAACAAAATGCAGCGAGCCACCCCCAGAGGTGAAACAATGATCATAAAATCGCTTCTCGATCCATGAGTTTTGCTGAGCTGTCTCTTCTCAATACTAAGTGACTACTTAATAACACCAACAGCTCCTTCAGCGAAATTGCTAACATTTAGGGAGCAAGGTTATGTAAAACAAAATTGAATTATGAAAACAATTTACCAGTTAGCTCTGACATTTCTTTCTGTTTATCTTTTTCCTCAAAGGAGCCATTTACCACTTCCTACCCGGCTGGCATGAGCTGATGTCCACAGACCCCAAATAATCAGCACACACCTCTGAACAAGGGTCCTTATTTTCCATCGCTGGTCCTAGCCCAAAGCTTGGAAACACATTCAGTCATGGAAAGATCTTAAACCAAGAAGTATCGAAAGTGGTCTTTGGAAGAAAATTATGATGCTTGTTTAACCCCACTCAGATTTTCATAGAACTTCTCTCTCAGCCTAGTGCTGTTGGAGGTAGTCTTATTTAGATGTAGAAACAGCCGTGTATTGATGAGCGAAACTTAAAGACAGAGGCCCGTTGCAGTAAAACTGAAAACGCACACACCATAAAAATAAGCAATTCCACTTCTAGGTGTATATTCTTGAGGGCAACTCTCCCACATGTGTGCACTTAACAACAGTTAAAGTGAATAAACTAGATGCATATGTGTTCACGTGGATAGATTGCAAGAACACAGAGAGAAGAAAGCAAGCTACTAAAGATACTATTACCACCAGGCAAATTTTTTTGGTTTTGTTTTTTTTTTTTTAAGATTTTATTTATTTTTTTGATAGAGAGAAAGAGATCACAAATAGGCAGAGAGGCAGACAGAGAGAGAGGGGGAAGCAGGCTCCCTGCTGAGCAGAGAGCAGAGAGCCCCATGCGGGCTTGATCCCAGGACCCTGAGATCATGACCTGAGCCGAAGGCAGAGGCTTTAACCCACTGAGCCACCCAGGCGCCTATCACCAGGCAAATTTTTAAATGGGACACCAGGCAAATTTTTAAATGGAACGTACAATGTAAGAGCATGGACTCTCCCCAGCCTCAGAAACCGCCTCCAGGGAGGAGATGGGAGTGGGGAGGGAGAGCAAAGTCTCCTCAACATCATCAATAATGTTGTAAGGTTGAAGAGGCTTTGAGATATATATCTCTCTATACATATATATATCAAATATATAATATAATAGATATTATTTTATATATTTAACAAAAATCTGATTGAGTACTTGAGTATTATTTTCTATACTTTTATGCAGCTTTACGTATGTCACGAGTTAAAAATAAAGCCCAAACTAGGATTTAAACAAAAAAGGGTAGACACGTGGGGGCTGGGGGGCGGGGTGGAGGGGGGAGTCGCTCTCCCAACCCAGTGGAGTGGGGACAGTCGGCACCTGAGATAACAAGTGAAGACCCTAGTCTTTGGAGAGGACAGAAGTACCAGAGTGTTATACTCAAACCGGTTCATTCTTTTCTCTTCCAGCAGCCTGTTGTACAGATGCTTCTCGTTTAATCACTTCACTTCCTCGTCACATTCTACTTGCCTGGTACACATTTTTATTCCTACTCAGTGATAATACAGATCGGAACTTCCATTGCCCCTGTTTCTTCTGTTACTCTGTGGCCCAAGTTATCTCTTCTCTCTGTACATTATATTCAAACGTATAGACCCAAACAGGAC
This sequence comes from Nasua narica, assembly GCA_028533885.1. Classification (NCBI taxonomy): domain Eukaryota; kingdom Metazoa; phylum Chordata; class Mammalia; order Carnivora; family Procyonidae; genus Nasua; species Nasua narica. Next base: position 27,712,204 of record CM052797.1, on the reverse strand, counting down.
GTAGAAGTGAATGGCACAGCCGGCTATTTCGGATAGAACTTCATCTGCTAAGTGGAAATAGATACCTACACATGGAGGGAGGTCCATTTGACAGGGGGCGGTTCGTTTTTCCAACTCAGTTGGAAATTGCAACTCAGTTTTCCAATTTCAGATTGGAGATCATGACCAAGGTGTGAGGTTATCTAAATGATGCAATATTACTTCAGTTCCGCTAGTCTCTGTTCAACAACTTCTCTATCAAGAGTGACCAGTCTAGGGCGCCTGGGTGGCTCAGTTGGTTAGGCAACTGCCTTCGGCTCGGGTCATGGTCCCGGAGTTCCGGGATCGAGTCCCATATCGGACTCCCAGCTCTGCGGGAAGTCTGCTTCTCCCTCTGACCTTCTCCCCTCTCATTCTCAGTCTCTTTCTAATAAATAAAAAAATCTTTAAAAAAAAAAAAAAACTTAAAAAAAAAAAAAAGAGTGACCAGTCTGGAAGACTAGAATGACACAGAGCTCTTTAGAAATTCATGTGCACTCCCAGAAGTCAGCTTGAAGAAAGACATTGGATACACGGCCCGTGGTATGGATGCTAAGGTTCAGAACTTTGAGAGAGCTGCAGGGAGGCACTGAGAAAACAACCCAGTGTCTGGGGTCGGACTAGAGGGGCTTTAGATCCTAGCTCTGCCACTTTACCACCTGTCGGGCTTTAGAAAAGTTGCCTAACATCTCTGATCTTCTGTTTTCTCCTCCAGAAACTGAGGCTGATAATTCCTACCTTATGGGGCTGTTAAGTGAGATAAGTAATGTAAAATGCTTATTACGGTGCCTGATGTAGGGTTAGTGTTTGAAAGCATAGTTGAACCTGACTCGTCCCCGACACAAGACGCAGGTAGAGCTATGTGAATTCTATACTAATCTATAAAGACCCATGATTTTCACTCAGTGCTTTAACGTAGCAAAAATGTTTGTTGGTCCAGCTTTGGTCAGATTGGCATATCAAGGTTTTGCCTGGGGATTGTGACTATCCACGTGCCCTTTTCCAAACAAAGGTCATCTTCTTGCATGGTGATTTGTCACTGGGAGGACTTTGGGATTAGCTCGGTGTTCTAGCCGAAGAACTCAGCTCAAACAAGCCTGGTGATAGCTTGGTGTCCAATGAACAGAATTAGATCCATGCAATCTCTGTGTAACCTGGTACAAGCTGAGAAGGGAGGCCTTGGGTGCATAAATTCAAACGGGGCCTGTGCCATGCCATCCCTCCAGCCTGCACTCGCTACCCTAGTGACCCCGTTGCTGGTAGGGACACATCATAGCCCTCAGGTGGGATGAGAGTTGAAAAGGTTACCAAGCAGCGGGGTGGGCGGGCTGGAAGTCCAGCCTGTTTCTAGTCACCGTGTCAGCTACCTGCCGTGGTATCATCTTGGGCAAGTAACCCCTGGCTCTAAATCTCTGGGTCTTTAAAGATGGGAAAGCAAGATGTTAGACTAGATGATTCCTGGAGTCCTTGGCGGCAGTTTCCTGCGTGTTTACGATTTCTTGTTCTTTCCAAGGATGATTAAACATTAAAATGACCATGTGTTCGATTCTAAACTGCCCATTTTTTTTCATATTTTACCATCTAGGACATCAGGGTATAACTTAAAATTGACAGTAATTTGAAAGGTGAAAGATTTATGCCATCTGAAGAGAAACCGTCGTATTAAATTGATGGCAATTTAAAATGCAATGAAATATGGCACTAAATGGGGGAGAAGGTGCTCGTAATAAGTGCTGTTTTGCCAAGAGTTTCCACAGGAAAAATTGAAAATTCCTATCCAAATATTGACTAAAAATGAGAGTGTACAATCCATGTCAGTTCAATAGAGAATGTCAACAAAATACAACCTGGGAGCTGCTAGGACAGTTGTCCCAGAGGAGCAATGAGTTTGGGTGTCCCCGAAGGTCCCTTTCAGCCCTAAGATGCTCTGATACATTAACTTTATTTCTGCTATCTTGTTAGTTATTTTGTGTCCTCATGAAGTAACTATAGAGTGTATGGGGAAAAAAAAAACAGAAGATGGTTTATGGGAATGACATGGTAATGTACCTATTAAACAGTTACATGTAGATTTCCATTGGAATGTTTAAGTTCCTGATACTCTGATCAGCTGAGTTTTACTACAGCTGTCACCCACGGATTATTTTCAAATAATATGTTTGGACACTAAAACGATAGTGAAAATAATTTCGTATTTGCCGATGGCTCGAAAGGTCCTTTAGATTCTTCTAGGAAGGCAAAGGTTATTTGCTATGAGCATAGTGCCATCTAACAGAACATACTTATTCTTTGTACTCTAGATAAATGGAACTTCCATGTTAATTCTTATCCTAGTTCTAGAGAAGCTATTACTTGACAGTAACTGGTAGTGATTTGCGGCTGCTGTTGAGCTTATATGCGTGAAAAGAAGCCATTATTAGCTACTTATGGGTGACCTGTTGCTTGATTCATCAAGCCTTCATAATGATCACAACACACGTGATCTGTAGGCAGTCTCACTGTGGCTCGTAGTGGGGCTGAGAACGGAAGCGATATTGAACTCGACTGTCGCAAGAATACGGCCCAGAGGTATGCTGCAGTTGATCTTGGAGGGGCTGCTTAAAAAGTGACTCCCAATGCCAAAATCTGGGATCGGTTATCCAAAAGGCGGTATTCAAGGGCTGGGTTTGGTTTCTGGGTGTCCCTAATTGACAGTAGAAATCTCAGTTTATCACATGTGCCATGAATTTGTTAGTCTGAAGGAATTAATCAAAATGCTGTTACTATAAACATTTTTATTGATTCATCATTTCTGAAATCATGCACTTTACGAGTCGGTCCTATTTTGGGTAATAGCAATTACTTAGGAAAGCTGCTAGATGGTTTCTGGCAAGCTTAATTAAACCTTTTCTGCTGGGAGACTTTTTAAAGAGTTTGTGAACTGTTGACTGTTGATACCATGCTCCAGATATTACTCATAAAATGGAATCTCTACCAGTAAAAATAACTCAGAGGCATCAAACCTCCAAATCTGGAAGCCAGTTGACTCCTTCTAGACAAATTCCATATGTCTTATTACCTCATTGCAGCTCAGCATTTGGTCTTGTGTATTATTTATAGGTGGGAGTCACTTTTTTTTCTAAATTTTTTTTTTGAGATGTCTCCTCCATTTTTTTACTGTCAGCCTTTTGTAAATTTTAATGATGTGAAATGGACCCAAGGACCAATGAAGATACTCAGAATAGCAGCTTTTGTAGGAGTTCCTGATGAAGAGCTTATCAAAGGATTTTTTGACCCACTTATGAAACCTGAGAAAAACCTAGAACTTTAAGGATGTCTTTAACTATGCAGTATTGGAAGCATGGAAGAATGTGAGGGTAAGTGAAGGTTGAGGACAGGAGTAGCTGTGAACTTAAATTGAAAAGAATTTTGAAAAAAAAAAAGAAAAGAATTTTGATTGAGGGGTTCCACTTTGAGCTGCACCGGGTTTGGATTGATTAAAACAAATAATTAGTGAGAGGAATTTAGACTGAGCAGCAGTTCAAAGACAATGAAGAAGTGTCTTCTCCATTGGAGCGATGGTTGGATGACCACAGTGGTGCCGGTTGACAAAGGTCTTGGTAATTAAGTGTCCCTGAAGAATTTCGAGTGAAGTGATATAATGAAAGCAATATTGTAAGAAAATAATTCAGTAGCATTGAATAGAAATGGAAGGAGTAAGGATAAGGAAAACTGAGATGCAGGAAGACTTGTTTCTATTAAAATAGCAATGAATAGGTGATGGTTGGGTAATGTAACAAATGCAACAAAGAAGGTCACCAGACTGTCACCAGTGTCAGTGCTCTGGCACTAATAACAACAACAGCTACCATGTGTTGAATGCTTTTTATCTGCCAGGCATTGTTGCTAAGTGACTTACATTGATTATTTAATCATCACGACAACCTTATGAGATAAGTACTATTACCAATCCCATTTTACAGATAAAGGAACTGAGGCTTAGAAAAAGTGAATGATTTCCCTTAAGTAATTGGTAGAGTGAGAATCTCCCGATACCTGAACCCATGCTATAAGAGAAGAAAATCAGAACCATGTGAAGGGTAGAAATGAGAACTAGCCAACATTTGTTTCACATTGTATTGTACTTGATATTAGTACATCTGAGTAATTAAGATCCAGTATTTTAAGAGGTATTTTGGTATTTTAAAACCCAACCAGAGAATCATAGAACGTGAACCAGACAGATGTCATAGATTGGGTTCCCCAGGAAACAAACTTTGGGATTTGGATGCAGGAGACTTACTGGAGAGAGTACTTGGGAACAACATCCATGAGAGGGGAGGGATGCAGGAATGGGCAGAGGCTTCAGCTGATCTCATAGGGAGCTCTGGAGCTAGAGTGACCCTTCAGATTGTCCCGATAAAGGCGAGAGGGCCAGGCCTCTATACTCCTTCACCGAGCAGTCAGTGGTTGCTGGCTGCCCTAGGAAGGGAGGGTCACCTTGGAGCAAAGCAACTTCCTTCTGCTGCTGACAGGTCTTGGGGAGGGATTCAGCTTTGAGTCCCTAGCATCAGTCCTGAAGGGATTCTGGCCAGCACGCCACACAGCATGCACCACAACAAAACATAAGAACATATCATATTTTTGAATGATCTACTCCTCAGTCTGTAAACACCTTAAGTCATAATTTAAGGAATAATCTCTTTTAAAGTACTTTCTGGTGGACAGGAGACACCCAATAAATCTGTCAGTACATTTCTTTGCCATGGAAGGGTAGCCTTAGTTCTAGCTGAAAATAATCAATACGGGAGGCATTTAGTGTGTGTATTTTAATTGAAACACTGTGTTTTGGACCCATTCGGTGTTAATGTGTAAATCCAGTATTGTTTTCACACCTGCCCTCTTTTTTATGATGCCTTGTTCATAAAAGAAGTCTACTCTGGATTTCTTGCTTCACACTGAAGAAAGGGCAGGGTCAACACTGGCCAGGAATCCAACTCCGATGGTGTCATGAAGTCATCCTTCAAGTCCATCCAAAAGACCTTCCCACTCTTGTCTCCAGAGAGGAGGTCTGTGGACAAGACCAAGTGCCAGAATCACCTAGGGAACTGTCCATTATACCACTGCTGATCTTGATCAATATTAGGTACATACACACAAAATACATGCATACTGGGACTTCACCTCCCCAAAGAATCCCATTCCTGGTGGCTGGAGTGGGCTCCAGGCACACTTATTTTTTTTTTAAGATTTTTTATTTATTTATTTGACAGAGAGAGAGATCACAAGTAGGCAGAGAGGCAGGCAGAGAGAGAGGGGGAAGCAGGCTCCCCGAGGAGCAGAAAGCCCGATGCGGGGCTCGATCCCAGGACCCTGAGATCATGACCCGAGCCGAAGGCAGAGGCTTTAACCCACTGAGCCACCCAGGCGCCCCCAGGCATACTTATTTTTTTAACAGCCTCCACCATTCACCAGAGTTTGAGAACCCCTTTCTAGTGGGCCAGTGGAAACTTCTGCTAAATCAGTCTATTCTATGAGAGTCTTTGGGGATGAGATCAGCTATTAAATGTGCTGGAGCTCTTCAATAGGCTAAATATCAGAATGAAAGATCTTCTTAGAAGAACTGGGGACTATTATCTAAAAATAAGAAGGTAAAGAGATGTTGGAAAACTCTACGCTCCAATAAAAAAGAAAGGCAAAAGGACACAGGACAGAATTAGGAAATAGAGAACAGGGATAAGGATTATGAAAAACCACAAAGATTCATAGATCCTCTTTCACTTCCTCTTATTTACATTCATCACCTTACCCATTACTCATAAATGAAGATGATCCTTGTGTTTATCTTGATAGATAGCAAAGAAGTGGGAACATGCAAGCAGGGCTCTTATTCATTCACACAATAAGCCTTAATTGAGCAGTTACTATATTCCCAGCACTGTGCCAATGGTAGTAGTGCAGAAACAGGAAGAATGACCCTGTGCCTTCAGGAAGCTTGCAGTCGGGGTGGGCGGAAACTCTGAGATGATAGAGCTGATGATAGTTGATAGATGATAGAGAAAAAGGCACAGAGACTGGGATAGTAGAGAAACATATCATCTGCAAACAATAGCAATCTTGTCTCATCTCTTCAAATCCTTACATTTCTTATCTCCTTTCTGTGTGACATTGCCCCGGCCGGACCGCCATGTCTTATTGAAGAGAAGCAGTAACTGTGGGCTTCTTTGTTTTCTCCCAGACCCTAAGAATATGTCTCAATTTTCTCTTTTGAGTGTGATGTTTTCTCCAGGTAGGTTTTGGTAGATAACCATTTTCAGGTTCAGAAAGCAGCTTTCTATCTCTTAAGTTTTTCTAGGAATGTTAGATCTTAAATATGAATTGGATTTCAACTAATGCTTTATTTAAATTGCATCTTTTGAGATGCCCATATGATTTTTTTCTTTAATACCAATGATGGAATGAATACATTGATAGACTTATCAAATTTTGTGCCATCCTTACATTCTGGGATAAAATCACTTGATTATACTTATCACCATTTTAATCCACTACTGGATTCCATTAGCTAATATTTTATTCAAGATTGTGCTTATTGAAGTAGGAAACAAAGATTTATTGTCTTCTCTCTTCTTTCATTGTTCTTATCTAGCTTTGGAATCAAGGATAGGCTAATGTCATTAAATGAAATGAGCAGCTTCCCCTTTTTTCCTGTGCTCAGGAATGACTTAGGAAGTGGAGATTAGGGGCGCCTGGGTGGCTCCGTGGGTTAAAGCCTCTACCTTAGGCTCAGGTCATGGTCTCAGGGTCCTGGGATCGAGCCCTGCATTGGGCTCTCTGCTCAGCGGGGAGCCTGCTTCCCCCTCTCTCTCTCTGCCTGCTTGTGATCTCTCTCTCTCTGTGTCAAATAAATAAATAAAAATCTTAAAAAAAAAAAAAGAAAATGGATTTGAAATTCAAGTGAGGGTTGCTAGCTGACTGTGCACTCAAGAAGACGTTTTAGAAAGGGTCACATGTAGAACATTCCTTGAGCCCTTCCAGATTCCAGATTCCAGATTCCAGATTCTGCCCTGGATAATCTTATACCCACAACCTCCTTAATGCTTCCTAACAACCCAGGGCATCACTTATGCCCATACTAAATGGGAAGACACCAAGGACCCAAAAATTAAATAATTTCCCTGTAGTTGCCCAATGCCTAAGGAGCAGAACCAAGATTTGAACCGAAGGGCACCAAGGCTGAGCCCATCTGGACAGAGACCAGGTCTGCTCTCACTTTGGCGTGCCTACAGGAGTATCCTAGAGAACTTGTTAAAATGCAGGCTATGTTTCAGAAGGTCCCAGGTAGGACGTGAGGTTCTGCATTTAACAAGCAGAACGAGGTAATGCTGATGTTGCCGGTCTACCGGAGACACTTTGAGTGTTGCGCGTGTAGACGATCCTGATAAGGTTGTTCAGGAGTCAGACTATGCGTGGATTTAACGGCTCTATTTTCCAAGTAAGAAAACCAGAGAGAAACAGGAAGGTATTCCCCAGTGTCCGCGCGTGTTTGGAAAAACCCCCAATGGGGTTGGCAGTGACAGAAATAAGGTCGGTCATCTCATCGTTCGACTAGTATTTATTGAGTGCCCACAGTAAGCTGGAGACTGTTCTAGGCATTAGAAATGCAAAGATAAACAAGGCACTTTTATAATCTGGGGGAGTGAGCCTAAACCAAAACAGCGACCGTGGGGTTTGGTTACGTATCTACCTCACAGTTTTCCTGGCCCAGACCCTTGCAATACCCTGACTTTTCTCACTCTGTCAGCCTCTCTGTCCAATCTGTCACCGGGTTGGCTCACTATGAATAAACAAAGCAGCACAGCGGCCAGAAAACGAATGGAGGCTCCGTCTGCATGAATAGACGCGTCCTCAACGAACTCCCTCTGCCCGGTCAGCCCACAGCGCCATGACTGGCTTCAGATCTCTGGGACCTATCTCAGCGGGACCTGTGACAAACTGACCCTCATCCAGGGGACAGCAACCAGACAGGGGAGGAGACCTGAGCCGTGTCGCATCAAGCACTGTTGACAGGCCTCAAGACGGAGCGCCTGGGGACGCTGAGGGCCTTCCCCAGCTGTCCCTCCGCCTCTGAGCCCCCTTCATTGTCCTCCCGGGGATGGCTCCCGTGTTTCAGGCCACACTCGGACATCACCCTTCCTGACTAGCCACGTTAAAGCAGGCTCCCCAAGTACTCTTTCCCACAGGTCTACCTTTTTGCTTCTTCCTAGCTCTTATCCCCCTCTCTGGCTGTACCTCCATTTCTTAGTTCTTGGTGAGGGCAGTTGGAGAAGCTCAGCTCTAGAGGTTATGATACATAAGAAGATTCTCAGTTATTCCTTCGGGACATTCATCCTTAGGTTTGCCTTTTATTCATCCAGCCCCTGGCCCCCGACCTCGCATCCCACACCTGGACTGTTGGGTCAGCCTCTCTGTAAGCTTCTCCCTGTTTACTTACGCCCCATCCCACCCACCCCCCCATCCCCAAGCAACTCCATCTTGTAGGCAGCTACTAGAGCTGTCTTTCTGTGCACTTGCCCCTTGAGAGGTACTTTGGGGACATTTTCACTCCCAGGGGCCCGTTTCCTCCATGGGACAGGAGACGGCTCGGTTCCGGGACCCTTGCTGGCTCCTTGGCTGGCATGGTCATGCCCCGTGTGCTCTCGGAGAGGGGCCTCCATCCCCCCTGGGCGGCTCTCCTCTTCCTGCCTTAGGTTGGAATCTCTCAATAAAAGTGGGAACACTTTCTGAGCATCAAATTGGTGTCTTTTCTCGCAGTCACTTTCTGACTTTTCTGAAAACATGTTCCTATCTAACCGTATTTTAAAGTTCCTCCAATTAAAAAGAGAGAGAGAAAGAGAGAGAGAACAAACAGACAAAACAAAACAAAAACCCTCCTTTAATCACTGCTTGCTGAACTGGGGCTTCTGAGGCGAACAAATGACCACATGGCTATTTCCAGGGCGGGGCAGGGGATGTGGAGTTGGCCGGGAGTTCTGCTCTGCCTGTCACGGCACTGCCTTTGATCTTTAATTAGAGCCATTCTGGGCAGGGCTCAGTACGCTCTGAAAACACACTTTGTGATTAAAAAATGTGCAGTACATCAGCCAAAACATTTGTTTATATTTTACCCCTAATTTCAGGGTTCTTGTTTCTTGTCATGCTTCCCTTGAGAACTTTCTTTATGTAATGAAAGAGGTGCGAGTGCTCTAGCATGATTCTGTGCGGTAGAAATGCAAAGCGGGGTCCCCTCCCCTGAAGAGAGAGAAAGGTTTCTTCCCACCTTTCAGGCACAAAGTCTGTAAGGAGATGGCAAAACACCCTTTGCTGCAACGTTTCCGGAAGGGTAATAGCAGTCGGGCTGTCCAGGAAAGAAGGAGCCTCATGAAGAATGAGACCTTCCAACCAGGGTCTCTTGCAGTGCTGGGGATCCCCTCTGATGTGCAAAGGTGTTCGAATGTACTAGTGTGTGTCACTAGGGTGCCAGTTTCGGTGGAGCAGGGTTTCTTGACAGTGGCACTGTTCACAGTTTGGGTCACTCATATTAGCTGGGGGTGGGGGGGGGGGCGCGGCTGGCTGTCCCGTGTACTGTAGGATGCTTGGCGGCATCCTTGGCCTCTATCTGCCAGAGGTCCGTGGTACTCTCCCCCTGCCTCCACTAACTACACGATCAAAAATGTCTCCAGACGGGGTGTCTGGGTGGCTCAGTTGGTTAAACGTATGCCTTTGGCTTAGGTCATGATCTTAGGGTCCTGGGATCTAATCCCGAAGCGGGCTTCCTGCTCAGCAGGGAGTCTGCTTCTCACTCTCTCTCTCTCCCCCTCCCCATCACTTCTTTTCCCTCTCTCTCTCTCTCTCTCTCTGAAAGAAAGAAAGACAATCTTTAAAAAAAAAGTCTCCAGACATTTCCACATGTCCCCAGGGGAGAGACACCCGCCCCCCCCCCCCCGAGACAGACACCGCTGCATGAGATGACTTGGAATGGGGTCCTTCTAAGAGGCAGGGTCTGTGGAACTTAGATCAGTGATGTTACTATCACCTGAGAGGCATTCAACAAAGTTGTGATGGCCAGGCCCATGCTAGACCAAGTCAGAGTCTTGGCGATAAGGCCAGGAATCAAGAGCCTCTCAAGGCCCCCTAAGTGACTCTAATGTATACTCAGGGTTGAGAGAGAGAGAACTTTGTAAGGAGGGACTGCTTTGTGACTTCCATCAAAGAGGTGAAAGGAGCAGAGGCCCTGGAAGTCAGACGGGAAACACCAAGAGCGACAACAACCCAAGTCTGCGATTGCTCCTTATGCCTTCCTCAGGGGCTGGTAGAGCTCTCAGATATGCTGGGAAGGGCTGGGGAGGCTGGTAACACCCCACAGCCAGCTGTGAGAGGAGGAATCCTATAGGGTGGCAGGGGTCCTGGAGATTTTAAGAAGGAAAAGGAGGGCTGAGACTTTGAGGCCTATGGGTAGAGGTAAGGAGGGAAGGATGGGCCAAGAGGGGAAGCAGCCCTGAGGCTGAGAAGTCAGTCCTTCTTGGCCACTCGGCTCCAGTTCACCAAAGGTAGAGAAATTGTTTCAGCAGTATTGCCTTGGGGGGTCTCATGAGGTCCCCCCATTTTCCTATGTGGTACATAAATCCTCTGCTAAAGGGATAAGAAAAGCAATGGGCTGCTTTAATGCCAGACTTCCAAATTTCAGGATGCTATCATCCCATCTAACATCCTAAACTAGAAAGTCTCCCATCATTTTGCATTCTGATTCCTACCACAGCAGGGAGATTAAGGGCATGAGCTTTAGGAATCAGTAGGGTTGTATTCAGTTTTTGGCTGCATGTCCTACTAGTTGAGAGTTCTTAGAGAAATAACCTGTTTTACCTCTCTGGGCCTCAGTGTCCCCAACTATAAAATGGGAATAATAATCATGCTTACCTAATAGAGCTGGCACAAAAATTGAATGAAATAATCCATGAAAAGCATTGAGTTCCAGTGTTCACAAAATTTAAGCCACTGTTGTTATTTATTCTGTGGTCCCAACATCTAGTGGGTCAAGAGGTCCCGTTTCTTGTTCCTTGGAAGTGTCTTTTGACAATATGGCACCCTCCTTCCCATCTCTTTTGGTGTTGAGTTCTGTGCCACTGGTCACCCCTTCTGGCAGGTCTGCCGTCCTCTGCCACCCAGCTAACGTCTCTCAGGAGTCACTAGGTTCATGTGAGTCCTGATTAAAATTTCCAGGGGGTCTTTGCAACCAACAGGGTGAATTCCAAAAGCCATATGGCCAGAGCCTACTTCGTTGGCCACCCTGTGGTTTCCCAGTGTTTTGGAATTGTTAGTTTTGGTTCCCACGACCAAAGAGTGTTGACTGGCTTCCCTTGCTTGTGTTTTAAATGTCTGCATGTTTTCAAGTCACTCTAAGTATTAGTTGAATGAACTCCTCTGTCCACAGTTTATATATCTTGGACTGAAGTATTGCACATTTTTTTTTCCTGTTATGTTTTAAATATAAAGCTTTGTTTTCCCAGCAAGTACTGTAAGTGATTTGGAAACATTGCCTGGTCCCGATTAATTTCTTTTTTGCATCTCATGTAGGGTCTTGTTTATTTATATTAATAGGAAGACTATACAAACAGCTTACATGTGAATTTTTCTCCTGAGGACACAGAGGCTGTTGATAAAGTGAGAAGTGGTTGAAATCTGGGTTCTTTTGGCTCTTATCTGAGCCTAGTGCTGCACCAAGTCTCCCCATTACCGTGACACCCACTTCATGCCACGTCTCCCCATTTCAGCAACTTACAAGACAGCCTGTCTTTTTCTTTGGGGTCAAGATGGGACAGGAAAGGAAAGACGACTTTAAGAAGAAAAGCAACCAAAAGACCAAAATCAAACTTTTTGGGACCCCTGGCCATTTGTTGCCTCTCAACAGGAAATTGCTTCCAGGAATATTCTGTGGTGTTGCCCCCAAAGTTGGACTCTTCATATTCTTGTTCTAAGTCAGGTGTACAGATGACCAGCTCCGCCTTTGACAACGATTCCACTGAAGGGGAAGACAGGTGTAGCTGGAGAAACATGGTGACTGGAAGTCAAGAACAGTATTTCTCAGGGGGATAGGGTAACTGAGGGATGGGCGTTAAGGAGGGAGGGCACATGATGTAATGAGCACTGGGTGTTATATGCAACTGATGAATCACTGAACTCTATGCCCAAAACTAATGATATACCCTATGTTAATTAATTGAATTTAAATAAAATAAGATATAAAAAAAGAACAGTATTTCTCTTGAAGGGACAAATTTTGATTCCTTGAACATACAGCTTACTTGGATACTGGTATAGATTTTTAATAGCTGTCTTCCTATTAGTTTGGTTTCCTGCTGGACTATAATTGTCAATAATTGTGTATTTATTTGTCTATTTCCCTCCATAGACTGGGAGGCAAATGCTGAGTGAGGGAAGTCAGCACAGGATAATGGACGAGGTCATGGAACTTAGCAACAGATAAGCCTGATTTTAGTCCAACCTCTGTGTTCACCAGCTCCCTGGCTGGGGGAAAGTTGTCTGATTGCACTGTCGCTCAAAATTTAGTTTTATCAAGGATCAAAGGAAAGAATAATAGGACCCACCTGGGTACTATTCACTAGGTTGTTCTGAGGACTACGTGGAATCTACATAAGTAGAGCACCTAGCAGAGGGCTTGGCCTGCCCAACCCAGCTCAGCCCCAGGGACAGGGATGGCTTCTGTAAGTCCTTGAGAACATGGAGTCTTCTGTCAGCATCACCAGCTTCTAGATCAGTACCTAGAAATCAAAGGATCTGAAATGAATCATCGAACGTCATGCCCATGTGTTCAGGTCTTGGCCGTCTTCTGTATAAGTGTTTAGGGAAGTAGGAGCACATCGGCAGCCCGTTGGTGCATTGGCTACTTTGGCCACAATGGGACAAGGAACAGTCTTAAATTCCTATATGATTCGAGAGAAGGAGTCTCCCCTGGGGGATAATTCATGTGGCGAATGTGAGCAGAGAAGAACAGTGACTTGGGGACTGAGGAGACAGGAAGAACACATTGAGGAAAGATTGGTCAGAACTGAGTGGAAAAGCTAGGCTCAGAGGTGAAGGGCAGAGTTTCTTGAAGGATCTGATGCTCCTGTATGACCGTGGTAGCAGGAAGTTCAAGAGGAAGACCACTCTGGGTAAGCTGTACAGACGTGTACGTGGGGGCCACTCCTGTGAGCACCCAGTTTTATTGTAGTTATGTCATAGTTCGTGTTCCTCCATCTTGGTGAGTGGTGACTTAAGAGCCTCCATACCCCACTACAGATGAGAACGCCATTCTAATGGCTGTCAGCTGGCCTGTGGTTCTCTGGCCATTGTTTGCACACAAAAGCCTGATCCCATTAAGATGGTCAGAGATTTCCTGCCATCGCATGGCCTCGTGCTCACAAATATTTGATGCTATTTAAAGCTTCTTCTCTGCAAATATGCTTTGGTCACATTTGTGCAGTTCCCATTAATTAAGGCCAGATTCGAAGCTCTCCCAGCTGTCACTTCTATTAACCGAGGGCAGAGAATGTAGGACTTTTATTTTTCCAGGAGATAATTTGGACACGAGAGAAAAGCCAAGAGAGCCTCGAATCCCTGTGGCACTTACCTTGACTTCCAGGCTTCTAATGAAAAAGCCTCTTAGACAAAGAGGGACACAAAGACCCTTTCACAGAAACCATCAACACTCTCTGCCAAGCAGGAGATTTATAGGGTGGGAACCCACACACGCGCGCACGCACACGCGCATACACACACACACACACACACACACGTGCGCACGCATGGGCTTTGTGTGTGTGTGAGGCGCCCTGGAAAATGAAAAGCTATCTGGGAAAAGTAATCATGTGAGAAGATGGTCTGATGATAGCAGCTTGATTTTCTGAGAACGCAAAAATGGACCAATTTACAACCGTGACTTTGCCAGAAGACTGAAAGGCTTGTCTATTTTCTTTCGTATCTACCTTTTTCTAAAGGAAACCCATCATGGATTGGTTGGAACACATGATCTCGTGGTTGCCAAATGCTTGAGAAGGAAAAACATACTCTATAGAGATCGCCACTTATCAGAGAAATAAACTCCTGATTCTTTCCCAGCAGTGTGGTTCGGAGCAGGAGTGTGGGGGTGGAGGGGATACTGAAAATAATCACGATCATAAGATTAGTGGAGTTAATGTTTATTAGGTGCTTTACTACGTGGCACTTTAAGTGTATGTGTTTTCATGCATGATCTCATTTGACTCTTAAAAGCTTGTCAGGTAGGTGCTACAATATGCCCATTTTATAGATAAGGCAACTGAGGCTTCACCAGCTTAAGGAATTTGCCTAAGGTCACCCAGCTGGGAAATGGCAGGGTCAGAACTCAGATCTCAGGGAGGTCTGTCTGCCGTGAGGCTCCCGCTCATCACCTTCTGTTTATCCAAGTAGCACGGAAGGCAAGTGGGCTTTGCACACAAACCAGGGTTTCATCTGGGTCTGTCATGTGACCTTCACCAAGTCGGCTTTCTTTTCTGAACCTCAGTTCTTCCACTGACGTAAAATGGGAAACAAATAATAGCTGCCTCATAGCTAGTATAAAGATTAAATGAAACGCGGATAAATAAAATCCAGAGGTCCTAAAGAAATGTCAGTTCCTACGCCTCCTCCATTTCATTTCATTCTAGTTATTTCTTTTTCTCATCACTGGACTGAAGCTCCCACCATCTTATACTTCTGAATTCTTGGCTTTTTCTTGGCTCTTTGACGTGGAGCCCAGCACTGAGAAATTTTTCTTTGCTTAGCCCTTGCTAGCAGTCTGGCAGCTGTGCCTTCCATCCCCCGACCCCAGCTGGTCCCCCAGGAATCAGGAGCTCCCAGCTCTCTGAGACTCCATGACATCATTGAGGGAAGGAGGACCTATGGGGGGAAACCTGCAGGCTTGATCCCTGGCCCAGCTCTCCCTTCTATGCAGGGATTTCTCATCTGTAAGCAACTTCCTAAGAGCTCTGAATGAGAGTCTCTCCCTCAAAACTGCTTTACAGATTTAGGTTTTGTTCCTTGAGAAATGAGGGCATTCCTCCCTTAGTATCTTCTCTGAGTTTCCTCGAGGATGAGTAAAAAAGAAAAAAGACAATAATTAACAGAATGCTTTTCAAATATAACCCCAGGGTCTTTAGCTGGAAAACACCAACATCTAAAGGTCTCCTTAAGAGAGTGATCTTTTGAATTAGGAGTTTAGGTGAGAAGAGGTAACAACAGGATGAGTTTACCGATGGCAACAGAATAAATAGAAAACTCTGAGGAAAAATGATTCTCTTGGAAGAGCACCCACCATTAGGAGATAGAAGGGAGTCAATGGATTTACTTTTCCTTTTAAAGAGCTTTATTTATTTATTAGAGAGAGAGAACACGAGCAGCGGGGAGGGGCAGAGGGCAAGGGAGAAGCAGACTTCCCACTGAGCAGGGAGCTCCCACTTGAGGCTCGATCCCAGGACCCTGGGATCATGACCTCAGCCAAAGGCAGATGCTTAACTGACCGAGCTACCCAGGTGCCCCTGATTAACTCTTTTTAACCATTGTTTACAGATCTTCAGTTCCTTATTTACTTTCAAAACACCTATATTTGATGTTTTCGTGAAAACTAAAACACCCTTACTAACAAATTCTTAAAATGTTTGGCTTTCAGAAAACATCTTGAGCTGTATACATCGAGAAAGTGCAGCCAAGAACTGAGCCTTTGGAAGCCCACAGTTAGAAGACAAGCTAAGGAAAGGAAGGAAGGAGAGCGTGAAGGGCCAAGGTTGCCACTGTTGTGCAATGCAGAGGCAGAGAATAATTCCAAAGGCGAGGCACGAACAATGCTCTTGCAAAAAGAACATTTTTTGCATTTTCTCATTTTCCCATTTTTTACAGGGAAAATAAAGTCATGAGTGCCTTTAAGGGAGAAAATCTCTGTAACCTAGTGAGGCTGAAAGTCACGCAGCCAAAGGTGAAGGAGACATGACTGTGTGAAAATCGGTGAGATATTTGGTAGTGAGTGGATAGCAGCCAAAAGTAGAGGCAGCATCAAGTTCGGGGCTGCGGTGAAGGTCAGGATTGCCAGTGATCCCACGTGTACCTTCCACTTTGTGCGGCGTCATAGAGCTGAGGGTAAGCAGTGTGGACAAGTGAAGGCAGGGTTCTCCTGGCTGTATTTTCAGAAGATTGAAGGCCATTTAGATACTCATGGGCCTCTGTTTCACTCTGGCTTTGTACAATACATGAAAGGTGTGATAAAATGTCCTGTTGATGCCCCACAGGGTCTTTTATGGGGCTTTCCAAACTAAATCTCACAACTCAGAGGCCCCGAGTCAGAGGTAGCTTCTGCACCCTTGAAGACTAACACTATACATGAAAATCATGAATGCGTATGGGATCGGCAAGTAGCATTCTGTATTTATTAGCAGTTTGTCTTTTCTATACAATAAAGACAAAAGTCTTTTTAAGCCATTCCGGCCACTCAATTTAAAACTTTTATTATTCTCATAGACACAATACTTCTCCTTTAGGATCTATCAGTGCAATAGCACACGTTTATTCAGGCATTACAAAGAAAGAATCCGGAATATTGTTTACTGCATCGCCATTAGAAATTAGTATGATCTAGACTTTGTGACCTAGCATGAAAGTCTACGTGGAAGAACAGGTGGAGAGTTTGAGCCCCCGCAATTAAATGCTTCAACCTGGAAGCGACCCTTGCCACTCCCACTCACATCCCATTGGCCGGAACTAGTCACATGATCAGGCTTAACCCCAGAGGGGCGGGGACTGTAATCCTCCATTTATTTCCATGTGCAAAGAACCAGAGACTGAGAAATGCCAGTAATGTTGAGCAGAGATTTATCCTGCTTTTCCCTTTGCCTAAGAAGAGAAGATGAGCATTTTCATCATTGTCTTGGAGGACGGTTGTGATGTCATATTCCTTAAGTGTTTTCAACTTACCTTTTAGCCTCAAATCATAGAATGCCAAAGCAGGGGAGGGGTGGATGGGGATGGGCTGGGCGGAGTTTGGAGGGTAGGAGTGAGGTGAGTAGTTCTTCAAGAGACCCTCGAGTCTTAATTGCTGAGTTTTGCAAATAAAGAAACTGACTTTCAAAGGAGAGTGACTTACCCAAAGTAACATGCAGGCAGTAGAGAAAAAGGCAAGATTGGAACCTAGCTATGTCTCTCCCCTCTTCTACCACCGTTTTCTTTCAGGACCCTGAGGTCATGACCTGAGCCAAAGACAGGCCCAACCGACTGAGCCACCAGGCATCCCCTAGTTCATTTCTGAATTTTGTTTCAGTTTACGACTCTTGAGGAGTTCTTGATTAAGGCAGAGAACAAACTGCAGATTTTGGACAGGTAATCTCTTTGATTACAACAAAGATGGGAGCAGTTTGCTCTGAGGGCTGCATAAAAATAAGTCAATACAGCAGCATCCAGTAGATTAAGTGAATACTGCAGTTGAGGATGGTGTTTCTCAAGCTCTTCTGATTTGAAAAATATGATTTAAGGATTATGAAAATATTAAGACCTTAAAATAGTTTGAAAATTACTGATCTATCTCATCTAGCAGACACATTTTATAAGTTAAATTAGTCCTGGGACCTGTCTAGGGTCTTGGCAGGGAACAGCAGATCCTAGGCTGACTCATACATACAAGTTCCAAGTATGAAACTTGACCCCTACGGCACTTCCTCTGACCTTGATTAGACCACATGCCTTCTGTGATCGTTTCTACTCTCAAGATTCTGTGGTTCCAGTATGCTGTGTTTAGTGGAAATACTTGCTAAGAAGCCTGATTTGACTATGCTAAGCCTCCTCTTCATCTTATTAGTTGGGCCATTTTGTTCTTCTCTATATTACAAAAATCTGTTAAGAAATGAAATTTCAAAGTTACATTTTCTGCAAAGGATGGATGACCTTTATTTCAAATCCATTTTAGTGATCTTTGGATAAAGTAAAGAACCGTGGTCTTCTACAGCAAGGAGAGTGAATGGTTGTGGCTGACACGCATTGGTACCTATAAGGTCCAAATGTATAAGGAAATCCAAATTTGACTTTCATGGCCAGCTAGATCAATGTCCTGTGCCACCCTTGCCTGTGTTTTGTTCCCGGATATTTTAGCTTCTGTTAAGAAACCTGGCTCGATTTGTGGATGACTTTGAGCTACAGCAGAGAGGAAGACAAATACCGTCACATCTGCTAACGATGTGGTTTTCTGGCCATCCTAAGAAGCAAGTAAATCATTTTGCTACTTACTATTTCAATAGCTTTGTGGCGACCACGTCACCATTACCAACTTACTTGAGACAAGGATTTTCTGGTATTCAAGTAGACACTCCCTCTAGCAGTCCAACTCACTTCTTATCTCAGGGTTTACGCCTTGGCTAACTCACAGAACCCACAGGAGGCATTAACAACTCAAAATCAATGTTCTGCAGCAATGCCTGGTAAGTTATAGGTTTATAGCCTTTCTGTGCTCAAGATTTCCAGAACTTTCTGTATCTTAAAGGGAGCAGGCTGTTTCCTATCATCATTTAAAAACCCAAGTTGAAGAAACTGAAATTATACAGTGACTTCTTTGCAGCCCTCAAATAGATGTAGGATACAGTCACAGAAAGGGTGTCCTTAGATTTCAAAAGGGATTGGAAATCTCCAGGATCAGTAGCATGACTCAAATAAACCCAAAGGAAAGGTGGTCTTGGGGGAAACCCTCACCTATCAGCTCATGGTTCCCTTTCTACTCGTCAAAGGAGAACATTCTGGAAGGCCTGAGGCTGAGGGAGCCTCATAGGAAAGAGAAGTCGTCCAAAGGATTTCATGTCCTAGACCCTTGGGTCTGCACTGGAGAGAAAGTCTCCATCTAATCCTTTTGCTACAACAGGAGAAAGTGGCTGGGAGAATTTTTAGTGTCAGAGCTTCCTGCGGGGATAGTGGAGAAGAGAAGACTCAAAGCTTCTGGGAAATTGGAGCTGTACCATGAGTGTGAAGGGGAAATCTGAGATGATATTAAGGTGATCCTTTCCATGAAAGGTCAGAGAAGAGCAGGCACTCAGAAGTCACCTTTCCAGCCACCACCTGTCAACCCCAGGTTGCATGTCCTCACTCAGTGGACATTTGCTTCTGTGGCCCCCATGTTCCCCCCCTTCCAGAGCCGTTCTTGCTCCCTCCTCTTGCAGCCCCTGTCCCCCCCACCCCGTCAGCATGGGCTGTTCGCCAGGACAATCCCTGTCTCTTCACGGTGTCCACCTCACCTCTTTGGCCTGCTCTTATCACCCTGCTTCTGGGTTCTTGAGCTCCATAGACAAGGGCTCATATCCTGATGCCTCGCTGTGTGACCTTGGGGGAGTCACCAAACTTCCCTCTTCCCTCCTCTGTTAAAATGGGAGTAAATATTTTCACCCAAGAAGATCCTCAACAAACACCGGTTTCCTTTCTTTTTATTGCTTTTCCTGATGCCCATGAGAACTTCTGTAGACCTCTCTGAGTAATGAGAGCACACCTTTTTTATGGGGCCCAGAGAATCCATTCATTGTCAAAAGAGAATTTTTGACTTTTTGACTTTGGCTCCAGCTTTCTTTTAACTAGGGCTTATTCTACTCTGCCAGAGAAATGCTTTTCTTTTTACTTCTGTATTTGCTGCCATCCCACATTCTTTAAAGTACACGCAGGCCGTTCTCTCACTAAATAACATTCCAAGGCAGCTATTGTTTAAGCTAGGAACAAGTATCATTTGTTTGTATTTCTTTGAGTGTGCCCTCTATGTTGTCTTTAACTTGACTTTAAATAAAACATAATATGTATTGGGTGCCTTCCATGTATCAGATGCTTTTTGCAAATTTCATCTGCCTTTAGCATTGCCAGACCAACCCAATAAATTAGAATACATCCTTAGTAATTAGTGTTCCCAATTAGCATGGACTGTTGGTTTAACAAAGTACCTTTGCTGTGGAAACATAAGGAGGCTGGATTCTTTTCAAAATTCCTACTTCACTCGTTTTTCCACACTTGGGCTAGAGCTTTTCCTTGAGCTGTGCACCTGGAATCAGGGACTCGAATACAGGCATAATGCCTGGGAGGAAATAATCAGCTTGTTTAAGTGACAGCTGACATCAGGAAGCCTTTTGAGTCAGAAGAATGACATGATGACAGCAGTATCTTGGGAAGATAAATTTCACGGCCACATGCAGGAAAAATTACCTGAAACCACAGCATCAGCCTTTCCTACCCTGATGCTTGGGGGGGGGGGGGCATGATTTAAAAGCTCATAAATATGATCTGTTTAAAGAAGGGACTGGTGAAAATTAAGAATTTCAGCGTTCCCCTGAAGAAGGTGAAGGAGCAGTATTTACCCAACTGGGTTGCATGTCCTAAATATTTGTGTACACGGTGCATATTGTTAATGCGATCATTTGGAAGCCATGTGTCATACCTGCCACGGCCCTACCTTTTGCTTTCAAGTTGCAAGAGTCGGGAAGTTCTCTGCAAGCATGAGAATTATTCATCTGGCTGACAGCTGAATTACTGTTATGGAACACATTGAGTTTGACAGATAACCCTGTTCTTAGCCATCCTTCAAAAGAAGCGTGAAGGAGCCTTCATGTTTAAATATGTCAGCCCAGTTTCTTCCTTCTGAGCATGCGTGGAACACACAGTGTCTTTATTTCTTAATGAAATGAATATTAATGTTGGATGTTGGATGCATCGATGGTTAGAAGAGAGAATCAGAAGAATTTATCCTGATTTGGTTTCTTGGTCATTCTAGCACCAAAGAGCAAGCTCTTGGATGGGGTAATCTTATCTCCCGTTGAACAGGATGCTTTTTCTTAAGTCGTAAATATTTTCCAGCTTGATAAACCAGACGTTTCCATTCCCAGGAAGACCAATGAGCAAGACGGTTACTATTTCGGTGAATAGTTTTGGACCTAGGAATTTGCTATGAAAGAAAGGGTAGTGTTATAGATGTTACCTCCCTTGGGTGAATGTGCACTGAAAGAAAGGAGAGAGACAACATGAGAGAGGAGGAGAATAAAGAAAAGCTCTAGGAGATGCCAAATCAATTTGTTAGTCCTTGTGAGAGAGGAGGCAATAGACTACAGCTAGAGCCCATGTGGAAGGGTCTTGGGGAAAGCCAGAGAACAGCCCCCAAAGATATGAGCAATAAGGAGGAATTATCCCTATGTGGTGTCTTGGTCATTCTCGCCCTTGGTATATGTGGCCCTTGACCACAGGCTTTGTTCTTACAAGAAGGGTTTCCATGGGACTAGGGGATTATGCAACTAGCAGAGGAAAGAGAACCTGGGCTTTAAAGCCAGAAAGCCTTTCGTTCGAACCCTCTCTCACACTTCTTTATGACCTTACCTTCTCTGAGCTTCAATAAAATAGCGAGTCAAGATCATTAAACAGGCTAATGTATGACATGATGACAGCAGTATCTTGGTAAGATAAATTTGGGAAGATGCCTAGTATGGGGCGAGTGCTCTCTCTGTGATAGCTGTCACTTATAGACATGGCGCTTCCCACCTCCGGATCCCTGCAAATTGTTTCATCCCTGCTTGCCTCTAGCTTCCACCCAAAATCCTTTAAGACTGTGCTCCACTATGCCCAAGCCATAAGCTCTGTCCATAGCCTCCCTTGCTCTGTTTCTGAAATGAATATAATAACCTCTTTACAATTTTTGAAGTTTTTCATAGCTGGTCTCCAACACAAGCCAGGAAAGACTCACAAAAGAAACGCATTTTAAAAAGAGAGAGAGAGAGAGAGAGAGAGAGAGAGAGAGGTAATACATTTATAGGAAAATCTCTGAAAATCTTGATTGCCATTGTTCCAGAACATGGTGGAAATGCAAATGATCACTGCAGTTTGCCTGTTACTGTGTCTTCCCTTCTTTGCCTTCAATAGAGCATCCTTCAATTGAACAGTCCACTGGCTGTTCCTTCAGCCTAACATCGTCAGTGTGCCTTTGCCCTCCGTTCTAATTCCCTCTCTCCATCCAGGCCTCTTTCCCTCTATGCCCATCCAAATGTAGCTGTCTTTGTGCTTCTCAGCCTCCAGCTCTCCATCTCCAACTCCATGCCTGTGTCTGCTAAGCATCTCCACAGCCTTGGGACTCAAGCCCCCAAACTTTTCCCTCTTCATCTCCCCAGCCAGCCAGCCAGTCTTCTCAGCCACCCCTGGAGATCAGTGACACCCAAAAGCCCATTAACTCCCAAAGCTTAATGCATTTATGCAGATTTCTAAGCACTGCCATGAACAATCAGATACTCAACGGCCTGAATAGTTCACTCACATTTTTAAGTGCTCCACGAGAGAGTTTTGAGAAGCAAAAGCCCTATTTTAACAGCCATCAATATGCAATCAGCCTGAACTGCTGAGCCCATCCTTCTGGTGTTTCTCAACAACCATCCTTTAAATGTTCAACCACTGTCTCCTTTCCCTAAACTAGTTGCTTAGGTGAGTACCCTTTTACCAAGGCTTCTAGGTGCCATCTTGTGGAGAGAGATGCGAACAGGCACATTTGGAGAGACGCTGTGTGTCAAGGAAATGACAAGGATGCAAACAGGAGGCTCTCCTTCATTGCCTTCTGGTGGGTGCTGGATTCACCCACAGTCCTCTGAGGGCCTTCTGGTGGGACCAACACCCGCAGACTTGGGCT
This sequence comes from Nasua narica, assembly GCA_028533885.1. Classification (NCBI taxonomy): domain Eukaryota; kingdom Metazoa; phylum Chordata; class Mammalia; order Carnivora; family Procyonidae; genus Nasua; species Nasua narica. Next base: position 27,689,490 of record CM052797.1, on the reverse strand, counting down.
GCCTGAGCCCAGATGGCCATAGAAATGAGGCCAGAGTGCAAGCAAGCTCCATCCTAGGGCACATTCATCAACCCAACTCACCGGGGCCTTTTTGCCAGTACTTGCTTCCAGAACTTCACCCTATAGAATGTAGACAGTGTCTCTCTGCTCCTTTCTTCAGGAAACTTCCTAGTCCTGACCCCTTGGCCACTGAAGCCACAGTATCTGACAGACCTGCCCCACATGGTATGGGCCCCTCCTGGGGGCCCTGTAGAGTTTCCATACAATCTGACCAACTATTTCACTTTTTTCTAAATATATATACAGTTTATTTTTTTTTTAGTTTGATTCTTTTGAATCACTTTTCTTTTTTTCCCATTTTTAAAAATTTAAATTCAACCTGGGGCGCCTAGGTGGCTCAGTGGGTTAAAGCCTCTGCCTTTGGCTCAGGTCATGATCTCAGGGTCCTGGGATCGAGTCCCACATCGGGCTGTCTGCTCAGTAGGGAGCCTGCTTCCCTCTCTCTCTCTCTGCCTCCCTCTCTGCCTCCTTGTGATCTCTCTCTCTCTCTCTCTGTCAAATAAATAAATAAAATCTTTAAAAAAAATTTAAATTCAACTAATTGACATATAATGTATTATTGGTTTCAGAAGTAGAGGTCAGTGATTCATCAGTCTTATATAATATGCACTGCTCATTACATCACGTGCCCTCCTTAATGCCCATCACCCAGTTACCCCATCCCCCCACTCCCCTCCCCTCCAGCAACCCTCAGTTTGTTTCCTATGATTAAGAGTCTCTTATGGTTTGTCTCCCTCTCCGATTTCATCTTGTTTTATTTTTTCCTCTCTTCCCCTATGATCCTCTGTTTCGTTTCTTGAATTCCACGTATCAGTGAGATCATATGGTGATTGTCTCTGACTGACTTATTTCGCTTAGCATAATACCCTCTAGTTCCATCCACATTGTTGCAGTTGGCAACATTTCATTTTTCTGATGGCTGAGTAACATTCCACTGTATATATGAACCACATCTTCTTTATCCATTTATCTGTTGGTGGACGTCTGGGCTTTTTCCATAGTTTGGCTATTGTGGACATTGCTGCTATAAACATTGGGGTGCAGGTGCCCCTTTGGATCACTACATTTGTATCTTTAGAGTAAATACCCAGTCGTGCAATCGCTGGTTCATGGGGTCGCTCTATTTTCTACTTTTTGAGGAACCTCAGTACTGTTTTCCAGAGTGATTGCACCAGCTTGCATTCCCACCAACAGTGTAGGAGGGTTTCCCTTTCTCCGCATCCTCGCCAACATCTGTCATTTCCTGACTTGTTAATTTTAGCCATTCTGACTGGTGTGAGGTGGTATCTCATTGTGGTTTTGATTTGTATTTCCCTGATGCCGAGTGATGTTGAGTACTTTTTCATGTGTCTGTTGTGACCAAGTATTTTAAACAGACTTCTTTTTAAACAGAGAATTCACCATACAGCCTTACATTTTAAAAGTAAGGTGGAGGGGCGCCTGAGTGGCTCAGTTGGTTAAGCATCTGCCTTTGGCTCAGGTCATGATCCCAGGACCCATCATGATCCCAGAGTCCTGGTATAGAGTCCCACATTGGACTCCTTGCTCAGCAGGGAACCTACGTCTCACTCTGCCTGCCGCTCCCCCTGCTTGTGCTCTTGTGCTCTCTCTCTCTCTCACTCTCTCTCTGACAAATAAATAAAATCTTAAAAAAAAAAAAGTAGAGTGGAAGTCCAGAGGTTTCTATTATTCAATGCAAAAATATATACACCTTATTTTTATAATAAAAGCAGTTGTCATTGTCATTATTCATTCATGCCCCCCCCCATTTTAATCCATCTGGAGGAAGACCATGAGAGTGAAGCATTGGCACTTTCCAGTTTGGAGCACCCCCACTCTCCACAGATAGGAGACCCTCATGGCAAGGAGGGTGGTAATTCTCCTATAGCATGTGAAATGTTTCCCTCTCGGGGCTTCTTTCATCAGATTTGTAAACATCACTGCAGTTGATTCTCACCCAATTTTATCCGACGAGAGCGCCAACATTTTCTTCCAGTTAAGTCACTGGGTAAAGGTGCTATTCTCTAATGAAACAGGATGAGGTACTGAAAAGCGACAACCATAAGCCTGATTAAAACCAGATCGCTAGTTTCACAATTGCCTTCATTAGGGAAGCCAAAATACCTTTCATCCCGTGGACCGTTTCTTCTCTTCAAATGAATGACAGTGTCAGTTTGTTTCCCATGGATTTCTGTTTCTAATTTAATTTTGTCGACGTAGGGCAAATTCCTCTGACTTTAGACATGGCAGGATTCCTCACATCGGGGCTGTATCTCTCTTTTCCAGAAACAGTTTAGCACCAGAAGACACCTTAGAGGTGATCCAGAGGGAGAAAATTGGTCCTGTAACTCTGATCTCTTGATGTCTCAACCAGCTGCTCTTTCATTCAGCAAACATTTATGAAGTACCTATTGTATACTAGGCACTGTGCTCTCTCCAGTATGGAATCCTGCTTGCACTGAAATTAAGCCAGATGACAAGCCTGAAGAGCCCTAGGACGCTGGTTAGTTGATGGCAGTGTGGAAATGGTTTTTTTTTTTTAAACTGGATAGTAAGTATTCTTTGCTTAGCTTCTGACATGGACAGAGTGCTGTTTGGTGCTTCTGTGGAACTTCCATTGTTCTGATGCTTTCTGGGGGATCTATCATGCTCTTCTCTGGTGTCCCATGAGCTACGGATTATGCTAGAGCGGTGATTCTCAATCAGTTGGAGATGACTCTATTATTACAGGGACATTTGGCGATGTCTAGATACATTTTCATTTGTCCCACTGAGGGGAGGGATGCCACTGGCATCCAGAAAGCAGGAGTGCCCCCAACCATCCTATAATGAAGAAGACAGCCCCCACATCTGGGAACTCTCTGGCCCAAAATGTCCCTAGAGCCATGGTTGAGAAACCATGGCCATGAGGGAGAAGATGGGAAGGTGAAATGCTGAACTTGCAAGCCATTTTGTATGTTGGAGTTCTGCATGAGATTTTGTTTGAGAAGTATGTTTTTTATGCTTAAAAAAAGCAACAACAGGGGCGCCTGGGTGGCTCAGTGGGTTAAAGCCTCTGCCTTTGGCTTGGGTCATGATCTCAGGGTCCTGGGATCAAGCCCCACATCGGGCTCTCTACTCAGTGGGGAACCTGCTTCCCCCTCTCTCTCTGCCTGCCTCTCTGGCTACTTGTGATCTCTCTGTCTGTGCCAAATAAATAAAAAAATCTTTTTAAACAAATCTTTAAAAACAACAACAACAACAACACTTGAAGACTACTGAGGTAGAAGATGGCAACTCTTTGCCTTCTGTTTTAGGGTTGAAACAGATTGGGAGAAGTCAAGTGGGTGGCATATAGGAAATAGGTGAGGGCAAGCAGAGGTAAATCTGGAAGCTTCAGCCTGAGCCTCAGTCTTGGCTACACAGGGCTCTGCACATCTCCCGTCCACCTTGATATACTATCTGAATCATGGGATCATATCCACCTTCCGATTTAGTCCAGAGGTTGGCACTTTTTCTATAAAGCGCCAAATCATAAATATCTACTATCTCTGTCGCAACCATTCAACCCTGCTGTAATAGCACAAAAGCAGCCTAGACAATAAGTAAACGAATGGGCAGGTTTGTGTTCTAATAAAGCTTTATTTACAAAGACAGGTTGTGGGCCCGATTTGGCCTGTGGGCCATCATTTGCCAACCACTGATTTAGACCATGAGTAGGAATCATGTTTGTTTTACCCTCATGTCTCCTTGTCTACACCTTATCGGCACATAGTAGGGGTTGCCTCAGGAAATATTTCCTGAATGATATTGAGGGTTGATCATGCAGGCATAAGTGCTGGCAGATTTTAATGAGAATAACAATGGAGGGAAGACTCATCCAGCATTTCCCAGAGAATTTCTATATATTGTTTAACTGTTTTTCTATGTTGGACGCTTAAGATGTTTCTGATATTTTTCATTAATAATAACAACCGTGATGAGCTGCTTCAGAAATCATTGGCCTAATTTCTTATCATTTCCTTAGCATAAGTTCCTAGAAAAAGAACGGGGGTCAAACAGGATATATTACCAAATGGCTTTCCAGGAAGGTGATATGGATGTACATTCCTAACAGCAGTAAAAGGGAGATATTTATCATTATGCAAGGATTTCTTTCAACAGAATGTCGTGAAGAAAGGTTTGGGCATCTGTATGTATTCCCACGAATGAGCTTACTGCAAATAAAAGTAAATTGGCATTAGCTACTAATGCCATTTAAATACATTTTAATAATAACATTCCCTCACCCTGTTGTGACAGCACAATTAAGGCACGTCGTGTTACCTGT
>CM052797.1:27666560-27684621 GCA_028533885.1 Nasua narica | reverse complement strand
GGACCTGGATTGATTGGCAGGTGGACGAAGGGATGGCAGGTGAGACTCTGAGACAAGTCCCGTTAAAGGGGAAAGCTGTCCCATTTGCTCCAGCAAAGCCCAGGCGCCGCCGAAGTGACAATAAGCCTGGTTTTCCCAATGAGTGGTTTGTGTGTTAATCTTTAGTTGCGAGAAAATAGTCTTTGTGTGTTTCCTTCTCCTCCTCCTCCTCTTGCTCCTCCTTCTTTTTCTTCTTCTTCTTCTTGGAATATTAGAAAATCACATCTCCATAAATACCCTGTCCTCTAGGACGGGAAGTGCTCTTCGGGGGATTGCTCGAAGTGCGATTGTGTTCAGCTGCACCGGCAAATGATGCCACTTTTTTACGAACTTTGTGTCGTTTCCAGAAAATTCTCCCTTGCTCAGTTCAGAAAACTGGTTTAAGCTGTGCCCTCCAGAGATAAAATCCTGGGTGAATATGCTCCGCATATCTGAATGGAAACTGCTCTCAGAGCCTCAGTGTTTTCATCCAGAGTAGGGGAGGAAGAACCTTGACCTTATAAGTATTCGTGACGATCAGCAGAATAACGTTCAGAAACCCGTCACTCACTAACAATTAACAAACGGCCATTCCCTTTCCTTTGTCTCAGAGAATTTGTCAGTACCCCAGAGCTTCATGGTGTCAAAATTCTCTGTCCCCCTAAAAAAGACTTAATGGGAGAGCCATTCAGCAAGTCAAATTCATCCTTGTAAATGCCCTGAGACCAGTGGGATAGCTGAGAAATCCAGAGTCCATCCGCAGGATTACATGGTACCCAGTAGGAATAGGAGGGAGAATGGAAACAGAAGAGCAGTTTCCAGAAGGGATGATCGGGAGCTTCTGTCTGCAGCATTTAAATCATTTAAAGCACTGAAATGCTCTTTTTCCCCCTCCTTTTTTCCTTTCGATATAATTCACATATCATAAAATTCAACCTTTTAAATGGTTTTTTTTTTAAGGGTTTTTTATTTGAGAAAGATGGGGGGGCGGAAGGAAGGGGAGAGAGAGAGAGAGAAAAAATCTGCAGCGGACTCCCTGCTGAGCACAGAGCCAGACGCAGGGCTCGATCCCATGACGCTGAGATCACGACCTGAGCTGAAACCAGGAGTCGGGTGCCCCACCGACTGCCCCCCTGCCAGGCGCTCCAGACGGTCTTCTTCTCATCACAGGTGTTCTCGTTACCTATCTCACCTATCCCGCTAAATCTCCTATTTTGTGAGGTCTGCATATTTTCAAAGTTAAATTGCATGGGATTATTTGAGATTACGGGGAAGCCATTAGTGCATGGGTCTCTCTAGCTATCTTGAACTCTTCAAGGACTATTTTTTACATTACACGTTTTCAGACACTGAAATGTTTTTCAAAGAGATATGTGGTGGGTTTCTCCACAGTTTTCCAGCTAATGATGAAGGTCTCAGGGTTCTTACCTTGTATTCCCGGCTAGGAAAACTGTATCGTATAAAAATGTGACTTGATGCATAAAACTGATTTGGTTGTCCCCCATACACCTGTTCCCTAGAATGGGCAACAGACAGGAAATGGACAGTTCAGATTTGTATCACTGCTTTCAAAAAATGCATAACTTTTAAAGGTTTCTTTCCAGTGCCTAATTGTTCCCCAGAATTAGCTTTAGTTATTTGTAATGCAGATCAAGTTTCTTCTTGTGAAACCGTAGGTATCTTTCAATGGCTAATTCTCCAAACTTGAAAGAAATAGAACATAGGTGCCTGCATAAACAGAAGGATCTGTATTTTTAGTGCTGGAGAAGATGGATGGTCTTGCCACCTCGTTTTAAAATGTGTAAGTGACCTTCTCAACATGCCAGTCACCTAGTTAATGACAGGAGTGATGCTCTATGTATAGTAAGTACTTCAGTCTCCAAGCATTTTGACATGCCTGACCTTCCAATTTTTCAAATTGGACATTCTTTACTTGGCCTGCTTCCAGAAAGATCTAGCTTTACTAAAGATGCAATTACAGAGTGAGGATGTGAAAACTGACATTTAAAAATCAGAAACTAGGGGCGCCTGGGTGGCTTAGTGGGTTAAAGCCTCTGCCCTCGGCTCAGGTCCTGGTCTCAGGGTCCTGGGATCGAGCCCCCACATTGGGCTCTCTGCTCAGCAGGGAACCTGCTTCTCCTTCTCTCTGCCTGTCTCTCTGCATGCTTGTGATCTCTCTGTCAAATAAATAAATAAAATCTTTAAAAAAAAATCAGAAACTACACATGTAGAAGAAGGAGGCATGCATCCCCCAAATTTTGCCTCATATGTAAGTAGTGATGATGCGTTCAACCTGACTCCAAGCTTAGGGCTTAATTTGTTTGGCCATCGAGAACTGGACGTGCTAGATTCAGATTCCGAAGGCCTGAGTTCCGGCCCTCGCCCTGCCTCACTCACAAAGGGACAGACCCACCTGGGGCTGGAGCAACGGGCCAACTCTTCACGATGCTCACTGTTCTCTGAGCAAAGCTAGAGAAACCGTGACCTTTAATGGTGCACGGATTTTAGGAGATAGAACCTTTGTCTCATTGCAGCTTGGAAACCAATAAAAATTCGGCAGACTTGAGCTCAGTTTTTCAGTCTTTCTTTGAATCTGTTCACATGCTCCAAAATATTGACTGGTCGGTAAATTATAGATTCCTAGATACACATTCTTTTTCTAATGGAGAAGGCTTTGGAACCCATGTATCTGCTAAAGCCTAGGCATTCTCTCATGCATGTGAGTTATTCTGGACCCTGCTCTTTGGAAAGAAAAGCTAAAGCTAATTCTGTTAAAATGATGGGCATTTTATATTCCTTACCACTTCCTTAGTAATAAGATGTAAAATTATTCTAGCTGAAATATCAAAGTTGGCCTAGTTCAACTAGCTCAGTTTACTAATGTCACTATGTAACAGTTCAGAAATCAGACATAAAAGCAAATACCAAGCCAAATTGATTCTACAGGACGAGTTCTATCTGCCAGCATGTAACATTGTCACAACCTCTCAGACTTGGAAGGCATTTTTTAAAGGTCTATAAACTTTTAAACATAAACTGGTGATAGCTTTACTGTTAAGCACTTTTTCTTAAAAGTTTTAAACAATAATAATAACCACCAACATTTTAAAAAATCAGGTGTCATGGATCATCTATAATTTGCAAATCTTTGACTTATCAGTTGAGCAGCTCTCTATATGGGAAGGATTGGAGTATTTAAATAATAGGATGTCTTATACTTTGTAACAATTAATCCCAAAGATTTTTCATATGCATTGTAAAAATTCTGAACAATACAGATGATATAGAGCAAAAAGATGAGATTTCTTCGGTGTCCCAGCCCCCCACCTGGTCCACTGCCTCCAAGGGTTAAGGCAGATAAATGACCACTCTTGGCCATTCTCTGTGCATCTTCCAGTCCTTTGTGGAAGTACAAATATTTATCTTCTAAAAGAGGGGTTACTATACAATTCTGCAATTTGCTCCTTTATTTTAAAATATCATGCTTTTCCTATGACTGCATTAACTCGGTATTTTCTGAGTACAGAGTATTCTATACATAATCTATTTAAGCAGTTCCCTATGGGAGGATGTTTAAATTGTCTCATTTCTTAATATTGCAAATAATACGTTCGATTTGTGGTTTAAGATGGCAGACTGAGTAGGTGAGTTGTTTTGGGTTTGTTTTTTTTTTTCCTCCTTCCTCCCAAGATTCCATGAAAATGAACCTAAAGGAATAAGACAGGCTATAACCTACAACCACCAGGAAAACAAGAGGGGGGGGGGGGGGCGTCTGTGAAATGATTTTAACAAATTTCTGGAACAAATTTCTGAAAGCAGATGGAAGAATGTTCACTAATAGAGCAGAGGAAATGGCAGCCTAGGTAGCAGAGGGGACTGTGATGAGGAGGGAACAGCCCGCATACAGAGCCCAGGAGCCTCTGAGTCTGTGGGGCAACAGATAAAATGGATGGTGAGAGGAAAAATGGAACTGAACAGTGGGGGAATGAATACATGAACAGGCGCCCCTGCACACACATTCAGAATGCTGGCACCAACCTCTTTATCTAAAAGCTGATGGGAACTAGGCCATGGTTGTGAGGAGTGGTGCCCAAGATCTCAGTATTCATTGTGGAGTTGGAGGAAGAAGTAGTTCAGTTGAGTGGTGCCCCGTTCTCTCACCCACTCAAAGTTGGCCTGTTGATAAGCTCTCCCAGCTCGTTACAGGGCTCTCAGACAGCCTTCCCATTGCTTTCATCTTAAACATCAATGGATAGAACATAAATGGATAACCAAGGATCAGTAGACATCCTACAGCATGAAAGAGAAAGCCCAAGAAAATTACTGGAAAAGTTGTTTCTAGAAGAAACAGAGCAAAGAAAAAGAAAACCTAGGTAAAGATCCTCTTACAATTAATGCTGCCATGAATATCTTAATAGGTATATCCTTTCATACTTACATAAATATTTCTGTAGGATAGATTCCTAGAAATAGAATCTGTAGGTCGAAGGGAATGAACTCTTAGAATTCTGAGAGATGAAGCAAGATTCCTCTCCAGAGCAGTTGCACCAATTGATACCCCCACCAAAAGTACCTTTCTCCACACTCGTACTAACATAAAATATTACGAATGTACTTAAATTTTTTAAATTTTTTAAATTAACATATAATGTATTATTTGCCCCAGGGTACATGTCTGTGAATCATCACGCTTACACATTTCACAGCACTTACCATGGCACATACCCTCCCCAATATTCATAACCCAGCCACCCTATCCCTATCCCCCCACCTCCCAGCCACCCTTAGTTTGTTTCATGAGTTTAGGAGTCTCTTATGGTTTGTCTCCTTCCCCATCCCATCTTGTTTCATTTCCCCCCACCCCCCACAACCCCCCACTATGCCTCTCAATTCTTCATATCAGAGAGATCATATGATAATTGTCTTTCTCTGATTGACTCATTTCGCTTAGCATAATCCCCTCTAGTTCCATCCACGTCGTTGCAAATGGCAAGATTTCGTTTCTCTTGATGGCTGCATAGTATTCCATTGTATATATATACCACATCTTCTTGATCCATTCATCTGTTGATGGACATCTAGGTACTTTACATAGTTTAGCTATTGCTGCTATAAGCCGAATGTACTTAAATTTTACTATATCTTTTTTATTTGCATTTTCCTGACCACTCATTTTTATTGTAATTTGTACTCCTGTGAATTTGTTATTTTTAAATTGAGTTTGTGGTTTTCTTACTGATTTTAAGAACTCATATAAGTTATGAATAATAACCACCTTTTGCTCATATATATGTGCATATATATATGTATTAGTCTTTATCTTGTGTTTCAACTGTACTTATGATATCTATTTTTCTGTGGAGAAAAATTTTAATCTTTTTTGTCAAATCTCTCAATCATTTTTTTTAAAAGCTAGTGGGCTTTGTTTTACTTAGGAAGACCTGCCACTTCCAACATTATAAAATTATTCTCTAATATTTTCTTCTATTACTTTTACACTCATTTTGCATATTTAAATATTGGTGTATTTGAAATTAATTTTTGTGTGTAGTGTGAGGTAGGGATCTAACTTCCTTTTTCCAAATTGATAAATGGTTGTCACAGCACTATTAAATATCCCCCACTAACTTGAGATGCCACATTTACCATATATCAAATTCAAATATAGAGAGATATTTGGATCAAATAGATGTGGATTCTTGATTCAAGTCCATTGATCTATTTTGACTTATCCGGCTTTGATACCATATTGTTTTCATTACTATAGTTTTCTGTTATATTCTTTACAGGTCAACTTACTGCCCCTTCCCCAGTTCCCTACCAAAACACTTTGTTCCTTTCTTAAATTTCCTTGAGTCTTCTTATACATTTGTTTTACATACAGTTTAAAATCAGTTTGTCAGGGCCCCTGGGTGGCGCAGTTGGTTGAGCGACTGCCTTCAGCTCAGGTCATGATCCCGGAGTCCCGGGATCGAGTCCCACGTCGGGCTCCCAGCTCCATGGGGAGTCCGCTTCTCACTCTGACCTTCTCCCTTCTCATGCTCTCTCTCACTCTCTTTCCTAACAAATAAATAAATAAATAAAATCTTTAAAAAAAAAAAATCAGTTTGTCAAATTCCATAAAACTTTCACTGAAATTTTAATTGAGATTGCAATGAGTTTATGGAGTAATTTGAAGAAGAAAAAAAATGTCTTAATAACATTGATTCTTTTGATTCAGGAGTATAGCGTATCTTCCCATTTTGTGTTCTTTAATAATAAATTTTATAATTTTTATAATAATAAAATTTCTTTACCTAGAATTTGCTTATGTTTTATTAGGTTTATCCCTAGGTATTTTATGGTTTTGCTGATATGGTAGAGCTTTCTTTCCACTATATTTCCAGTTAGTCATGCCAGCATGTGTTAAATCAGTTTATTTTATATATTTATTTTCTACTTGGACATGTTGATAGACTCCTTTAACAATTCTAATAACCTTTCAGTTATTTGACATGGATTCTTCTAGGTGGGAAATCTTGATATCTATAGATAATAATGTTGTCTCCCTATGACATATTCTACCTCTTATTTCTCTTCTGTCTTTTGGTACTTAAAGGGTCAGACCTCTAAAAGATTTTGGAATAATCCAGAAGTTTGGAATAATCATAACATAATAATATTAGTGGGCTTTTTTATCTTGTTCCTGACATTAGGAATACTTCTAATAGATGTTTGCGGAGTTTTCTGATATATAACTTTTATCAAAGTAAGGAAATTTCTTTTTTTTAAATTCAAATTCAATTAACCAACATATAGTAAATCATTAGTTTTTGATGTAGTATTCAATAATTCATTAGTTGCGTGTAACACCCAGTGCTGATCATATCACATGCCTTCCTTAATACCTATTGCACAGTTACCCCATCCCACCGCCCACCTCCCTTTCCACAACCCTCAGTTTGTTTCTGGAGTCAAGAGTCTCTCATGGTTTGTCTCCCTCTCTGATTTCTTCCCATTCAGTTTTCCCTCCCTTCCCCTATGGTCCTCTGCACTGTTTCTATTATTCTACATGTAAGTGAAACCATATGATAATTGTCTTTCTCTCATTGACTTATTTCACTCAGCATAATCCCCTCCAGTTCCATCCATGTCGATGTAAATGGTAGGTACTCATCTTTTCTGATGGCTGAGTAATATTCCATTGTCTGTATGAATCACATCTTCTTTTAACCATTCATTTGTTGAAGGGCATGTTGGCTCCTTCTACAGTTGGGCAGTTGTGAATTAAGGAATTTTCTTTCTGTAATCAGCCTTTAACAATTTTTATTAGAACTTGCTCCTGTTTCTTTTTTCTTCCAGTGTCTGATTTTCCTTATTTCTCAATTTATATTTATAAAGCTGATGGATATTTGCTTATTATAGATACATTAAGTGGGTCTCCTCCAGTTACTGCAATGACCTGAATGCTTAGGTCTCCCCCAGTTATGTCTCCCCAAATTCATTTATTGAAATCCTAACTCCCAAGATGGTAGTTTTTGCAGATGAAGCTTTTGGGAGATAATTAGGTCATCAGAGCAAAGCCCTCATGAATTGGATTAGTGTCCTTCTAAAAGAGGCCCCAGAAAGCTGACCCCTCGTGACAACTGTCTAGCAAGCAGATTTCTTTATCTTATACTTCCCAGCCCCCAGAGCTATGAGAAATCAGTGTCTGTTGTTTACAAGCCAGTCTGTAGGATTTGTTATAGCAGCCGGAATGGACTAAGTGACCTACGTCTGTTTCTGGAGCCGATCTTTCCTTCAAATGGAGCAGGCCCACGATGATGTCAGTGTCTGACAGGTCTCCTCTGAGTGTGTATGGGCAAGGAGTAGATACACACCCACGATCTCTTAGAGATATGCAGTGATTCAGTAGGATTATAAATATGAAGCATCTAGTGTGCTGGTCCATATTTTTCCTACCTTATACCAAGACTCTAGTTTTCCTTATAATGGCTAAACAGGAAACCTCCTTCTCCTCCACCCCACTGCTAGAATCTTCCAGGATTATCCCAGCTATGAGTGTCAAGTTTGCTACCTTTCTTCTTAGGCATCAAAGCCTACCTGATCTAATTTAATTGCTCTAGCTGTGTCCTTATGGCTTCTGCACCCCACTGTCTTTCTGGGAGTAGCTCCTTTTCCCCATAGAACAAAGAGAGAAATAAAAGTGGGTATGCGTGTTCAGTCTCTCACCTGTGCTGACCTCATTCTAACCAGAAAAGGGCTTCTGCGAGGTACCTATCTGTAATCGTGGGCTACCCCTTCTACCTCAGACTTTGCCTTGGGCTTTGAGGCCTTTTTCTGCTCCGTTCCTGTCCATCCTCCAGTCCTTGGCTTTGTCTTCCATTTACAGTCAGGCACTGGCCACTGAAACTGCCCTTTGCCGAGCTACCGTTCCTGGCTGGGATGCTCTTGGACAGGTACCTTAACTTTTCTGAGATTTCCTTTCCTTCTACGGTGAATTAGGAAAGCAATTGTGATTTCAAAGAGCTGTTGACTTTAAGTGAGCCGTATGTAAAATACATATCATCTTAGAGGTCCCTGATAACTGTTCCCTTATCATTCTAGATCAGTGGTTCTCACCCTGGAACTGGAATCACGGAGGTGTGTGTGGTGTGTGATATTTGAGGCCTATCTGAAATATACCAATGGCTGGCTCCCACCTCCCAGTTTAATTGGCCTGGGGCACAGCTTGGGTGTCAGATTTTTTAAGCTCCCTGGGTGACTCCTGCTGCTTTTCAGGCTGAAAGACCATTTCCATATTACAGCGGGTCTTGACTAGGAGCTATTTTGCCCGCCAACCCAAGGAGAGGCCAAGGATGCTGCTGAACATCCTACAATGCACAGGACAGCCCCTAAACAAAGAACTGTCCGGCCCCAAACGCCAGTGGTGATGAGATGAGAAACACTAGCTTGCGTACTCCCTTAGATTCCTTTGGTGCTAAAGCTTCATGATCACTTATTTAAGAATGGTGTCTTAAAAATAATAATAAATGTCTAAGGTGCTACTGGAATGACTATTCTATCTGCCATTAAGTTTGCGTTTATCTACCCACTAGGGATTCTCAGTTTGCAATCCAAGCCCCCTCCTTCCACTTCCCTTCAGTATTTCTTTTTTTTATATATATTTTATTTATTTATTTGACAGCGAAGAGAGAGATCACAAGTAGGCAGAGAGGCAGGCAGAGAGAGAGGGGGAAGTAGGCTCCCTGCTGAGCAGAGAGCCCGATGCGGGGCTCGATCCCAGGACCCCGAGATCATGACCTGAGCCGAAGGCAAAGGCCTTAACCCACTGGGCCACCCAGGTGCCCCTCCCTTCAGTATTTCATTCAACCTGTTGGCCATGAGCCCCTGAGCTACAACCCCAGCAAGAAAAGTTCCAGTCTAGAGCACCTTCCCATAGCCTGCCTTTCTGGCATTCAGAGTCCTTGCTTGCTTTCTTAATACATGGCAGAAGAATAAAAGACTGAGAAAAGGAGCAGCAAGGAGTTGGATTTTTCCTTTGGAGTCCCGTAAGACTTTGATCGTATCTCCAGTTTGGCACTTAACCATATTTTGCTGTAATTTATCTGTTCATATGCCTGCGTTCTCCCCAGTGAGGGTGTGTACTTGAAGACGAACAGGCCAGGCTAAGACATTCCTCCTCTCAAGTCCCCTTTGTGTGCCAGCAACCGTGCTGAGTCGTGGGATACAGAAATCAAGGCTTTCCTGAGGCTACACATGTGCCGTGTAGCCCATTTTGGGGGCCTATGCCCAGACACCTTTAACCCCCCTTGATCACGTGACCTCATTCATGGTACCAGAGCCCCATGTTCCTCTCAGGCAGTTGGAATCCTGGGTCCACCTTCTTCATGTAACGCAGCACTCACACAACTGGGGGAAAGGGGTGGGGTGTTGTGCGAGCATCTGTATTTATAGCTGAAGACATTAAGCCCAGCGTGGTTGAGGGACCTGCCGAGGGGAACAGTTTATGAGTGGTTGAGTCAAGGACTCAAATCTAGGCACTGTCCTTGGCCTATATTCTACGTATATACCCATGGCCATTGACAAGAGAGATGTGGCCGGGTGATGGGAGGTAGGGGAGAAACTGTGCCTTCTTCCTCCCCCCAGCAATAGAAGGATGTATTCTAACTCCTCGTGCCTTTTCGTCCCCTCCACACTGTTTCATGCCTCCCCCCACTACCACCTCCTACCTGACTCGAGTCAGGCAGCCTGCCCTCGCACCAAGAGCCCTCGGCCTAGGTTGTCACGGCTCCATCTTGGTCACTAGACCTTCACCATCTGCCTTAGCAGAGCTCTTCCTAAACCAGCATCTGCAAGAACAACCCGCTCTTAAAAAGAGTGGAGTCTTTTAGAGACATGAAACATCCTGTGGTTTTTTTTCTTTCTTTCTTTTAAATTGTAGTGAAATATACGTAAACTAAACATTTATCATTTTAATGATTTTAAGCCTATCATTGAGTGATATGAAATATATTCACGATGTTGTGCAACTATCACCACTCTCTGCATCCAGAACCCTTCCATCATCCCCAAAGCTGTACCTCATAAACAATAATTCCCCATTTCCCCCTCTCCTACATCCCTGGTAACCTCTGTCCTACTTGCTGCCTCCGGAATCTGCCTATTTTTAGGTGCCTCATATAAGTGGAATCATACAGTATTTCTCCATCTGTGTCTGGATTATTTCTCTTAGCGTCATATTTCCAAGGTTCATCCATGTCATAGTGTGGGTCAGAAATGTGTTCCTTTTTGTGTGGGATACCATATTTTATTTACCCACTCGTCGGTTGGTGGACAGTTGGGTTGTTTCCACCTTTTGGCAATCGTGTACGGGTCACTGTTTGAGGCCCGGCTTTCAGTTCTTTGGGGGTAGGTCCCCAGGAGTGGAATTGCTGGGTCGTATGGGAATTCCATGCTTAATTCTTGAGGAACCGCCAACCCGTTTTCCACAGTGGCTACGCCATTGTCTGTTCCCTCTAGCAAGAGTTCCAACCTCTCTGCAGCCTCGCCAATACCTCAGGCATGTTTTTAAGAGTATTTAAGCAGAGCTATGACATACCTCAGTGGTCTGCTTTCAGGTATCAGAACAGGATGCTGAGATGGGCTTTTACCTGCTGCAGGGAGTGGCAGCCCCAGGAGGTGGTCCAACGGCAAACCCCTCATGACTGGAGGTTCCCATCAATGCCGCCATGTGAGCCAAGAGGATCCCTGAGTATTTGATTTTTATTATTTGGACTCAGCTCTTGCCTTTTCTTCAGCAGCAAGCGTGTCTAATTCCTGTCTAAAGCCAAATCTTTGCAAACAGAGGTCCCGAGCCAGGGAGACTGTGCCATCTTGCTGGGATTTGGGAAGATGCTGCTGTTTGCGTTTGACTTCCTTTTGCATCACACACTTTCCACTTGGTGTCTGACAGCTGAAAAGCTCTGCTGTCCTTGCATCTGCCGATGCAGACCTTCTTTTCCCTTCTGTAGTCACTCTGCTTCGAAAGGCTTTTGCCTACGCCAGAACAAAATGAAATCAACTCTGCCCCACGCTCTTCTGCTCATTATCACTACCCATTTCCTGCTTTTCGGTTAGCACTGAAAGTTGCCTGGAAGTGTGTAAGACTGGGTTTGGCTGTTCGTACTTGGTTTTGCCTTTTGCATTATGGGGAAGAGTTAAGCTGTGATTTTTTTTTTTTCCTTTTAATTACATCATCTGTCTCAGACATATGCAGAACTCCCACACCTGCTTTTCTGGACCTAATGGGAAGCTTTCCTCAAGTGCAGGAAACAGCTGCTGAGTGGGCTGGGTCTTGGATTTTTATGGAAGTGATTTGACAACCCTGTCCCTGCAGGGAGAATAGGATTCTCCCCAAGCCCACTCTGGGCAGCAGCGCGTCCGAAGAACATCTTTAGCAGGGCTGCTAATCGCTCCCAGGTCCCCTACCTGGATTAGGGCAATAACTCAGAACCCATTATCTGTGAGTCTGGCATAGATAATGCCTTCCCAGATCTCCCCATTCCCTCACCTGCCTGGAAGCACCACTAAGCCTTCCCTCTTTGAATCAAAGTCTGGCTTTTTGCAATGTGTTAGATCGCTGAGCCTCCATATTAGGGAATTAATACAAAATGAGGAAGAAATATCTAAGGCTTTAAACAATATTTATGAACTATAGTTGACTTAATGAAAGAGAAGTGACAGTTGAGAAAAACAGTAACTTCAAGGCTTTCTTAACCAGCAGCTGGGCCACCCATCCTTGACTGCTATGGTCCTGCCATCTTTTGGGATGTCCCTTACTTTCTTTCAAGGGTTAGAGATTTGGAAATGGGAAGTCTGCCTTCCAGGACCGCCCCCTCCTCTCTCTGGGTCTCACCTTCCCATGGGAGAAACTGAGCATCTTTTTCCCTTCTGTTGTTAAGCAAAACTCCAGTCAGATTCTGCTCTTCTTCCTGCTAATAAATCCCTGACTGGGTGAGCTTTGAAGATAAGCTTCTTTCCTCCTTCTGCCGCGGGTTGTCTCTATTAGCTCTTCTCCAGCTGTTTTAGCCAAGCATCAACTGCTCTCAGAACTTTCCGCCTCTCCTAAATCTGCCCTACCCTATCTCGGAGCCAGATACTTGAATTAGAAATTCCTTGAATTAGAAATCATATAAATGTCAGTAGGGGAACGATCTACTGCTTCTGTCTGCGTCCTAAGTCAATATTCATGTCCTTCCTTGGAAAATGGGCTTTCACATAGCCTCCTCTCCCACCTTCCTTTGTGGTCTAACAGTCACACCTCTATTTATTATGCTTTAGGAAGCATAATTTATCTCTTCGATCCGTATTGACTTTGCCCTTGATCTAGTAGTTATGTAATGTGATTAGGTAAAGCATTGCTCTTTATCTGACTTAATAGTCATGCAAAATAGTTAAACATTTCAGTGAATATCTCTAAGCAACTACCATGCACTGCAGAGACGGGAAGGTGAACAACACATGCTCCTTGCCCCTCAGGCATCTATGATTCCCTTGAGATTCCTCTGATGACTTTGGTAAGAGACCCAGCACTATGGGTCCCAGCACTAGAGCAGATGGAGAAATTACTTCTAACCGCATAATCTGAGGAGGAGCATGAGGATGTGGTGTTTAAACTGGGCTTTTAGAGCAGGGATTAGCAACTGCTTTTGGAACGGGCCACCTAGTAAATATTCTAGGCTTTGCAGGCCGTTCAGTCATCCTGAGAGTGCACCACAGACAATATGTGAATGAATGGGTATGGCTATGTCCCAGCGGGACTTGATTTACAAAAGAAGGCAGTTGCCACATTTGATCCCCATGCTGTAGTTTGCTAGCCCCTGTTTTATTGCATGGATAAACTTCTATCAGAAAAAACAGGGGAAAGAACATTCCAGTCCAAAGGAGCATCACAAGCTACAGAGGAGGAAGGGAGAGGCATGTCTGGACACAGCATCTTATAAGTAAGTGAGGGCACTTACTTTCTGAGGCTGCAACTGTAGGGTGAGGCCAACTGCGGAAGACCTTTCATTCCAAACTCCATCCTCTGGCTTAATCTTTGGGCCACGGTCAGCCACCAATGCCGGTGGTGGACAGGAGGAATGTTGAGACAGGATCATACCTCTGCTCTAAAGGCATTTTTTGGCAGCTGTAGGGAAGGAGAGGAACCAGAAAGCAAGTGTTTCAGAAAGGCGAGGTCTATATTAAGAGTCTGACGACAGGAAATGGCCGATAAACAAAGGTATTGGCCTATCAGTGAGCTCAGTGATTCGAAACTATAAACTGAACCTTAATTGAAAACTCAAGTCTAAGTACATTTCCTTAATCCATGACTGTAGGCTAACCTCTTATTATACAAAAACATAAGACACGTCAAAGTATTGCTAGATGACAGAATGATAAAGTGCATTTGGCATTTTGAGATGCTCAGAAGGCAATGAAAGTAGAAGGGACAGATGAGTAATTTCCAGAGTTGGAAATGTAAGTGATCGATCCTACTTTAAAAAACAAAGAGGGGGAGATAATTAGCAAAGGGAAATCTGAGTTGTATTTGAGAGAAGTTAAGTTTCTTTCTTTCCTCTTCTCTGATACAGCGTTCTGGAAACCTAGCTCTGTCTCATCTTCCTTGTTGGTGAGTTCTGGGGACACTAAGAGCTAAGCAATCACCTTGACCTTCACCCCAACAAGGACCTAATCCTTGCAGCAAGCTCTCATCAGGCAGCAGAGAGCCTGTCCCCCATCCTTCATCAATGCTTTGTTTAAATTGAATTTCTCTCTTTTCAATTATCCCTAACACATCATTTGTCTGATGAGTTCCCAGAATTGCTGCAAGAAGACCCATATCAGCCCTTGAGACAACTTTTTATTAGTAGCGTAGAAATTTGTACATCGAAGAAAAAGAATCACTTCAACTGATTTAAGTTTTCTTCTGAATGAATACTCCACATTATGGTCAGCCTCTTCTTTACTTACAAGAATGTAAATGGCTAAACTAGCTTGGAATTTTAAGAAAAATTAGTAGTCCCCAGCTTCACGGGCAAAAGTACCCACAGTACCTTCTCAAAGCCTCAAACATACAAAATCCCAAACATTTCAGTACAAGCAAGATTGTGCAGGTTGTACAAGGTAAATTCCTGGCTCTGTGGCCTTCAGCCAATTACTTGAGCTCTCCATATATTCCTTGCTTTCTCTATAAAATGAACTGACAATAATGCTCATGGGTCATTGGGGGAATTAAATAAGATACTACTGGTAAAGCACTTAGCACAGTGGCTGGTAGGAAATACTCAACAGGGATCAGATGTTGTGATTGCTATTTTTGTTGTCGTTACCATTATAGAAACTGGTCCAGGATTGTATGCTTATAGAGAGAGCCCCAGATTTGTGCTTTGGGATTTTACCTGGACAATAAATACCTTTCCAAAAGCAAAAGGCCTTTTTTCTAACCGTATCAAGCCAATAGGAAAATCACAGTTTTAGGGCACATGCTTTTGTAACTGACAGTGAGCTAGATCAAGAATTATTTGGGTTGCATCCAGTCACTGGGGTATCCCCTGACTCAGCTCACTAGCTTGAATATGAACATGAATACCAAGGTATTCATAGATACAGTCAGAAGGTGACCAATGCTTGTATTTAAGGTCTGGGCAAGGAACAAGGAATGGGCTTTTAAACATTCTACTTTTATTTATTTTTTTTTTTAAGGTTTTATTTATTTATTTGACAGAGAGATCACAAGTAGGCAGAGAGGCAGGCAGAGAGAGAGGGGGGAAGCAGGCTCCCCGCTAAGCAGAGAGCCCGACACGGGGCTCGATTCCAGGACCCTGAGATCATGACCTGAGCCGAAAGCAGAGGCTTTAACCCACTGAGCCACCCAGGTGCCCCGAAATACATGTTTAAATGCAGAAAGTCTAACTTCTGGCCAGAGCCATCAACTGGCCTAACACTTATCCATTTGTTAAATAAGCTTTTTGTTGAAGTATTAAACAAAATACATAAGAAAAGCCCTCAGTCCAAAATGGCTCGGCTTTGATGAATTTGTCTCGAAGTGAAAACACTACTATTACTAGTACTCAGATCGAGAAATAGAACTTTATTGACATTCCAGGGGCCCCTGAGAGTGCCCTCCTCTCTGCCACTAATCTACCCCAACCCCAAAAGGAACCACTACCCTTGTAATAGATTAGTTTTGCCTGTTTTTAAAAAACCATATATAAATGGTATGACACTGCATATACTCTTCTGTATCTCGCCCTATGGTTTGCTAAACATTTTCACATTTAACTTGGGAGTGTAGCGTAAAATGAGAATAAACACTCATCCCTAATATTTAGCCAATTTTCCAACCCAATTTGTTGAATATTTTGTTTATATAACACTGGAAACTTAGAATTGTGCTAGGTCCTCATATTTATCCCAGGTCTGTTCTGTGAGTATTTTGTTCCAGTTAGCTGTCATAAAATTTCTCTACCACATTTGGACTATCGCAATTTTAAAACGTGCTTTATTATTTGGCGTGGCAAGCTCCTCCCTTCTGCTTCTTTTTAAAATTATTTATTTATTTATTTATTTATTTATTTATTTATTTATTTTTGTCTCAGAGAGAGAGAGAGCACTAGGAGGGAGAGCAGCAGGCAGAGGGACAAGCAGACTTCCCACCGAGCAGGGAGCACGATGTGGGGCTCGATCCCAGGACCCTGGGATCATGACCTGAGCCGAAGGCAGATGCTTAACCAACCAACTGAGCCAGCCAGGCATCCCTCTTGTGTTTCTTTGTAATAATTTTTTTAGACAATCCAGTGTGTTTCTATCCCAGGCAAATTTCGGAACCCTTTTGCGACATCCAAGAAAAAAAATCCTATCGGTGTTTTTATGTGATTGCTGGTCACATGAATAAATCTGCTGGATAAACAGGTACTGAGCCCTCGCTGTGTGCCAGGCGCTGTTCTAGGCACCGGGGACACCAGGCATACCACACCCCTGACGATTTACATTCTGGTCCGGGAGACTGGAGGCCAGAGAACAGAAACATCATTTCAGATGGTGATTTGTGCTATCGAGAAAATCATCCAGGGAAAGAGGAGAACAGGCGCCTGGCTGGAGAGGCGGGGTGCTGCTGGAGTCCGGTGGTCCCAAAAGGTCTCTCACACTTGAACGGCCACCTGCATCCCACCGGGAGATCTGTAAAGCTATAAATTCTAGATCTATAAGTCAGTTTGGGAGGCGAAGACATCGTTAACACCTCCAGACCAAGAGCATAGCACTTATTTGCACTTATTCCAGCACTTTCTATCGGCCAGTAAAATTTTGAGATTTTTTTTTCATGTCCTATTTCCGTTTTAGTTGTGAAGATTGGTCTTAAGTATTTATTTGTATTTTGTTGTGCGATGATGATGACGGAGAATGAAATCGGTTTCTATTTTATTTTCAAAATTGTTATTACTGTACAGAAAAGTTACAGATTTCTACAGGCACGTGGGTGGCTCAGTCAGTTAAGTGTCTGACTCTTGATCTCAGCTCAAGTCTTGATCCCAAGGTGATGAGTTCAAGCCCCGTGTTGGGCCCCATGCTGGGTGTGGAGCCTACTATGAAAAAAAAAAAAAAGGAAGAAAGAAAGAAAAGTTACAGATTTCTTGCATTTATCACTATGCAGCCACTTTGTTGAACTTTTATCAATTCTGAATATTATCAATTGATTCTCATGATTTCCTAATAATGCAATCATATCCTGTAGAAATAATAGTAAAGTTATCTCTTTTCTGATAGTCATACCTCTGATTTCTTTTTTGTGATGTATTACCAAAAGTTTACCCCAATTTCTAACTGAGTGATAGCAGACATCCTTAACCGATCTCTGATTTTAATGTGAATGCCTCTAATTTTCACTATCAAGAAAGATAGATATATGCCCAATAAATATTTTAAAGTAATTTATGATTACAGGCTTATTATCAGATGGAGAAGGTCTGTTTCTAATTTTGTAAATGTTTTTACCGGGGTGAGTTTTAAATGTCATTTTGGCATCTATTTAAGTTATTTTTTTCCTAAAAATTTCCTATATTAAATCATCCTTACATTCCTGGAATACAACCTGCTTCATCTTCCTCGGTGCTCCTTTTAATGTTCTGTTGAACTCAGTGTGCTGGTACCTTACTTAGGATTTTCCAAACCGTTATTCATCTGTGAGATTGGCCCGTTGCTTCCTTTCAGACTATGGCTCTGAAGCTTGGGGTAGGTTAGCTTTCCAATTTTTATATGCTCTGGAAAAGTTTATATCATTACCTAGTCCTTTAGATTTTTGATGGAAGCTCACCAATAAAAAACATCTGGCCCTAGAATCCTTTTGGAAGAAATGATTCTTGGTAACTTTTAAAAATTCTTCTACGGTACTACTCTATCATATCTTCTCGTTCCTCTTCAATCAATGTGGTAATTTTTTTAGCGTGTCATTTTCATGGAGAGTTTCCAGTGTCCTCGCCTAGAAGTCTATGTAAAGTGCACCTATAATTTAGATGCCCTCTGATGCATTTTTCTTTTAGTGGTC
>CM052797.1:27644408-27666060 GCA_028533885.1 Nasua narica | reverse complement strand
TGTTAGTGGTGGAGGTGATGGTGGAGGTGATGGTGGTGTTGGTGGTAGTGGTGATGGTGGACATGATAGCGGCAGTGGTGGTGGCGGTCATAGTGCTGGTGGTATGTGATGGTAGATGATGTTGGAGGTGATGGTGGTGGTGCTGACGGTGGTGGTGATCAGTGGTGATGGTAGTGGTGATGGTGACGACGCAGGGGTGGGTGGAGGTGATGATGAATTCCATCGTTTCCAGCACCACTATACGAGATTTTTTTCTATAAAGACCAAAGTAAATATCTTAAAACTTTGTACACGATATGTTCTCCGCCCCCACTCAACTCTGCTGTGGTAGTGACGAAGCAGTGACCGGTTTCCTATAAAACATTATTTACAAAAACAGACCACAAGCCACGTTCGCCCCAAGGGCTACCATTTGCCAACCCGCACTAAATGAAGGCCGGGTAGAGCTGAGTTTGTCTCATTCTTCACCTGAAATTGATCGTCTTAGAGGAGAATTCTGCATCACATAGCCTGCCTGTTAACAAGTACCGAGACTGGGCTCATTCCTCGTTCCAACACTTAGCTGAGAGGCGTTTCATGGTCAGTTCTAAGCTTAAGGGTAGATAGTGGCAAGCATCCACTAGGAAATAAAAATTAAGCTGCCAACGTCTTACTGGGCGTTCATTTTCGTTAATTGCTTGTTCTTTAGGGCTCTTTAGTTTACCTCTCCGTGTTGTTATGTTCTGCTGTTTGAAATAAGAATTTGGTTTTATATGAAAAATTATGCTGATCTACTTTAATTTTTCAAAATTATGGGGTCTTAGCTGTTTGGACCAGGAGGCCATAACCAGGGCATCACTGCTTCTCCTGGATGGTGCCTTCTATATTTAGGAAAAGGCCATCAGAGGAAAATGAGCCACCACTTAAATGACAGAGCCCACAAACCAGCCTTAACAAATAACATCTCAGAAATCCATCTGCATCAGGGGCGCCTGGGTGGCTCAGCGGGTTAAAGCCTCTGCCTTCAGCTCAGGTCATGATCTCGGGGTCCTGGGATCGAGCCCCGCATCGGGCTCTCTGCTCGGCGGAGAGCCTGCTTCCCCCCCTCTCTCTGCCTGCCTCTCTGCCTACTTGTGATCTCTCTCTCTCTCTGTCAAATAAATAAATAAAATCTTTAAAAAAAAATTCATCTGGCATCAGCCATCAATCATTCAAAAATATTTGAGTGCCTGTATGCAGATTACACTCATTCATTCATTCATTCATTCAATAGACACTCATTGAGTCTGTTAGCAGCTAGGTCTGTCTTGGGTTACAGTCATGACTTCAATTATAGCTTCTTGTAAATGTTGTTTTGTTCACACATGTTCATACATATTCTGTGTAATAATTTCTCCTATATTCCCTTTTAATAACGAAAGCTCCTTGAGTGAAAGTCTGGATGGCCCCTTTTCTTCATGATGCTCTACAGTGCCCATCTGGATGTTCTCCCTGCAGAAACCACTTAGCCTGTCATTTTGATTTAAGGACTGGTGGGAAGCCTTTAGAATCCAGCCTTCGCCTTCTATCTTAAGCCCCATCCAGAATTCTTCCCTGAATTTTCCTACAGTTCCTGAAAAGAACATTTTCCTTTCTGTCTGTAAGAGTTTTTGTAGAATTATCAGGACCCAGACTTCACCCTAAAGATGAGTATATTTGCTACATGCTCAAATGAAGTAATCCTGAGGTAATATCTGAATCGTGTCCTAACTTTTAGAGACTCCGTATTGCGGCTGATTCATAAAATTGAAAGTAAAATGCTAATGTGTAAAAAATGTTATTCCAGGTTATAAAATCTGTTCCCAGCCTTTCATAATCAGTTCCAGCCCTGTTGACAAGCTTATTAGCAAAAATAATGGGGGAAGAGGGGGAAACTAAAACCTTTATAATAAAAAGAATAACGCGTTTCTATTAAGTTACCTGTTTAATACTCTCGGGTTTTTTTTTTTTTCTTTTCGTGAGAAAAGAAACCTACTTTTTAGAAACCTACTTTTGAGGGCAAAATGTTAACATCTTGGAATAATTACCCCCTGTCCGTTATTTATTTCTTTTTAGTCATTCACTTTGACATTTCCATTTCCAGTTGTGACAGCTGTTCCCGAACCACATGCTTCTGGCGTTTCTGGAGAGCAGGGTCTTTTAACCGCCTCCTCTCCCCTCCCCCCCCCCCCCCAGCTGGCTGGTGAGGGAACACACGTGAAAGCCTTCTGTCCATCGATGGGTGCCAAGCAAGTGCCAGGGTTTCTACACTCCGAAGCTCTGCCCACAAGGACACATAGAGAACTTCGGTTCTATTCATCCTCACTGAGGTTCTGATAGTGTCTCAAATCACCCCCAAAATAGTCCTCCTCCTCCTAGTGGCAATTTCTACAAAGCGCTTTTAACTCTCAAGAAGTGTTTATCCCTCTAGTATGCTCACGTGGATGTGTACAGTGGGACCAGGGATGGATTTCGGAGCTGGTGTGGACTTCCGGCTCTGGAAGCCATCCCTCCCCGGGTTCCTGGGGGGGCGGTGCCTGGAAGCTCTGGGCTTCCAGAAGCAGCGTCCGTGAAGGGGAGCGGAGAGAGCCCGAGACCTGGAGCCGAAGGCAGTGTTTCAGTTCTGTATCCAGCCCTGGGTGGCTCTGCGATCTTGGGCATGTTGTCTGAACTCTGAATCTCCTTCTCCTCACATGGGAATGATAGAAGGAGGGAGAGGTTTAAATGAGATGTTCTAGAACGCTGCCTCCACCCTCAAGGCTATCATAAAATCAGGGAGCCAGGAAGAAGAGCCAAGAGCATCCAGGATCCAGGCTTTGCCCTCAGCCAGTGTGGGGCCGGAGTGCCAGGAGCCTGGGCTGTCCTCCCAGCACTGTGACCCCGAGGACAAGCTGAGCACCTGGAGCGAAGTCTCTGTCCCTCCCCTCAGCTTCCTTAGGCACAAAGTGGAGCAAATACCCTCACCCTCACTGAGATCATGGGGACTAAGAAAGGGATGCACATAAGAGGGCTGGCATCTCATCTCGAGAGGATTCTCTAGGTGCTGCTTCTCTCCATTTGGGTTCTGAGTCTAGAGTCCCATCTGGAGCTCTATTCGGACCCTGCTCCCCCACCCCTGCCTTCCCTGAACACAAACAGGGGCACAGAGCTGACTTCCTTTTGAGGTAGCCTCTTCAACCATGAACAGCTCTGATTGTTCCAAAGTCTTTTCTATTCAACCAAAATCTGCCTCCTTGACCTTCCCACAGGTGATCCATAAAATGGGATAAATGCCCGCGCCTTTCTCCAATTAAGGTTTCTTTTATGCCAGTTGAATCAGATTCAAAGAAGCACCGATGTCAATCTTAAAGGGAAAGATAAAGAGAAAAATAAATCAAAAGGCTAGCCATAGGGATATTTGCAAGAGGGGCTCTCTCCTCACCCTTTGTCTTGGCCCTGGTGGTATCCATGAGGTTTTGTGATGGACGGATAATTACCTATGGCTCTCTGAGCCTCCTTTTTTTTTTTTTTTTTTTTGGTCTTGAGTATTTTTTTTTTAATTGAAGTGTAGCTGATACACAATGTTCCATTAGTTTCAGGTGCACAATGTAGTGATTACACGAGTCTGTCCTTTAGGATGTAGCTCCCATCTGTCACCGTGCAGCACTGTAACTATACCATTGGCTGTACTCCCTATGCTGGACCTTCCATCCCCATCACTTTTTTTTTAAAGATTTTTTAGTATTTATTTGACAGAGAGAGAGAGATCACAAGTAGGCAGAGAGGCAGGCAGAGAGAGAGGGGGGAAGCAGGCTCCCCGCTGAGCAGAGAGCCCAATTCGGGGCTTGATCCCAGGACCCTGAGATCATGACCTGAGCCGAAGGCAGAGGCTTTAACCCACTGAGCCACGCAGGCGCCCCCCCCCATGACTTTTTCATTCCATAACTGGAGGCCTGTACCTCCCACTCCCCTTCACCCATTTTGCCCGGCCCCCCAGCCCCACAACCATCAGTTTGTTCTCTATATTTATGGATCTGTTTCCACTTTGTTTTGTATTGTTTTTTTAGATTCCACATGTAAGTGAAATCATATGGTACTTGTCTTTCTTCGTCTGACTTATCTCACTACCCTCTAGGTCCATCCGTGATGTCGCAAATGGCAAAATCTTATTCTTTTTTTGGCTGAGTAATACCCCATTGTGTATGCGCACGTGAGTGTGTGTGTGTGCACATGTGTGTGTATGTGTGCACGCACGTGCGCGTGTGTGTGCACGCATGCTCTCTACATCTTCAATCACTCATCTATCGATGGACACTCAGTTGCTTCCCTATCTTGGCTATTATAAATAATGCTACAGTAAACTTAGAAGTGCATATATCTTCAAATTAGTGTTTTCATTTTCTCTGGATAAATACCGTAGTGGAATTACTGGATCATATGGTATTTCTATGTTTAATATTTAAGGATCCTCCATACTGCTTTCCACAGTGGCTACATCAATTTATATTCCCACCAACCCTGCACAAGGTTCCTTTTTTTCCATATCCTCACCGACACTTGGTCTTTCTTGTCTTTTTGATTCTAGCCATTCTGACAGGTGTGAGGTGGTAACTCATTCTGGCTTTGATTTGCATTTCTCTCAAGATGAGTGATGTTGAGCATCTTTTCCTGTGTCTGTTGGCCATCTGTGTGTCTTCTTTGGAAAAACGTCTATTCGGGTCCTCTGCCCATTTCTTAACAGGATTGTTTGTTTTCATGTGTTGAGTTTGATGAGTTCTTTATAGATTTGGATTCTAAGCCTTTACCAGATATGTCATTTGCAAATATCCTTTCCCATTCAGTAGGTTGCCTTTTAGTTCTGTTGATTGTTTACTTCACTATGCAGAAACTTTTTATTTTGGTGTAGTCCCAGTTGCTTATTTTTGCTTTTGTTTCCCTCACCACAGGAGACGTGTCTAGAAATATTGTGCTAAGGCTGATGTCAAAGAGATCACTGCTTATGTTTTCTTCTAGGATTTTTATGGTTTCAGATCTGACATTTAGGTCTTTCGTCCATTTTGACTCTCTTTTTGTATGTGGTGTAAGAAAGTGGTCTGGTTTCATTCTTTTGCATGTCACTGTCCAGTTTTCCCAGCACCATTGATTGAAGGTGTTGTCCCATTGTGTATTCCTGCCTCCTTTGTCATAGATTAATTGACCACATACATATCTGGGTTTATTTCTGGGCTCTCTATTCTGTCCCACTGATCTATGTGCCTGTTTTTGTGCCAGTACCATACTGTGTGGGTTACTCTGGTCTTATAGTATATCTTGAAATCTGAAATTGTGATGCCTCCGGCTTTGTTCTTTCTCAAGATTGCTTTGGCTACTAAGCGAACCTCCCATTTTTAAGACCACCTGGTGGGACTGTCCTCTTTGGCGTCACTGGCTCCCTCTCTGGGCTGGCTGTGTGTCAGCTCAGAATCCTTACTGAAGAGCTGGGTCCCTACAGACCTGCAGCTCTTCCTCCCCCCTGCTGGGGTGATGCTAGGATCTCTATTTATAGACTTATACAAAGTTGTCTCACAGGGTGGAGCCAGAGGTCAGGACACATGCCAGAGATGGACATGGGGACCCAAGTGCCACCATCACCCAAACGCAAGTAAAATTGTAAGGAGGCAGAGCCATACTGATAGACCTTCCAGAGATGCCCACATCCTCTTCCCTGGGACCCATGTACATGTTAGGTTACTTGGCAAATGGGTATTAAAGTTGCAGATGGAATGAAAGGTTTTGATCAAAATCTAGGACAAGACTATCCAGGTGGATCTGATGTAATCACTAGGAGAGTGAGGAGAGGGAGGCAGACAAGTCGAAGTCAGAGATCTGAAGGTGTTTCACTGCTGGCTTTGATGATGGAGGACGGGCCCCCGAGCCAAGGAGTGCAAGAAGTGTGAGTCTAGCACCTGGAAAAGACAAGGAAATGGATTATGCCCTGGAACTTCCATAAAGAAGCCCTACCAACACCTTGATTTTAATCCAGTGAGACCAATTTCC
The DNA here is from genome assembly GCA_028533885.1 of Nasua narica. Lineage (NCBI taxonomy): Eukaryota > Metazoa > Chordata > Mammalia > Carnivora > Procyonidae > Nasua > Nasua narica. The sequence continues at coordinate 27,660,048 of CM052797.1, read as the reverse complement.
GGCTTCTGACCACCCACCCACCCCATCCCCCAACCACACCCCGCCGGTCCCTGGAATTACAAGGTAATAAGTACGTGATGCTTTAAGCCACTAAGTTTATAGTAATTTGCTACAGCAGCAGTAGGAACCCATCCCTCCCCACTGTGGGTGTGTCGTTCTTTACTGTCACCTGGCTGGGGACTGTGACTGCCACGGTGTTACTCATCATTAAGGGGCAGCTTGTCTGGAGAGAAAGGAGCACAGACGTTGAATCCAGGCAGAGCTGCTGAGTTCCGGCGTCGTTGCTCCCTGGCCGCCCCACCCCATTTGCATGGCTTCTCCTCTCTGACCTTTATTATCCTCACCTCTACAATGGGGATCATGAAAGCGCTCATAGTGGAGCACCTGGCACCTCATGGGCTCTCAGCATATGGCGAGGACTTGACATGTGCCTGTCTCCTCCCCTCTTCAGGGAGGAGTTTTTCTTTTTTAGGGGGTGGGAGACTAACACTGTCTCCCCTGTCTAGCCGGGTAGCCTTGCTCTGGGGACTCCTGGGGATGGCACTGCAGGTTGTCGGGCCATCAATTGGACTCAGGGCAGCTGGGCAGCCTCTTCTCCAAGGGCAATGAATACATGAAGTCTTGGCAGTGCTCTTCCATAGGAAGGTCAAAGCCAAACAAGGATCAAGACTCCCAAAGATCATGTCGTCCAGGTGAAAGCCTGAGTAACCAAAAGCGGCAGTGTGGTTGGGCTGCAATGCTTGACCTCCCCACGAGGGGTAACAAAATTCCAGCTGGGACATTCAGCAAGAGAACACGGGTGTGTTCTTTTCTTCAAGTGACCAGAGCCTTAGTAAAGTCAGTTTCCCATGTAATTAGTTTAAAGGTAACAAAATACCAGGTCATTAACGTGTACAAATGAGCGTTCTGGAACATCCAGGCACAAACTGATAGATGACACGTGGGTGTATGTATGCGTGTAAGAGAACATTTGAGTCTAATTTTGATTTTTCCATTATTCTAAGCGGAATCGCTGCTTTGGGTTTTGAGAATTACAGAGATTATGAGGTCATCGTACTGGAATTATGCTCGCAGGCCATCCTTCAGAACTTTTTTTCTCCCCTTTTTTACTTCGCTGGATGCCAAGGACATTTAGGTAGACAAAAGCCGCACTTTACGGCAGGACACACTTTCTTCCAGTGGATTTGTTTTTTGCATTTGCTGCGTTGTGAGATTTCACTCTACAGCATGTGGGGAGCTAGCAGTGAGCTGAGGGCCAGGAACCGGCCAAGGTGGGCTCAGCGCAGTGGTCAGAGCCAATCTCTCCTGCTGCCCACCGCCCTCGGTGTCCTCTGTGCCTGGGGGACCAGGCTGGGGCATCTCTGGGTAGCTCTGGCATCTGAGGGTTTCTTAGAGAAGCAGCAGTAGCTAGTGTGGAGGAGAGAGGTGATGCTCGGTGGCCGCAGACCAGGTTCACTGGCTCCTTCCAACAGTAAGAAATCCTCCTCCAGCCCAATGTCTGGAGGGACTCGTATTCTAGGGAAGACATTTTGGAAAGGCTAACCAGTGTGATGTCTCATATTGAAAGCAGTTGGATAAACCTTCTTTACAAGTCACTATCCTGGAATTATAACTCCATAAACCTCCAATGGGGGGGGGGGAGACACTTGAGGAAGAGAGAACAGTTTCCTCAACCCATAATGAGAATAGATTCAAAAACATCTCAAATTTCTTGCTGTGGTTCTAGGTATTTAGTCATAGATTCATTTAAAGACTGACTCAACCCCGATGTTAACCACGATTGATTTCAGGATATGGGCATGGTGGAGGAAAATACAGCCTGTGGGAGAGGAAAGCAAGAACCGTCCCCCACCCCCATGCATACATTCAGTAACTAGGCATTTCTCGTCGCTATCAAAGGTGTGGAAAGCCAGAAAAATCCCTCAGGAGGAAGCATCATGGGGTGATCCATACATCCATACATGCAGGGCAAGGAGGGCTGGGTCCCACAATCTGTCTCTTTGGGTCTACTGGTAACAAAAGACTTAGAATCGGAGGGAGAAGGGGGAGGAACATGGCCGGTGTCAGGAGTGGGACATGTGCAGAGATTGTTCAGATGAAGGCTGACCCTTTGGTAAAGACCATCTGGAAAAGGCTGCCCCTCGGGTGCTCTGTTGGGAAAAGCCATCAGTCATTGAATGCATTTTCATTCATGTTCTGGTGACTTTATCCTTCTTGGACTACCACAGCAATTCATCTAGTTCTGGATGGTTCCATCTCTCCTCTTGTACTTTTTCCTTTGCCTTATACTTTATCCTGTACTATAGATTTTGATCTGGTGGGCTTTTCATCAGTTGCTTCCTAAGCACAGTTTCTGATGACTTTTAACAAAGGCCTGACACCCTCTAAGCATGACTTTAGGTTATCACATTTGCTTTTAACATGGTTAGGCTTTTCCAGAGGGCGCCTGGGTGGCTCAGTCGGTTAAGCGTCTGCCTTTGGCTCAGGTCATGATCTCAGGGTCTTGAGAATGAGTCTCGCACCAGGCTCCCTGCTCAGTGGGGAGTCTGCTTCTCCCTCTCCCTCTGCCCTTCCTCCTCTCTCTCTCTCTCTCAAATAAATAAAAATAAGATTAAAAAAAAAGCTTTTTCAGAATTATACCTTTTCCTTCAATTTATTCAACAAGTTTCCTCACAACTTCTTTTTCCCCTTCCTCTGTTTAGTTTAAAGGAAGTTTTTATTGAAATAATTGCAGATTCACATTCAGTTGTGAAAAATAATCCAAACATTTCAAGTTTTTAATGGAAAACTTCTGCTCAAAAAAAAAAAAAAAAAAGCCATTACAAACAAACAGGCAAACAAACAGAAGGGTCTAATGATACCTGCCAGGGTTCTCCGGTCCCAGGGAAACGTGCATATGTTCTGGACTTGCATTTTCAGAACGTGCTGCCGTAACGATGTGTTTGCCAGGAGAAGCCCGACTCGGAACAGCCCACGGTGCTGCAGTCCACCCCAGTAGACCCCACGGGACCACGGAAAACCACACAGAATGCCGCATGACATCCACATGGAGAGAGCCAGGGTCACTCGGTGGCCAGGAGAGCCCGTAGCTGGAGTGGGTCAGGGGACGCATGAAGGAGCTAGTGTGTGTGTGTGTGTGTGTGTGTGTGTGTGTGTGTGTGTGTCATTGCCAGCCACCCTCAGCTCTTAATTTAAACTTTTCCTTCTGTACCTCTTGAGCTCACATACTATTCTGTATCTTCACAGCTCCCTTTCCCCCGCCCGCCCCCAAATCCCGCAGAACAAGTGTGTAACCCAGTGAGTTATTATAAGGTAATGAACTCCAGGTAGAGTCTGCCAGTCACCAGAAGCCCCTCCACGTGCCCTGTCACCGTCTCTGCTCCCTTGTTCCCTCTCCTGACTGGTGTAGAAATCTCTTCCTTATGCTTGTTTATGATTGCGTTGCCCGGGTCGGGCATCCCTGGACCTGATTGTATTGCCTGTTTTTATTTAGTTCCTTTAAATGTCTCTTCCTCTACGGATTCTCTCTTTATATCATTTACCTCTTGGGGACCCAGGGTGTTCGGTTGTCACGATCCCCAGGTAGTAAGGTTGCTGATGGCGTGATTGTGGTGTACCTTCCTGTGTTCCTCTGTACTCCGCGTTCTGTCACTTGGCAGCTGGATCGGAAACTAGGTCAGTGTCAGGTTCAATCCCCCGAGGGAGATTCTGGTGCTCTATTGCCATCCCTCTAGCTGATCCAGCTCAGTCAAGAGGCTGGCACACTGTAGCTTCTCCCCTCCAGAAGTCCCCTCGAGGCCCCCTCCTGTGTCTGTTGCCCACCCTTGCCATTCCAGGAGAGGGGGACCACCTGGACATGCCCCCAAAGAAGGCAGACCACAGTCTCACGGCGGGAAAGAGGACTCCAGATGGGTCCCACCTCTGCCATCTCTGCCGCTGTGCCTGGGCCCTCTTATGAAGGGAGACGTGGCAGGGACCACAGTAGAGGCCTGTGAGAAGGTGGCCTGACTCCCACTCTGTCTAGAGAGTCCCTGTCCCCACGTCTAAGAACAGCGTTTCAGCACCGCACACCCAGGATCCTGCACACATGCTACTTTCTTCTTCCTTCACAAGGGGGGGAAGAACGGCTTGGGAACCAAAACCAAATCCCAGCTTTATGTCTCAGGAGCTCTGGGACCTGGAGCAAGTTACTTTCCCTGTCAGACCCTCCGCTTCTTCATCTATATAATGGAGCGAATAAGCCCTCCTGGAGACCTTGTGAAGATTCTATAGGGCTAACATAGGCCCCTGGGCAAGGAACTCGGCTTCTCTGTAAACTGTGAATAATAGAGGTAACTACTTGATATGGTGGTTGGATAATGACATGAATTCATACCGGGAAAGCATTAGAGCTGTGCCTGGCACATAGTAAGTCATCGGTAAATGTTAGCTAGTTTTACTATTATTATGTAAGTATCTGGTCTACTGAAACAGTTATATCTTTTATTATTTTATATTTTTAAAGATTTTATTTATTTGTTTGTTTATAAATAAGCAAGCGGGGGGGGGGGTTGCAGAGGCAGAGGGAGAGGGAGAGAGCATCTCAAGCAGACTCCTTGCCTGACCCGGGGCTGCATCTCGCAACGCTGAGATCATGACCTGAGCCAAAATCAAGAGTCAGACGCTTAACCAACTGAGTCCCCTAGGCACCCTGGCTTTTTACTTTTAGAATGCTTAATTTTTTTTTGAACGAATTACTTCTGTGACTTTTTTTTTTTTTTAATCACATCGTTCTGGTGAAAACCATGTGGGAGATAAAACTGCCAGAGGTACTTGTGTACAGCCAATAAATCAAATCTGAAAAGTGTCTTCTGCACCCCCCGCCCCTCACCCGTGTCTGAGGTATTCTGAACTGTCAGTCTTTTGAAACATGGCTGCTGTGACTTTCCTTCCGGCTCAGGCTCCACCGGCTGCTCAGGGCTCCTCCCTGAGGGCACTGCCTCACCCACAGTCTCCCCCCTACCCCTGTCACCGTAGCCTGGAGTGCTGTCCCAGGCTCAAGGAGAAGGCAGGAGGAGGCGGCCCTTAAGTCTCTGGAGTGTGTCATTATATTTAAACTCTTAGTTAATTGATTCATGTCATCATTTCAAATTCATTATTTTAATTATGTTTCATCTTTGAAGAGAAATTTTCACTCACAGGGACGTTGGAGATCTTTCAGTTCAATCCTAACATTTCATGTATGGGGAATCGGAGGTCCAGGGAAGGAGCGTTAATAAATTATATTAGATTGAAGACCCCGAATTTGAGGACTCAGCCTCGTAAGTTTCTTGATTCTTATGAGGGCCAACTCCTACCCCTCTGCTACCACGTGAGAATGTTATTGCCATCCTCCTGCCTGCTCACCTCCAAAAGGGTCACCACAGTCTCCTCTCTTCATGAGAACAAAAAGTCATCAGCCGGCCCTCTTGTCATGTCTTCAAACCAAGTTCTCTGACCTCGGGGCCTTTTCACAGGTTATTCCCTCTGTCTGGGATGCAGTTCCCTGCTTTTCACCAAGCTGGCTTCTCCCCCACCTTCAGGCACCTCCTGAGAGAGGCCTTCTTTGACCACCGCATATAAACTATACCCTCCCCTTCAACAACCGTTTCCCTCAAAGAAAGCAGACCCCGTGTCTCCCTTGCTGTGTTCTTACCACCAGTCATGGCCCAGGGCACATAGTAGGTGCTCAGAAAGCATTTAAGCGAATGAAGGAACAACTCAGAAACCGATTTTTTAAAGGTTTCTGGCCGCGGCTCTGATGTGATTGTCTCCTCCTGTGGCCCAGGAAATGTGTATTATGATTTAATTTTTTGGAAATGAAAATTGATACAGCTCTATTATTTTAATTTGTTTGCATTCCAAGAGAGAGTGAACATATTTCCATTAGCTGTCTCTTTTGCTCAGCTGTCCATTGACATCTGAATGTTTTACTCAGTCATTCCTGGGTGGTGGCCAGAACAGCGAGGAGCGTGAGAGGTTGATAACCTGCGGCTCAAGGCAAAGAGAAGGGCAGAATTCAAGGAGGTCTTAAGTAGCACAAAGGCCAGGCCCCCAGGGTTTGTTCTCTGACAGATGCCTAAAGCCAGCCCTGCCCTCTGCCCTCTTGCCGGTCTTTTCACAGAAGACCACGCATCTGGGCCTGCAGTGTAGACAGACGGTACAAGAGAAATGGGTCTTCAGTGGGTCTGAAAGGAGGGCAGGACTTCAGGACAAGTGTGGGGCTCAGGGGCAGGTCAAGATTCCACTGCCTGGGGGAGTTGGGGGGAGACACTCTAATTGTGGGGACCTTCCGCCATTTCTTCCTGTCAGGGCTGTCTTTTGCCCTCTCTGGTGAGGGGCAAGGATCTTGGCAAATTTTAGCCAATATTTAATGAAAAACCGCTTTCATATAATGAAAAGGTTTTTAACATAACTGAAGGTTTTTCACCCTAAAAACAAAACAAAACAAAACAAAAAACAATTTTCTTACAGTGAAATTGCCAAGTGACAAGATGAAGGTAATGCATAAGGTTCAACTAAAGGATTGGGAGCTAAGTATTTATTGAGCCACTGTGAACCAGGCACTGGACTCTGGAGATCCAAAGGCTGCACTGACACAGCCCTTACCTCCAATGACTTAGGTGATGGAATGAGGAGAACGTGATGTCGTGAAAGTCACAAGAACACTGGGCCCCAAACCCAGCTTTGAATCCGGGCTCCCAGATCCCCCCATTAGCTGTGCAAATGGGGCAGCCTTTGGCTCTCAGAATGACAAGTGGATAGTGATGCCATTTTCGTGGGCTCTGATTTAAAGAGCTTGGCCTGGGCAAGGTACAAGAAGTCTACTTTGGGTCTTGAAAAAACAGAAAGAAAGGGGGTGGGGCAGACATAGAGGAACATGGGCCAAGCCTTGAAGAAAGGGTAGAATCCGGAGGGGAAAGGCAGAAACCGAAGGGCGCAGATAACTCTAAGCCAGGGAAGGAGGCATCAAGGAGCTGGCAGGGCAGAAGTGAAAGGTCCTCTTGGGAAGAAGCAAGGTCGGAGGGGTGGGCGCCCAGGACCAGCCAAAGGCCCACTGTCCCTCAAACTGAGTCTTCAAATACTCAATTTTCATTTCAGGGGAGGCCGATGGTGGCAGTGCCTCGATTTCCATACTCCAAACTAGCAGAAGTAGAACCCCAAAGATAACCAGACCCACTTTCCTTGGCAGACATCTGAGTGGCCTCCGTCGTTAGTGAAACATTGCGCCGTGGTGGACGAGGGGTCCCCTCTAACCCAAAATGCCTGTCCAGGGCATCTTCTTACAATACGCAAGAGCCCGAGAGGGGTTGTAACTAAAATTTCCTTCGTCTTCACATTTCTGGTAAGACGTCACTGTCCTAGAAATGTCTTAGAGCTCCTTAGGAGAAAATTAGAGGCAGTCATGGCTTTTCATGACTATTTCATGGTTGCCTACTACACACAAGAAGGAGCTAAAGAGGGCTGCCTGGGTGGCTCAGTGGGTTAAAGCCTCTGCCTTCGGCTCAGGTCATCCTCTCAGGGTCCTGGGATCGAGCCCCATATTGGGCACTCTGCTCAGCGGGGAGCCTGCTTCCCCCTCTCTCTGCCTGCCTCTCTGCCTACTTGTGATCTCTCTCTCTCTGTCAAATAAATAAGATCTTTAAAAAAAAAAAAAAAGGAGCTAAAGAAAACACCAGATATTGCCTTTTCTCTGCAAAAGCTTGTGGTCAGTTCATCAAATGGGGCAGATAAGAAGTAATCGGTGATAAATTCCCTCGTGGAGATATATAAAGTGTTATAGGAATCTGGAGGGAGAGACATTACTTCTCATTGGGGTGAGGCAGGGAGGGAGGCAGAGAAAGCTTTGGAAGGAGGCAGCAGCCACCACGAATTGTGAAAGATGAGTAGGTTGTGGACATACAGACCTGGTGAGGAATTTCATCCAAAGAATCGCAAAGCTTTAAGATTGCCTTTCTAGGGGCACCTGGGTGGCTCAGTTGGTTAAGTATCTGCCTTCAGCTCTGGTCATGATCACGGGGTCCTGGGATCGAGTCCCGAGAGGGGCTCTCTGCTCAGCAGGGAGTCTGTTCCTCTCTTTCCCTCTGCCCCTTCCCCACCGCTCATGCTTGCTCATGTGCTCACTCTCTCAAATAAATAAATAAAATCTTAAAAAAAAAAAAAAAGACAAAGATTGCCTTTCTAACCCCCTGATTTTGCATGTGAGGATACTGAGGACCGGGCTGGAAAGGGGCAGCTTCTGTCCACGCGGTGCCCTCCTCAGAAGGGACAGGCCTTCCAGATAGAGCACAGGGTAGGCGAGGGCCTGGAGGCGTGGAAGTCCTACCATGTGGTGGACTGTTTGCAGTTTGCTCGGGAAATAGGATTTTGTAATTGATGAGATGTGGGAGCTAAAGGAGGAGCTGGGGGGGAAATAACGGTGTCTGGCCCAATGACTGGGAGGACACCTGGGCCAGGACTGGAAGGAAGCAGGGCTGGGAGAAAAAAAATGGTCTGTGGGGTTTAGAACAGGTGGAACTGGAGGCATTTATGAAATGTACCAGGGAAAGTTCTAGCCGCTGTGGGAAACCCAGTGCTGGGGTTCAGGAAGGAGATCAGGACCAAAGATACAAATTGGGAGTCTCTTCAGAATGGAGAGTTGAGGTTGTTTAAGGAATAGAGTGGAGGGGGGAAAGGAGCTGCTCGAAGACTGTAGCGACAGCTCCCTTTGGAGAACGGGAGGCAGAGGCCGACCCGAGGCGTGGTCAGAGGTAGGCAGGGGTCAGGGGAGGCAACTCCCTGGCGGTGAGGGGTGGGAGAGGTTCCTCCGGGAGTGGTCTCCGTCTTAGCAGAAAGGGTTAACATGCTGCAAACATACACAGCTGGAGCCAGCAAGGAGAACATGACTCCTGCCCTTTGCAGGTGCAAGGCAGCCAGAGTCAATGTTATTTAGGAAATCTGACAGTAAAGAGGAGGAGAGAGATTAAGGAGTGCCAGGGCTGAAGCAAGATGTGGTTTTCTTTCCTTCTTTAAGGCAAGCGTAGACTTAAACATGTTTCTTGGAAGATGGAGAGGAGCTGGCAGAGACCATGGGAGATAAGAGATGGAAAGGAGAAGGAATGCTTGGAGGGAGGGCAGAAGAGGGCAGGAGGGATTAAGGTTGAGAACAAGACCTGTTGACATTTGGAATTAAAGTTTCTGAGCTGAGGTGGGAGGGCCAAGCTGGAGAGTCACAGAGGGGCGAACACTGAAGCCCAACTGATCAATTCGATCATGCAGGAAGAAGAAAATCAAAGGACTAAGGCCAGAACCTTGGGAGAAACCCAAAGTTCAAGGTCAAATAGGCACCAAAGAGAGGACAGCTGGAAAACACAGTTGGGATGTCCAGAGGTCCAGACAAGTTAGCCAGTGGTACTTGGGTCCTGAAGACAGGGCTGAAGAGAGATGCTTTTGAGACAGGTTAGAACTGTCAAGCTCAAGTCCATTAGGAGCATAATGATTTCTCTGTTTACACTGGACTTCTACTTCCAAATATCTTAATTAAACCAATATGTGAATAGTGAAGACATCAAAAGAACGAGGACATTATTAATCCGAGAATCAAGGCAACTAATCACTTTATTCCTTTTAGTCATTTCCTCCTGTAGCAACATCCTCGGTAACAAACATTCCTGCAGCTCTGTGATAACGTTCCTGGATTTAAAACCACAGTTTTGTTTTTTCCTCCCTCGGGGACTTATTTCTTATCTCTTGGGTCCTTTTGAAATAGGCAGTTATCAGATCGACCTTTAGCTCACTGGCCTTGGGTTGAATAGGTAATTTCCCCCCCAATCACAGCTCGTAAGAATTCAAGCCAAAATTCCAGGCCGGCTTTAAGCAATAAATAGTGTAATTAACTTCTAACCAGGCAAGCTAACATTTTGCTTGGAGGAAGCATGGTTTTCTCAAACAAATGCCTTTCAAATAAAAACAATTTCATGCCCTCTTTTTCCAGCATGATACTTTTCAGTGCTTAGAAATAACCAGTGTCATCTAAGAGTGTGTTCTCAGAGGTTTTTTTAAGTCCTGTTTGCTCCGGTTTTCAAGATCTGCAGTAGAAGCTGCTCTGTCTTCTAGGGGTATATTGTTTCTAGCAGAGTTAACTGGGTTCCCTTTACAGCTAACTGTGCAGGGAGTTCTGTAGAAGCCTTGGCAGGCGTGACATCTGTCCTGCCCAACAGGCAGGATGGAAATGGAGCCCAGGTCGGGATGGACATCTGTGACCCGGTGTTACCGGAGGCACGCTGGGACAGGAGATGAGGGTCGGTAGGAGTGCTCCCACCCAGCAGCCGGTAGCATTTCATCATGGTGATAATAAACAGCATCAACTGCTAGATGCCTTTATTTTTAAAGATTTTATTTATTTATTTATTTATGTATTTATTTGACAGAGAGAGCACAAGCAGGGGGAGCAACAGGTGGTGGGAGAGGGAGAAGCAGATTCCCCGCAGAGTAGGAAACTGGATGTGGGACTCGATCCCAGGACTATGGGATCAAGACCTGAGCCAAAGGCAGACACTTAATGGACTGAGCCCACCCCCCCCCCCCAGGTGGCCCTACATGCTTTCATCACCTGGGACAGAGCGTGCCCCACTGCCCCGCCTGGGCGTGTCACATTGCCTTTAGTCTCCTCAGGGAAATAGGTGACATGAAGACCCAGAGTAGGGTCAGCAACGGGCATCTGAAAGGAGAAAGTCCTGAGAACGTTCAAAGAGCTACGAGAATACCAAAGTCCAGGGTCAGAGCGAAGCTGGAAACCACGAGGGTGTATAGGGAAAGTGTCAGCTGCTGGAAGAGATTTTGTTCAGTCCCAGGGCAAAAACGGAGGGCAGGAACCGAAAGGGAGGCATTACGTGAATGTGCAGGAGGACATCCATCATGAGATGGGTGATGAATTTTTGCCACACCGACTGCCACTCTCAGGCCTGGTCGGTTTTTTGTTTGGGGCAGAGGGGTATTTTTTCGTTTTGGTTTTGGTTCTGATGTTGGTTCAGCCAGGCACATGGCAGTCTTTCTTCAAGGAGGTTTTTAAGTCCCCATATAATTTCTGTCAGCATTTGGAGGGAGGGGGAAGGTGACGTTGCCTGAAACCTGGCCTTTATGGTCCCCACATCATGGCAGAGGCCCCCTCCCCGCCCCACCTTTTGAGGCTGCTGCACGCTGGCGGCGGAGAGCCTGGGTGGCCCTGGCACCCTGCCAAGCCAAGCAGCCGCCGTCCCAGAGGTAACGTTCCATGAGGTCTTCTTGTTCCCAGCCCGCCATGGACTGTGCAGTTCCCCGCGCGCGCATGCGCGCGCTCGTGGGGCCCGGTGCCTGGCTCGCTGACTGAGCAAGCCGGAGCCCTGCATGACGCCCCCGGCTTTGCTGGCTACTCACTCACCTCGGGGGCTTGGAGCACGCCTCTTCCTTGTTGGAAAACTACCCTCTGCACCTGAAAAGTAGGATGGGAATCAGGACAGCAAGGAGGGAGGAGGGATTGGAGATAAGGTCTGTGACTTGACTCTGAACCGTCAAAGGCTGAGGGATGTCCTCTGCTCACTTGGTTTTCTGGCTGTCAGTTGGATCATGGTCAGAAATTAGTCATCCGTGTCCAAATGCAAGTGGGGGGAGAGCTTGGCAGCAGCACCTTTGTGAACCAGGCTCTTTATCAAATCACCCACGCTCTGAGGCTACATTAGAAATGCAGGAAGCCAAGTAGAGCATGGAGAAGGAGGGATACCTAGGTCTACTCCGATGTGATGCTCGAATCCATCCTTGCCTATGGAGTTCCAGGGAGGCACCTCAATAAGAGAAATATAGACCAGCCACATAACAGGTGGTAGCAGGAGACATCTGGGGAGCCCCAGAACTTTAATCAGAAGGGGAGAACTCCGGGAGGAAAATGAAAGCTGTCTCTGGGTTTTGTAAATGTTCTTATGGAAGGAGGATTGGCTGGCAACATGTGCCTTTCCAGAGGAGGGTGGGCGAGTCACAGGGGCAGGTCTCAGCTCTTCGAAGACAATGTTTCCCAAACTTCGCTGCAAATTAGAATCACCTAGGAAACTTAAATCTCCCCTTCCCGAGGCTGCACCCGGAACCAATTAAATCAGAGCCTCTGGGGGTGGGGCCCAGGCATCAGCCCTTTAACAGACTGTCTGGGTCTGGGTGATTGCAATGGGCAGGCCAGTTCACCAAGCAGCGATCTACAGAAGGATGGAGAGCATCGGAGCGCGGCAAAGAAGCGGGGAGGTGCTAGAGATGCAGAGGTGCCCTGTCACCCAGCTGCGTGTCACCTGGTAGGGATGAGCTGGAGCCTTCCATGATGGCTCAAGTCGACCAACCTCAAGCTCCCTGCCATCCCAAAAGGCTGAGTCAAGGCTCTGAGGTGAAGGTTTTCAAATTCCTGTTAAAGTTCCAAGGAACTGTGCGTTCAAATGAAATAAAATATTCAAAACAAACAAAGGAGGAAGGAAGTGGATTCCCCACAACCCCCCCCCCCAACCCACCCAGGACCATTCGACCCCCGAATGGAAATCTGGGAACTTAATGAAAATCTCCAGGACTCCAGGAAGCACAGTTTTTAAAAACCACCAATTTAAGGGAAGGGAAATGGGACTTCCACAGCAACGAAATTTGCATTCAGCCATCTGTAGATGGCATCCGGACTACTTTGATGACTAGAAGTAGCAAATTTCGAATGGAGGAGAGCCAACATAAATGACCGTGGGCCTGAACTATTTGTTAGTTGGGAACATGAAGCGCATCAGCCAGCAGTGTGGTTAACCCAGTGCCTTGGAAACTAGACCCAGATCTTTCTGCTTATTATCTCGGTGCCACGCGTAGGATAGAAGAGCCCTCCAGCCCTCCGAGGTATTTCCAAAAGGAAGAATGCTGAAATATTATTTGTTAAAGGTTCCCAGGCTTTGAATTGCACAGACTCTAGCTTCTGTACCAAAGCTACAACTTACCTGTGAAGAACAAAAGGCAGCCTAGTAGAAGGGAAAGGAACAGGAAGTGAGGACAAATAGGTGGGGTCCTACTTCTGCTATTATCCAACTGTCTGGATGCAGACAAGTGACCCCACTTACCCATTTCCTCCTCTCTAACATGGAACTCATAGCACCCGCTGCCTATTGTGCATTGTGAAGTTAAAAAGAAAAAAAATCCAAGGTCACATCCTTTTAAGTTAGGAAAAATATGCACGATGATGGACAGCAAAAATTATAACACTGGAAGGATCTCAGTGAATGTAGATGTAATACATGTGACAAACAAATAGGGGAGGGCAAAAGGACCTACATGTTTTCAAGAACTCTACTTTTTACTTGAAGTGGTAAATATTAACTTTAAGTAAACTGTGACAAATGAGGCTTGTTATTATAATCCCTGGACAACAGCTAAAAAATAAACACAAGAGAGGGGCGCCTAGGAGATGCAGTTGGTTAAGCATCTGACTCTTGTTTTCGACTCAGGTCCTGGTCTCAAGGTCATGAAATCAAGCCCTGCATCGGACTCCACGCAAGCATGGAGTTTGCTTGAGATTCTCTCTCCCTCTCCCTCTGCCCCTCCTGCTCGTACTCTCTTTTTCTCTCTCTCAAATGAATAAATCTTTTTTTTAAAAGTAACACAAGAGGGGTGCCTGGGTGGTTCAGTGGGTTAAAGCCTCTGCCTTCTGCTCGGGTCATGATCTCAGGGTCCTGGGATCGAGCCCCACATCAGGCTCTCTGCTCAGCAGGGAGCCTGCTTCCCCCTCTCTCTCTGCCTGCCTCTCTGCCTACTTGTGATTTCTCTCTCTCTGTGTCAAAATAAATAAATAAAATCTTTAAAAGTAACACAAGAGATGTGACCAGTCAATAGATAAATTATGTGGAACTCTAAAAATTATCCAAATCCCAAAGAAGGAGGAAAAGGATGAATAGAAGAACAAAAGGAAGAAACAAAAACAAAAACCAGAAGAAACAGAACACTCATCAAAGAGTATAGCTAAACCCAATCAATAATTATGTTAAATGTGGATAGTCTAAAACACCAAGTGAAGATAAATAGTGTCTGAATGGATTTGTAGCAAAAGGCCAAATGCTATCTATAGAAACCCACTCTAAAAAATGATATAAGTAGACTAAAAGTAGAAGATTAGAAGAGAGATATGCCATGGAAATACTACTCAAAAGAAAGCAGAGTGCCAATATCTAGATTATAAACAGTAGACTTCAGTACAGTGAAAAGTTACCAGTGATAGAGTGGGGAAGTACATAATACTAAAGGGGAAAATGGCCAAGAAAACAGAACAGTGATAAATGTATATGTACCTAAACAAAAGCCCCAAAACACATAAAGCATGGTCACCATCTGTCACCATACAAAGTTATTACAATATTATTGACTCTCTTCCCTATGCTGTATTTTTCATCTCCCTGACATTTTTTTTTAAGATTGATTTATTTATTTTAGAGAAAGAGAGCAGGGGAGAGAGGTAGAGGGAGAGGGAGAGAGAATCTCAAGCAGACTCCACATTGAGCATGGAGCCCACATGGGGCTCGATCCCAGGACCCTGAGATCATGACCTGAGCCAAAACCAAGAGTCAGACACTTAATTGACTTAGTCACCCAGGCACCCCCTTATTTTTTTATAATCAGAAGTTTATACCTCTTAATCCCCATTATCTACTTCAGCCATAACCCCACCCACCTCCCCTCTGGGAACCACCAGTTTGTTCTCTATATTTAAAAATCTGGGTTTTTTTGTATGTTTGTTTGTTCATTTGTTTTATTTAAAAGATTCTGCAAAGAAGTGAAATCATATGTTATTTGTCTTTCTCCGTCTGACTTAATTTCACTTAGCATTAGACCCTCTAGGTCCATCCATGCCATTACAAATGGCAAAATCTCATTCTTTTTTTATGGCTGAGTAATATCCCATTGTATATATATGCGCCACACCTTCTTTAACCATTCTTCCACTGGTGGACACTCAGGTTGCTTCCATAAATAATAATGTAAATAATGCTGTGATAAACATAGGGGTGCATATATCTTTGGAATTAGTATTTTTGTTTTCTTTGGGTAAATGCCCAGTAGTGGAATTACTAGACCATATGGTATTTCCATCTTTAATTCTGTAAAGACCCTATTTCTAAATATGCTCACACTCACAGGTTCTGGATGGACATGAATTTCTGGGAGACACTGTTTGGCCAAATGGTGTCCCCCTGTGGCCACACACACGTGAAGCATGCACAAAGGCCCAGTGGTGTTCATTCCATTCCTCTTGCATTCATAGGGCATCACTGTCCTATGGAGTATGTGTGTGCGGTGTGTTTGTGTCTTTTTTTTTTTAATTTTTTATTAACATATAATGTATTATTTGCCCCAGGGTACATGTCTGTGAATCATCAGGCTTACACATTTCACAGCATTTGCCATAGCACATACCCTCCCCAATGTTCATATCCCTACCCCCCCCCCACCTCCCAGCCACCCTTAGTTTGTTTCGTGAGTTTAGGAGTCTCTTATGGTTTGTCTCCTTCCCCATCCCATCTTGTTTCATTTTTCTTCCCAACCCACCATGACCCCCCTGCCCTGCCTCTCAAATTCTTCATATCAGAGTGATCATGTGATAATTGTC
>CM052797.1:27633541-27643908 GCA_028533885.1 Nasua narica | reverse complement strand
TTGCTACCTGTGTTCTCCTCCAGGATTTTGATGGAGTCTTGTCTCACATTGAGGTCTTTGATCCATTTTGAGTCTATTTTTGTGTGTGGTGTAAGGATATGGACCAGTTTCATTCTTTTGCATGTGGCTGTATGGTGTGCGTATGTCTTGATTGTGTTTCTTTGTCTTGATTGTTGGGGGCTGCTTTTTAGGCTGGTGACCAGTGCTGTAAACCCTCGAGGCCTCCTTTAGGGGTGGCACCAGGCCAGGGAGTGGGCTAGCGTCCTGCATACACCTGACTGCCATGGCCATCCTCCCGCAAACCAAACAGGTGACCCCTCCTAGGGTTTCACCTCTTACTGCGTATGCAGGATGCTCCTTTTCAATGTGTTCTGATCACCCACATGGAATCACCCACATGGAATCACCCACATGGAATCACCCACTGTAGGATCCTAACCCAACTCGTGAGGTCACCCTAGATGTTCCTTAGTGAGAACGTTTGGGGCAAAGCTGACCAGAGCATCCAGGAAGCCGGAGAAGCTGAATTCTAATCTCACCTGACTTTTTTTTTCTGACATAGTGTTTTTAGACAGCTCCAACTGTCCCTCTTTATGCCAGCGGGGGGGGGGGGGGGGGCGATGCATGCTTGCAAATAAGTTTTACCTACATTTGTGGGCCCTGATAAAATCCTTCTCTTCTTACTAGTGATAGGATAGCTGTTTTTAAAAACGAACCTTCTTGGCTTTGCCAACAAATACTCATTGACTTTTCTCTAAATACCAGCTCTTTGCTGACAACATGGACCATAAAAAGAAAACCAGTCCCCACAGGACTATGAGATCAGATAAGTAAACTGAGGCAGGTGTATGCCATGGAATATTATGCAGCAGTTAGAAAACTCTGACAGTCATTACAGAGATAAGGTAGACCTTAAAAGCAAAGGGTTGTTGGAAGCATGGTAAATTTACATGCACATGGTAAATTCTGGTAAATTCTGCATGCACATATATTCCACATCTGCATAGGTGCTTGCTGGGGTGGGCAGGGTGATGGCAGTGGGAATCCAGCGTGAAGGGGGAAAGTAAAATAAGGCAAGAGAGGTCTTGCCCAGCAGAAGTGTCTTCAGCTGAAGAATTTGATTAATTCAACTGTCTGCCCCCAAAGTTAAAAAAATCTTGCGGAGTTTAGAATCAGCATTTAGAATAGTAAAACAATGAAGATAGCAATGGATAGAGTGTCCGAAAACAGGGCCTAGACCCCAAGAGGAGGGTTAAGAGGTTGGAAGCAGGAAATAGCCACATTCAAATAGGACCCTCGGGCTGAGCATGGGACACTAGGCACACTCGACAATATCTGAGTGTCTTTTCATCAAGTACTAAATAAGACAGGACTCTTGCCCTTTGAGAAATCACAACTGAATGTTTTTTTTAAAAAGCAGACATATAAATTTCTGACATTTTTCACACTTGATTGAATGCCGGCAGGGGGCTGTGTAAAGTAGCTGAAGGTAGGGGCGAATCACACAAGACCTTAAGCGTGGATCAGGGGAGGGTGGGCTTTATCCCTTGGCTTGGAAGCTTGGGGTTCCAGGAGAAGACAGGAGGAAAGGGTCGCTTCAGAAAGTTCAGCTAGAGCGGCACGCAGGGAGATCCACAATTCTCTGCTGCGGTCCAGCTATGAGGCAAACAGAGAACGGAGACAGGAGGCCGGAGAGGAATGGAGGGGACCATAGTGGCAGCAAAGGGGATGATATACCTGTTGAGCGATCGGCTAGCAGGGAGAAAGATAGGAAAGAGCAGAAGACGGTCGCCAAACCTTGAACCTGAGCAATGGGAGAACGGTGTTTTAAATGGAGGGGTTAGGAATCAGGCTCATTCAGGGTGAGAAAGATATCAGGTTTATCCCTAGATGAACTGAGCTATAGTTAAGCCCTTCGCAGCAGTTAGCTTCTAGAATTCTTTCTGAAGGAAAGTACTAAACATAGTCCTTCTCTGCTCTCGGGGGGTAGACAGTGGAGCCACGAGGAGGAAAATGGTCCTGAGACACCCCCCTCTAGCCGCCTGGGGTGCCAGGGCGGACCTGCTGCCCCCGAGGGTGAGAAGAGGCATGGTAGATACTCAGCAACTGTGATATGAGTAAGTTTGGGGACTTCTTCTTCAGCAGCCAGCATTATCTCCAAACAGATTTCCACTGTCACTATCCCAATCACCATCATTTCGTGGCTCCCCGGTGCCACAAGCCAGCCCCACAGTCAGCCCGAGGTCTCACCTTCCCACCTCATGTCCGAGGGTGCTCCCCGCACACCCCTATTGCACTCCAGCCCCCAGTACCCTGGATGCCCTAGCTTTCGCACCCCACACTGCCCCCCACCCCTCCAAGGTCAGGCCCGTTCCTGCCCCAGCCTTTGTCCACACCGTTCTCTATCCCCAGATGCCCTTCCCTGTCCTCTGCCTGGTGAACTCCTCACCCTGCCAACTCCTGCTTAAATGTCACCCCCTCTCCAAAATCCTCTACGTGCCCAAGGAAATTCTGACAGCCACTCTGTTCACAGGTATTAGTATGCATCTGAGCTCCCAAAGCTGTAGGCGGTCTTATCTTTGTAGCCCCACCCCCACCCAGTGCTTAGCCCAGCTTACCTTCTTACTTAAACCATAGATGGTATCTATCTCATACAGCCTTATTTGGGGCTTAAAAATACACAAAGCTCCTTTATAGTTAGTAAGTAGTCAAAGGAAATTTGGAGTCAAAATAAATCAAATGTTAATATTTTAAAGACTGAGAATTAGCCATACTTAGCTATAATTTAGCAATCAAATAAGAACAAAGACTTGGCATTTTGCCTTATTCAACCTGTGATCATAGTGTGCCAAAGAGAGAGCCAACCTTCTTTCTCTGATACTCTGATTTTCAGTCCAACTGTGTTACATCATGTTTTAAAAAATCACATAGGCTCAATTCTTTCCAAACCCAAAATGCCAAAGCTAATCTGAACTAAAAGATTACTGTGTGATATGTACATGTATTTATTTAACAGAAACCATAATTTGGATACTTTATCAAACTGGACCTGGATCTCCATAAAGAGAAATACTAGTGTTCTTGTGTGGGTTTTTTTAGCAGCATTTTTAGACATCACTGCACGTATTTACCATTGTGGTCAGGAGGCATGGAGGACATTTTTGAGATTGGAATTCTTAAATAGGATCATTCAGATATAAGCAGGACTTGAAGGAGTTTCCAAGAATCTCTTATCTCAACGCCAAGGTTAAAATAAGATAGATGAGAACAATACAGCTCATAACTTACTTCTATTCAACAAGCATTTATTAAGCGCCAATCAAGCACCAGATAGTGGGCAAAAATGTGTATGTCACCGTATCTGCCTTTAAAGCAGTCATCTTCTAGCAAGGGGGGCACATATGTAAATATGTAAGTGCAGGGAATATATATTATATAGAAAGTGCAGGGAAATAATAATAAAAACCAACCACAACGTACATGTTTGCATAGATGCTGCTTCCTCTGTCCGAATCAGATTTGGACTCTAAGTGTTCTTCATATTCAGATCCTACAACTGATCCTGAACCACTTTTAACCTTTAAAGCAGTTTTGTGGGGCATCACGGGGACGGGTCTGTGGCAGGATTTAGTGTGAGCTGTGCGCGTGGCCAGCCTTTAGCACGCTCATCCCTGGCAGTAGATGTTCAAAGCCTAACAAAGAATACTAGGGCTTTGTCCCAGGTTGTTGTTTGATTATACACATGGATTTCCCTTCATCGAACTACGTATTTCTAGTAGTTATCCCCTAAAAGTTAAGGTGAAGCTTTGGAAAAATCAATGTGCACCTCAAGACAGAGGTGCCAGTCATGCCTGTTGGAGTGGCGTGTTTTTGGAGACAGAGCAAGGAAACGTGTGCGTATGTACATGTGCGTACACAGATATAAAAACGTGCGTGCTCCCACACACACATCTAAATGCACATAGAAATATGCACATACACGTCCATAATTTCTAGATGGTAAATTCACACTATCTCAAAGTCAAATCCTTCACCACAGGGTTCTGTCTGGCTTTCCCCCATTTCATTTTTTTTTAAAGATTTTTATGTATTTTTTTGACAGAGAGAGAGAGATCACAAGTAGGCAGAGAGGCAGGCAGAGAGAGAGGAGGAAGCAAGCTCCCTGCTGAGCAGAGAGCCCATTGCGGGGCTCGATCCCAGGACCCCGAGATCATGACCTGAGCCGAAGGCAGACACTTAACCCACTGAACCACCCAGGCACCCCCCCCCCCCCATTTCATTTTTATGTCTTCTTCTCCACAGTGACATCCCTGGCTCCCAACATCAACACCAGGGTACAACCACTTTGGAAAAGTGTTTGCCAGAGTCCACTGTAACACACACGCATCCATAACCCAGCAATTCTACTTCTGGGTATTGGCCAGTAGAAATGAGGACTTATGTCCACAAAAACATACGCAAATGTTTATAGCAGTTTTACCCATAAAAACCAAAAACGAGAAACAACCCAAAAGCCAATCGATAATAGAGAAAGCAAATACATGGTGGCATATATAATAGTAAGTTGCTATGAAAAAAACGAACTAGTAATAAATGCAACAATTTGGATGAATCTCATGGGCATAAAGTTAGGTAAAAGATGTCCAGCACAGAAGAATATGTATGGTATTATTCCATTTATTTGAATACATTACGAGCAAAACTTCGGTGCTAGATGGCACAGTAGCGGCGAACCTTGGGTCTTGTAGGGACAGAGTAATGACTTGGAGGGGAGCAAGAGGTTGCCTTCTGGAGGTCTAGAATGGTCTTTTATCTTTATTTAGGTAGTAGTAACACAGGTGTAATACAAATACAAAAAATCATCAGGAAGGGCACCTGGGGGGCTCAGCCGGTTAAGCATCTGCCTTCGGTTCAGGTCATGATCTCAGGGACCTGAGATCAAGTCCCGCATCGGGTTCCCTGCTCAGCAGGGAGTCTGCTTCTCCCTCTCCCACCCGCCCCCGGCCCCTCTCCTGCTTGTGCTCTCTCTCACTCTCTCTCTCTGAAATAAATAAATAAAATCTTTTCAAAAAATATTCCAAAATACCTGTAACAGCTGTAATATCGTATGACTACATATGCGATTTCTGTTGGTGACACAGTCATGGTACTGTGAATATTATTATGATTGGTTGCCAAATTTATAATAGAAGGAAGGCTACAATACGTTTGTAACTGACAGACCCCTCCAGGGTAGTCCTACGAAGTGAAGAGGTACGCTCCATTTTCAAGATTACCCACATTAGCTGCCATCCTCTGAGACTCACTTGGGTTTGTGCCCACATGTGAGTTCCCAGGAAATCTCATAGACTGGAGCAGAAATGGCAGGCCTGCTGCCCTCCAGCTGGCCTTGAGGTGGCAGCCAGCGATGTCTGACCCCTTTGCCCTCAAGCTTGTTATGTTACTTCCAGAAAAGCTTCTAAGAACCACTGAAACTTAGAATTTTGTTAGTGGGGAGAACTCAATTTTCATTTTTCCAAAGGAAAAAACAGGGACCACTGAGGGGCTCAGTCAGTTAAGGGTCTGCCTTCATCTCAGGTCATGATCCCAGGGTCCTAGGATCAAGCCCCACATCAGGCTCCCTCCCCTGCCTGCTGCTCCCCCTGCTTGTTCTCTCTCTCTTTCTGACAAATAAGTAAAATAAAATATTTAAAAAGAAAAAAACAGATGTCTAGATCGCAGTAATCTGTTGGCTATAAAGAAACCAGCTTTTTCATTTGGATGAGGAAATCAGTGGTTGGGTCGGCAACAGCAGGTATTAACATTGTGGGATAAAGTGTCTGAGAAGCAAGGGTTGGATGAGTAAGCGATTCCTATATGAATCTTGGAAAAGGACATTATTGGGGCCGATAGTTTAGTCCAAATACATATGCCCAGTGTTGACAGCTAGAACAAATAAAATCCATATGTCAGGCGAGAGTGGAGATTTCCTCATATTGATGTAGCTGTGACAATCTTCACCAAAGCTTGACCTTCCATGAACACACCCACTAGCAAGAGCCATGAGTCATCTGCACCTTTTTGTGGGGTAGTTCTGGACGCCATTACATAGCCTTGAAACTGCTTACAGGCACGTAAATTGTAGGTGCAGCTGTTTTCAATATGCAAGCCCAGGTGGGGGCTAGTGCTGGACCATTTCAGAAGCTAACCTGTGGGCATATGGAACCAGGCCCGTGTCTGCTAAAAATCTCACGTGCTTTGCTATTTTATATGGTGAAAGATTCATCTAAACCCTGAGAGTGGGTGCTTGGGTAATAGTAGTAGATGGTAAAAAGATTCGGGGTCTCCATGTTCTATTCCCTGGGAAGCCCATGCAGTTCTCCCCTGTGCAGTATTTCAGATGTTTTTTAATGGATTTTTTTGGTTTCCAGATAACAACCTCCTCTACAAGATGGCCATTAAGAGCAATAAAAGCTTAGCCAGAACCTACCTGTTCTGAGCTTTGGATGCTCTGAATGAGATTTTAAGAAGAGCCAATAAAGAAAGGGAAAATATGTATATCCCTCGGGGGTATTTCTGCTTGTTTCATGTCCTTTATGTTAACTGGAAAAGGTTTAAGTTTTAAAGACGGTAATATATGCATATGGTTTCTCTTCTCATCTTCCATCCCACCCTAAACCATAATTCCTGTCCCCAAATGTTAACAGTTTTATGACTTTCTCTGAAAAGTTTTGTGTGTGCATACATGTTTTATGTATATGCTCTGACTTAAAAGTGTACACAAATGAGATCATACCAAACATGCTGTTCTGCATTTCTGTTTCATTTAAAAATTTATCGTAGAGTTCTTCCCATACCCCTACACACAGACCTATCTTGCCATTTTGGGGGCCACATGGATCCCACTGTGTGGACATTCAGTATGACAAATTATGTAAGCAATCCTCTACTGAGGGGTATTTGGGTTGTTCGGGGGTTTTCTCTATGAAAAAAAATCTGCAGGGAATATCCTTGTTACAAATACTTTTGTATACTTAAAAAAGTGTATCTCTCAAAGTAGTTTCCTACAAGTACAATTCTTGGGTCAAGTGTATAGGCCCTTAAAGTTTTAGCGATATGACCAAATTACCCTCCAATATGGTTAAATCAGATCACCTTCCCACCAACAGTGTTATGGATGCTTGCTTGCTTACTCACACACCTGCCAATTCTGGCAATATTAAATGTCTTCAAACCTCTGTCAATCTGGTGGGTCGAGAAGATCCCACCGCAGTTTTGATTTGCATTTCTTAAATTGTAAGTAAAGCAGAGCATCTTTCCATTTGCTTATGGAGTATTTGTACTTGGTTTTCTTCGTACTGCCTGCTCATCATTCTTTGCCTATCTTTCTCTTGAGCTGGTGTCTTTTTCTGCTGTGTATTTTTGCATTCAGCAAATATGGATTCCTACTATGTGGTAAGTACCGTGCTGGTCACTAGACCTATAACAGTGAGGAAACACCTATCAGAAGTTCCAGGGCTCTAGGAGACAAACATTAGTCCAATTATGCTCTGAATGGATGTGGGTACAGACTGAGTTAAGTCCCTTGGAGGAGTGGCTTTTGTATCGCTTAGAGCTCATGAAAGAAGAGACAGGCCTGAGCTGGGGGTTGGGAAAGACTCCCCTAAGGAGCTGGCATCTAAAGAATGAATACAATTCAAGGTTCAGAGAAATACTTCTGGAAGAAAGAACGGATTATGGAGGGAACATCGTGTAGTAGATGAGCTAAAAGAAGCCAGGGAGCAGAGCACAAAGAGCAGAAAAGTGTAGGATGAGGCTCCACTATTTCACCACAGGCCCCAACCCATTAAGGATTGGGGGTTTCTTCTCTTACAGAAATAGAAAGCCATTGAAGAATGTTGAGCCAACAGTTGATGATGAAACCTGAATTCCAAAGAGATTACTCTGGCTGAAAAGAAGGGGAATAGGTAGATCAATTAGAAGGTTTTCGAGTTAGTCCAAATGAGATCTGGTGGTGGTCTCGCCCTGGATTATGGCAGCGGACTTGGAGAGAAGTCAATGGGTTCAAAATATATGGAGGAGGTCAAATACAATTTGATGATTGGATTGGATATAAGGAATAAGGAAGGGGGAGGGGTCCAGGATAATTCCTCCATTCTAATGAAGTGCATGGTAGTACCACTTACTGACATAGGAGACACTGGAAGAGGTCAAGGATGAGGTCAGTGTTAGGCATCGGTGTGAAGCTATCAAGTAAGCCATCAGTTAAAGAAGTCTGGGACCAGAGGAGAAATCTGGATTGGAAACAGAAATTGGAAGCCACCAGAATACAGTAATTAAAGCCATGGCATAGACGAACTTGCCCAAGAAAGTACAGCACCCAAATCAGGTCTATTCTTCACCCTCAAGGAATGCTAATACTCAGTAGCTGTGTAGAGAAAGATGACACAGAAAGAACAGATGAGCAGCCCGAGAGCAGGAGGACAGCAAGAATGTTTCCATTCGGATGGAGTGGTCAACAGTGCCGGATGCTACTGAGACATCTAGCAAGGGAAGGCCTGGAAGGTGCCCATTGGATTTAGCAACATGGAGGGCTTGGTGACATTAATTTGAATTGTTTCAGTGGAGTAATGGGAGCAGGAGTCAGGTTGGAGCCAGTTAAGAGATGAATGGGAACTGAGGAATTGGAGAGACCATATGGACCACTCTCAAGTGTGATTTTTGAGAAAAAACAGCCCCAAACCTACTCTTCCTCAGTCTCTACTCTTGCCACTCAGTAAGCTGAATTGATTTTATAATTCGCTATTCAGTGCTCCACAGCTGTGGTGTCCCAGTGGCCATGGCAACCAGCCAGCCAGGGATGGAGTCCGCGGGGGTCCCTGCCTCTAAGTAGAAAGCTCTTCCACCCCGTGGAGCAGCCCTGACTCTGCCGATCCCCCCGAGACCCACCGTAGAAACGCTGCTGAAAATGGGTTTAAGAAACAAAGAGTCCTTATGTTTTAGAGACACCTCCTGAAAAGTGTAAGGATAAATGGGGTCTGGGATTTGCAGAGTGAAACAGGATAAGCCATGAGTTGATAATTATTGAAGCTGGGTGATGTATACACAGAGGTTTATTAACTGTTCTCACTACTTCGTTTATATATAAATTTTTCCATAATACATGGTACAAAATTAAATTTAGTAACTCTGCAAGTTGCAAAGAGCCAGTGACCATCACAGGCCCAATCTAAATGACACTTAACACCGGATGCCTTCTAAACCCAATCCACCATTGGCTTGGGGATTTCAAGGTGCCAAATGTTCTCATAGGCTGTTCTTTCTTCTCTCATTCACTGAACACTTTGTTCCTTGCCCCTCTTCTCCTTTCTTACCTCCCTCCTACGTGTGGACACAGTTCTGTCACTTCTCATCTTCACGAACTTGAATAAGTTCCCTCTCATCCCTGAACCACGCTCTGAGAGACAGGGATGGGCAGCTACTTAGCAGTGTCGCGAGGGTCAATTTTGACTGTGTACGCGGGAGTCTCTAGCAGGACTCACAGCCCCAATAGCCCAATAGAAGTCAGGAGGGTCATACAAATGAATGAAGGTGATCAGGTAGGAGAAAATCATGGGACTCACCTGAGCTATCTTTAGCATTGTCGCTTTGAGTAGACCCACAGGTAGAAAGAATTCTAAGAAACTTTCTGCTCCTTGAGATCAATAACAATGCAAGCATGATCACAGATGGAATAAATAATCCATAGCCATAAATGAATGAGCAGTAAACTGAAACTTAGCCTCAGCGTTGGGGAGTCCTAGGGAGTGGTGGGGTTGGGGCAAACCAGCGCACACAGACCCCGTCTAACGCGGCGGCCCTCCTCAGCTCCAGCTGGTTGCTGCCGTGAGGGGACGTCGAGCCAACGCTAACATGTCTTCTTGTTTTACAAGACAAGCTAGAAGCTAGAGAACCCATATTGAGTTTGGGTTTAATTATTTCAAAACAAAACAAAACACGATGTAGGCCAAACTAAACTTATCTGTGGGCCAAAATCAGCTCCGGGGCTGCCCACGTGCAACCTCTCACTTAGATAAGAGGATGTAACACAGTTCCCCTTCCCCTCCTTTTCTCTTCTTCCTCTAACTCTCCCCTCCCCCTCTCCATTTCCCGTCCTTCTCTCCTAAACACTCTCACTCCTCCTTTCTCTACTAAGTCCAAGAGGTGGAAGGGATTGAAGAAGTGTTTGCACCCTAGATTCCTCACCCCCCGCAGGGCTGAGCTCAGTGCCTGGCACATAGTGAATCTGCTTCATAGTGGATCTTCATAGCGGATCCTCAGGAAACACTTTAATGAATGAATAAGGCAGCAGCTAGGGGGCGGGGCCGCCCCCCGCCCCCCCCCCGCCT
>CM052797.1:27481960-27633441 GCA_028533885.1 Nasua narica | reverse complement strand
CGAATGAGATTTCGAGCACCGCTGGAGAATCCTTTCTGGCTGAAGGCCCCACGAATGAGATCTTGGATGTCTATGTGAGTTGCATGTTTCTGGACAGTTGGGATTTTGCATATTGTTTCTTCCCAGGACCACACGTAGCACAAATAAGCAACAAATCATTGCCGTGGCCATTCACTGACCCCCTAAAACCGTTTTTACTTGTTGAATCAAATCAGAGGCAAAACATATCCTTTATTTCCTGAGCATTGGCTCCCCTCCAGGCACTTTCGCCTAACGCTAATTTGGCATGATTTCTTTTTATGGCAAAAGAAAGCAAATGCCTAAAGCAAGACAAGACCCCTCAAGTTCCCAGCCCTCTTCAAATTCTATTAAAGCGAATGAAGAAAGGAGAGCTCCAGAGTACTCCAGATGATACAATAAACCCGGAGTAACAATATAGAGGTTTACTACAGGTTCCTTGCCTTGCAGAAGACACAATTTGGGATTTATTTTACAAGAAACTAAATTATGAAGTCGCCCCGGCTTTTAAAATGGTCCTTATTTTTTAAAAGAAAGCACTAAAATCCAGCCTTCTTAAAGAGATCAGGAAATTAAAAAAAAGTGACAAGAACTAAAAAGCTCGAAATTGAGTTTTTATAAAGATGAGCTTACCCACAGATCTGCATTCTCTTACCATCTCCAAAGCCACGCAAATCTACATGCTAGTTTGCTGTGTTAGCATTTTATAAATATTAGTTCCCCCAACTATATAGTTACGTGTTCATTCTGTTTGGGCCTGGTGGTTCATAGACTAGAAACTATAAAAGAAGTCTTGTTATAGTTAATTTTGAATATTTTTTTTAAGACTGTCCAGTTGGTTGTTGGACTCTGAGTAAGTTTCAAATGGCATCAGGGACAAAAACCCTGGTCGTTAAGGGCCCACTGTGGGTGGTCTAGGATGCGGAGGCCAAGAATAATTTCATAAATGGGACAAGGTTTGCACTGGCAGGACACTCATGCAGAAGAGGCATGGGAGACTTCTGGCCTCAGACCCACTGTCAGAATATGCGAAAAGAGAAATGAGGGAATTTAGGGGTAAACAGTGGAACCAGAGGCCACGCCCCTTCGTCCCTTGGGGTTCTGTGTTTACCATCAAGGAGCTCAGTGGTTCTCCCTGTCTGCCTTCCCTCAGGTGGTTTGTAGAATGGAGGCCCCATTTCGCATGGAGAGAGCGGGTGAGGGATCATGGCGGACAGAATAGACAGTCTCATGAACCAACAGGACCCTCCCCCCCTCCCCCCCTCCCCCCCCCTCCATGCAGGGCTGACTGCAAGGATCTAAGAGACAGCTCTGAGTCTAAGCTCCTCCTCCAGATGAGGAAATCAAAAACCATGAGACCAGGGGACTTGCTCTAGGTTGCACATCCGGTCGGCAGGAGAGCCCCTTTAGAAAGCAGTAGAAACAGAAATATCAGCAAGGGACAGCGTCTGCTTGCCTGGCTCACATTCACACAGCTGCTCCCTTTCGCCCGGCACTCTGCTTCTCACCAGGAAGGCCGTGGGCACAGAGGACTGTGTGTTCTGAAACCAGTAGGGAGGGATTTATTCTGCCAAGCCGTGCTGATTTATGTAGTGTTTTCTGTCCCGGACGATGTTTAATCCCTGACTTCCACGGCCTTCTGCAGCTTCCTGCTGGAAATCCTGCTTTTGTCATTGGTGCCGGAGAGAGTAGGAACCAGGGAGACTTACTTCCCTGATGCTGGTTCTCCTGAACCCATCTCTTTGTGGTTCTGGCGCTTTCCATGGATGAGAGGGGATGAGACCCACAGAGTGGACCAGGGAGAGGGTGGGGCAGGCCTTTCCTGAGCCAGCCTCCGGGCTAGGTAGGGTTCTCTGAAGGGACAGAAAGGCTCCCAGGCTGGCTCTGCCCAAGGGGGCTGGCTCTTCCTGGCGCGACTCTAGCTCGCCACCTAGTGTTCAGATGCATTTCCCTGGAGCACACGCATGGCTCGGCCATTTTGAGAGCACCGAGCACAATCCAAACCATGGTGTTAAGATGGTTGAGAGTCAACAGAAAGGCTCTGCTACCATTGTTCCCATTTTCCTATTTGGAATGTATAACGTCTTGACCTTCAGCCTAGATTTCCTCTAAGTCCTTCATTCTTCAAAAACAAATAATAAAAAACCGCCTGGAAAGAGCTTTCCTTTAACCTGTCACAGGTTCGATAATATGATTAGATCCGAATCAGCCCACTTGTGTGTAGATAGTGCCATGCATACCGGGGAGCCTTGGGCCCGCAGGAAGGGGATATGAGCATGTGCCGGGGCAGTGACCTTGACCTCTGTGTTGTCAGATGATCCACCAGCAGCCCAATCCCGGAGTCCACTATGAGTACGTCATCATGGGGAACAACGCCATCAGCCCACAGGTCCCTCCTCACAGGAGACCAGGTAAAATCTCTTGTTCTACTGCCAAACTCCCCGCCCCCAGTCATTTCTTTGGAAAGCCCTCTGTCTCTTCTCATGCTTCTCCCTTGGGTCTCTCAGTCGGTGCACAGAAAACCCATGGACATGCCCTTGACATCAGAGGATGCTTCACCATTGATCTGAGCCTTTGCTGATAAGAGGGTCTCAGTCACCTGACTCAAACACGAGGTGACATCCTGAGTCTGTCTTTCCAGTTCATCATCTTGAGATACCCGACATTAGTTCCCTTTAGCTGCCACATAACAAATTATGTCAAACGCGGTGGCTTAAAACAACACAAATTTGCTGTCCCACAGTTTGGGAGGTCAGAAGTCCAAAATGGGCTCTGCTAGGCTGGCATCAAAGTGTCGGCAGGGCCATGCTCCCCTTGGAGGTTCTAGAAGGTTCTGTTGCCGGCCTTTTTCACTTCGAGAGTGCTCCTGCACTCCTTGCTTCTTGGCCTCTTCCTGCGTGGCACCTTCAGATCTCGGGCTCCGACTCTCTTCTTCCATCGTCGCATCTCTGGGCCCAATCCGGGACCATTCTCCATCCCCAAATCTTTAATTTCATCACATCTGCAAAGTCCCCTTTGCCATATAAGGTACCATCCTCATGATTCCTGGGATTAGGGTGCAGACCCCTGCAGAGGGCCATTATTCTGTCCACGTCGGGCCTTTTCTCTTGGTCCCCTTTTGCTTCTGCTGTCACTACTTTGACTTGTAAGGAAAGAATAATGAGTTCACGCCTAATTGTCTACCTCTTTCCTGTGGGCTCTGCGATAGACAAGAAGGCAGCCCTCCGGCTCTGCCGATGTTTCTTTACAGATGATAACGGAACCCACCACCCAAATGGAGACTGTTTTTTCCCCATCTTTTGAACAGGAAGGCCTACATAAATATCAGCGCTAATATCACTGAGTCCCTGCTGTGTGCCAGACGCCGAGCTCTTCACATAGCTGAACTCACCAAATTACCACGACGGCGCTCAGAGGAAGGGGCTGTTATTAGCCTCATCTTAAAAATTAACAAATGGAAGTTCAGAAACATGGACTTCCTGCCCAGGTCCCACAGTGACTTCAGTCCCTTGTTAATACCACCCGGGGTTAGCTGCTCTGACACCTGTCCCAGCAAGTGAGGGCACAGATGTGAGGCCTGGCGCACCAGATGGATGACCGGGTTATCTGACTGTCCTAGGTCAAGGGGGATCCACCTGGCTCCTTGGAGACAGCAGGCTGTGTGCCGGGCACGTGGGCTGTGCGTGTTGTCCAAATTGTAAGTCAGAATACTCAGCCCAACACAATGGTCAAGCCATTCGTGAGAATCATACGTAGTCCGAGAAATGAGGTTCAGATAGCAGAATATGGAGGTGCCTGAGATCTGATGCTGGTGGAGAAGGACAGTTGGACTGACTATTCGAAATCCTACAGCGTGATGATGGTTGATAACAAGCCTGATGGGTCTCAGCTAATGGATAGCATGGGATTGTCTACTTGGGACAGGGCGAGCCCTGGAGTCAGTTGTAAAAAAGTTGGTGAGGAGGGGCATTCTGGAGTAGGCTTGAACTTGGGCTTCAACCTCCATGAACTCGAATCCAGCTCTGCCTCTTTTTTTGCTGTGCGCCCTCAGGCAAGTCAGAAACTTCTCTGAGCAAGTTTCCAGTCTACAAAATAGTGAAGGGGAAAAACCCTACATGCCAAGGGATTTTTTTGAATATCAGGTGTCCATCCCAGCGTAGTGCCCAGGACATGCAAGTCGTGCAAAAGATTTTAAAATGTTTTTGTCTGGTAATATTTTAGTCTCGCTTATATCATGTATGCGTAGTCTTGATTCCATTGATTTAAATTGATTTTTAAATTGTATTTAATATTGATTTAAATTGTATTTAATATTTTAAGCTGTGAAGTGTTGGGAGTGGTGGAGGGTGGGGAAAGCCCTAAGTTTTAACTGGAGTCTACAGTAAGTCTGGAATTTGCCTCCTTGTTTTGTATCAAACTAGCATATGCCTGAATAATAGTCAACCAAAACAGAAATATAGGAAGGAAGATGCAAGTGCCCCATAATTGCCCAAACTTGGACGAAACCAGGATGAATGGATGGGTAAACTGAGATACACCCAGCCAGTGGAATACTATTCAGCACAAAAAGAAATGAGCTACCCAGCCATGGAAAGACATGGAGAAAACTTAAGTGCGCATTATTAAGTGAAAGAAGCCAATCTGGAAAGTCTCCATATTGTATAATTCCAACTATATGATCCTATGGAAAAGGCACAACTTTGGACACAGTAAACACATCAGTGGTTGCCAGGGCTACGGGGGAGGGTGGGGTGAATAGGCAAACAGAGAGATTTCTAGGGCAGTGAAACTATTCTCGATGATACTGCAATGATGGATACATGGCATTCTACATTGTCGAGACCCATAGAAAGTACACCACCAGAATGAACCCTAAGGAGAACTATGGGCTTTGGGTGATAATGACGTGTGATGCAGGTTCATGGATGGTAAGAGATGTTCCACTCTGGTGTGGGATGTTGATGGGGGGGAAGGGTAGTATTCTCTGTGGGGCCAGGGGAGGCATGGAAACGCTATACTTACCACTCAATTGAGTTTTAAAAGAAGATTAAAGTCTGCTTAAAGAAAAAAACAAAAAACAGTATGTCCCAACCTCATCTGCCAACTCCATCCCAAGACGGAGTATCTTCCTTGTTATTCGGAGGGATTCCACCTCGCCTTTTCCTGTGCGTGTAGAAACGTGCTTATAACCAATTCGAACCTTTGTCTGCCGTCTGCGTGTACAGGGAGCATCACATGCCAGTCTTTTCTAGAAGTCTAACAGATTCTGCCTCCACTTCAGACTTCCTTGACACTTGTAGAAAACTCAATCTCAGCCAATAAGGGAGCTCCCCATACATACCCCCAGTAGGAGTAAAGATCCCTGCTTGGTACAGAGAAGGTCTGTAGAGCTCGGGAAACTCTGGCCTTCTGACTCCAGCCTCTCCTTGCCTTGAGAACCTCTCTCTCTCTCTCTCTCTCTCTCAAAAAAATGCTCTCCACTTTTCCCTCCTCTTCCTCCTCCTTGCCATTGGCTAGCCCTGCTGTGTGGGCTTTGTTATCCGTACTGAGACCTCAGACTTTCACAGTGAGAAGGAAGAGCTATTGACTTCCCACAGCTCTTACTTCCCTGCAAAACTCCGCGTCCAGAAAACTTAAGGGCTTGGCTGCTTGGCCTGGGAGAGGAGAGACCGACGCAAAGGGCAGAGCACAGATTTAATGTCTTGTAAGGGCTCCTGCCACACCTGTGTGGACATATATACAAAATGAGTCCTGCTATGCTTTTCTCGTTCATCAAACAAGGTTATCAGTCATATCTCCATGCCACAACATATATCTTGCTTCATTCTTTCAAAGAAAAGAGCTTTCTGTAAAAGAATGAGAATTTTTGTAGGATAGATGTCCTAGAAACTGAATCACTAGGTCAAGGGGTATGTGCGTTTAAAACTTGGGCAGAGAGTGGGGCGCCTGGGTGGTTCAGCCGGCTCAGGTCATGATCCCAGAGTCCCAGGATCGGGCTCCCCACTCAGTGGGGAGTCTGCTTCTCCTTCTGACCCTCTCCCCTCTCATGCTCTCTCTCTCTCTCTCTCACTGTCTCTCTCAAATAAATAAATAAAATCTTAATAAATAAGTAAAACTTGGGTAGAGAGTTGCTGGAGGGGAGGGGGTTGTGGCGATGGGGTGACTGGGTGATGGGCATTAAGGAGGACACGTGATGTAATGAGCACTGGGTGTTCTATGCACCTGATGAATCCCAGACCTCTACCTCTAAAACTAATAATATACTGTATGTTAATTCATCGAATTTACATAAAATTAAAATTAAATAAGCAAATAAATAAATAAAACAAACCTGGGTAGATATGGTCAAATTGCCCTCCAAAATTTTGTGTCTTTCTGCAGGCTCCCTGTCCCCGGTTTTCCTCTACCTTCACTGAGGGGTTTAGGGATTTAAGGGTCTCCAGATTTTTCTCTTCTTTATCATGAGGCTAAAAAAGTGGTGGTGGTTTTTTGTTTTCCCATGTAGTTCTTTCATTGTGAGTGAAGTTGAGCATTATTGTATGACTTTGGGCCGTTTGTGTTTCTTTTTATGTGACTCGCCTCTTCCTGACTCTGGCCTGCTATTCCTACTGAGACATTTGTCTTTTTCTTATTCATTTTTAACCATGTTTTGAATATTGGGGAAATTGGCATCTGCATGTTTAAAATACGTGTGCTGTGAATGGGAAAGGACCTCCTGTTACAGCACTTCTAATGTCGAAGGGCTGTCCTCAGGAGGCCTCCTGGTCCCGACCAGGCTTACTTCTGCGTGCACCTGTCTCTCCTAGGGGAGCCCTTCAACGGTCAGTTGGGAACAGATGGGAGGACCCAGGAGGAGGGAGAAGAGAAAGAGGGGGCCGAGGAGACAGAAGATGTGCACGGTGGCGCCCCCGAAGTATTCACCTCAGAATCAGCTCAGACCTTCCCAGTCAGGCATCCAGATGGATTTTCTTCCCACCGACCAGACAACGTGGTGCCGGCGGCCCCACAGCCCCCGCGGCGAAGCCGGGACCACAACTGGAAACAGCTCGGGACCACAGAATGCTCCACGAGTTGTGGGAAAGGTGAGCTCCAGCGCGGGCGAGGAGAGTCTCTGCAGATCCCCGGGCGAGGAGTGGGTGGCTGGGCTTGAGGCTCGATACGCCGTGTGCCCTCCTTGAGCCCGACTGTGAGATGGCCCATTGGGGCGACATTGTGTGGAGAGTCCCCGAGACCACCCTCAAGCTTGACGATCCACAAGGACACACGAGACTCGGAAGAGCTCCTCTGCTTGTGGGCACCACCGATTACACTGAAAGGATACAGGTGGGTAGCGTGAGGGGCAAAGGCACGTGGGGCCAAGTCCAGGAGAAACCAGGAGCCAGCTTCCAGGCGTCCTATCCCACGAGAGTTGCCCCCAGATGCAACTGAATTCTCGCGGTAATGATGGGAGACAGCAGGAGCCCAGTAGTCCCAACGAGCTAATCGAGGTTTGGTGCCCAAGGGGCTTACTGTGGCCCAATCACGTAGGCATGGAGCCCCCACGAGACTGACATCCGCTCCTTGGCCTTGAGCACCCAGAAGTCAAACTGAGAGCTAGAACATGGCCCAAGACCTCGGGCCTACAAAAACAGGCATTCAGCCCAGTCGCATTGCTGGCATAAACTCTCTCGTCAGAACTGACCCAGTGTGGTCCAGGGCATGGAAGAACACTCCTACCGGCAGAATATTCCACGGGCTCAAAGGCTGTCTCCAGCCTGGCTCCAGAGCCAGTCCTGAAGACAGGCCTGTCTTTGAGGTGTGCAGGGGCCGAGCTCCCCGGGGCCTGCTGAGTTAACCCCCTCCTACACGACACGCTCATGAAGTACCACAGAGGGTGATCACCGAGTTTCAGATCCAGAAGCTGAGGTATGCCCACACAAAGACCAGGTGAAACTCGTTCTCCAAAGCTAAGATTCCAGAAAAAAAGCACACCCGTGGGACTTGAGGTGTCCGCGGGCTCTTACGCTCACCAACGCTCACAGCTCCCCCTACTGTTCTCTCTGGAAAACCCTCACCCTCTGGCATCCCATTATCCTAACCCCATCAGCTAAGACCCCGGGCGGCAAGCCTGCAGCCCGGCCACGCCAGCTCCCTGGACTCCTTGAGACACCAGAGGGAGCAAATGGCGTCTCTCCAAACAAAAGAAAAGAGTTACAGGATTTGGGAGAAGGGCGGGTGGAGTTCAGGTGATAGTTAAAAAAAGCCGGGTTTTGATAGGCTCAAAGCGGAGCAAGGCTGTGGGCAAAGCGTTCAATGTCAGTATCAGTCTGAACTGTGGGGTAGAGCCGGGGGCCCTATTTCCTTGAAAACTACAGAGTTGAGGTTAGGCGTGGAATGTGGTATCCAGAAGGTCCTTACCGAACGTCTGGCACCTGGGCTGGAAATCGAGGCTGTTTCTCAGTTTCAAGGTGGCCTAGCCCCTGAGTGCAAGGATCTGTCTGTGCCCACCAGGGACTGTGATGTGTGGCAATCGCCTCCTGTTTGTGAGGAAGTCCTATTTGTGACCCTAAAACCTCCATCCCTGGAGGGGAGGTGGCCACAGAAATGGGAAAGCTGTATCCTAAGAAGGTCCTGCCGCCGGGAAACTGTGATATACTGAGAATACTTGTTTGGGGACTTTTGTTTGTTTGTTTGTTTTTTCAAGAGACATGTAACCGAGGGTACAAGATTCAGGAACTCTGCCCATAATTTGCACCCGGGAAATTTTCACAACCGCCTCTAAAGCCTTTATCTTTTTCCCAAGAGCGTTGGCTTAGTGGCTTTTGAGAACAGAATTGAAGGGCTTGGTTCTTTGGTGGGGGCTAGAGCGTCTCCCGCCTGGACCCCCAGCCGGTTCCATGACGACAGAGAAGTAGGGAGCTGGCACTGTGCAGATATTCGTGGGCTCTTGCTTAATCCGTGTGCAAAGAATGTGGACTGGAGATACATTGGCCTACCTTCTTTCTTAAGCCTTAGGAGGGAAAAGTGAAACGGCTGTAGAATGTGCCCGAACAAAGGCAGAAAGCTAAAGCTAATTACGCAGGAAGGCCCAAATCGTTTCAGTCAAGACCGGTCCCTGGCACTAGAGAGGAGAGCAGGCTGAAACACAGTTGACATAGGGATCCGGGATCCAAATGTGGGATTACTGAAGTTTCCACCACGGAATTAGCGGGTGTGATGCCCACCGGAGGAGACAGACGCATTTGTGCTGAGTACACACAAGGGAAAGTCATAAAAAGGAAAAAAATTGCCGTCCTGTGGTTTTAGATCAAGGATGGCTGATGTGTAGAAGATGCTCTTCCCTTTCGTGTCCGGAAAGATCGCCACATAGCCCGGTGGTCATTCAGCGGGCCGTTCAAGGCATGATGGCGGGACCCCCATTTCCAAAGATTCTGGTTATCTTTCCCCCCAGCCAAACCCGGTCTGTGGGATCCCCACTGAGCCAAAATACCAGCCTCCCCGACTATATTCCCTGGGACAGAGCCAGCAAACCGTTTACACACACACACACACACACACACACCCCGGATCTAGCTCAGATGCCTTTCCTCCGTGAAGCCCTTCCTGAGTATGCAAGGCACACGTGGGCATTTACCCCATGTACCCCACAGCAACTCTGGCCATGTTCTTGCCCCAGCTCTGCGTGACCTAGCTGTCTCAGCTCGGGGATACCTTGCATCGTCTGCCCCAGATCGTAGTCAGCCCACAAGGAGACGTTCCTCGAGTGTTTCTTGCATTGATGAATATATTGTCAAATGGGCATATCCAGCTATTAGAAAAGGTGTAAGAGTGGTTTTTACATCATTGCATCCTGGATGGGCAAGGCGGTTACTGCCTTCCTGTGTTTTATCCGTAGCTTGAAGAATGTGGATCTGTGTACTCGCCCCTGAAGAATCGTTTTCTCAAGGTTTCTGTAGGATTTGGTTTAATGTTCTTAATATAATCTTTCTCCTTTGCCTTGTGGACACACACACAGCATCTGCCCTCGGATGCCTGGGATGACGCGTTCATCCTCTTTTTTACCCCAAGAAACAGCACGATTTCTCCAGTCCGAGAGCTGTGGAAGCAGTGCCTTGGAAATTAAACAAGAGCAGAGCCGTATCCCCCCAGCCCTCCCCTCTCTCTGACCCCTAACCCCTTACTCTTCTGCTAGACAAATTGTAGCACCCTGCAGATGCCCCTCCTTCGCTCCCGGCAGGGTTTGCTCCCGGCAGCAATGGCTGGATGGCAGGGCAGATGAGGCAATATGGATGCGCCCTTGTTCAGCTCAACAGTGGTGATAAATGTACCAGGACCACGGCCTTCCGAGCCCACTGGTGCCCTCTTGCTCTTGTATGCACAACCCACATCCACACCCCCTGTGACCTCACCATTCATCCCCACACAAATCTTCTCCAGTCCTTCCTGGTGGAACTCTCCAAACCACATGTCTCCATGCCTCTCAAGGAAAACCCCCGTCACGGTATCACTGTCACAGAGGGGGGTCCTGCCACCGGCAGCCCAGAGTGACTGGTACTCCATCCGGCCGTTGCCCAGACTTCCGTCTGGTCAGACTCTTGGCTTGGCTCAGTTGACTCCTGGAGTTCCAAGACTTGGATGATTTCATTTTTTTCTTGCTCCATATTTTGTCCCTCTCTCCAGCATGCCGCACCAGCCTCTCTACACTATTCTCCGAACTCACTGTCTTGCCCTCCTTTAATATCTGCGGATTACCTGCGGTCCCGTTCCCTCCTCCAGAATAACATACCTCTGTTCTGATCAACACGCACGCACAACATAAAACCCAACTAAAACGATCCCAGATTTCTCCTGCCGCCTGAAGCCCCACCAGCACCTGACCTCGCACCCCCATTCTCACTTGCCAGCAATCAGAGGCGGAATGGAATGGCGTGCTGTACAATGAAGAGATGGCCAGGTGCCATTTTGGGTGATAGTCTCCCTCTCCGCAGAAATCAAAACTGACCCAAAGAAAGAAACCACTGCGGTCATTGGAGTCAAGAGTTATAGTTCGGGTGTTTTCTCACCAACAGAGAGCGAGTCTCTGAATTTATGTCCTTGGCTAAACACTGGAGCTAGCATGGACAAGTGTAGCGTAAAGGCAGTAAGAGGGTGAAGAAGGTCCATGGCCATGTGCAAACAGCCCTGAGTGGGACCCATCTTTCCAAGGCACAGAGCATTCCTATGGTAGCCTGTATCCTTTTACCTAAAGATACTAAATTGCCCCCTCATTCCAGCGCCATGGGGTTGGAGTAGTAACTTTTGCTTTCCAGTCCGCAAACTTGCCAACCGGAAAGTTAAACCCACATGGTCTGAGGGGATAAATAATAAGATTTTTACTTACTCCCTTAATAGCTGGGTCCCAAATGGGTACCCCGCAAGGCGTGAACGGAATCTCATTCATCTTTGTAAGCGAGCACAAGGTGCTTAATGTTTGTGGAATTTAATTTTAAAAAATCTCTTCTTCATGGAAACAGATACGTCACTGGACAAAATTTAATTTCACCAAAGTTTCTGCCTCCTATTAATTTTACTTTTTTTTTACTCCACTAATAATAATACTTCATTGGAACATTATGTTTTAAATAATGGTCTCGAAGTTGTAGCTACATTATGAATTCTTACTGCCAGAGTCATTTTAAAACAAATGATCATTTCAGATTCAGAACTGTCTTCCAAACTGTCAAGTTTCTTACAGGAACCGCCCCCTGGCTCAGGAGTCTCACAAGATCAGCTTCCACAAGCAATGGCACACTTTTTATGGCCGATAAAATATGGAGACGTTTATGTGAAAAGTTATCCCTCCAGTTACAATTAAACTGTAGTACGTTGGAAGTTCAGAATCTCCAAATGCCTGGACAATTAGCAGCAGAGCTAAAACAGAACTGTAGAATAGTAATAATAATAATAATAATTCCAGCAGGAATTGGGTAGTGACCTAGACTGGGAACCGGTGGGGTGGGTGGGGGGACAGACAGTTATTTGTGGAGAAACATATTTTTCGGACGGTTCCATAGCCAGTTTCTGGTTACCTTTCTTGCTTGGTACACATCTGTTAGCAATACCCCTGTGCTGCCACCAGGGGGTAGCAGAGAGAAGCAGGCAGAATTGTGTTTTTTGGTTTTTGTTTTTTTGGAAAGCTAGCGATTCCATTTAATGGATTCTGACTTTTTCTCCAAAAGACATTTCTCACTGGGTGTTAAACGCAAACAATCATGGAACACTACATCCAAAGCTAACGATGTACCGTATGGTGACTAACATAACAACAACAACAAAAAAAAAACCGTTTATTCATATTAAGCCAGTGAAACTCGGCTATGTATTTAAGACAAAACAACAACAACCCCGAGGCAGTTAGTATGATATTTTAGCAAAATAGTATAAACATTAGACCTCTGATAAATATCCATTCCGCATTTTTAATGACTGGCTATTCCTCTGCTAGGTACTGGGATTACAGGGATAAACAAGAATGAGTTCTGTCCCTGAGAAGTTCTCTGTCTCATGGGGAGCAGACATCTACTCAAATAACTGAAAATACCATTGGATCAGTACTTGATTGGGGGAATGGGTAAAAAGCTTTACAGCGTAGGGTGAAGCCGGCTGCTCTCCTAGCCGGTCCTGAATCTTCTTACTTCTCGGCTTCACCTGTCTCTCACACATTCCAGGCACATGGAGGCCAGTGCGTCAGGCACTTTTGTCCCTGTTCAGCCGCCTGGACAGCCCCCTCCCTCCAAGACACACATGCGCACAGCTACCCAAACCCCACTCTTCTCTGGGATCTGGCTAGACCCTCTAGGACCCTTTCTCTGCGACGCCTCTAGAAAACTTCCAAACAGTTATGACTTGTGCTCATTTTATAATCACTCCCCTGCCTCGTGATATCTTGAACTGTTATGAAAATTGTATCTGCCTTCAGCACTTTCCAACCGTGTCTGCAAAGAGGTGATAAGCTCTTGGAGGGCAGTAACTATTCCTACTCTTAATTGCACCCCCGGTGCCTGGCAAAGCCCTTGGGGGGGAGGCGTGTGTAAATGCACGAACGAAGGAGGAGTGTGTGTGTGTGTGTGTGTGTGCATTGCTCTGTTCCTGCACCCAGAGCCCGACATTCAAGTGTGTGGGGCTCTCCTTGAGAATTTCTCCTTGTCCTCGCAGGATCGCAGTTCCCTATTTTTCGCTGTGTACACAGAAACACCCACGAAGAGGTTCCTGAGAGCTACTGCGACTCCAGCATGAAGCCCACCCCCGAGGAGGAGCCCTGCAACCTCTTCCCTTGCCCAGCCTTGTAAGATGGCCTCTCTGCAGGGGTCACCTTTTATCGGGTCACTTCTGGG
The DNA here is from genome assembly GCA_028533885.1 of Nasua narica. Lineage (NCBI taxonomy): Eukaryota > Metazoa > Chordata > Mammalia > Carnivora > Procyonidae > Nasua > Nasua narica. Next base: position 27,620,071 of record CM052797.1, on the reverse strand, counting down.
GGCTAGTGCATAACAGACATAAAAATCTGTCTACATCTGAGTTAGAGGCACGAGACTCCATCTGTTCAGTAAGGGCTGAACGCGAGTCTCTGGGGGTGAACGTGGAAGCTTGTAGCCTTTTGCAGTGAGCACACGCCTTTGGTCATTTGGAGCGATTACGTGCTCGCCTGGTGGGGAAAGCAAAGAGGGAAGCTGAGAATTACAATCTGACGTGGTCGGTGTTGTAGGTGAGCTGTGAACAGAGAGAATGAGGAGAGTCACAAGTACATGGGCAAGGAGAAGCCAGGGAAAGTATCTCAGAAGTCTTGGGGTGGTTACTGAATGATAAAGAGGACAATTCCAGAAGAACAAGGAGAAAGGGCCCCCAAAAGGGTCTCCACAGAATTTTCAAACATCCTCCTACGTATTGAACGTGTGCTGATGTCTTATGTAACTAAGAGACAAGGCAGGATGACAGGGGAGGATCAAGAAACTGACGAGTAAGTAGCTCATGAGAACTAAAGAATGCTGGAGAAGATCTCTAACATCCAACGTGGGTTCTACAGGGAGATGCTAAAACTAACGTTTGGAGTTCGGGGGGGGTTTAGATAAACATCATTTGCACCTTCTCAGTCTTCTTTAATTTTCTAAAACCGGGCCGTCGTCACTGGTAAAGAGCTTGTTGACAGAGTTACATTACTTCATGGGGTCCGACGGTTCCTGGGGTGCTCTGGGGTGAGGACCACCCGTAACGTTGCTGGTGGTTCTGTGCGATTTGGCTCTGGGGGCGATGCGGGCTGTCGGGGCGGTGCCGTCTTCCCCTGGCTGAAGGCGATCCGGCCCCCTCTCGCGCTCTCTCGTTCCCGAGCTAGCTGGGACATCGGAGAGTGGTCCGAGTGCAGCAAAACCTGCGGCCTGGGCATGCAGCACCGCCAGGTCCTGTGCCGCCAGGTGTACGCCAACCGCAGCCTGACGGTGCAGCCCTACCGCTGCCAGCACCTGGAGAAGCCCGAGACCACCAGCACCTGCCAGCTCAAGATCTGCAGCGAGTGGCAGATCCGGACGGACTGGACCTCGGTACGCGGGGCAGGCAGCCCGGTCCGGAGGTCCGGCTCCCAGACTCCCAGCCATCCCCGCCCCCCCCACCCCACCCCGCCAAGGGCCGGACTCAGGGACAGCCCTGAGGTCTCCTAGAGTGAACCCCTCCCCGGGGCGGGGGGGTGGGGGGGAGGCGGGGAGGGGCTTCTGGAAGGACTGTCTCACAAACCGTAGGAGGTGACCGATGGCACACCGGAGTTAAGGCTAGTGTGCAGCAATCCCCCGCAGCCGACTTCCAGGGTGAGCCCGTGGCAGTCACGTGCATACGGGTGTCCCCTCTCCCGTGTGTCACGAGACATCAGCTCCTTTCAGTCTTGCGCCCCTGTTTCGCAGATGACAGAAACGGAGGCCCAGAGCCACAGAGTAGGCGGACCTCCAAGTAGGTCTCAGAGAAGTGGCAGTGAAGTTTTCAGGGCCGGGAGGTTCCCCAGGGGACCCTGTATTGCAGGGGACTCGCGGCCACCCAGGGGGTCTCACCATGGCAGTCCGCGCAGGTGGCGGGTGACAAGGATGAGGGCACCAGGGCTGGGGGGGGCCGGGGGCCACGCTGTCCATTCCACTGACGTATCCCTACTGTTGCAGTGCTCAGTGCCCTGCGGGGTGGGACAGAGGACCCGAGATGTGAAGTGTGTCAGCAACATCGGGGACGTGGTGGACGATGAGGAGTGCAACATGAAGCTCCGGCCCAACGACATTGAGAACTGCGACATGGGGCCGTGTGCCAAGAGCTGGTTCCTCACCGACTGGAGTGAACGGGTGAGCTGAGGGCGGGCAGAGCCGGCTCCCTACAGCCGCGACCCCGGGCCGGGGGCCAGTGGGCAGGGCTGCCCGTCCCAGGCGCCCCAACCCCACGAAGATGAGCCACCAGCTGAGAATCCCGGGGGAAACTTCCGACTTCGGGGAAAAGGCTTTCTCTCCTTAGACAAGAGACCGAGGGGCTGCAAGGGGGAGCAGCAGGCGTCGAAGAAGTAGTTCTCCTTCGCACTGCACGTGAACGTTAAATAATGAAATCCTGGAGAAGGTGACAGTTACTCTCACCTCGCGTACATTGTGTGAGTGCCTGGCATATAAAAGGCCCTGGGTGGCTCAGTGGGTTAAGCCTCTGCCTTTGGCTCAGGTCATAGTCTCGGGGTCCTGGGATCGAGCCCCGCATCGGGCTCTCTGCTCAGCGGGGAGCCTGCTTCCCCCTCTCTCTCTGCCTGCCTCTCTGCCTACTTGTGATCTCTCTCTCTCCCTCCTCTCCTCTCTGTGAAATAAATAAATAAAATCTTTAAAAAACAAAACAAAACAAACAAAGGCACTTGGCAAATGGCAGGCCCTTCCCTCCTTCTTACTGACTCGGTACAGCTCACGGACTGTCCCCCTCCCCAGTAACGTGGCCTCCCTTGGGGTCCCTGGTGTCAGATGTCAAAGAAGAAGTCTGAGGCATGTAGAGTTAACTGGGTGCAAGGGAAGCCAGCAAGAGATAGGGTTCATCTATCAAAGGCAAAACTGGGGCACCTGGGGAGCTCAGTCGGTTAAGCGTCGGACTCTTGATTTCAGCTCAGGTCCTGATCTCAGGGTTGCAAGCCCATGCGGGGCTGCACTGGGCGTGGAGCCTACTTGAGATTCTCTCTTTCTCCCTCCTCCTCTTCCTCTCCCCCTCCTCACTCACGTGCACTCGCGTTCGTGCTGTCTCTTAAAAAAAAAAAGACAAAAATAGGATTTACGGGGATTCTGAAGCTGCATTGTGGTGATGGTTACACAGCAGTGTAGATGTAATTAACGTCACTGAAATGTACGCTTAAAATGATTAAAACGGTAAATTTTATGTTGCATGTATTTTACCACAAAAAAAATAACACAAAGGGTTAGGGGAAAGGACTAAGCAGAATTATAGCGCGTACCCTGGGGTGGGGAAGATAGAGGGGTAAGGAAATACTGAACTTCGCCTTCCTTTTCTTGTGGAAGCTACTGACTGAAGGGCTAGCAGTTGGAGAGGTTATCGGGGATTCCTCCCCAGGCAGCGGACCAGCCCTCACACCACGGGTGTCTGGGTTTCTGGACCTTCTAGAGAGAGCCCTTGCAGGTTGAGCTGAGATATGGAGACGGACTGGCTGTTTCTGTCCTTAGTGCCTTCCTCTCTGCTGAGCCAAGTGGGCACCGCTGCCCTTATCGGAATTCCTCACCGTGCTCCCGAACTGTAGTGCGCCTACAGGTTACCTGGGAACCCCCGCCTGGGGCCGAGTCTGAGTCCACGCTGGGGGCCAGGCCTGGGAATCTGCCTTCCTGAGGGGCTCCTGGGGGACGCGGAGGCCCCTGGGCTGAGGGTAAGAGGGGACCGGGCAGGTTCCTAGAGCCTTAGGAAACACTGAGCTCGGGAGCCTCCTCTCCCCGCGGCATGCTGTGAACAAGAGGGGGTCATCTCAAGTTCAGAGGGGGAAACCTTCCCGCGTCACCATCCCGCCACGTGGGTGGATTCCTGGGCCAGCATCCCTCCCACGGGGTAGGCGCCCACCATGGTGTGGTCGTCCAGTATTCTGAGCATCGCCCTGCAAACGTTCATAGGGGTTTCCACCCCATCCAGCACTAAGACGCCCCTTAATTTCGTCACTGTCGTCATGATAACACTCGGCCTCAGTAGGGGGAGTGGTTGAGGAGCGAACCTGCCAAGGCAGCCTTCACCCGCATGCAGAGATCATCCTGGAGATTCTTATCGAGTGATCTCCTGTGGATCCCTGACACCTCATGGCTTACAGCCGAGGCCCCTTCGCCCGGAGATGGTCCCAGATAGAGAGCCCGTGTGCAAACACTGAACTCTAAGGACAAGCAGCTAACTGAGCCTCTGTCCCAGGCGCGGGCTGAAACAGGCGCCGAATTAGCCCTCAGGAAGGCACTGACCCAAAGGAAACAAATGGAGAGTAGGTGCTCATCAAAAACTATCCTCGGACTCAGACTTGGGCACCGGAGGCTGAGTACAGCAGGGCCCAGCCCCATTCTGTCTGCACATCGCCTCTCCCCCATCCATGCCTCCCAGCACACAACTTCAGCTCCTGGCGGGGCCCGGGCAGTCCTGGGAGGCCGTCTAGAAGCCACTGGGGTCAGTCTCCCTGCCAGCATGAGGAGCCCTCTGCAGCGTCACTGACTCAACCCAGCTCCTTCCCAGAAATCCACGGCGGGTTGAGGCTGTTGCCCACCGTGTCCAGAGGGTTCCTTTGAGACCAAAATGTGTCCTGCTAACTCCTACTCCTGTCCTGTAGAACATGGGTGTTCCTCCTTACACGGCAGCCCTAAAGATATTGGAGACCTCTTCCCCCTCCTCTCCTAAAAATTCCCAGTTCCTTCAATGAATTCTTTTGTTTCTGGATTTCTAGCCATCCCAAAACTCATTTGTGTTCATGGTAAACTCAGTGAGGTTAGTGTGCAAACAAATGAATAAAAAAGAACAATGCCAGGCTTCCATTTTTCTATAGGGAAGACTCTTTGTACAATAATTTTGGACGAAAATTATTTTTGTCAGATATACATAAGACCTTAAGCTAAAATGCCCATGCCCTATAATATAAAAGTTTGTGATACAAACACAGAGTTTATAATACCAGTTTAAGTTATGAAACAAAAGGAACAAGATCGTTTGAAGTCTAGAGCACTTAAACCCTTTAATCCTTAAAATAGTATATGAAATCTCATAAAGAACATGCAGGGGCGCCTGGGTGGCTCAGTGGGTCGAGGCCTCTGCCTTCGGCTCAGGTCATGATCTCAGGGTCTTGGGATCGAGCCCCGCATCGGGCTCTCTGCTCAGCAGGGAGCCTGCTTCCCCCTCTCTCTCTGCCTGCCTCTCTGCCTACTTGTGATGTCTCTCTCTCTGTCAAATAAATAAATAAAATCTTTAAAAATAAAAAAGAACATGCAGAGCTTAAGGTAATAATTTCTTCCATGAATATTCAATGACTCATATGTCCAAGTAGGACTAAAGCTTGGAAATTTTTCTAAAGGCTCACTTTCACTAGAGGAAATGGAAGTTTTAGAATGCTCCTGTAAAGGTTAAAATAGCTGAAATTATTTTCTCAATAAATGCTTATATATATATACATATATATATAATACATGTATGTATTATATAACATATATTTATTTATAACACACACACACATATATATAACACATATAACACAAACAATATAATCAAAACACTATATACAAAGATAGGCAATGCAAGACAACGGAGTTTATAATGCATTTCAAATATTTCATCTAAAATATTTAATCATAGTTCTTATATGACTACACCCTTAATAACTTATCTCTACTTAACAAAATAGTAATAATGCCATTTCTACTTTTTTAATGGGTATTTGCAAACATTTTCTCTCAAAGAATTTTTCACTTAAATAATATGTATTTCCAATTTCCAGTATGTATTTCCAATTAAAGATCTAATGTAGTTATGGATAAAAAAATGCTCTTTTTTTCTGGTCATAAAGTAACACATACTGCTATTAAAAAAATCAGAAAAGCATACCTATAATCTCTTCACTAGCTGATAATAATTTAAAAATTTTAAGCTATGTTGTCAAGCTTTTTTCATATATTTACATATATAATTTTTATAATAATACATATTTGAAAGATACAAATCATAATACTATATATATAATTTAGTAACCTTCCTTTTTCACATATGTATTAATTATACACACCTTAATGGCATTAAAAACCTTCAAAGCATGAATTTTAATTAAACTAAGCTATTGTTTGCCTACTATAGCTGAATCAACTCCTATTCTTTATTTCCCCTCCAACAACAAATACTTGTAAATTTCCTTTTAATGTAAATTTGCTTTGCATTTTAACATAAGTACTTGCTGAATCTAACCCTTGTCTTAAAATTCTAAATAGTTAAAGATGAGCCCTTTATTCTTCTGTTTAAAGAACTTATTTGCTCTTTTTTGGAAAGATGTTTTAAACCATGTCAGTTTAGTGCTCTGATGTAAATAAGTAATTTTGCTTTATCGGCTCCCAGAACATAATGTTATTCCCGAATGTTCATGCCTGGAGTAGATGAGTGGGAAGGAGGCACAGGTGGTTTTCGGGAAGGTGCACTGGCTTTGGCAACACTTCCCCTAGGACTTATTTCTTATTACGCCTCAAACAAGCTGCTCTCTGACCCTCAGTTTCCTCGTTGGTAACATTGCTGAATGAGCATTAAGGATTAACATATTTGAAATCATGACCTGGATGGGGCTCATACTCTGGGGCAGGCCTTGGAGCCACTACGTAGTCCCAGGAATGACCAGCTGGTGGCAGTCTTTCACACGCGAGTAGCGGCTTTGTATAAAATCAACCTTGTTAAGCTTTAGCTGAGCGCAGCTATTTTTTTGCAACGGCAATAAACATGTATTGAGCACCTAATAATGCCAGGCATGCATGAGATACACCCTCCATGTAATGAGCTCAAGGGGGAGAGATTAAAGAAAACGTGATTGATGTGCACAAACACTTAGGCATCCAGAATGCATCCTATTGCCCAATTTAAAATCAAATTATTTAATCTCTACTTAATTGAATTGAACGTGTAAACTCAAACCTGGATCTTCTCTTAAACTTCCAGGGTTACGTAGTTTTTGTGACTCAATGACTCATCGTAAACACGTCCTTGCAGCCACCTTTAATTGAGGGCGGGCCTTATCAGACCTGGGCATCATGTAGTTTTTAATTCTGTGAATCAATGATAGGTTTAAACACACAGGCAATATTTAGTCACAACAGACAAAAAAAATACCTTTTAGAAAGACCACAAGCCTCAACTTTGTAACACTTAATATCTAAGGATGTTTTCCAAGAGAAGAAATAAGACATTGAGTTTTTTGTTACAGTTATTAATTATGGAAGATGATACACGGACCTGAAATTAAGAAAGAGCCATTAGAGCCCTGTAGTCAGTCCCTCCAGGGCCGATTGGGTCAAATTTAGCATTCAGCTATCACTGGAGCTAGAACACAGTCCTCGCCACAAGGTTGCTTAGAAATTTCATGCGTTTCTGTGATTGGTCAGCCCAGGAGTTCAGCTAGGAGTCAGGTCCTTTACTGACTACCAAGCTGATTTGGTTCTTCCCCCAGGCACGTCCTTCAGGGACAGTGAATGGGTGCGCGGCTTCATGCCGGCTTCGGAGGGTGGTCCCTGCTCCTGGTAGGGGCCCATCATTCCCCTCATTCCTGCTGAGAGGCTTCTAAGCCTGGGCTGGTGTGGGGAACTACTTCCAAGTTGAAATGCCTTGTGCTTTTTGCTGCCGTTGTGTATTAAAGGGAAGTCCCTCAGTAGGGCTCATCCCTAGAGTGTTCTCTCATTGGGCACTTGGCTTGGTCCTTCTTTTATATGAAGCACATGGGGATATGGGGAAGTTTTCCCAGATGTGAGGACATTACTTGGTTTGGAAAGCAGAAATTAAGTTAGCCAAATGGAAATTATATGGAAAGAAATATTCTTAGGGTTTGAAACAAGAAGATAACTTAATTTGCCTTGTATTCCTCAGGAGGATTTAAATATCTTGAGTGTTTAAAGCTAGGAAAGAGACCAGGTAATATATGGCTGAAACAAAAAACTCTTTAGCTTAGAACATTCCAATTATTATAACGAAGGATGTTGTTGTTGTTGTTGTTGTTGTTGTTGTTGTAAAAAGGACGGACTCATTGGCTCAAATTCCTAATAACAGTGCAGAAAAATGTTGTGAGTCTCTGGGGGAAAAGAAAAAAACATTTCTTCTATCCTCTTGAGTTCTGCGTGGAAGCTTGCAAATTAAACTGACGAAAGCCAGATTAGCAGGAGAAAAGCCAACACATTTTATGTGATGTTAATTTTTCTACACAGCACAGGGAGCCTCAAAGGAAAGAAGTGAAAATCCTAAAGAAGCAGTTAGGCTTGAATGTCTCTATACCATTTCAACAAAGAGTGATAAATTCTGAAGAAGTGACTAGACAAAGGAAAGGGGCTGGGGCTTCTAGGAGCAAAAACATATAGGCAAGTGGCTGAGAAATATATGGGGGAGACTAATGGAAGATAAGAGTTATTTTGGTAAAGTTTGTTTGTTCAGACTTATCTTGGCATCAGCTCCCCAACACCAATTATAAAAATGTTCTCTTCTTCCTGATACCGGGTGGAAATTTACGCTCTGCTTTTAGGGAGGGAGCAGGAGGGCAGAGAGCCCTTCCTGTTTCTCGATCGCCTTCAGCTCAAAATATGTCAAAGCAGCATATTTTGGGGTGGCATGTTCTTATCCCCTTCTGGCTCTTTGCTTCGCAGAGTTTCCTCCCTGAGGAGTCAGGCCCAGCCCAGCAGTCGTCACAGAAATGTTTGTTTATTCATCCGGGATATGATTTTACAAGACTAGATAGTAATGTACAAAAATGAAAATGGAGACTTTGTTAAGGAACCAGGGTTGTATTTTTTTTCTTTTCTCGATTTGTATTTAAATTATATTGCTTTTGCTTATTTTTTAAAAATAGTAATGTTGGTGAAAAACAAACAAACAAAAAACAGTGACTCTGTTTTTAAGGGAACACCCAGCAGAAACCCTTAGAATGGGCTCTGGTTGTTCTCTAAAGGGCCACTTTCAGAATTGGAACGTGCTGGTAACAGAAGAGAAAGGAACAAGGAAGGACCCAAGTCTGTGTTCATTTATTTAGCTGATATTCATGGATTTGCCTGTGGGTCAGGTGCTGACCTGGGAAGGAAGTAAAGATGATTCGATAGTCCCTGCCTTCACTGAGTCTACTTCTATAAAGGAAAAAATAAAGTAGGACATACGTAACTGTAGTACAAAGGAAGACAGGAGGATGCACAGTGAATTGAGAACTCTGAGGCTGGAAAGAGTATATCAAATCAGGCAGTCAAGGGAGTTTTCATGGAGGAGATGGCCCTTAAGCAGAACCTTCTTGGATTTCAATGTGTCCTCATGAAGAAGAGCGCTCTAGGCAGGTAGAAGGAACAGCATGGACAAGGCACGGTGAGCATTTCACCTAGGCAGGAAATGGAGGACCCAGGCTCTGTCCAGCCTGAGCTGTGTGGGAGAAAATAAGGGGAAGTTAGCTTAGAAGACCGAGGTTGACTGAGGCCATATTATAAGAGAGTTTAAATGCCAGGTGGTGAGGTCCATGTTGGACTGGGACAGCATTAGGGGGATTTTCAACATGGCGCTCCCAGCACCCGGAAGCCCAAATCAGAAAAGGTGGTGAAGCCAGAATCTGTGATACCCAAAGTTTGGCTTGATGGAGGAAGCAAGAACTACTAAAAGAATGGTGAACTTTTGAATCCTGGTAGAAATTTGAGCACAAATTGGAAAATCAAGAGTAGCAGTGGGGATGGTGGTGAGGGGGTTGCTGCATTGTTGGTATCTGGGGAGCACTCAGATGAAGAGGTCCAGAAAGTTCTGAACAGACAGGAAGAGAAGCAAAATAAGGCAGCATTCCAAAGCATGGAATGGAAAATGCATGGAAAATGCTCTTCGAGTTTTGGGGTATGACTCAGGAATGGGTTTAGTAGGCCCTAGATGAGAACAGAGTGTGCTTGTAGGACAGAAATCACCAGTGGTTACGTGGCTTTAAGTGAAGACCTTGCCTCAGTTTCTCTACCTTAGATGGGGATCTAGAACTTGACTCAAGCCCTCATACCATTTATTGAGCACCTGCTGTATGCGGAGCACATTATTCATTACCTGTAACCCTGCCAGGAATGGGCTCCCATTCCAGCTGTCCAGATGGGCATGCCACAGGTGCAAGGGGCTGGGTCCCTTGCCCCAGGCCACCCGGCTAGTAGGAATATTAACACGGATGTGTCCGGTTCCCAGGCCAAGCTCTCCCTCTATGGGAAGCTGTCTGCTAGTACTGTCACAGCTGTGGCCTTCGCGGACTGCCTTACTATCAGGCAGCAGTGTGGAGGTGACTGAGGTCGCATCCCCAGCTTCCCCAGAGCAGCTCAGACTCGGCTACCAGCAAGGAGACCTATGCCCAAGTGTTCATGTTATTCTGCGGCGGCTGCTGGATCTGTTTTCAAAAGCAGAAGTCAGAACAGGTGGTCTGCCGAGTGTAAGCATTTGCATCACGACGGCGGGACGGGATATTTGGAATGCCGAAGGTCCTAGAAGAGCTAAGGTGGGGGGGTTGCCGTACTGACGTCCCATAATGGAGTAGGCTGTGCGTGAAAAGTGGTCAGAGACTCCTAGCGGAAAGAGTTAGCAGCGAAGCGAGATGTTCAGTCCTTCACGTCATTAGAAGGTGGCTCCAGAGCCTGCGGGGGGAGGGGGCTTCCCCTCTAACGCGCCCATCTCCTGTCTTGCAGTGCTCAGCGGAATGCGGGGCTGGAGTGCGGACACGCTCCGTGGTGTGCATGACCGACCACATCAGCAGCCTGCCCCTGGAGGGCTGTGGGAACAACCGGCCCGCGGAGGCCACCCCGTGTGACAATGGGCCCTGCACGGGCAAGGTGGAGTGGTTCGCGGGGAGCTGGAGTCAGGTGAGTGGGCGGGGCTGGCCGGTTCGTCTACTGAGAGCTCAGCCTGGGGGGCGGGGCAGGACACCGGACTCTGTGTATCCCAGGCATCCCGGGTCTGAATCCCAGTGGTGCTCCCCGGGGCCCTGGAGAAGCTGCTTATGCTCTTCAGGCACAGTGTTTCCTGAGCACCTGCTACGTGCTCTTTTCAGCCCCTGGAAGGAGCAACACGAATATCCCTGCCCTCAGGGAGCTTATGATCCAGCGCGGTTTCTTCGTCTATTAATGACCGTACTGTGTGAGGTTACTTTTAGAAGAAATGAAGTGATGCCTATGAAGACTGTAGCATAGTGCCCGACAGACAACAAACAATGAATCATAGCTGCTGCCGCTATTGTTGTCGCTAATAAAGCCGCTTTGTTTGCATTTGAGTGTCAGAAGCCCGAATAGATGTGATCCAGCAATCCTACCTGTGGGGACATAACCAAAGGGAACAAAATCACTATCTCAAGGAGATGCCTGCCCTCTCATGTTCGTAGCTACATTATTCACAATAGCCAAGGTCTGCAAATAGCCTCAGTGTCTGTTGATAACCTAAGGAAGATGTGGTGTGTATACATACATATATATACACATATATACATTACACATATATGTATATATATACACACAGTATGTATATATAATGTATATATAGTGTGTATATAAAATGGAATGTATAGTGTGTGTATATATAGTGGGTATATATAATATATATATTATATATATATAATGGAATATTATTCAACCATAAAAAAGAAGGAAATCCTGCCCTTTGTGACCACATGCATAGACTGGAAGGACCTTATGCTAAATTAAATAGACCAAACAGCAAAAGACAGATACTGCATGGTATCACTTATATGTGGAATCCAGAAAAAAAAAAAAAAAAAAACGAACCTCAAGGAAATGCAGAATGGTGGTTGCCAGGGGCTGGGGGCTGGGGACATAGGGAGAAGTCGGTAAAAGGGTACAGACTTTCAGTGATAGGATGAATACATTCTGAGGATCGAATGTATATTGGTAATACAGCTGATAATAGCGTATCACTGAAATTTGCTAAGAGAGTAGAATGGAAGCATTCTCACGTGCACACAAAAGAGGTAACTATGTGTGGTGATGGGTGTGGGAATTAGCTTGATGGTGAGAATCCCTTCATAATATAATACCTACATACATCAAATCACCATTTGTACATTTTAAATGTATTATAATTTTTATTATGTTGATTATAGCTCAATAAAACTGAGGGAGCAGAATAGAAGCAGATATAGGAAAAGTGGAGGTTGTTCCTTATAAAGAACATATAATACTAAGTACTTTTCAGGTTACTTTTAAAGTAACTTCATTGATCAACTGATTTTTCCCTCAGTGTTCTAAAATTGAACACAAACCCCCTAAGAAAATGCGGGAAACCTTGTTTCCTCTTACCACCGTGTTATAACTGCCGCTCATATTTTGAGTTCTCGGCCTCTTAGCATCTGGCTCTCGGGGCTGACTGGTTCTCCGAGGGCTTTTTGGCTGATGATCATGATTTATACATTACCAGGATCTCTGGCTCCATATAGAATTTGATTTCTTTTAAGTAGCTCTAAAACCAGGCCCTGAAAAAGAGAGACTGCTCATCGTCGTAAGCCGATACGACCCCTTTGGAAAGCAATTTGGTAATAAAAGTCAAGAACCATAAAAATGTTCATTTGCCTTAACCAATCACTCGGCTTCTGGGGATTCATCTTAAGGAAATAATTAACAGAAGGAAAAAAAAAAGACTTTTTTAACAGAGGTGTTCACGGCAGCAGGGTACTGAGGGATATTACAGTGTATCCTAACTCATTAAAATATTATGTAACAACAACAGAGATAATTAGGGAGAGGTAGGAAGTACACGCGATCCAGTGGCAAGTGAAAACCAGAACGCGAAAATACATGAACTTTATCTCAGCCCCTTTGAAGGACGGGTTTTTGTGTGAACCACCTGGGGAAATGCTTTCTTCTCAAATTTCCTCGACAGTTTTTATAATACAAACTGTAAAATATAGAAAATTCAAAAAAAAGGAGAATTCAGGTGGTCCGAGCGCTACCCGAGCGGGTATTAGAGTCAGACATACCTGCGAGCCGGTCCCAGCTCTGCTCTGGGGATCTTCTGACGGGGCAGACAGCATGACCTCTCGGAGCCTGTCTCCCCATCCAGCCAGGAGGAAGAGGATACCTACTGATACATTTTAGTTCCCTGTTCCCCATGTTTATCGTTTTGTCTGCCAGCTGTTTTCACATCACTATGGGTAGTAAAACACCTAGGACCCGAATCACAAAGATAATTCAGAATAGACTGTCTTATACCAAATATCCCCAGAAACAAGGCAAAGGGAAGAGTCTTCTGGAAAATTGTAACAGCTTCCACGTGGTGAAGATAAGCAGTGCCATTCAACTTGGATGTATGCCAATCTCAGACATCCCCCTTGAACAGGACCAAGAGAAGGGAAAGGTAACACCCCAAACCAATAGACTATGGGTCTATTAGTCTCAAAGGACTTTGAGAAGGGAGCAGGATCTGCCTTTCACCATTCAAATATTCCCCATAATTTCTGGTCCACCAGGAACAAGTGCCCTCTCCCATTTTCAAATGCTATTTCACGCACACACGCATATCCCCCCCACACACATCCATTCGCTTGTTCCTAGCACACGTACTCTGCCATTTCTGGGCATTTCGGGTAGAAGGCTGAGATATGTGCTCATTCTCCCTTACCTACCTAATCTCTTAAGGACTTTGTCAAAGTAGCAGAAAATAGCTTCAGGTTTTGGTCAGGCTATTCTGCCAAGAGCTCAGTACAGACACAGACCCCCAGAGCAGTCAGGGGTCATTCAGGTCAGATTTCCAAACCCCCGCTTTGCAAGTGAGATGGTGGATACCTGGGAATGTGCGATATCTTGGCTATTTAGTGACGATGGTCTGGACTCGTTTCCACGTCTCCTGTTCCCCCCTTGCCGCCGCCCCCTGGATCCTCAGTACACACTCTCACCCCCCCATGCAGGGCTTTGCCTGGCAGCCGGTCACCCCTCTCCTGCCTCAGTGCTGTCATCGTCTACAGCATTTGAAAGAAAAGGACAAAACCTGAATACAACCCCAAATCAATCACTAACTCACTTGGAAAAATATAAGAAAACAAACCTAGAAGACTTCTTCTCTGAATGTCTTATAAAGAGTCCTCCCCCCACAAAAAAAACACCAGGTGGAAATTGTTGCAGGTGATGCTTATTAAGTCCTTTGAGACGAATAGACCCATAGTCTATTGGTTTGGGGTTTTACCTTTTCCTTCTTAGATATGTGTGGGTTTTCCCCTTGTTTTGATTTGACTGCGTTCCTGCCTGTGGACAGCAAAGCTAATGTTAAGAGTTTCAACTAAAGAAATTGTTAGAAGCTTTTATAGAGATAGTAGATTATTTAAGGTCGCTGAAAGTATATGGATCGCAGCTTTAAAATGTTGAAATCAAGAAGTATTCAGAGTGAACCAGCCATGAACAGGAAACATTTTACAAAGTAATCGATATCAAGTAGAATAATTTGTGAACAGTTAGACACATCATGTTCCTGTAAACTCACAAAACACGCCCACACGTGTAATTGTCTGCCCGCCCTCTTTGTGTGACTAAGTTTCCCCAGTTTCCCACCAAGCTGGGAAGGGAGAGGCTTGGACTCCACAGTCAAAGGCCGCCATAGTGGGGGAGGGCTCACCATAGGGGACATTGTCCCCTGCCTGGGATCTTCCCAGCTGTGGGTGTCCCAAAGAATTTTAAGGTAGCCCCTCGTCCACAAGTGTGAGTGCTCTGAGAGATTAATTCATTCCCAGTATCCAGCTGCTGAGACCGGCAGAGCCACCAGAGTGATAGTTCGTTGTTTTTCAGCGAAAAGTATCAGAATCTACTAGAGAAGAACAACCAAACTGACAGCTGATGGTCCCTCTGTGTGTGCCGGGGGAGGGGGCGTCTAAAGAGGTGGTCTGGAAGAAACCATTTCAGTGTCCCACAGAGGGCGCCACACTCTCGCTGACTGGCATCCTGGGGCGGTGATAACTCACGCACCCACTCTCCATTCCCGACACGGAGCCCTTAGGAAGACTGGCATCCACCTGTGACGTCTCATCCAGTAACATTTTCCAGGTGCCCCTGGGCCCGTTTGATGGTAGAAAACTCTCGTAAACATCCCTTGATGTTCTTGTCCCCTTTCCATCATGTGACACCCATTGTCCTCTGATGTTTCTCCAGTGTTCCATCGAGTGTGGGAGTGGGACCCAACAGAGGGAAGTGATTTGTGTTAGGAAGAATGCCGACACCTTTGAAGTGCTGGACCCCTTTGAATGTTCCTTCCTGGAGAGACCCCCCAGCCAGCGATCGTGCCACCTCAAGCCTTGTGGGGCCAAATGGTTTAACACAGAATGGAGCATGGTAAGTCATGGTGCTCTTGATAGAGGTTGCATTAGTACATCATTCTTCTGCTTTCCTCCCAGAGACCGCCTACTATGTGCCAGCCCACCTACTACGTGCCAGAGTGACCTACTCTAGACTGTCACTTTTGGGGCACCCCTGAACTCAGACTGTTTGTTGGGAGGCTAGGACCATCTTGATCTCTAAACTGGAGAGGCCATAGAGCCGTGACTCTCGATCTCAGTGTTTGTAAGAACCAACTGGGCTCTTGTTTGAAAAGACGGATTCCGGGGCCACCCTAGCCGAGGAAATCTCATTTTGAAAAAGCTCTTAAGGTGACTTGGATGCAGGTGTCCTTGGGCTGCATTTTGAGAAATGCTGTTGCAGCTGATTAATGCCTGAAGAGATCCAAGGATACTCTTGAGAAGACTACATCGTGCTGCGGTCTTGTAAAACTCACCAAAGGAATTTCTGGCAGGCCTCGGAGACCTGTGTGTGTGTACTTTTTTCCTAATCCTGTAGACATTATGGACTATAGACTATGGGACTGATCCTGTTTTTCTCTTTGAATTGGCCCCTTGGAAACTCAGAACCAAAATTGTGGCCCATCTCTAGCAGAGAGTTTATCAGACCTTACAGAGTTGGATTTTGTAGGCTAACCTGCGCCGGCTTTCCCTCTTTCCTACATTTACCTTCTTTTTTTGCTCCAGTCTTCTCACCTCTTTTTCCTTAAATCTTGTAAACCATTAAGTATTTCTTAAGCCCTCTCCAATCCTTTCTGTGAGGAGGGAGGGTGACGTGTAAGTGAAGAGTCAGAGAAAGAGTTAGTTAAGGAACAAAATTAGGCATGTGGGTAATTGAGGAACAAAATGGGAAAGGATGCAAATAGGAATAGGAAAATCTTCTTTCAAAAACCTTCCTAAAATAGAAAACTGTCTAAGGCATCACTGCTGGTGATGATGCCGTGGACACGTGAGGGGGGCGCAGAGGTTCATTCTGCTGTTTGCCACTGAAGATCATCGAGCAGAGCCTGTAGGTGATCTAGAAAGGGTTCTCCAGGCCAAGTAGAAGAGATGACCTCCCAAAACACCTGGCTGGAAATAATCCAGATGTGCCTCCGCAGGTCAGTGGGTAAACAAACTGTGGTGCACCTCCCCCCAAACCACAAGAGAGTTCTCAGCAACAGCAACAAATGAGACGACACGGTTGAACTTCAGATGCACTTTACTAAGTGAAAGAAAGACCCCAAAGCTACCTATTGTATGATCCCATTTATATATTCTGAAAAAGAGGCCACCCCAGGAACAGAGCCCGCACATCCCATGCAAGAGGACCTGCATGTTTGAAGAAACTCTTGGATCTTACTTGCAGCAGGAAATACACGAGTCTGTGAATTTCTCGAAAAAGAACTGTGCGCCACCACAAAAAGTGACTTTTTCTGTGTGTAAATTGGAAAACAAATACACTGAAACAAATATGAGATAAATGGTTATGATAACAGCAAAGACAGTGATGGAAGCGAGATCTCTTTGAATATGCCTCGTTTTATAAATTTGAGTTTCGAGCTAAGTAAACCGATAGATAATTTAGATAATTCTAAAACAAAATTAAATTTGAGAAAAGCAATCCCTAAAAATGGAAAATATAATGAAACAAATTAACGTAAACACATATCCAGTTGACAGCATGGGCATGATTGCAGGTGGCTCTAAAACACAGTACTTGGGACGCCTGGGTGGCTTAGTCGGTTAGGTGTCTGAATCTTGATCTCAGCTCAGGTCTTGCTCTCAGGGTCGTGAGTTCAGACTCCAGGTTGGGCTCCACACTGGGTGTGGAGCCTACTGAAAACAAACAAACAAACAAAAGCAAAACAAACAAAAAAACGGTAATTTGTCTGTCCATCCCTAAGGACCAAGAGAATTGTCAGAAAATGTTGACACTGTTTGCAGTGATCATATTTTTAGTAAGAGTGTTGTAACTGTAATTGGAGATGTTTAGGTGGATAGTGTGTGATAAAGTAAACAAGTAATTTACTTTATGATAGTATATCTAATAGTATATATGATAATATGGTAGTATCTTTCTAGTTTCTTCAGTATCCTTGAGAAATAGGATTCTCGACTTAGGAGAAGATACAAGTGATATAGAAGAGTTTTAAGTAAAAATCTTGTTTTCCTGAATTTGAATTAGAAACATCAGTACAAACTCACAAATTATCCTTTAAAAAAATTATTTCCCAGTTTTACCCATTTATCCATTGAAAGACCCTAGAAACAATGGCTAACCCAGTAGCAAAGGGCATGTCTATCAGCCAAAGTGTGGTTTCAAAGTACCACTCTCCACTGAAAGCAACCGGGAGTTCTTAGAGAATAGCCCATTCCAAGTTTGGGACCGTATACATATAAATTAGATTAGAATATCTTTTTATCCCAGGTGGCAAAGAAATTCTCAAAGACAAATGAGTTTGTGCCCGAAGGGCTCAAGAACCAAGTTTTAGAGGCTCAGACTAGCCACTGAGGAGACATCAGTGAGCATCAGTAAAGATGGAATGAAATACATTCTCTGTGTTTCAATCCGTCTATTTATAGTAAGTATATAATAACGAAATCAATTGGAAGATCTTCCATTAGGGAAACCATCTCATTATTCTGAAGACTGATAAATAAGGAAAGTAACCAAGCATTTACGCTGTCTTTCCTAAATAAGTTCCACCAGTGGGTGCACCGAAGGCAAATCTAGGTAGGGATGGGGGCAGGGTTGATTTTCGTTTCCTAGCTACTAAAAGAAGCAGCGATGATAGAGTTTTCCCACCATTCTTCAACTACAAATAAACTAATGGATCCAGACACGGCTCGTGGTGGCTGCCGACAGCCCCAAAACAGAGACGACCCCACGCATCCAACGAAGCAGACTCACCACAGAAAAGCCAAACCTGCACCTCTTGTGCACCCAACTTCCATTTTACAGGAAATGCAGAGGACAGGGAACGATGTTAAGCTGTACAATGCAGATGCCGTCAGCAAAATCCTGACTCTGGAAAACTCTACAGACAATAAAGTGCCGCCGGGAGAAAAGGCAATGGGGGTGAACCTGTGGATTAAAAAGAGTCCCGAAAGGTCTGTCGACTGACCAACCGCAATGTGCAGGCCTGGTGTGGACCCTGATTTACAAAACAAAACAAAAACGTATTGAAAACTTGAGATTCACAGGAGACGTGGAAATGGGAACTCTGAATGTCTTTTTGAAGATTAGGACATATTGTTAATTTCTAGGTGTAATAATACTATTGTCATAACTTTTTAAGTTTCGTCTCTTAGAGTGACAAACTGAAATATTGTAGAAGAAGTCGTGTGTTCTCCAGATTTGCCTCAAAACAGGAGTGGAGTGGAGAGGTTGCAGGTGGAGTAGAGACGGGATGCGATTGGCCTTGACCTGATGTTTGTTGACGCTGGTTGATGCATGGGAGTTTGTTTGAGTATTTAGTCCCCTTTTGAAGATGTTTGGAATTTCCCAGGATCTGCCCCTCCAGTGTGCTGAGCTAACGAACAGCCAAAAACCTACCCCTCTCCTCTTGTCGCCCTGCAGTGCTCCAAGAGCTGCCAGGGCGGCTTCCGGGTCCGCGAAGTGCGCTGCCTGTCAGATGACATGACCCTAAGCAATCTCTGTGACCCACAGCTGAAACCAGAAGAGAAAGAATCTTGTAACCCTCAGGACTGTGTCCCGGAAGTTGGTAAGTAGGGATTCCTATCTCGGAGAGAAGGTACGCCCTGCTTGAATCGCAGCAAGTTCCCTGGTATGAAAATGCCAAGACCATACGGGTCTCTCCGTGACCTTGTGCACAGTCACGGGGTTCCGGGGGTCAAAATCCTTGCAATGTGATAAGTCTCATAGTTTAAGGTGACTGTTTATGGCATGGGTGGTGCTCCAAGCCACCCTCCAAACTTAAAGGCAAGTTGATTAAAATGGTAATGATTTCAGAGATTTGGTTGCATTATCTTTAAGGTCAAAGTCGTGAGATTTCAACTTTTAATTGTAAGTGCAAAACAGTGGAAGGAAGAAAATTAATAAGAAAGGTCTAAACCTGTTTAGAAGAAAGCTGTTAAATAATAATTTAAAATAAGAAAAATTTGGTATAGAACATAATAAGAAATGTGAATGGATAGGAAGACTTAACTATTCCTGAATGGGAACGCTCAGTACCGTAAAGAGGGGGCGTCTGGCTGGCTCAGACCATGGAGCGTGCAACTCTTGATCTTGGAGTCATGAGTTCAAGCCCCACGGTGGGTGTAGAGATTACTTAAAAAATAAAATATTTATTTATTTTTAAAAGATTTTATTTATTTATTTGACAGAGAGAAAAAGATCACAAGTAGGCAAAGAGGCAGGCAGAGGGAGTGGGGGAAGCAGGCTCCCTGCTGAGCAGAGAGGCTGACGTGGGGCTCGATGAGGGGCTCGATGAGGGGATTGATCCCAGGACCCTGAGATCATGACCTGAGCCAAAGGCAGAGGCTTAACCCACTGAGCCACCCAGGCGCCCCTAAAATCTTTTAAAAAAAAATTCTATAAAGAGGATAAAAGAAGGTTCATGAGGCTCAACATATAATATGCTCAAATATATTGCCTTATCATATATTTGAAAACATTCTAAAATGCAGAAATTAAAACTATATGCTAAGTCAGGAAAAGACGGGGTTATGGGTGTTACAGTACAGAATTCTGACATACAGGGGAAGTAAAGTATGATAAAGGCCTAATTTTTTAAATTTTATTTATTTGAGAGAACATGTACACAAGCAGTGGGGCGGGGTAGACGCAGAGGGAGAAGCAGAAACCCTGATGTGAGGATCAGTCCCGGGACCCTGGGATCATGACCTGAGCCAAAGGCAGATGATAACCGACTGAACCACCCAGGCCCCTGATAAAAGTCTAATGTTAAGGAAGTGGGGAGAGGAAAGACTTCCATTGTATTCAAATAATCAAAGATCCATTTGAAAAAACAAAGCAAAACACTTGAAATCTTGCTTTATGCTATATATAAACATAAATGCCTAAAGGATTAATGACTCTTGCATAGAAAACACACTGTAAATGTAGTGGAAAACATATGTATCTTTGGGTTGGTTAAGGCTTCATAAGCTAGATGCAAAACTCAGAGGCCTTATTGCTGAATGTAAAAACATAACACAATAAATTAACTTTTCTCCTGTTAAGAAGAAGTTTAGAAGAGGTCTCCTGTTAAAAACTTTCCTCCTGTTAAGGACATTTATTAGTCAAGGTTCTCTAGAGAGTCAGAACCAGAAGGATAGATGGGTGGATGGATAAGTAGGTAGGTAGATAGATAGATAGATAGATAGATAGATAGATAGATAGATAGATAGAAAGAAAGAAAGAAATTCATTATCACGAATTGGTTCACAGGGACATAAGCAGAGAAGTCCCACAACATACCAGTCATGACCTAGAGACTCAGGAAACCTGCTGGTGTAATTCAACCTGAGTCTTGAAGGCCTGAGAACCAGGGGAGTTGATGGTGTAAATTTCAGCCCCAGAGGCAGGAGAAGATGACCTGAAATGTACAGCTCAAGCCTGAGGCAAGAAAGGGGCAAATTCCTCCTTCCTCAGTTTGATGTTCTACTCAGGCCCTCAGTGAGTGAGGCCCCCTGGGGAGGGCCACCTGCTTTACTGGGCCCATCCGTTCAAATGCTGACCCCTTCCAGAAACACCCTCCCAGACACACCCGGAAGTCATGTTTCATCCGGGCTCCCCATCCGCAGTAAAGTTGATACATAAAATTAATCATCGCAGACATCATAACCCAAGTTGGAAGAAAAGAAGAAAGGAAAAGAGAGGGAGAATGAGCAACAATTGTGAGAAAAATGTGAAACATACATTATTGGAATGTGATACGATCAACATAAGAAGAAAACGTCCAGTTGGGAGCCAGGAGGAAGAAATAGGGAGAGAAGGACCATTCATGCACACAGCCATCTAGATGCCATCTAGATGCCCCCTCCATTAACTTATTTACGTTGGCAACACATAATTAGAACTTGATTTAAATGTGGATCCCCAATTGTTATGTAAATTTTTTTAAAAAAAGGGTCCACTGTAATGCAACACTGGGAAGAAAAGTTACATGTATAAAGTCATCTCCTCATCTCCGCCAGAGCAAGCTAATTAAAGACACTCACAATTACCAGAACCTTAGAAGTGATTGTACAGTCTGCAGAGCTGGGAGTGATTGGTTTAACCAGCTCGTGTGTTCTCGCAGGCCACCACTCGGCTGGCAAACATCTTGCCCAGTTTTCTAATAGGACGAGAGAGAAATTGTTTACCAGTCTGCTTCTGTCTTCTTCATTTGTCTACGGTGTCTTCCCAAGGAGAAGGAAAAAAACTACTTAGCTTCCAACTATAGAAAATTCAGTTAAGGAAAAAAGGGAAATGAGGAGATTAACAAAATAGAAAATGTAAGCAGAACTTTGGTTTTGTTTGGCATGCCCCAGGTTTATACCATCAGAGCTAAAGGTACTAAAAATATCTAGGCTGGGAGCAGGAATTATAAGCACAAACTGTATCTCAGACAGCTGTTCACAGCAAGAATATGTATCGACTCAGAAAGCGAAGGGGGCTCGGGTGCGCATTTGATTATAATGCTAAAGAAGAAAATTGGACTTGGGTACCTGGGCAAATGTCTGCTGTTATCAGGTTGTTTTTTTTTTTTTAATCTACATACATTTTTGTAATCTTTCATGTAATTCCAAAGAGACATTACTAAATCATCTTACAATCGATAGTATCTTAGAATCAAATAAATGCCATTCAAGCAGAGTTAAATCCCTAATATACATAGAACTCGCTCAAATTAATTGAAAAAGGAAACAGAACCGCTATTCCTCTGTACCTTCCCGTCAGCCTTGCTGTGAACCAAAAAGACAAGCAATCCAGTTTGGGAAAGAATGAAGGATGGGAACAAGTAGAAGAGACTGAGCTAGTAATCAGCCTCACTGGTGAAGCAGAAAGGCACGTTTTAAAAATAAGGGCAGTTATGTTTTTCTATAAAACTAGAAAACTTTTTTTTAAAAATGGGACAATATTCATTGTTGGCCAAGTTGTGGGGAGAAAGTCAGGCTCCTGTTTGTAACTGAGTGTAATCTTTTTAGAGAACTTTGGCGATATTAATATTGCTCAATATATAAAGTATTCGGTATCTCAGTGACTCCACTTCTAGGAACAGATACTAAAGATAGGCTCTCAAAATTGTACAGATACACATATACATGAAGAATAGGGCTCAGTAAATTGTGTAGAATTAATAAATGAGTGAACCGTAGAATTTCTTGTAACTCATAAAAATCGGAAGCAATTACATTGCTACCAGTAGAAGGAAATGGTTACTTATGTAACTATACACAGGATAGAATTGACATCCTAAAAAGAATGTGGTAAAGCTATATGTTACGATACCTAAATGTATTCAGTATATTTGTAATATCAAAAAGCAAGTAGCTAAAGTTTTGTCGATTATTTTCCAAGTTAATCTATAAACTCAAGCAATGTTGATCTAAATCTAGACAGGGCTTTTCATAGAGAAATCAGACAGATTGTGTCTTAAGTTTACACAGAAGAGCAAGGGCAAAGATCCAATAATAGCCAAGGTAATTTTGATAATGAACAGTGTTGGGAAATGTATCCTACCATGTATCAGGACATATTGCACAAAGATAGACCAACCAATGGAACAGAATAGAGTGCCCCAAAATAAATCTGAGCATGGTGTGGTGTATGATACATGGTCAAGGTCAGTCAAAGTTAACAGTATGAGTCTGGGGAGGAAACACGAACATTCAGTGAGTGGTGATGAGACGATTGTCTATCCGTATAGGAGAAGCCCAAATTGAATTCCTACTTACCACCACACACACACACACAGACACACACACACACACACACACACACATCAATTCCAGCTGAATTATAAATGTGAAGGGAAATTTTTTTAATTTTTAGAAGAGAAAATGGGGAAATAGATATATTAGTGTAGGGAAGGATTTCCTAAATGAGAAATACAAGTACCAAACCACAAAGAAAAGTAGTATAACATCTATTGTATTAAAAATAAAATGTTTTTAACAATTAGCACTGCAGCAAAGTGATAAGAAAAGCCACAGGTGTGGAGAAAATATTTGCAACACATCTAATGTGTTGGGGATCGGGACCATTAGATGTCAAGAATTTCCAAGAATCATTTGTTTTAAGTCCACTAAATTAGCCAGGGGTCAAAAGATAGGAAAAGCAATTCCTTGAAAAGGAAACTCAAATGGCAAATATACATATGATGATGTGTGCAAAAAATAAATAAATAAAGCATGCAGCATAAGCAAAAGAACGCAAAAGCTTTCTGTACCACAGACAAAAAATATAAATCGTTGCACCCCGTTGGGAGAGCCATCTGAGGAGAGCCAGTGAAATCGCATAAACACCTTAGGCCCCAGCAAGACCCAGAGAGGGCGGGTGCAACAGTTGTTTAAAGGGGCAATGTTGGCAATCATAAAAAACTGAAAACAACTTAACTGTATGTCCGTGGAAAATGGATCCATAAGTTGTGGAATGTAAGATGGGATACTATTCAGTAATGAAAATGAGCTCCCTAGAGCAGTCCTTAAACGTGAGGGAGTCACGCAAAGTCAACGTTGCCAAGGAATATATACAATCTGCATGGATTTTTTAAAGATATTTATTTATTTATTTGACAGAGAGAGAGAGATAGAGCAAAAGGGGGAATACAAGCAGGGGGAGTGGGAGAGGGAGAAGCAGGCCTCCCGCCGAGCAGGGAGCCGGATGTAGGGCTTGATCCCACGACCCTGGGATCATGACCTGACGCTCAATGGACTAAGCCACCCAGGCGCCCCTGCGTCAATTTTTTTTTTTTTTTGAGTTGAAATGCCACATAGAGATTAGGGTGTCAGCATTTACAGTTCAAGTATGAAGACAAGATTGGGGATAATAAACACCCCATTGGGGTCTGATTACCTTGGGAGTGAGGACAAGGTCGTCCCCGGGAGTGAACTCCGGGAATTACATCTGTGTGGGTGAGCAGCGAGACCACAGTCCATCGAATTATATTCTCTATACCTAATTCTGTCACCATGTTTAAAAGACAAGAAGAAGAATGGGGGCTCTTGGCCCAGCCTCCACCTCCCCATAGGTAGTAAAGCGGGCCCAGGGCGGAAAGCCACGTCCCGCACCCCTTCTCTTCCCCTCGGCCCCGGGCTGGCGCTGTGCTCAGAGGGTCTCTTCTGTTCTCTGTTGCTGCAGATGAAAACTGCAAGGACAGGTACTACAACTGCAACGTGGTGGTCCAGGCGCGACTCTGCGTCTACAACTACTACAAGACGGCCTGCTGCGCCTCCTGCACCCGCGTGGCCAACAGGCACGCGGGCTTCCTGGGGAGCAGATAACATACCCCCCCTCCCCGCCACGCTGCAGCAGGAGGGCGGGTCAGGGAGGCGGGGAGCAGCAGGGGGGGGCCGGCCTTTGCTCCGCAGGGGGCGCCGGGGTGCCCCCCCTCCGCGCTGCCGGCGGGCGTAGTCACACCCCCACCTTCGGTAAAGTGTCCAGGTCGTGCCAGGGGCCAAGTCACCGTTGTCCTTTAGCGTCGCCTTAAACCAATGATCCCTGCTTGGGAACCCTGGCACTTGGTGAGGTGCTCTCTGAAACCTAAGTGGTGGGGGGTGCTTGGAGCTCTCCATCAACTCCCCTTCCAGCACTTTCTAAGTCAGCAGCTGGGCCCTCCCGGGGCGCTGCCTCCTCCGTGGTGCTTCTGGCCTTTTCAACATCGGGGTCCCTTGGAGAGTCCAAGAGGCAGCTCCTACCCCGGAGCCCCACGGAGCCTTGCTGAGACACCTGCTTCCCACTGTTACCTCAGCCCCGCGGTGCCTGTTTTCATGCTCAAAGACATTAGGCTTTTTCCTGCCTTGGGACTCAAATATCTCCCGTCAAATAGTGCTTTGTTATTTCGCAGGTATTATTCACAGACCAGATCCTTAGCGGCTCACAAAGCCCCAGAATGGGAGCCAGGGACTGAATCACTATCCCCATTTTACTGACGAGGAAACCGAGACTCGATTGAAGGAATTGACCCACCAGGTGTATTCCCCCGTTGGGTGGCAGGGTTGAGTCTGACCATACAACTCACCCACCCAGAAGCCTTAGGTCTTCATTTCAAGCCAAGCGTCTGAGAAATTTCCCACTCAGCAATCAAAGCCGGCTCTAGGATTCTTTCCTCTGCCCGGAGGTCAAGCCGGTATCCGCAGCACTCCGTTGTTTCCCGTGTGTCTTTCTGGTTTATCTCTTCCTCAACAAGGTCACAGATCCTGGCTACAGGACTCTGGACAGGTTTTCTTAAACCCCATCCTTAATGGAATTGTCCTTGAGACAAGGAAGCCCTTGGGGTAGCAAGGTGATGGCTCACATCCTGATTCCGTTCCCCAGTGATATGTGCCCCCAACCCCCTGCCAGGGCACTGCGCATGCCAGGGGCCCTCCGGCCATGGAGCCTCTCACGTCTCTGTGCCCTGGGCTCTCCCGCACCCGCAGCCAGCTTCTCTGGGCCGTGTGCTACACCTCACCCAGTGGAACGTCTAACCGACCTGTCTCAGCAAAAAACCCGAGTTTATATTAGAACGAGTCTCCGTTTGGTTTTTCCAGGTTGCCTTATGGATTTCTGTTTGTGGTTTCTCATCCCGCCCTCCCACTATGACTCGCAACCTATATCCCACCGTCCCAGACTCGAGCGTTAAGATCTGCATTCATGCCACTAGCTGGGGAGGGGTGGGGAGATGGGCTCCTCCAGTGACAGCCCCAGCGGCTGGGTCTTCCTTGATGCCCTTCCCCTCACTCTACAGTTTCAGGGTCCTCAGGCTACAAGAAAGATGCAGTGTTTATTGAAAGGTAAACAATCTGAAAAGTCAATTAAAAGGAAAGAGCAGGTGTGTGTGTGTGTGTGTATACATATACACACATACAATTGATCCTTGAACAATATGGGGGTTCAGGGTACCAACCACCCTCTGCACAGAGAAAATCCGTGTATAACTTTGACTCCCCCCAAAACTTAGCTCCTAACAGCCTGCTATTGATTGGAAACCTTACCAAGGACATAATCAACCAATACATATTTTATATGTCATATGTATTATAGAGTGTATTCTTATAATTAAGTAAGCTAGAGAAAGGAAATGTCGTTAAGAAAATCACAAGGAAAAGAAAATACGTGTACAGTGCTGTGCAGTATTTATCAGAAAAAAATCTCTGTATATTTGGGACCCAGGCAGTTCAAACCTACATTGTTCAAGGGTGATATATATGTATATTTTTTTTCTTTCACCAATTAATTAGGAAAAATATCAGGCTAAACAAATTGTGAGCTTGCAGAAAATCTGTCATATTTAGTCCTGGGTCTGCTTCTCTTTTAAAGCAAGCCTGGATTCTTAGTAACAGAGTGTCTTCCGTGAGCCCTTTAACCCAAAGATCTGCCAATGTGATGATCGCCTGAAGCTTTTGGAAGGAGTAGCAGTGGCCCCATCCGATACACCGTGTTCGGTTCTCACTACCCTTGGGCTTTCAGAAATTCTATCTGTCCTTCCGTGGCTGTTGTTGAAGCCAGAGAGCTAGGTTCTTGTCTCAAGGAGTCGAAGAATGAATCTCTCGGAAAAGGGGCGTGAGTAAAGCGGTAGAGTTCTATGAAGCAAGGGTACAGAGAAAGCTCTCAGGAGCAAAAGGGGCCCCCCCAACATTGTCAACATGGACCTCGGCTGACAGTTTATTTTTTTTAGAACTGGCCGGGGAGCTTGTGGCCTTATCATTCTTATGATGTCTTGGTTTGAGTAAGGGCTAGTGATAACATCTTTAATGGCTTTCTTGTTTAGGGTCCGGTTATTCTTTGTTGGTCACAGGTGACTGTCATAAAAGGAGAGCTCCGCCCCCTGATGCACAGGGCTGGTGGTCTGGCATGTTCCCTTATCTCTAGTTTCCTTACACCTCTGCATTTGGGGGATTTCTGTGAGCCTGATCGCGTAGCCCCCTCCCTATCTCTCCCTATCCAGCCCCACTCATCCCTTACTCATTCTTCTCTGAGAGCCCAGCCACCATTTTGCAAAAAAAGCACACCCATCTCTCTTCCTTTGTACACAGCATAACTTGGGCAACATGGCAGCCAGCAGAGACCCCGATTCCCATGGCCACCTGGCCCAAACAGACCAGAGAAGCCAAATGGATGGTTTCTGTCCCGTGCCCTCTCTCTCCCTCTCACCGCCATACTTTTGCTTTTTATCACAAAAGAAAAGTTACTTTTATGCAGCCACTCTCAGATCTTGCTGAACAAGCCACTCATTTGAAGGATTCCTTGGAGGAGGTTTTCTTTACGCACTGGAGGGGGAACACGATCAGTGGGAGCAGAGAAAGGCTGATATCAGCTCACATTGAGGGGAAACCTTGAACCATCCAGCCTGCGTAACAGACGTGTGAGCCTCCCTACATGGGCAATGGCTCCGTCCTAAAGTGAACTTCTTCATCAAGCAGGAGTTGAACATTTTGGGTCCTTCCAACTCAGGATTCTCATGACTACGCTGTCTCAATGCTAGCTTGGTCTCTCTGACATCTCTTCTTGTCCTGTGGCCCCCAAATGTTACCTAACAGTTGCTTAAAAAGGACAAGGATCTTCCCGTGAGAATGACCATCCTGCCAATGGCGGAATTGAGTCGGAACAAACGGGTTAGTGCCGCATCTTTAGGGGGAAAACGTACCCAAACTAAGGGTCTTTTTTCTCTTCCAGCAAATAGTTGAGCTGTTCTTGGAATCTATTCATCTCTGGAAAGGCTATAAATTATTAGAACAGGCGTTTTAATGACTTATCTGTCTTTGAAATCCAGTTTCTGCTAATTACCTGGTTTGTTATGTCAACATCTAAATGCCTTTGTCCTTCGCACAACACGTCTGAGAAGGTCCCTCAGTGTTTTGCAGCGATAAAGTTCCTGGAGGGGGTTGGAGGACCACTCATCTTCTGACGACTGTCCCCACAGAGATGCCTCTTTCTCCCTTCCTCTGCATCCCCTGATCTCACCCTTTCTATGCCATGATCTGCCGTCTCCTTCTCAGTCCCCCTCCATGTTCCCTTAACCGGCCACTTCTTGAATTGAAAGTTACATTTTTATGCTGTTTTTCTTTTTTCTTTTAAAGAGAGAGAGAGAGAGATCACAGGTAGGCAGAGAGGCAGGCAGAGAGAGAGGGGGAAGTAGGCTCCCCGCTGAGCAGAGAGCCCAATGCGGGGCTCGATCCCAGGACCCTGAGATCATGACCCGAGCCGAAGGCAGAGGCTTTAACCCACTGAGCCACTCAGGCGCCCCTGTTTTTCTTTTTTCTGTGTCCTGGATCGCCTCATTCCCAGCTCCAGATTTTAAAACTTGATGAACTGAAGGTGTTACATGTTTTTTCACAAAAGTCAACAAAGCTCCAAGAAGAAAGAGTTAGCTATTTTACTTTAACTTATTGGAAAAGGAAAGTGTGCCCCTTGCAACCCAGGCAAAGGTTGTTCAGCGTGCTGCAGCCTCCCCATAGGAAAGGAACAGCCCCAGAGACACCGTTAAGAAAGCTTGTAAACCCGGCCACTAGAGGGCGCCAGGAGTTCCCCTGAGTTCATTAACGGTGCATCTGGGACAGCTGCACTCTGGCCGAGAGAGAAAAATCCAGATAATACTAGTACCTTCTTAAACCTTTTTGGTTCTCTTTTTTAAATACAGCCATTTCAGAATTTGAATCTTGATTTCCTAATGTCGAAGGCATAAATATAAGTGGCAAAAAGAAATATGGCTTTCCTTAAAACAGGCTGAAAAATCAAACCTAGAAGGAGGTATTTCAGCCTGGCAGGTGGAGGCCAACAGCTGACGCATGCCATAGAAAACACCCTTAATATGGCCCCGATGGGAAGTTGGACACCTTACTGATGAAACTGGTGGATGACATGAAATTAGGGACAGTGAGGGTTCAGGATCCAAAGAGATCCGGGAGACTAAACCAAAACCCAGATCTTAGGAATTCACCAGGAGGCAATATACGCCTGCCTCTGGAATTAAAACAAAAACAAAACTGTACAAATACGAGGTGGAGATGTAAGAGTCACATTAGGGAGAGTGATTGCCGGAACCACACTTGGTGGTGAGTAGCATTCAGGTGAGCATGCCCAATCCTGAGGGCTGTAGACAGTTAGAAACGGTGGAGAGGACTTCATGAGAATGATTAGCCTGGAGAAGAAGAGGGGTGGGACAGCACTCTGAGATGGGCTAGCACTATGAGAGCGACCCTAAGGCCAGGAGATAAAAGCTACAGGGAGACAGACTTTAGCTCCTGCAGAAGAACCAACTTTCCACAGATGAGAGCCCCCCAAAGGTAGAGGGCTCTCCCGTCACTGGCGGCCTCAGCAAAAACACAATGGCCATTTGTCAGGGGTGCTGGAATGGGGAGTCAAGCACTCAGCTGGGAGATTATGACTTCTACGGTCCCTTCTGAGTCTAGGCTTTGGTGATTCTGTCAGTAGAATAGCTTTGAGTGATTTGCCTCGTCTGAGCTACTTCCCATTTCTGTGTCCGCCATTTTGATCCCAGTGTTGCACCCCTCACCTGAGCTAAATGGGACCTCATGTCTCCGAACTACTAGCAACTAGGTCAGAGCTGCCCTATCCTGCTTTGTGGATGAGTAACCCGGCATCCCGATGGCTAGTTCCCTGCCCAGGGTCACACTCTGAGGAGCAGTAACTGGATTAGACTAGGACTCTCTGAATACCTTCTCTCTTTCTCAACTCACCTTGCTTTGCTGCACCTTTCTTGGAGCAAAGTCATTCTCTCCACCTTAAACCACCCCATGCTCCTGGTTCTCTTCGCTGGGTAACAGTTAGGAGTTCCACTGATGTGCTGAGGAAGAACACCCACAAGAGAGTGGAAAGTTCCAGCCAAGTTTCTCAGCATCTTCCGGATGTTGAACCCTTTGCCTCAGTGAGAGGAAATTCATTCTGTTACATAAACTAATTTCTAGCTCCTTGACCCCTGGTTCAGTTTGACAGAAGGATATACTTTGTTATAAGTTATTATTTTGTTCTTTGTAAATACAAGATGTTTATAGGAAATGTGTATTCTGAACTCTATGGGCAGAATAAGTCACTACACCAAAATAGTTTTATTATTTAGAATATGTTAATTTTAAAGGGACCTAATAGGTATTTATTTACACATACAGCCCACATTTGTGTAAAACCATTTGATCCTACTAACCCAGCTTCCTGCAAAGTTGCGACATGACGTCCTATTCTGAGTTCATAGTTACAATTTAGTATACTGACTAGTCAAATTCTTTGGGTTTCATGATTGAATATAAATTACTCTGCTTTCTGACTCATTCGGGGGCTCTCACTCCTGGTCTTGTACCTGAAACAGGTCTGCCTGCCTCACCAACTTTTCATCTTATATATTATGTTTGCTCATATACGCTGCCTTCTCATCACCCGCAGCTGGAGAAGGATATGTAAGGATCTTTTCATCCCTTCTCTTTGTCTTGCCTCCATCATAGAATCACCAAAACTACGTTCCCAGGGAGGCTTGGTCAGAGCCGTGGGTGAGGCAGGGTCCGCTGGGGGTCGCTTCGCTGGGACTGCCGGGGTGGGGACTCTGGGCTGTCTTGTCACCTGCACAGCCAGGAGCAAGGAACTTATCAAATACGCCACTGCCTCCAGGTCACCCTTAGAGCGTTAAATTATTGTTGAAGGAGGGCTGGGGGGGGGTAGAAGGTGAATTCTGTGAGTAAACGCGGTCTGTTTTCTCTTCAGCAAAAGCGACAACTATTTTTGTGTATGACTAATTTATTTTTATGATTGTAAAAATACAATAAACTGGTTAAAAGATCCGCTTTGTTAACAGGTCTGCGTTTTCTTGGGCCGTATTCCATTTCTATTCGCGTGGCTTCAAACAGCCCCCTCTGAAAAGAACCGAGCCTTTTTTTTTTCTTTTTTTAAACATTTTATTTATTTCTTAGAGAGAGAGAGAGAGAGAACACAAACAGGGGGAGTGGGAGAGGGAGAAGCAGACTTCCCACCGAGCAGGGAGCCCAATGCGGGCTCGATCTCAGGACCCTGGGATCATGACCTGAGCCAAGGGCAGACGCTTAACAACTGAGCCACTGGGCGCCCCAAGAACTGAGCCCTTTAGAGGTCAGTTGGCTTGTCAGACCGGCTGTGAGCTCTGTGCTCTGCGCAACGCGGGGGCCACTTGGAGCACAGAGAGAACTTCCTTAGGAAAGACATTAGGCTTTAGGCTGCTTTAGCTTTATGCTGCTCCTCAACCTGGGCTGTATATTAGAATCACCTGAGGAGCTTAGGATATGCTATTCAGGGACGCCTGGGTGGCTCAGTCCGTTAAGCATCTGCCTTCAGCTCAGGTCATGATCCCGGGGTCCAGGGATCGAGTCCTGCATCCGGCTCCTTGTTCAGCAGGAAGTCTGCTTCTCCCTCCCTTCTGCCTCTCACCCTGCTTGTGTTCTCCTGCTCTCCCTCTGTCAAATAAATAAATAAAATCTAAAAATAAAAAAGATAAGCTATTCTGGTGTGTGCCCCACCCCCAGGGATACAGTTCTGCAGATATTTCCTTAAACCTCCCCCAGGAGGCAGGAAAGGTTGGGACCCACTGCACCCATTCAGTGTGGCCCCAGTCTCTTCAACTGAGTAAAACTTCTTCCGACTCCCCTCAGGCCGATTTCACCTTGGTCTTGAGGTTAGCCAAGTGTTTGGCAAAATCTTTCAGGCTATCTTGGTGCTGAGTAAAGTGAAATATGACTTAGGTCCTAGTGCCCAATGAAAGCCATCCTGCACAGGCCCTTTACATAATTCAACTTAATCTTCATAGCAACACTTAAGAGGCAAGAGCTTCATTTTGTGACCATCTTATGGATAAATAAATTGGGATCCAAAGAGAATAAGTAACCTGACCAAAGACATGGCTATGCAATGGCAGGGCTGTCTTGAGTTTTCTCGAAGCCTTGTTGTGTAATGAAATCAACTGGGACTTTTCGTTTGTTTAAGTGATGTGGGGACCCCACTCCTGAATATTCCAGTTGATTGCGGTGGGGACCAGCCATTGGTGGTTTTATTTTTATTTTTGTTTTGTTTTGTTTTTTTCCCCAAATACTTTTATTTTTCCGGTGTTCCAAGATTCATTGTTCATGCCCCAGACCCAGTGCTCCATGTAATATGTGCCCTTCTCAATACCCACCACCAGGCTCGCCCAACCCCCCACCCCCCCAAACCCCTCAGTTCGTTGCTCAGAGTCCACAGTCTCTCATGGTTCATCGCCCGCTCCGATTTCCCCCAATTCACCCTTCCTTTCCTTCTCACAGTGCCCTCCATGTTCTTCCTTATGCTCCATACGTAAGCGAGACCATAAGATAATGGACTCTCTCCAGAAGACAAGCCATTGATGGTTTTAAAGCATTCCCAAGAATTTCTAGCCTGGACTGAGAACCACTGAGCACCGAGAAGGGTGTGTCTCCCTCTTTCACATGTATATGAATCACCTGGGATCTTGTTAAATTTAAGGTTCTGAGTTGGTGAATGCTGGGTGGGACCTGAGATTCTGTATTTCTAGCGAGTAGCTGGGTGAAGCTGCTGCTTTGAAAATGAGGCATTCAACACTAAGAAACCTGCAGGTTTTCTTCTTTTTATTGAGAAGTTGAGCACATGACCCCTGAAATTCTTTATGAAAGTCTTCTTTAAAATTCAGATTCTCAGACTTAATCTACCAGTTTACCCCTTCAGTCAAGGAAATGTAGAGGCTCTGAAACTCTTTTAAGCCGCTGCTCATGTGTCATACGGGATTCAACTTTTTCAAACAGACAAAATAGACAACGTGTGTATCATGCAGGTTTTCATTGGCCACACTTTTATAAAAGAAAGCTTGACTGCCCCAACTCAGGGATTTATTTTTCTTTTACAATAAGAAATCTGACTGGCATTGGTTAGTGACTCAGCAGTTTGGGTGCCAGCTTCTTTGTGGTTCTCTTGGCCTCTTCCTCATGGTTACAAGATAGCTTCTCCTGCTCCAGCTATCACATCTGCCTTCGGGGGAGGAAGGACAGTTGCAGGTGCGTTGGCCCCTGTGTATCAAAGAAGCTAACACTTTCCCAGAAACCCCTCCCACACCAAATAGGCTTCCACTTCCATTGTCCAAAATGGGGTACATGGCTGTTCCTACCTACAAAGGCAACTGGGAAGACTGAGAAAGGATTGTCACGATTAGTGTGAACCAATCAGGATCCACCACTGAGCGGACTCACAGCGGCTCTGGGTACGGTTGGGATTCTGTGAGCAGAGATGCAGGAGGAAACAAACGTGGATGAGGCCACCAGTGATGTCTGCCCTTTAGCGAGCACTGACTTCCGGACAGGAGCGATCGAAGGTCAAACACCACAGCCTCTGCTCATCTTCGGCCTGTTGAAGAGCTACTCCTTCAAATGGGTTTAGGCCGTCCATCTCCCCTTATTCCACAAATATTTCTTGGGGCTCTGAGTGGCTCAGTCGGTTAAGTATCTGCTTTCGGCTCGGGTCATGGTCCCAGGGTCCTGGGATCGAGCCCCATGTCAGGCTCCCTTCAGCAGGGAGTCTGCTTCTCCTTCTCTCTGCTCATGCTCTCCCTGTCTCAAATAAATAAATAAATGAGTAAAAAACAAACAAGTATTTCTTGAGCACACATTGTGTGCCGAGCGCACTGCTTTGGGTGCTGGGGACACACAGGTCCCATGGACTTTACAAAATGCTGTGCGTTTGCAGACAGGGAGAGCCCCGAAAGGATCAGTTGGAGTGGATGTGGCCAGGCTTCCGACCTGAGTGGCCAATAAATGCCGTTTTCTGGTAGCTGTCATGGGGGGTGCTGTACAGATCTTCTTTTTTTTTTTTTAAAGATGTTATTTATTTATCTGACAGAGAGAGAGAGATCATAGATAGGCAAAGAGGCAGGCAGAGAGAAAGTGGGAAGCAGGCTCCCCGCTGAGCAGAGAGTGATATGTGGGGCTGGATCCTAGGACCCTGAGATCTCGACCAGAGCCAAAGGCAGAGGCTTTAACCCGCTGAGCCACCCAGGTGCCCCTGTACAGATCTTCTTTATTCCCAGACAGTTAGGGAATTCACCCTTAGGGAGCCTCCCCTGGGCTGCATTATTTAATACTTGGAGCCACCTTGACAGCTGGGTAGTGTTCTCTCCGTTTTCCAGCTGGGAAAGGCAAGTCTCACCAGATTAGGACATTGACTCCCCATCACGCAGCTCCTGGGGGCCGAGGAACTGGAACCTGGGTCCGCCTAAGCTCCACTGTGTGTGCCTGTTCCTCTGCGTGGTGCCACCCCTTCCCCAAGAATTGCAGGAGTCCACGTGCAAGACAGAATTCCCTTTCTAAAACTGAACCTGGGCCGGAACGTATGCCTCGAGCACGTGGTATGCATTACAGATGTTGTTGGTGCTGGTGGCTTCGTAAGGCTTCTCGGGCTGGGGGCGGAGAGCCCGGGGACAACGGGCAGCCCGCTTCTCTGACACTCACCCACACAGACACGCATGCGCCGTTGCTTCTGGGGAAAAGGCTTCGAGGGCCACCTGTGTGCGCCTTGGTGCCTCCCTGGTCCCGATGATCTTTCATTCACTCAACGAGGATTTCCTGAGCACCGAGCTCTGCCTGATGCTCTGCCTGATGCTCTGCCAGGCACTGAATATGTAGCAGTCTACCGAGGGGAATGAGATGGCCCTCGGAGAGCTCACGTGCTGACGAGGGTGGCCGAAAATCAGGACAAGTGCCTTCTGGGTGGCATGGCAGGTGTGATATGCATTGTGGGAAACAGCAAAGCTGGGGAGACGGAGGAGGTGTGGTGCGGACACGCAGGAGGTGGCGTGGTTTGGGAATGTTGGTGAGATCTGGAGCCCATGGCCAAGAAAGGATTTTTGAGACATCTTTGGTGCAAAAAAGGTGACTTTGTTAAAGCACAAGGACAGAACCGCTGGGCAGAAAGAGAAGCATCAGGTGATTCCAAACAGCTTTCCGGGTGCTGCCTCCCTGGTCACCCCTCAGGGGCGCTCCCCCTGCAAGAGGTGGGAGAGCAGTCAAGGCAGCAAAGGGCTGGTCAGCACCTGCCCATGAAGGTCTTCATGAAGGTCACCAGGGCTCCTCCCCGAGCGAGGGCACCGACAGGTGGGTCCAGCATGGATTCGGGAATGGTCAGCTCATTTATTCTGGTGATGCCCAAACTCTGGGGGAAACAATAGGCAGGTCTATGTCCAGAAAGTTCTCTGGCTGCCAGGCTCAGGGCATCCTCTCTCCATCATCACTTGGACTCTCTCCTGGGTGATCTCAGTCATCCCCTTCTATGCAAGCTGCTCAGAACCCCTCTCCAGCTTCCCTGTCTCCATGGCAGCAAGCAGTCAACATCCTCGTCCCCTGTGTGTCATCCGACCTCTGCCCCTAATGTCTGCTGAATGAGATGGGATCTCTTGGACCAAGCTGTGTTTTTGCCTAATCCCACTGCTTTCATCCTCCCCCAGGGCCCCCACCAATCCAGTATGACAGGACAAAGATACCTGCCTAAGTCCTAATACAGAAAATTTCCTTCCTGCTCCATGCACATCACCCCCAACCTCTGGTAATCTGCCCCCCTGCCCCCAGGCAATTGCCTCTAAAACACAGAGAACCAAATTACTGCTAATTGTTCTGTCACACAAGCTCTTCTTTGATGCTCAGCTAGAAAACAGCTTGCATTACACACTGGGTAACTTTGCCGGGATTCATCACCAAAAGGTTTTCAATCCTCTGCCTGATGTTGAGAATACTGAAGATTTTTCTTTTCCTTTTCTGTAATTACAAAGAAGATATCCCCCAATCTCTCATGCTAGAACTCGGAGAGGGAAACAGTTCACAGAGCGGGCAAAGCTTTTCTCATGGAGCAAGACCTACACCTTGTGGCCTTTCTGATTATTGCAAGTAGATCGGGCTGTATCTCTACTACTCTGGCTAGCGCTACCATCACTGTAGGCACAGATCTTAGGTCCCGGAGAGAGCTTGAGACGTCCTCTAATTCCATTTCCTGGCTTCAAACAGGTAAGGTTTATTTGTACCACGATTTCTTTATTGTACCAGCCCAGAGAGGTTGAGAGACTTCTCCGAGGTCACACAGCGAATCTTACCTCAGGCTCCTACCATCCTCTGACTGCTTTTTAAGAAGAGGAAACCCTTCTTCAAACTAAATTCTATGAATTATATAAAACACAAATGCGAAGATGTTCTGGGTAGAGCACAAGCCCCTTCGCTCAGTGCACCTGGAAAATCATGGTCCCAGGGGCTGGGGACCAGATGAATCGATGCAGAAACATCGTAGGAACCAGGGAAGGATCCCTAGGAAAACGTCCTTCATTCTGAGATAATTTATCTGATCATTTTTCTGTTTTGGCCAGACAACTCCCTTTCGTTAAAACACGTTCTCTTCTTATCTTGATTATTAGCAACTCTTCATTTTTATATCTCTTCTTCCCAAGAGAATCTCTAAGTTGATTGGTTTGCAATTTCAAGTAAGTGTTTTAAACCTCCAGTGACAGAATCAAGGGCAGCATTGGCCTTGGGGGGTGACAGCAGCGGGAAGGCGTGGGGGATCCACCTCCCTGCCAGGCTGTGGCCCGGGAGCAGATGGGTCTGAGGCAGTGAGAGGATTCTAGCAGAGGCAGGAGCAGATGGTCAGAGAAAAGAGCAGCAAACTGTGGGGAGGTGGGGGAAGCTGTTAGTTAGGCATTCAGTCAGCCGTTGAGCCGATGAGGCTGATTCCATGCATCAAGCCCTTAAACAAGGTAGACGAGATCTCTGGCTTCATGAAGCTGATGTTCTAGTTGGAGAAGATAGACACTAACAACAAAACACATAGATGAGTAGGATAGTTTCTGATCGTGATTCTGGGATGTGGGGAGCAACGTTAGAGAGTCCAGTCTCAGGAGAGGCACTGGGGCACGTTCTCGAAGTGTGAGGAAGAGTGAGCTAGCTGGAGGAAGAGGGAAAGCAGAGATGCTGGTCAAAGAGTACACACTTCCAGTTACAGGACGAGTATGTCCTGGGGATGGAAGGCACAGCATGGTGACTATAGTGACCAGGACCGTCCTGTGTGCTTGGAAGTTGCTAAGAGAAGAGACCTCAAATGTTCTCATCACAGAAAAGCAGTGCTCATTATGGGAGGCGGTGAAGGCTTTAGCTAACGCTGTGGTAATCATTTCACAACACCTACGTGTATCAAATCGGCACATTGTACACCTTAGACTTACACAATGTTTTAAGTCGGCTATGCCTTAATGAAGCTGGGGAAAATTTGAATAATAAATAAATAAGTCACCAAAATAGCACCATAATTTTTTTCTTTTTTTTTTTTAAAGCCAGGCACTCAACTCAGAAAACCAAGGCCACTGCTGGCTTTCTCTCCTCCCAGGAGGGGGCGCTGATGTGTGCATTCGCTAACCCCATCCACAGCCTGCAGCACCTGGAATTTTCACCGGGGCATCTTCCTCTTCAACTTAGCTCTTCAAAAACTACGTAGCAAAATCAAGATGGTCAGTGAAGACAGATGTAGGGCAGAGGTGGTGAAAACAAAGGGAGAGAAAGAGAAGATTTAGGCTAGAGAGTATGTCCAAAGTCATCGACCACATTTTTTTTTGTTTCAGTTTTTCGTGTTGAAAATACGCATATGTGTATTTAAATTAATGTTTTATTATTTAAAACTTCAATCACAAACAAAATTATAGAGATAATAGTTCAATGAAATATCACGGACACATCTCCCACATCGGCAAACACGAACTTTAGTCTTTCTACCTTCATATACCTCCTCCTCTGGTCATTCGTTTATTAAACAAAATTTTTGTGCTGTTGTTTTTAAAAAGCGAATCCAATACATTGAATCACTTCACCAGTAAATACTTTAGGATATGTCCCTAACAGACCAGGATTCTTTTTCATTAAGCATAGCACAATACCATTGTCATAGCAAGCTAAATTTAATACAATTCCTTAACATATTTGTTTTTTGACATTCTATTTTTGAAATAAGTTCAGACTTCCAGAAAAGTTATTTATTTTTATTTTTTTTACTTTTTAAAAAAGATTTTATTTCTTTATTTGCGAGAGAGAGAGCACAGGCAGGGGGAGAGCGGCAGGCAGAGGGAGAGGGAGAAGCAGGCTCCCCACTGAGCAGGGAGCCCGACTCTGTACTCAATCCCAGGACACTGGGGATCATGACCTGAGCCAGAGGCAGACCCTTAACTGACTGAGCCACCCAGGCACCCCCAGAGAAGTTACTTTAAATTTCAATGTCCTTAGTCAAGAAACTCGCTTTAAAATCGTGTCTGGGAATAAAATGATAGATCACAGCCTTAATTAGAAATTACCTTTTGGAAACAGACTGTCAAATAAATAAATAAAGATGCTGGAGAAACAGTATGATGACATAAAAGATCAGTAAAATAATGCTAACTTCTGGGGCACCTGGGTAGCTCAGTGGGTTAGAGCCTCTGCCTTTGGCTCAGGTCATGATATTGGGGTCCTGGGATTGAACCCTGCATCAGGCTCTCTGCTCAGCAGGGAGACTGCTTCCCGCTCTCTGTCGGCCTGCCTCTCTGCCTACTTGTGATCTCTCTCTCTCTCTCTGTCAAATAAATAAATAAAATCTTTAAATAAAAAAAAATAATGCTAATTTCTATTCAGTGGTATATTATGCTGAAGATAATAATAAATGTAAATAGGTTAAATCTGTTATCGACTAGAATGCCCCTGACTTACCAGAACCGCTTTGCTTTTGTGTACAAGCATCAGGGCGTCTGCAGGATATTGCCCCTTGCTCTTTCATCATGACATTTTCTATATAACCCCTTCCAACAGCAGAATAGCCATCTTGGAAATGTGCCATAATTTATTACGTTAAAATACAGACTTAGCTGTTCCAAACGCATGCTGACTGAAAGCAACATCTTAATATATCACAGTGTGGTCTCTGTATAAGAAATTCTACTGAAGAGCAGGTCTTTCAAACCCCTTGGGAGGTAACTGGGGAGCCAGAACAGCATATGCAAAGTCCCTGTGCTCGAGGGAGTGTGCTGTGATCAGGGCTCCGAGAGACCTTCGCAGGCCGGCTGACAGGATGGGCCCCCTCCCAGAGCATTACATCTTAGGGTGAATTGCTTGGAGCCTATGCATTTTCTAAAATGTCGTTCTAAAGAAGACATCCCTCATCTCTGTGGGGAGGCACTGGATATCTGTTACCTCAGCTGAGCATTTTCACCAAATTAATAAATATAGCTAATAAGGTCGGAAAATACAGCTCACGTCAATATCAAAAGTCAGGAAGGCAAATGTGCCCAGTTTACGTTTGAACACTGATCATCTAAATAGTTCTTTTTGGGCAAATCCTGGAAGCCTGTGCAGCTGTCACGACGTTGTCTGGGATCTCAAGATTAAACCACGACACAGGCGGAGACGACATCTTTGTGCTGATCGAGCGAATCTCAGCCTACCTTCGTCACAGGACGGCCGGGTTCTCGCCACACATGCACTCACACCTTCATACATGCACACTACACCGCATCCTCTTTTTTTTCAATCTTTAAAAAATATTTTATTTATTTATTTGACAGAGACACAGCAAGAGAGGGAACACAAGCTGGGGGAGTGGGAGAGGGAGAAGCAGGCTCCTTGCTGAGCAGGGAGCCTGATGTGGGACTCGATTCCAGGACCCTGGGATCATGACCTGAGCTGAAGACAGCCGCCCCCCAGGTGCCCCGGTCATCACCAGTCATTCCTGGTGCAGCCCCAGAGCCATCTCATTAAAAGCAAACACAGAAAGCAAAGATGTTCTGGAGAATAATCATTTCCCTTCTCTCTATAAATTTTATTGCAGTTTGAATCTAACAATCTGCATCTCCTAGAAAAGCTGAGAACAGAGATGCCAGTGCAAAGTGGCTTTCCATAGGCCAGAATATCTGCTGTTTTCTTTCAACTTACCAGGAGACAGAATGTGTCTGCGGGAGACTTTCTTTACTAAATGTGTGAAGGTGGTTTTTGTAAGGATGATATTCCCATTTTTTATTCCCTTACCTTTGGGCGGATACATTCTCCTAAAATAACCACCTTATCTGCCTGGGTTTGGATCCCAGCTCAGGCACCTACTAGCTCTATGACATTGGGCGAGTTACTAAACCTCTCTCTCACTCTTGTTGGAAAAGGGAGGACGATAGTGATGATGTCAGTCTCATGGGGATGTTTTGAGGATTAAATAAGTCCTCAAAGACCAACACTCAGAACTGCGGCTCCTACGTAACAATCTCTTAATAAATATTTCCCGTTATTATTATTATCATAGGTCATATTTATTTCAAATTAGCCAGCCTCTTCTAAAAACATGAAAAAGCCTTCTCTTGATTACAATTATAATACATGTCCATTATTAAACATCCAAACAACATAGAAAAATATATAAAGGAGAAAAGAAAATAGTAAAATTCTCCTTCGGAGACACCGCTGTCAACAGTTTGAGCATCCTTCCAGATAGTTCCTGCGTCTGCATACCGAAGATAGTACTACACGCCTGACGGCCGGGGGCTCCTCACGGACATTTGCCTTGGGCAGTGCTTCCTGCCTCTGTACAAACAGACTTGGTGAACTGTCTCCAAGAGAGCAGGAAATAACACGGCTTAGAACAATTCTGCCCCTCACGGGACATTTTCGGCAATGTCTGGAGACGTTTTTGGTTGTCACGACTGGGGAGAAGGGGCTGCCCCCAGCATCTAGTGGGGAGAGGTCAGGGATGTTGCTAAACATTCTACAAAGCACAGGACAGCCCCCACAACGAAGAATTATCGGGCTCAAGATGTCAATAGGGCCCGTGTTGAAAAACCCTGCCTGAGGTTGTTTCCCTTCTAGGAGATGTTAACTATTAGAACCAGGAGGGCCGGTCCGCTAAAATACACTGGTTATCCCTCTTGTTGAACCCCCTGCCAGGGCCCTCCCTCAGCCTCCAGCGTGGGCCCCAGCACAGCGTGAGAGGGTCTAGAGCAGGTGTAGACAGAGAAGGGGTGCCTCCAAGACCAGGCCGTCCCCAGCTGCAACCGCTCCAATGAGGCAGGACTCAGGTCTATTCTCTGTTTTGTTCTCTTCTGTTCGAGATTCTAGCCCTCCCCTCGGGGAACGAGGGGGCGAAATCGAAACTTCTCATTCTCCCGCATAGAAACGCTTAAGTTTCTTCATAAATATTTCCTATTATTGTTGTTAATAGTAGTAGTAGTAGTATTTTTTTCGGATTAGCCGTTCTCTCCCTCTGTTTAAATGAAACAAGCTTTATTTTATCCCGCTTACAATTGTAATACATGTTGATTATTAAACATCCAAACACAGCAGCAATATTTCTGTTTGTGGTGACGACTTCTGCCTGTAGTATCTTTAGGCTAGCTCCGCTAGAAACAGGAAAAGCCCACCTCTGGGAGCACGGGGCCGGGAGTGGGGGGACAGGGAACGAGGTTAAACAGATGTCCTTCATGCCAGTCACTGGGGACAGAGGAGGAAGGGGGTCACCCCGGCGTGGGGCTGCAGATCAGATGCAGGCACCCTGGACAGACGGCCTTTTGTCTGCTCTCCTTTGACGGAAGAAGGAGTCTCTCCAGCTCTGCTCAGACCTTTAAAATGGTTCTGGGGGAAGGACTTCACCAGCCAAGGGCTGGGAAAACGATGCAGGGGAAGATCTGATTATTTCTAAATGTTATCTTGAAAAGAAAAGAAAGAGGCTTTGTTGAGAAACTTTCCTGCCGCTATCTGCCTCTGGGAGTCCTGAACCTTCCACTCCCCGCCCTAGAGAAAGAAACTATTGATGAATTTAGGTCCTAGCAAGGAGGAAGGAGTCCCGTGATCTTTGGCCAGCAATTCCCTTGAGACACGTGAAATCAGACCTGCTGTTTCGTAGCCGCCTTTCGAGCTGAAACACCAAGGGCATGTTTCCCTGTAAATGAATATAGAAATGCGGCCATGTGCAATGGCTGCCTCGCATTCCACCGCATTCCACCGTTGGATGGAGCATACTGGGTGTGGCCAGTTGTCTACAGATGGGTGTTTTTCTAAAATCGCTGCAGGGAACAGCCCTGTAATTAAATCTTTGTGAAATTTTCCATGGGATAGTTTCCTGGAAGTGGCATCGGTATCCTGAGGTCCAGAACCCACGCACACACATCACTGGCTATCCCTTTTCCCAGGTCGCAAAGATCCCTGGGTGGGGAAGAAAGAGAATTTCTAAGAAAGCCCAGAAAATACGTTCCCAGGACGAAATGCCACGAATGAGGCTCGCCCCAACCAGGAAGCCCGAGGCTCCTGAACCGTGGTGTTCAGCCGGCCAACCTGACCTCGTCCCAGAACTGTTCCTCCTCCCTCCGACAACACCCAGGGCCTCTCTCTAGGCCTGGGCCCCGGTGACACAGGATACAACAGGCCCCTGCTGGGGCAGGGGGGCTTTACTGGCCAGAGGAGAGTTGTCCGTTCTGCCCCCTCTTTCTTCCATCCCCTCCCTAACCCTAACCTCCAGGGAGTCAGGGAAGTTGCTGACCCGCCCCCGGGGGAATAATTGTATTAGTGATAAGGTGGCCTCTGGCGGCTTCGTCAGCAGATTCAAGGCTTTGGGCTGGGTAATCCTTTGGCGTCTGCCCCAGCAGCTGGTGGTCACAAATCGGGAGAGAGCCCCTGCCCCCAGCCCCCCTGGGCTGTCATCCAGCACCGTCCAGGCTCTGGCAGGGCCTCACTTGCCCAGGAACAGAGGGTCAGGGTGACAGAGGACCCGGGCTGAAAGCAACATAATGAAGTCCAAACAGCGTCAAACACCGCTCGTGTCTTTTATTCTGACGGATTTCTTTTTCGTCTAAGTAACGCTCACCCACTACAGAGTATCAGGAAAATAAGGACAAGTTCAAAATGGGCTACCGTGCGGAAAGTGCCTTCTCATCC
Source organism: Nasua narica (assembly GCA_028533885.1). NCBI lineage: Eukaryota > Metazoa > Chordata > Mammalia > Carnivora > Procyonidae > Nasua > Nasua narica. The sequence continues at coordinate 27,576,992 of CM052797.1, read as the reverse complement.
ACAATCCACACGCTCTGCACCCAATCCCTGGAACCTTCCATCGGCTGAGGAGAGGAAGGTGACCTGGACTGAGGTCCAACCCTGAGGACAAGATCGGGCCGGGAGTTTCTGGAGGCCAGGCTGAAACTCCTGACTCCGCCCGCAGGTTCCTCTCCCTCTCTGCAACTGTGCAGCCTGAAGAGATTTGCTTAACCTCTCTGAGACTCCGGTTGGCTTCCTCCCTGTGGGTCGAGGTTTGCCGTGAGGTTTGGGCACCATGTCGGGAGTGTTCGTGTAAGCACTCTTCTTGCTTGCTTTCTCCTTCCTACTCTTGGTGATGCAAAGGTGTCTGGGGACACTTGACCTGGATGATGGCTCCATCCTCGAATCCTCCCAGGACCCACGCTGTCCTGATTGCCCCAGCGGCTCTTCCCTGGCCCACACCTCCAGGGTCCAAGGCCCTCAGCTCAGACTTGGGCGCTTTCCTCCCCGCACGCCCGCGTGTGCTCAGAGCTGCCCCTCAATCCAGGGGCTTCGGTGACCATCTCCGTGGACAAGCCAGGGATGGGCTGGTTCTCCACACCAGAATTCTGGGTGGATCTGGGGAGGGGGGTGCTCCAGCCCTCCCTCCCCAGATCCGGGCGTGTGTGCGAGATTGCCCGAGGAGAGGAGTAAAGGTCCTCTGCCCACCCCACCACCCCCCCCCCCCGCCCCATGGGGCGCCCTGAGGGGACGCCCATTCAGAGTGGGGAAGAAGATGGTGAAGACTTGCTCCACAAGTGGGAGGGAGATGCCTGTGGCTGCGGAGGTGAGGGGGAGCTAGAGACGGTGCAGTGGAGGGCCCTGAGGGCCCTGTCAGGAGGGCTGCAGGTGAGCGCAGAGGCAAGGAGGTCGGGTGTGGGGCCTCTGCCGATCTTCTGAGGCCCCGGAAAGCGGATTACCCCGCAAAACCCCTCGAGCTGACTTCCCAAATCCCCAGTACTGCTTCTCTGTCACAGTGAGGGTTAACCCCACTTACATAAAGGCCCTGCCCCTCCTCCTCCCCCTCTGTCCCCTTCACTCCATGATCCTTCCAGAAACTTCCCACTGCCCCCCTCCCCCTTGGGCTCTAAGCCTGGGCCACGTGCTGCCCCCCACCCCAGAGGTGAGCAGGTCTGCTGAGGGTGCGCGGTGCCCTCCAGACCAACCCAGGCTGCTCCCTCCTGGGCAGGGGGTGAGGGTGGGGGTGGGGACAGAGGAGCAGGGAAAGGAAAGGCAATTTCCCGAGGCTTGCTCTGTGACCTTCTTAGAGAAATCACCATCCTAACAGCCCCTATCATGTGTTATGCTCTTCCTGAGTACCGGGCCCTGAAACTTCTGATAGATACCCCTTTTCACAGACATGGAAACTGAGGCTCGAAAGGCTCAACCACTCGCTCAGGGCTGGGCCATGTGACTGGCCTGAGTGGGAGCAGGGATTGAAATTTGGCTCTGTCTGGGCTCTCTCCACACTCCCTCTGGCCGGGGCTTGGTCCAAGGAGGCCCAGACTCCTCCTTTGGCCTCCTCACCTCACAACCACCCTGGGCTTGAGCTGGGAAGACAGGGTCCGGGGACAGCGGAGAGAGAGGTCAGCCTGCCTGGGACGGTGAGGCCGGGTGAGGGAAAGGAGGGGAGGCCACCTGAGCGCCTGCAGCCAGGCCCAGGGGCTGTGTCCTCCCGTCCTGCAGGCCCCACTCCCCAAGAGCCTACAGTTCTTCTTCCGCTCCTCACAGACCTGAAGGAGACTCTCCATCTTGGGCCCCAGGTCCTCCTGCCTCCAGACCAGCCTCAGACCCTACATTAGACCCATTCCCCTGTGTGACGGAAGCCACCTCCGTGCCGGATATGTGGGGAGCCCCCTTCCAGGATTTGAGGGTCCTGGGCCCTGAGTGGTTCCTTATTGCGGGCTCAGGTGGGAACCTGAGGGTAGGAAGCTGGAGCCACAGTGGACACTGTGTGCGTGGAGCCTCGCACGCACCCAGAGGCACACACTGCTCCCAGACACATGCTAAGCAGCTCAAAAAGATTTCAAGTCCTGGGGGAACTGGAGTCCACACCTCCCTTCAAGATTTGGCCCTGGAGGCCCCGCAGGCTGAGCGCACAGGGCAGAAGGGACCAGGGACCCTGGGCCGCTCGGGGTGGTGGGGAGGGGGGGCAGCGGGACCGACGGGCCCCGGGGGCACCTTGGTGAGGCTGCAGGTGTGGCTGGTTGATCCCCTGTGGAGACAGTAAAGATTAAGAGGATCATAAGCTGCGTCCAGCACGGCCCTGGGAGAAATCTCCTAGAGCCAGAGCCGCTGCTGTGAGGGGAAGTGGGGGCAGCTCTGAGTTCAGGCAGACGGAGAGACAGGAGGCAGGGGGACCAAAAGGAGAGGCTGAGGAGGGAGGGAGGGAGACCACCAGGGCCAGGGAGGGTGAGAGGAAGAAGTAGGAGTCAGGGGCACCAAGAGAGGGGCAGTTAGAGGTCCAAGGAGGGAAGCCAAGGCTGGGCCCACTCAGGAGGCCTCCCTCAAGAAGGAAGGTGGAGGCTGCCCTGGGACACGCCAGCCCTGGGCCCGCTGCCCGAGCGCGAGCTCCAACATGGCTGCGTCTGGGCCTGCGACCGTGGCTGCTCCCAGGAAGGAGTCTCCAGGCAGCTGGGGCCTGGGAGACGAGCCAGCAGGTAGGGCTTTCCTGGAGGTAGGGTCTGGGCCCTGGGGGAGTGCAGTGTGGACCAGAGGTTGGCAGGGACCGTGCAAGGAGCCCTGAGGGCTGTGGGCAAGAGTGAGGGAACAGGCTGGCACACCAGAATCCTAAAAACCCGGGGTCAGCAGAGCCAGGATGGGACAGCTGAGCTGATGGGAAAAGAAAGGAGAGAGAAGCATTCTTTGGGGTCTGGCCTCAGAGCTCCCCAGGGGTGCGGTCCTGGAGGTTTCAGTGGGATGAGGAGCCTGAGGCCACCTGCAGGGAGGGCAGGGGGATGGGCAGGTGGAGGCAGAGAGTGGCCCCGGTTGCAAAGCGGAGGGGGGGCAGACGCTGGCTGGGGGAGGGCGGCAGGTGCAGGATGAGAGAGACTAGCGTGTGTGTAACTGTGCATGGGGACTGGGCACGGGACTGGGGGGCGGTGGGGAGCTCGCTGCGAAGGGGGGAGGGACAGGAGGGACTCAGCCCGGCCCCTGCCCCTTAGGCCTGGGCCCCTCGCTGCAGTGCCGCGTGTGTGGAGACAGCAGCAGCGGGAAGCACTACGGCATCTACGCCTGCAACGGCTGCAGCGGCTTCTTCAAGAGGAGCGTGCGGCGGAGGCTCATCTACCGGTGGGCAGAGGGCAGGAGCCCCCCCCAGCCCGGGACGGCCCCGCCCCTCCGGCCCCCCTACGGGACCCTGGGAGGGGTGCGGGAACCTCAGGGAAGAAGGGGCTGGGCCAAACAGGTCCAAACCCCGCAGTCCGGGGCCTGGGTGGGGGGGTCGCTGACACCCGGGGGGCGCCCTTCTGCCGGCAGGTGCCAGGTGGGGGCCGGGATGTGCCCCGTGGACAAGGCCCACAGGAACCAGTGCCAGGCCTGCCGACTGAAGAAGTGCTTGCAGGAGGGCATGAACCAAGATGGTGAGTCGGGCTCCCCCCCCCCAGAGAGGAATGACCGAAGAGACGGGGGGCCCAAGACCGAGGGAGGGGGGGTCCTGACCCTTCCTGCCTCCCCAGCTGTGCAGAATGAACGCCAGCCACGAAGCACGGCCCAGATCCGGCTGGCCAGCATGGAGTCGGACGCGGAGCCCCGACTGGAGCCCCTGGTGGCCCCCCTGGCCCCGACAGGGCCCAGCCCGCGGGGCCCCACGCCTGTTTCTGCAGCCAGAGCCCTGGGAGCTGGGGCCCTCACCCCGCCCGGGCACCACCACTTCATGACCAGCCTTATCACAGCCGAAACATGCACTAAGCTGGAGCCAGAGGATGGTAAGTGGGAGGGCGCCTGGGGCCCTGAGCAGCCCCTGCCTTGCCACAGACTGATGTCCCCACCCCCTCCTCCAACAGCCGATGAGAATATTGATGTCACCAGCAATGATCCCGAGCTTCCCTCATCCCCGTACTCCTCCTCATCCCCCTGGGCCCTGGACAGCATCCACGAGACATCGGCTCGCCTCCTCTTTATGGCTGTCAAATGGGCCAAGAACCTGCCCGTGTTCTCCAACCTGCCCTTCCGCGATCAGGTGTGTGCGTTGGGGGCGCACTTGAGTGAGCTGCACTGGGAGCGCTTATACCCCGTGCAGGTGATGACTGGGGGCGCCCGACGCGGGGGGCTGGTGACAGTTGGGAGGCACATGTCTCTGAGTCAGTGTTGGTCAGGGATCCATGTCTCAGGGATGTGACCATTGGGGATAGTGGGCTCTGGGGGATGATGGTGGCTAGGACCACACAGGGATGGGAAGGCAGTGCCTATGGTCCCCTGGGCCTTCTCTCCTCCTGGGCCAACCCTCAGGTCCTAGAGTCCCTCTGCGTGTGACAGGGCAGTCTGCACACCCTGAATAGTGCCCATGGGAGACTCTGGGCTCTCTAGGAGCACAGATGACTGACCTCAGGGCTCAAGTTTCCGTCTAACCTCTCCACCTGTAGGACTTCCCTCTGAGCCCCTCAAGGACAAGCAGATCTGTCACGATAAAGCCAGGAAGAGAGGCACACTGAGGGTCTGAGCCCTCAGCCGCGGTTTGGATGGAGCAACTCGGAGGTCAGGCTGAGTGTCTCGAGCACACTCAGCCTGGGACGCTCGTGGGGACTGTCCCCGAGGCTGCCCAACTTCCATGGCTCTAGGCTTTCCTAAACGTTCCCGTTGCGGCTCTGGAGGGAGTGCACAGAGTGTCTTGGAGCCTAGGCCAGATCTAGGCCAGATCATACCAAATCTCAGAGGCCTGGGCCCCTGCCTCAATGTCAGGCGGAGGTCGGGAGAGGGTGTGGGCGTTCGGGACCAGCCCTTCCTTTCCTAGGGCCCCGGAGGAGGCGGCAGAGGCTCAGGTTGAGCCAGAGATGTTGGATCTCAGCCATCACGCTCGCTCCTTCTTTGAGCACAGGTGATCCTGCTGGAGGAGGCATGGAGTGAACTCTTCCTCCTCGGGGCCATACAGTGGTCGCTGCCTCTGGACAGCTGCCCCCTGCTGGCCGCGCCTGAGACCCCCGCTGCCGGCGGCTCCCAGGGCCGGTTGGCGCTGGCCGGCGCGGAGAGCCGCATCCTGCAGGAGACCGTCGCACGGTTCCGCGCGCTGGCGGTGGACCCCACGGAGTTCGCCTGCATGAAGGCCCTCGTCCTCTTCAAACCAGGTAGCTGAGTCTTTGCCCAGGCCTTACGGAAATGTGGTTGGGGTTAAAGAGTGGGAATTCCAGTGATTTCCTTCTGCCTCTCCCTCTGCCTCTGCCGCCCCACAGAGACCCAGAGGGGTTGTGCCGGCTTCTTCCCCGGGGAGCAGGGGGAGCAGGAGGAGCGACGTGCAGGGCTGGGCTCCCCCGTCCTGAGGGCGCTGGCCGACAGCGGTGGGGGCGGGCGGGGCATGCTGGGAGGAGAGCTCACTGGCCATGCTTCTCTCCAGAAACTCGCGGCCTGAAGGATCCTGAGCACGTGGAGGCCTTGCAGGACCAGTCCCAAGTGATGCTGAGCCAGCACAGCAAGGCGCACCACCCCAGCCAGCCTGTGAGGTGACCCGAGCACGAGCCTCCCTGCCCATCTGTCCTCTTTACCCTGCCCATCTGCCTCTTTACCCATCCCCCGGCCCCCACCTCTTTGACACCGTCTCTGGCGTCACTGATTAGAGGGCCCAAAGGTCCGACTTCAACCGAGCACGAATCCAGCACCCCCTGTGTGCCAGGTCCCAGGAGTGGGGACCAAAATGAGCAGAAGACAGAGTCGCTGCCTTCCCAGGATGCCCAGCGCGGTGACCCCGCTCCAGATGAGGACCGCCCCCCTCAGATAGTGAGCGTTCAGTACCTATGTCTCTGTCTGTGTATCTCTGCAGATACTGAGGACAGGAGCCCGGTCTGGAAGGTGTAACAGATGGCTGTCAGTGAGAAGGAGGCAGATTAAGCTAGGACAGCGTTCTTGGGCCAGCCTGTCCAGGACTTTGAATGCCAGCCGAAGGCCCTATGTGATTGGGTAGGCAGAAGCGGAGCCACTGCAGGTTTTTGAGCAGAAGGATGTTGTACACAGAGCTAGAGTGAGTCCAGAGTATGTGACCAGGGAGGGAAGCACGCACCGCCGCCCTCCAGGGGAGTCTCTGGGGTCCTGGTCTCTGGGAGTGGTTGTAGGGAATGGAAGGGAAAGGACAGTCGCCGGGGCCTCCAGGAGTCAGAATGTGTCCGACTTGGCACTTGGATGAATGTAAGGAGCCAAAGAAGAGGTGCTATCTGGGAGAAGCGGGAGTCAAGAAATAAAAAGGAAAGTCAGGAGGAAGATATGGTTTTGAGAGAACGGGATCAGGTCTGTCGGAGCTGCAGGGGAACATCTCATAGGGATGCACTGGGCTAAGCCGCATGCATGGATGAGAGCCCGGCCGTGGCTGGGTTTGGGGGCAGTAGTACAGAGAGGCTGAGAGTGTGGCTGGTGGTTACCCACTAAGTTTATTTCAGGCCCGCTAGGGGATGAATTCCTGCAGTTTGAAAAATAATTTCTGTACTTGACTTTCTAGTTACTTCTTCCTGAAACTCCCTAGCTCAGAAAAACGAGAGGGGAAGGAACAAGGAAAAGAGGCACAACTTCTCTGTCCCACCCACGTGGCACTTGCAAGAGAAAGAAAGCCCCTGGGTTGAAAAACAAGTCCAGCAGATAACCGGGAGATGAGGGAAGGCCTCTCACAGACTCCACGGTGGGAGTCGAGCGCGGAGCTGCCCCACTTTGAAGTGGCCTCCTTGATATTGGGCCCTGACCTCTGCTGATCCCTCTCATCTGTCTTTAGGGGCTTCACCATCTACCTTCTCTGCACTGGGGACCCTTGCCTTGGCAAATGGTTTGATTGATTGATTGATTGATCGATCAATTCATTCATTCGTTTGGCTCCACACCCAGCTTGGAGTGCAAGGTGGGGCTTGAAGTCACAACCTTGAGATCAAGACCTGAGCTGAGATCAAGAGTCAGACACTTAACTGAGTCCTATTTAAAAAAAATTTTTTTTAAATGGTTCTTATTTAAAATTAAAACTGCAGTTTTTCTTTGGGTGAGAATCTCTCTCATCCACAAAAATTACACTTCCACTTCAGAATACTTTCACTAATGGCTACTCTATCATCCTAGGGGGCTCACAGAGGGGAATTTATAGTCTTATTCAAATATACATAGTATTAATCATCTCATGATTATGCTGATAATCATATATATGATTAGCATATTTTATATGGCATTAATATAAATAAACTTCTCACTCTATAATCTTTGCACATAATAAACAATATTTATTTGCTATTTTTATCCCACTGACCCCATGACTCATGCTTAGAAGCTGATAATGAAACTAATGGTGTCTTCTCTCCCGTTCAGGTTTGGGAAATTGCTCCTGCTTCTCCCGTCTTTGAGGTTTATCACTTCCGAACGAGTTGAGCTCCTCTTTTTCCGCAAGACCATAGGGAATACTCCAATGGAGAAGCTCCTTTGTGATATGTTCAAAAACTGAGGGAGATGGAAGTAAAATGGGTCCAACTACTCTGGAAAACAGACTACCGAAGCCACTCATTTGCCCGACCTGTGACCCAGCAATTTCCCCTGTAGGTATGTGTACCAAGCAGAAATGTCCACCAAAAGATATGATCAAAATATTCACTGCGGGGGCGCCTGGGTGGCTCAGTCATTAAGTGTCTGCCTTCAGCTCAGGTCGTGATCCCGGGGTCCTGGGATCGAGCCCCACATCAGGCTCCTTGCTCAACAGGAAGCCTGCTTCTCCCTCTCCCACTCCTTCTGCTTGTGTTCTCTCTCTCACTGTGTCTCTCTCCATCAAATAAATCAATAAAATCTTAAAAAAAATTAAAAAAAAATATCCACAGCAGCTTTATTCAGAATAGCCCCTAAAAAAAAAAAAAGAAGAAGAAGAAGAAGAGCCCCTGACACAACATCAGCAGTAGGATGAATTAATAAACTGTGGTATATTCATTTAATGGAAAGCAGCAATCAAGAAGAATGAACGACCAATACACGTGACAACATGGATGAATGTCACAGACGTAAAGGTAGAACGAAAGAACTTTGCCAAGCACAGCTTCTGCTTATACAAAGTTCAGGAACTGGCCCGATTAACTGGGGGGTGGGGGGTGGGGTTGCAGGCGGGCAGTGGAAGCTGGAATAGTGTTTGCCTCCAGGGTAGGGAGGTGGGGTGGTTGGGAAGGGGCCCAGAGGAGCCCTCTGGTGGCTAGAAATGTTCTTGATGTTAACCTAGGTGGTGGTTTCACAAATACACTCATTCCTAAAAATTGAGCCACGCACTTAAGATTTGTGCACTTTACTGTATTGTGTTAAATCTCAAAAAAAATGAGAAAAAAAAAATAAAACCAAAAAACAAATGTGTTAAAGGCTCTCCATTGGAAGACACTGAAGGAATGAGCACAGGCTCTTGTGTTCCATCTGGTTTCCATACCACGGCAGAGTCCAGGGGCAACAAATCAAGCCCAGCTTCAAAATCTCCCGCAGGAGTCAAAACTCAGTCTCTCTCCAGACGGGCTCCCACCCCTGGAGAACCCACAGCCTCTTCTCTTCCTGTCCTTCCTCACCCTTCTATAAACAGAGGTGAGCACATCCGACTCAACACCAGGCAGCTACAGGCACTTTTTTAGAAGGGGAATCTCTATCACTTCTTAAGTCCTTATGGAGAGATACTCCGACAAAACTCCTCCTTTGCAAAGACGGACCCAAAAGACCCAGGAAATGACAGTAATACAAAAGTGAACTTGCGTGGCTTTTGTATCAACGTGGACGGGACTGGAAGAGATTATGCGGAGTGAAATAAGTCAAGCGGAGAGAGTCAATTACCTTATGGTCCCATTTACGTGTGGAGCATAAGGAAAATCATGGAGGGCATTGTGAGAAGGAAGGGAAGGGCGAATGGGGGGAAATCGGAGGAGGTGATGAACCAGGAGAGACTGTGGACTCTGAGCAACAAAATGAGGGGTTTGGAGGGGAGGGGGTTGGGGGTTGGGCGAACCTGGTGGTGGGTATTGAGAAGGGCACGTATTGCATGGAGCACTGGGTGTGGTCCATGAACAATTAATCTTGTAACACTGAAAAAATAAAACAAACGTATTTGGGGGAAAAAAAGTGAACTTGTGTGGAACTTGAAGATACACCAGGCAGTGAACTGAGTGCTGAATGGGCATTGTTATTCAATCCTCAGATTAGCTCTGGGACAGGGACCATTCATCCCCAGCGATAAATGAGAAAACTGAGGCTGGGAGAGAACCTAAACCCTGGTGTGACTCTACTTAACTCTCCCTAACTCTGGCACTGCCATCAACCCCCCCATGCACACCCTACCAACCCCCCCCCCCAAGCCCACCGCCGCCGGCAGCCCAGAACACCCACCCCCCTACACCCCATCCCTGGAATGGCTGAATGATTCTGTTGCATTTCCTGTCCTCCAAGAAAAAATGCTTGAAGTCAAAGGAGAAGGTCATGTGAGGAATCTGTGAAATCCCAGAGGTTTTTTGCCCTTTGGCCTGTGTATGAGTTCTCCCAGCTCACAGAGATATCCTGCCTTGATGGAAGGAGATGGTTCAGGACAGTCTGCTCTGGAAATGACAATAGCTGGGTTGGTGCCCGAGGAGGAAAGAGTATGGCAAGTATGCCCCAGCTTGAGCTCTTTCCACTTGATCACTTACACTATTCTTGATCTTCCTTATATAGAGATATAGATATCTATCTATATAGATACAGATAGAGCAGGGATGAGGGGCAGAGGAAGAGGGAGAGCGAGCGAGAATCCTAAGCAGGCTCCATGTCCAGTGCAGAGTCTGATGCAAGGTTCAATCCCATGACCCTGACACCATGACCGGAGCCAAAATCAAGTCGGACCCCCAACCGACTGTGCCACCCAAGTGCCCCATATTCTTGATCTTCTAAAAGCACCAGACTTGCCTGTTACTCAAGCCATCTAATGTCTATAATACGATTATACTATCCAGTTCCCTATCAAAAATTTCATCCACAAGGTTGAAAGGCCTGCATATAGAAAGCCTGAGCAAAGGCACTGTAGCAAGAAAGAAGGCTGAAATAGGACCAGAGAGGCCCTGGACATCTATCTACCCCACAGTCACACATCTCAGAATATAGGTGTGCAGAGGTGGCCTACTGAAGTCCACGTGCTGGTACCAGTCTGGGATGCGTGAGCACAGCAATTCTACCCTGGGAAAGATTGGGATCTCCAGGAGAAAGTCTCGGAGAAATAGACAACGGATATAGGCAAGATTGCACATTTCTTGCCTGAATTAGCTGTTGTCAACCTGGCATCAATACTACCCCCTTCTAAGGTCTTGTCCTCACTGCGGAGATGCCAGGAACTACATTTCCCAGGATCCTCTTCCCCCTATGGCTCATTAATGGAAGGCAGGCACTCACAGGAGCCTTGGAAGGTAAACGATGAAGTCATTGCTCTCTGGAGGCAGTTGCAGCCAGCTGTGTGGGAAGGTAGATATTTCAGGCAGGCTTCTTTAGAATTGCACTAGCTTCCAGGCAAACTCTTAACTTTGGATCTTTTGGCTGAGATCTGTGCTGGCATTCTTGACCTCCTGTGGAGCTTTCCTGATCTTTGTTTCTCCAGTTCTTCCAGTATTATTAAACCCCCAATTCCTGTATTATGTCCTTCTCACCTGAAATACACTGAGTGGCTCTTGTTTTCCTAATACAATACAGAGCCCAGTTGATCTCAGGATTTATTCAATATTTTGCTGTAAATTGGCCCCACTGAAATTCGAATGGGTAACAGTTTTCATTGCATTTAGGGCTGTTGCTAGGAGAGGGGATACTGTGAAAGCTTTTTTGCCCTTAACGCCAGAAATGTCTTTGGTTATGAAGCCCACAGAGACAGTTTCTGTGGACCTATCTGGGCCTTTCTTTTCAACTGCAGTTTTCAGAGTTGTGAGACAGTCGTTCTCTCCTACCGTAAGGGACTATTTAATGGTAGGAAAGGCAGAGAAAGACCTAAAGATGCCAAGAAGCATTAGGAAGGTTTGTTGTAGATTTCATTACCACAGGGGTACATTTTTAAAACGGCATTTCTAGGTTTTACTTGGCCAATTAAAGAAATTTGAAGAAACAATTCACTACCCTTATCATTTTGACATTAATTTAATGCAAAAATGTAAACAATGAGAAAAGAAATGGGAAGATCTCAGGATTTTAAAAAATGATTAAGTTTCCATTTCACTTTAAAGATTTTTTTTTTTTTTTTTTTATTAGAGAGCGAGAGACTGAGAATGAGAGGGGAGAAGGTCAGAGGGAGAAGCAGACTCCCTGCAGAGTCGGGACTCGATCGAGCCCCGATATGGGACTCGATCCCGGGACTCCGGGATCATGACCTGAGCCGAAGGCAGTTGCTCAACCAACTGAGCCACCCAGGTGCCCCTTTTTTTTTTTTTTAAAGATTTTTTTTTTTATTTATTCCATTTCACTTTAGACCTAGTTTGTGCCCCCCCTAGTTGTGCCCTCCTAGTTTGTGCCCCCCCCAACCTGCTTATCCAATATTTAAGCAAGGGCACATTTTATTAGGTGCTAGGGATCTAAGAGTTAGCAAGAGAGCACATTTCTTGCCTTGGGAAGCTTATATCAAACCATAGTTATTTATTTGAGAGACGGCCAGCACACAATCTTGTGGGGGAAGCAGCAGAGGGAGAGGTAGACTCCCCGCTGAGCAGGGAGCCTGAAATGGGGCTCATCCCAGGACCCTCTGATCATGACTTGAGCCCGAGGCAGACGCTCAGCTGAGTCACCCAGGCGCCCCTCAAACGGTTTTTTGATGACATGAATACCGGGTACTGTTGAGAACACATCTAATCCAGTTGAAGGGGGAAGGGGAAATAACTACCTTTTACACTGAGACCTGAGAGTCAGTAGGAGTTATACAGAGAAGTAAACCTTAGGAAGAGAACTTATTTCCAGATGGGAAAACGGACACCCAGCAACGGCTCACGACTTTCCCAAAGTCACACACATAGTGGCAGAACGGAATGAAAATGACAACCTAGGGATGAATTCCTGGGCCTTGACTAGCAGGTGTTGCTACTTCTTCAGTCTTTTTGGTGAGGATCCTAACTGTACAATTACCGTCTTCACTGTCTACCTAGCTCTAGGCTGATTAAAGGAAATCTTAACAGCTGGCAGCTAGCATCTATTACAGAAAACTAGTATCTTGAATCTCCCCTTCACTTGAATTCAGCTGAGTTCCAATAATTACTGTTTCTGCACTTTGTAAGTTTGAGGCTCAGTCCTTTCCTTAAAGAAAAATCAGCTTAACAAAAACCATTGCTGCTGCTTGGAGTGGGATTAAAGTGAGTTGGGGTGGGAGCCAGGATGGTCAGAAAACAAACCACACGTATTGCTGCTTCTGGAAGCTTTGTTCTTTAATGAGCCATGGAGTGATTTGTTCATCAAGCTGCTTTGTGTAGCTGTACAGTGGATATTCTGAGCGACACAAACTGCACTTTATACAGGTGACGTCTTGCTCCCCCAACAACAAAAAAACAAACAAAAAAACAACCAAAAAAAACAACCCAAAAGGAAATTACAAAGTGCCTGTTGATTGCATCAGGAATGTAATCAGTTCCGTGGGTGAGATAAATCATTCTTTTTATAGAATTATTCTGTTAAACAGTAAAATGATATTATATTTCACAGGATATGTCCTTTTACAATACATAGTCTTTTAAAAATTTACACTCAGCATACTTATAAATTACTTTAAATCTATTAAAATAATATAATACTAATTTGTAATCTACACCTTTCCTCTAGTAAATACAATTACCTTGGTTCAAAAGGTGCAACTTTTTTATATGACCTAAGAGGGCTGATGATAGGTATTAATTATAAATGAATAGCAAGGTGATAGGTGCCTTCATGTGGCTTTTTTGAAAATAGTTTTAACCCAGAGACCAACAAGACCTAATAAATTCATCTCCACAATCGTTATTTTGCTGTTCCCTTTTAATGTCAGATCAAATGTGGGAGTAGCTCCAGAAAAAAGTGGTTAAAATTATATGAGGGGCACAGAAAGACGAGGACTCCCTCACAATACCAAGGACTTTTACTATCAAGGCCAGCATTGTGTTATTGGGGACAGTGCCGGGGAACCGTCACAAAATTATGGATAGACATAACGCATTTGTCAACACAGAATGATGCATGCCCCTTGCCTAGCTCCCCCACCAAGGAGGAAAACAGAGGAGGATGAGGAAAGCCATCTGGACTGTTTCTTTTTAAAATTAAAACTCTCTTAGCTTTGAACATTATCCTGAGAATTTCTTCTCTAGTTTACCAAAGTGCTTGTGAAAGGTACACATTCGTTAGATATAGGTAAAACAAAAACAAAAACAAGAACGACCCAACGTGGCCCAGAGTCACTGAAGTGGGCCTGCAGAACCTTGCTGGACCTCCTCTTTTCGGCATGCTTCTAGGACCCCCTCTCTTCTCTTCTCTTCTCTGCCTTTGACAGTGAAAACCACCCTCTGTCAAGAACACAGAAGTCTCCACTAACCTCCCAGCAGCAGGGTAAGAGCTGCAGCTGGTTTCCAAAGCGTGAGAAGGAAAGGTCTCTGGTATCCCATCCCCTGACTTCAGGTCTCTCTGTCTTTTCAAGGCCCATACCGAGAACTCTGTATCTCCCTTTGTGTTTCCAGAAGCCCAGAGTGGCAAAGGAATTAAAATGGCAGGAAGTGCATTATAAACTAAGCATGTCACCTTTCTGATCCTTGCTGTTAAACAAATTTGCTTCACTTGATGATAAACAATATAACCTTAAAATTATACTTCTCTGCTTCTATTACATTTTCCATGATAAGGGATAGCTGGCTTTAATGTGGAGAGGTGAAAATCCAGGCCCCAAACAAAGCCTGGAATGTGTGATATGAACAGAATTCCTCTGTATTTTGGAGTATGGGCTCCAAATGTGGGGCTGCCCCATTGCTGTCACACAAGGATTTTGTCTGTGGTATGTGAGATCCAAGAAAAGCAAAGCAGAAGCAATGGGTAGCACAACTGTGTCGTATATATGAAGGTTACACATCTTCATCGTAAATGATTATAATACAGCATCACTTTGTGGTGACATGACTTTAACCACAGAGAGGACCAGTTAAGACCAGATGGAAGAAGATACAGCACTTGGTTCTGACAGTTTTTAGGAGTTATGGCTTCATCTCTTTGTTAGGCCAACAATACTTGTTATCCTATGAGAAGAAAAGCTTTCTTTCCTGCAAAGGGAGGGTCCCACACTTGCTCTTCATTCTTAGGATTGTGTGGATCTCTCCCCGCGCCCTACCCCCCAACTCTCCATTCTGGCAGTTAGTTAAATGACTAGAAATCCACAAATCTAGCAACCAAAAAACAAGTATTTTTTATTTAATTTTATCCAAATTCAGGTTTCAGGTCCCTGAGAAATATGAAGTCTCTTAACATCCATTGCCTAGTTCCTATAAAGTGACCTATAAGAGTTTTTTTTTTTTTTCAACTGCCAAAAACTTATTTTGCAAACAAACAAACAAACAAAATCTGCAAAAATTTAGAAGGGAGAACATATGCCAAGATGTGTTCTCCAGGCCGTTCCTTGGGGTCAAAGGAAATTCTCCAAGGGTCATCTCTTTTTCGTATGGTATTTAACCAATGTTCCGGAGCAAGTAGAGAGTAGTAGTCAATGCCCAGCAGGACGCTACTCCCCCAGAAATACTGAAACAACCTGTGCAGCCTGGCTTGGGGCGCCGGGCCCCAGAAGTCCCACCTGGACCCGACCACGCTGAGGGGTTGGGTTTTCCTCTAGGAGATTCCCCTAAAGTTTGATTTTTAAAAGGCTTTACATTTATTACTCCTCAGCATGAACAAGGTGGCAGATGGTTGCGGGATATAAAATCTAACACTTACTCACAACCATCATCATTCTGGAGATTTAAAAAGATTCCTTTCCCTAGCTCACTTCCAGAACCAAACCAGGGAGAGGTAAGACTCCTGTACCTTTAGCTGCCACTCAGAATGATGTTCGAAGCCTGACCTCTGGGGCTTGACCATAACCACTGAGGCAGTGACATGAGGTTCAGTGTTGTGTAACAGGAGAGAATCTGCCCTAACAAAGTCTTAACATTTCCACAACTTCGAATTGAAGTATGAAAAGAAAGAATAACCAAAATTCAGGTTACAGATGGTAAAGGCTCTTTTTCAGAACAGTGCACGTGGTAGTTAGACAAGATGCATTTAGTAAATTTAAAAATAAACATTTTCACATACTTATCTCAAGAAAGAGTATCATGTTTCATCTTCCGTATATTATAAATAGCAAAAACAGATTTCTAATCCCACAAACGCTAAGAAGCTTAAAATGCTATTATAGCTCAGGTGTATGGAGACACCCAGTGGTGAAAAAGATGGTCTGATTTTTCCCTCAACTCTGGGATAGTGGCTCTCACCCCTATCCACGGCCCCTAATCTGTGGGAAGAAATTCCACCAGGAGGAGGGAAGCATAAGGTTAAAAAGAAATATGCATACTATACATAGATATTTACAGTAAACTTCTAGTAACCAGAATATTAACAAAAATAGCTTCAAGTAGTCCTTGATTTATTTTTTCATCTATTTAATACTGATGGTCTGAGGAAAAGAAGGTAATAGTTAGATGGTTATATTAAAAACTTTTTATTATTTTGGCAGCTTTCTGTTAACACTTATTCATGCAGTGTTGTGTATGAATGTTTGAGGAGAAGTGATGAGATGGTCACATTACTTGTCTGAGCTTGTGGTGGAAATCCACCAGCAGATGAACAGGTTCATATGCGACCTTCAGCTTAATCTATACAAAGAGGAAAGCCTGGGTGGATTAGGATGAGACCCTCATGTTTAGGGATCACTATGTCTCTGAGACACTTAAAAAAAATTAGAGGAACCTAATCCTAGGACCAGGAAGTATGAGAACAGTAGGGCAACTGAAACTTCAGCCCATGCAATATATTTGGCAGGAGCTAACCAGGAGTGAAACCGGCACTATTATGACACTGAACATTGTCAAAAAGCAAAACATGTACTCTCTTCTTCATCATGTAACCAGATGTCTGAGACATGCTCTGATGGCTTCATGGAAACAATTACTTTTTTACTTTCCCCAGAATATAACATGGAGTATTTCTCAAAAATCTTAAAATAGAGGGCTTAGACTTTTTGTTTATAAATCCTTGGAAAAAAATTATATTCTACCCCAGCTCCTAACTATCCCAAAATAAACCCAAAGGCTTTTGCTTTCGCGGTTAAGAAAGATTTATATGTTTTCTTCAAATGCCAAAAATCAGGCCCACCATGTCTCCCCCAGTTCAACACCCACCTCTGGGAAGGAAAAGGGGATGGGAGAGAGGCAACTAGGAAGGCCTCCTCAACTGACCCAAATCCCCAGGCCCTGGTGGCTCTGTTTAGTGAAATCTCCAGTCAAATACAGCGGCCAAGGCACAGCTGGCACCATCCCCAGCAGGCTTCAAAGAGGCCTTTCTGTTTCTGTAGGAGGCCCAGGAAATTAGCACACAAGTTCTTGGTTGTATGCTTGGGCAAGAGGCTGGACCACAATTAGGTTGGACTACTGTGGACGAGGGGATGAGAAGAGGCCCCGAAGGTGAGACGTGTTTACCACTCTGTGGCCATGAAGGGACACACAGCTGCCAGTTCAGACCATAAACTCATTATTTCCAAAGAGAGCTAGCTGTTGGCTGGAGCTGGAGTCTGGGTCTACAGTTTTCCTGCGGCCAGTCACAACTGTCCCCTCTGGGGTCTCTTTGGTTTTCTGAGGTGAGTTTTTCACATTCTTTAATTTTTGTTTGCCCTTTTCAGGGTTGAAGGTTCCCCTGCTGATGAATTGAGGCCTATCTTCCAGGGATTTGGTCTGGCCCAATGGCCCTTCCATTCCCAGGGCCTCTCCAGCGGAGGCAGCTCGGTAGAATGGAGATTTAGAATAAATCTGAAATCGTTTTCTGGTCCCATGAGAAGATGCGGTGTTCGACGAACATAAAGTAGAGACTGAAGAGTCTACTGAATCCAAAGAGCCTTGCTGCCTTTTTAGCTGCTTTCGTAACTTGCTTGAAGGTTCAGATTTGCCAGCTGCCTTCAGTGAGCCACGGGCTAAGCTTCTCTCTAATTCAAAAGAAGAGATCAAAGCTCTAAGTGACAATTTCCCCTAAAGCAAATCATCCCATAATGAATAGGTTTCACCATTCCCATGTGATGGGTGGGCTGAGGTCTGAAGGGTCCAGGATGACCTACTTTGTCCACAGTCATAACCTGAGAAGGTATCCATTTCTACATCTATCATTTAAGAATCAACCCCAAGAAGTCTGGAGTTCGACTATGCCATTGGAGAGACCTACAACTGTCACTATCATTTAAAATACTGTCAGGAAGGCATCCATTTCTTTCAGGTTGCTTAATTTGTTGGCATGTAGTTGCTGGTAATAATTTCTAATAAATGTTTCTATTTCCTTGGTGTTGGTCATGATCTTTCCCCTTTCATTCATGATTTTATTAATTTGGGAGACTATTACTCAGCCATCAGAAAGGATGAATACCCACCATTTGCATCAACATGGATGGAACTGGAGGGGATTATGCTAAGTGAAGTAGTAAGTCAAGCAGAGAAAGACAATTATCATAAGATTTCACTTATATATGGAACATAAGGAAAAAAAGTGAGGGTTTCAGAAGGGAGAGGGGTGGGGGGATGGTTTGGTGCAGTGATGGATATTAAGGAAGGCACAGATTGCATGGAGCACTAGGTGTTATATGCAAGCAATGAACCATGGAACACTACATCAAAAATTAATGATGGTGACTAACAACATAATAAAATAAAATGAACTTAGAATTAATGCACAAACCAAAAAAAATAAAATACTGCCAGGATATGAAGTAATTCTACATCTCCCTGAGACATGCTAGGTAGTTAAATACCTCCTTTGGTATAAGCTCTGCAGGGCACAACTCTTACCAACCACCCTTAGAACATGGATCATGCGTCAGTAAGACAACATGTGTTGTGATTACTGGATTTTCTCTGTGGTAAACAGAGAAGAAAACATTAAATTGACAAAAAACTGCATTACATTAAATGTTTGGTCTGACAAACAATATACAATGGAAGCTTCACAAAGATCAGTATATTTGAACTCCTTAGGACTTTGTCACCTTCTCACATTAGGTCAGGCATTCTTGAAAGGGATTTGTCTTAGCTTGGGAATCCTTATTCCTCCCTTGCAAAACAAATCTGGATTCTTTGGTCTAATACGTTCATTTACCTGATTTCTCAGAGATGGCACCTTCAGACTCAATATTCAAATTTTCTGAGCTATCAGCAGTCCCAATGGAGGCCTCAGACTCAAGGGTTTCATCATCAGAAGCACGGGGTTCCAGTACAAGCATCTCAAACGTTAGCTCCTCCCTGTAAGATATAATCAAGAAATCCACTAGTGTTTGATAAGAAGAGGAAGGAAGACAACAGGAAAAAGACTTATGATGCAAGAAATTAAGGTAGCAAAACAGTCACATTTCCTACTGTTCCCATCCAAGGTGGTGATAAAGACCAGTAAGTCACAGTAATGATGGAGGCTACAAACACAAAGTCTGGGACCTATAACAGAGCAAAGAGTTAGCTGGGAAAAGATGCTGCAGCTGTAAGGTATTCTGGTAAAATGAACTCCGGGCTGAAAACCAGGAGATTAGGGTTATAAACTCACTCTACACTCATACATAATGCATGGCAAAGTCCTTCCCTTCCCTGGACCTCAGCTTCCTGATCCACAAAACAGATGACATGAGATAATCTCTGAGAGTCCTTCAAGCTCTTTAACTATTTTCCATGAACTGGCACTAATGATGAAGTAAAACATCATTGATCTTTTCTGTCCTTTGTCTCCTATGCCACCTCCACTCAAAGCATTCTTGACTCCTCTTCATCAGGCACTCACCTACCTCTCAGTTGTGCTCCTTTGTTCCCTCAAGTCTTGGTACCTGGTACCTGATCTTGCTTTCTTGCTACTACCTGATGTCACCCGGATCTGTCAATAAACATCTTTGTAAAAGCTCACGTCAGTACTCTCACATCGAAGTGTCCTTGTGTCTGCTACTTCTAACAACCTTTCCTTCACGTTATGTGGGTAATTTCTCCAATGCACAGATCTTAGAGTTTGTCACTACCTGGAAATAAACCAGCTCTGAGTCCCAAACTGTCCACAATCTCCTTATCCTTCCTATTCTTACTCCCTTTCTCATCAAGTCTCCTCTCTTTCAGAGCCTTCTTAGCTTTGCTTCCACTCTACCTAGCTCAAACTATTCATCCTTCAATACCTCCAATAACATTTTTATCAAAGCTGAGTGAGGTCCTCTTTTCAAATTAGACAGCTAGCCCCTGGTCAATGTGCACAACTTCTGCCTTATTGTGTTCTGTACGGCTGAGCCTCCGTTGCTTTTTTAGCTTACCAAAATCCTAGAATCACTCCTGACAGGCAAAAAGTACTTTCACTGACTCATGTGTCCCCTAATGCATCAAGCTCTCAGACCTGGAATCCTAGAACTCAGAAACAAAAATCCTCTTAAAACTCTAGAGCCAAAAAATGCTTTAAAAAAAAAAAAAAAACAAACTCTAGAGCCTTTATTGTCAATAAGCACTGGTACACAGTACCCTCAAAAAGAACCATAGCATGTCCGTATTATCCCCAAGATGTAGTGTTATTGTTACTTACCCTTACTCCAGTGATGGTAGAGGGCACAGAGTTGACTATCTGCCTCTCTCCTAAATTGCAACCAATTTCCCTACCTAGTATCCCAGCACCCACTAGAGTTGCTGCCTTCCCCTGACCATCCAGTTGGTGGCCCCATGGCTATACTGATATTCAGATAACAACCTTCTTTAGGGAGTCCTTTTTTAAGATTTTATTTATTTATTTGTCAGAGAGAGTGAGTGAGCACAAGCAGGGAGAGCAGCCGGCAGAGGGAGAAGCAGAAGCCCTATGCAGGACTCAATCCTGAGACCCTGGGATCATGACTTGAGTTGAAGGCAGAAGCTTAACTGACTGAGCCACCAAGGTGTCCCACTTTAGGGAGTTCTGAATGATGCCCATTCTTGAAAGGGACTTTTGTCTTAGCCTAGGAATCCTTATTCCTCCTTTTAAAGACCAATGAGGCTGATCTCAGGCCTGTTCGGAATCCTGGCTAAGACTGACACACCTTACCGCAGTCAACCTTCTCCAGCACTGTCACTGAAGAAGCTTCAGATATCCCTGCTCATGGAGCTTCCTTTGCTAGGGCGACAACTATTCACGCTCTTACCTGAGTCCAGGCAACATGTCTTTGTCATCTTTGCATCCTCTTTATTACCTGATACAGTGCTTGACACATAGGGGATAGTTAATAAAAAAGGAAAAATCAAGAGAGCACAGAATGAAGAAAATGAAGGCAGGTAATGACCAGTGGCTCCCTTTCCTCCTGGAAACTCACTTCTCTTTCTGTAAGTTCTCAATCTGCTCAGTCAGTACCCTCTCCTCTTGCTGCATGGCTGCATGCTGCTGTTCTGTGAGGTCAGTGTCCACAGTGGCTTCACTAGTCAAGGTCTCTTCTGGGACATCAGACATGGAGGGCAACCGAACCACAGCAGGAGAGGACGGGCTTGGATAGTTTCCTCGACGAAGTCGCCCCTTTCCCTGCAAAGAAAAAAAATACTTGTTAGCAGTAAATTGAGTGACTGCATTAGTTGTATGTGGCCCGTTTAGGAGAGCAAGCGTACTTCCATCACACCAGGTGAATGGTAGGAATAAATGGAAACGTACTGCAAGGCCTCAGATATTTAGAAGATACTGTCCATCAAACACATTTAGATTACATATTTCTTGTAAGAGCACTAGAAAATGGATACTTTGGTAAGTGGGACTGTAGGAACATATTATGCACTTGTTCTTAATCTAAGCTTTGTCCATTCCAAACTAAGTATCCACACATGGCTATTCAAATTTAGTTAAAATTAAATAAATGTAAAATTTTAGTTCTGTATCCACACTAGTCACATTTCAAGTGCTCAATAGCGGGGCGGGGGGAGGGGGACTCATGGCTACCATACTGAATAGTGCAAGATACAGAACATTTCCATCATTTTACAAAGTTCTGACGGATAACACTGCTCTGTAACTTTAACCTGGAATGCACAATCTCTCAAGACTACAGAAACATGTCCTGAAAGTCAGTTTCATTAAAAAAAAATCCATTTATATATCACAGGATGCTTGTGAGAGAGATTCTCTGACAGCACCTCAATAAAGTCCCTTCTTAAGATCAGAGGGAGAAAAAAATCTCATTGCTTTAAATTTGATTACCTAGTATATGACTTTAGCTTCTGGTAATACCAGACTAGGTAATTCAGATTAAACCTCCTTCTGAGGGCAATTGGACCAAACATTAAAAAATCCAAAATATTCTTGAAGGCACCTGAGAGCTAGTTAACAAAGCAAACCAAAGAGAGGCTAGTTCAGTGTCCAGGGTTAATCTAAATTTAAGAAGACAGGGCTGAGAATCTGAGAAGAGCTTTTGACAGACTGCAGCAGGGGTTAGCAAACCATGGCACTGGGCCAAATATGGCCTTGTGCCTGATTTTGTAAATAAATCTTTACTGAAATACATTCATGCTCATTAATTCACACATTGTCTAGGCTCTTCCAAAGAACAACTGCAGCACTAATTGTTGTATCAAACACTGTGTATGGTCCACAAAGTCTAAAATACTTACTCTCTGGTCCTTTATAGAAAAAGTTTGCCAATCCCTGGGGTAGAAATAAAAACTGGAGTCCAGATGCACACAAGGGCATGGACTGCTACCTGGTAAAACCTCCATGCCTGACACTGGGATCCTCAAGGTTTGCATCCTAAACAAGGGTAAGCTGAAATAAAAGTCCTTGCGGACACTGTAGCCTAGCTTCGAGTCATCTGAATGGTCCAGAAAATTCAAGTCCTAAAACTGGATGAAAGTAACCCCAGATTGCGAGTGCCCTAGAACCTGACAGAAAAAATGAAAACACACATTGGAGGAAAATCATGTCCTCTCAGGCCTCAAAATATTTTTATAAATAGTTTTTCAAATACTATGTATGATGCATAATCAAAGGTAACCAAGCACAAAAGGAGACAAGACAATGTAAATGAAAACTAGTGAAAACAACAAAACCCAGAAACCCTCAATGACACCAGATATTGTGACTATCAGACAGACTTAAAATAATCATGCAGAAGGAGATAGAAAGACAGAGCTGAAATGGTAGACCGGAAGTTAAGTCAAAAGAAAACATAACGAATCAAGCAGAAAAAAAAAAACTTTTTCCTGGAAAAATTCAAAAAAGAAGGCAAAAAGTTAGAGAGGACACAATAAAAAGATCTACCATATATGTAGAAAGAATACCAGAAGAGGAGAGAGATCTTGTAGAATACTAAAGAGATAATGACAGAGCACTTTTCAAAACCAATTAAATATATCAACCTCCTGACTGAAGAAAGTGTTCAAACTCTAAGGAAGATAAACAAAAAGAAGTTCATACACAGAAACAACTGCTAAAAATTAAAGGCAAGGGATAATCTTAAGATTCATTTATGACAGACTGAGAAAGCGAGAGCATGAGCAGGCGGGAGAAGCAGAGGGGAGGGACAAGCAGACTCCGGGATGAGCACGGAGCCTGATATAGGGCTTGATCCCATGATCCAGAGATCATGACCTGAGCCGAAATCAAGAGTCAGGATGCCTAACTGAGCCATCCAGGCACTCCAAGGTAAGAGATAATCTTAAAAGTAGTCAGGAAAAAAGTATACCTGCAACAAGGACACAAAGTTAATATTCAGAAATATTGTTAAAATTCTAAATACTAATAATGAAGTAGCAGAAAGAGAAATTAAGAACACAATTCTATTTTCAATAGCACTTAAAAGAATAAAATACCTGAGAATAAGCTCAACCAAAGAGGTGAAAAACCTGTACTCCAAAAACTACATAACACTGATGAAAGAAACTGAAGATGACACAAACAAGTGGAAAATATATTCATGCTCATGGATTAGAAGAATTAATATTGCTAAATGTCCATACTACCCAAAGCAATCTACAGATTCAATGCAATCTCTCTCAAAATAGCAACAGCATTTTTCAAAGAACCAGAACAAATACTAAAATTTCTAGGGAATCATAAAAGACCCTGAATAGTCAAAGGTATCCTGAGAAAGAACAAAACTGGAAGTATCACAATTCCAGATTTCAAGATACTACAAAACTGTAGGAATAAAAAACAGTATGGTATTTGTACAAAAACAAACACAAAGCTCAATGGAACATAACAGAGAGTCTAGAAATAGACCCATGCTTATATGGTCAATTAATTTACAACAAAGGAAGCAAAAATATACAACAGGGAAAAGACTGTCTCTTCAACAAATGCTGCTGGGATAACTGGACAGTTACATGCAAAGAATGAACGGGACCACTTTCTCACATCAGACACAAAAAATAAAACTCAAAATGGATTAAACACCTAAATGTGAGAACTGAAACCATAAAACTCCTAGAAGAGAACATAGACAGTAATTTCTCTGACATCAGCCATGGCAACATTTTTCTAGATATGTCTCCTAAGGTAAGAGAAACAAAAGCAAAAGTAAATACTAGGACTACATCAAAATAAAAAGCCTTTGCACAGTAAAAGAAACCAGCAACAAAACAACAAAGGCAACCTACTGAGTGTGAGAAGGTATTTTCAAATCATCTATCCAATAAGGGGTTAACATCCAAAGTATATAAGGAACTTACACAACTCAAAACCAAAAACCCACAAATAATCCAATTAAAAAATGGACAGAGGACCTGAATGGACACTTTTCCAAAGAAGACATACAGATGGCCTACAGACATGTACAAAGATATTCGACATCACTCATCATCAGGAAAATGCAAGTCAAAACCATAATGAGATATCAGCTTGCATTTGTCAGGATGGTTAGAACAAAAAAAGACAAGAAATAACAAGTATTGGCAAGGCTATAGAGAAAAAGGAACCTTCTTACACCAATGGTAGGAATGTAGATTGATACAGCCACTTTAGAAAACAGTATGGAGGTTCCTCAAAAACTTAAAAGTAGGACAACCATATGATCCAGTAATTCCTCTACTGGATATTCACTCAAAGAAAATGAAAACACTAATTATGAAGAGATATATGCAACCTTATGTTTATTGCAGCATTAATTTACAATAGCCAAATTACGTAAGCAGCCCAAGTGTCCACTGACTGATAAATGGATAAAGAATTAATGGAATATTATTCAGTCATTAAAAAAAGGATGAGATCTTGCCATTTGTGACAGCATGGAAAGAAGCAGAGGGTATCATGCTAAGTGAAAAAGTCAGATAAAGACAAATTTATGATTTCCCTTATATGTGGAATCTAAAAAACAAAGCAAATGAATAAATAAAAAGCAGAATCAGAATCAGATAACTAAAGAGGACAAACTGATGGTTGCCAGAGAGAAGAGGGCAAAGGGATGAGTTAAGGGAAGTAAGAGATCCAGGCTTCCAGTTATGGAGTGTATAAGTCATAGGGATGGAAAGTATAGCACAGGGAATCTAGTCAGTGGTACTGTAACTACCTGCAACAGCACTGCATACACCTGTGGTAAGCAAGCGGAACATATTTGTTGAATTATGATGCTGTACATGTATGTACTAACGTAACATTGTACTCAAAAAAATGTTAACTGAGTTATGAAATGGAAAACTCTATATACACATGCAACAAAAATAAACTCTTAGGTTCAAAGGTTACTTTTCAACAGAAATAATGGAAAGCAAAATACAATAGATTTTTTTTATAGTGATGAAAGAAACTGTCAATCTAGAATTCTACACCCAGCAAAACTTTCAAGAATGAAGTTAAAATAAAGACATTTTTAGACAAAGACAGAATGTGTCACCAAAACAACTGCACTAAAGGGCATATAAAAAATGAAGAGAAGTCAGGGTGATAAATGAAGAACAAGGAAAATAAAATATGTGAGTAATTTTGAATGAATATTGATTACATAAAACAAAGAATAATGTGTTGGATTTAAAGTATATAGATAATTAAAAATAAGAGCAACTACACCATATATAATAATATAATTGTTTAAGCATATGTAAATCCTTGTATCATCGAAGATAAAAGTATAAATTAACAGACTTTGACAGTCATAGATTTATGTTGTAATCTTTAGGTTAACTATTAAAAAGGAGTAAAAAAGTGTAAGACGTGCGACTAACAAAAGAAAAAATGGAATAAAAAGTAACCAAAAGAAAAAGGCAAAGCAAAACAAAACACAACAAAAACGAAAACAAACCCAAAAAAAGCAATAAAGAAAAGGAACATGTATCAGGTAGGAATAACAAAATGCACAAAATAAAGTAGTAGATTTAAATCCCAATATATCAGAGATTACATTAAATGTAAATAGATTAAATGCACTTGTTAAAATCTGAAGAGTGTCAGACTGTCTTAATAAAGAAAACCCAAGTATATGAAGTCTATTAGGGGCACATATAAAACATTAGAATTCAGAAAGGTGAAAGTAAAAAGATGGGAATAAGAGACATAGCATGTCTAATCAAAAGAAAACTGGTGTAGCTAAATAAATTTCAGGCAAAGTATAATGATGAGGGATATTTCACAATGACAAAAGCTCAAATTATGAAGAAGGTAGGTTTCCAAATTTGGAAGTACCTAAGAAACGGCTTCTGAAAATTTAAAGTAACGTATTGACAGAAATACTCAAAGAAACAGATAAAGCTATAACTACCACAGAAAAAACACTTGTGTATACACAAACCAGTAAAGCCACAGAACGGAACAACTTGATAAACGTTAAGTGATATAATAGACATATAAAGAATTCAGTATCGGGCGCCTGGGTGGCTCAGTTGGTTGAGCAACTGCCTTTGGCTCAGGTCATGATCCTGGAGTCCCGGGATCGAGTCCCATATCAGACTCCCGGCTCTGCGGGAAGTCTGCTTCTCCCTCTGACTTTCTCCCCTCTCATTCTCAGTCTCTCGCTCTCTAATAAATAAATAAAAATCTTTAAAATAAAATAAAATAAAAAAATAAAGAATTCAGTATCTAACAACTTCAGATTATTCTTTATTTTAAAACACATACAGCAAGAAAATAAATTTCCAAGGGGTTAAAAAAAATTTACCTGACCTTTATAGTAATTTAAAATAAGTTTCCTGGTAGTGTCATCACAAAGAGAAAACTAAAAATCCCTATAAATTCAGAAATTAAGAAACAGACTTTAAAATATCCATGGATGGAGCACTGGGTATGGTACATGAACAATGAATCTTGGAACACTGAAAAAATAAAATAAAATAAATAAATTTAAAAAAATTAAAAGAAAAAAAAAGAAAAAAGAAAAAAAAATATCCATGGATGGGGCAGGGTACCTGGGTGGCTCAGTGGGTTAAAGCCTCTGCCTTCAGCTCAGGTCATGATCTCAGGGTCCTGGGATGGACCCTGCATTGGGCTCTCCGCTCAGCAGGGAACCTACTTCCCCCTCTCCCCCTGCCCCCGCCTGCCTCTCTGCCTACTTGTGATCCTTTCCTCTCTGTCAAATAAATAAATAAAATCTTAAAAAAATAAAATAAATATCCATGGACAAAGAAGAAATCACAATGGAAATTAGAAATTATTTTGAACAACAGTATCAAAATATGTGCTTACCTTAAAGTTATAACCTTACATGCATACATTAGAAAAGAAGGTTAAAAATTAAAGAGATAAGCACCAATTTCAGGAAACTAGGTAAAGAATAGCAAAGAAAACCAAAGGAGAAAAAAGGAAACAAAGGTAAGAGTAAATGAACATTAGAAAAAAAGAGGATCAAAGTCAGTATGTAACTTTTTTAAAAGACTGATAAAAAGTTTAAAACCCTGGCAAGACTGATGAAGAAAAATTAAGAATTCACAGATAACCAAAGGCAAGAATGAAAAGAAGGACACTACTATAAATTTTGTAGATAAAAAAGTCAAGAGGCTACTATGAACAACTTTATGTCAGTAAATCTGAAAGTTTATATGAAGTGGAGAATTTCTTTTTTTTTTAAAGATTTTATTTATTTATTTGACAGAGAGAGAGAGAGAGAGATCACAAGTAGGCAGAGAGGCAGGCAGAGAGGGAGAGTGGAAGCAGGCTTCCCGTTGAGCAGAGAGCCCAATGTGGGGCTCGATCCCAGGACCCTGAGATCATGACCTGAGCCAAAGGCAGAGGCTTTAACCCACTGAGCCACCCAGGCGCCCCTTAAGTGGAGAATTTCTACAAAAATCCAAGTAATTAATACTGTCAAAGAATAAATTTAAAAAATGTGGAAAATCTTATAAAATTCAATCTATAATTTAAAACTTTTCCAGAAAGAAAACTATGCGCCCAGATAATTTTACTAGCAAACAAGAAGACAAATTCTTCCACAAAAGTTTTTTAAAAAAGAACTCTTCCCCAACTCATTTTCAGAGACCAGCATTCCCTTGATATCAAAACATAACAAGGATATTAAAAGGACTATTATAGAATAATTTTACTCATTACCACAGATGCAAAAATCCTAAAAACATACTATGAACCTAATCAAGCAATATATAAGAAGGACATTACTGCAAGACTAGTTGATTTATTGTGGTAATATGTAAATGATGGTTTAACATTAGAAATTCAGCGTGTGTGTGTATCAGTAAAATAGTCTCATGAATACCAAAAATACATATAATAACAGCAATTCTTAAAATTCAACATAAAATCATAGTAACAACTCTTCAAAAACCAGGAATAAAAGGGAACTCATTTAAGAAGCATCTACAAAAATTCTACAGCAAACATCATACTTTGTGGTAGAAGACTGAAAGCTTTCCCACTGAGACTGGGAACATGCCAACAATGATCCCTATCAGCATTTCCTTTCTACAGGGTACTGGAGGTTCTAGCTGATGTAAGAAAAAGAAATAAAAGGCATAAAGACTATAAAAGACCAAATGAAGCTATCATTATTCATGAACAATATGATTGTAGGGGTAAAGATCTAAAGAAATCCACAGAATTATTAGAATAAGTGAGTTGAGAAAGGTCGTCAGACAAAATGAAAAAATACCAAAATCAACTGGATTTAATAAGCAACAGATACAAAAAAATTAAATAACATTTATAATTGTATTAAAAATATTAAAATCCTAGTACTAACTCAAACTAAAGATATGTAAGGTCGCTAAACACAAAACTTTAAAACATTTTTTAGAAGAACTGCTCTAAATGGAGGGAGAAATCATGTTCATGGATGGGAACAATACTGTAAAAATGTCAATTCTCCCTAAAACAATCTATTAATTCAACAGAATCTCAGTAAAAATCCCAAGAAAATTTTTGTGAAGCTGATTCATAAAGAGCCAAGAATAATCAAAACACTATTGAAGAAGAAGGTAGGATCACTTGTTCCAGCAGATATTTTTAGAAAGCTGTATTAATTAAAACACCTGGTATTGGTAACAAGGTCAAAACAAAGAGCACAGAAACAGATCCATGCACATAGACTCTTGATTTATTATAAAAGGGGACCTTCATGGCAGTATAGAATGAATTTTTAAAATTTTTTCTTTATTTACTTTATTATTATTATTTTAGAGCAAGACAGCAAGTAAACGGGTGTGGGGACACAGTGGGAGAGAGAGAGAGAGAGAGAGAGAGACAATCTTAAGCAGGCTCCTGGCCAGGCGCAGAGCCCAGTGTGGGGTTAGATCTGATAACCATGAGATCATGACCTGAGCTGAAATCAAGAGTTGGACACTTAACTGACTGAGCCACCCAGGCACTCCAAGAATATTTTTTAAATAAATGGTTCTGGACAAACTGGACATCCATGTGGAAATATAAAGATCACTGCCTTTATTTTATCACAACAAAAACTGTCTCCAGGTGGACTGGATACCTAAATATCAAAAGCAAAACAATAAAGCTTTTAAAAGATAATAAAGATGATCTTAATAACCTTGGTAGTAAAAAAAAAAAAAAAATCTTACACATGAACCGAAAAGTAAAGACTGACAAATTAGACTACATTAAAATTAAGAACCTCGTTAATCAAAAGATACCTTTAAAATAGGGTGATGGCTACTGAAATTAAAATATTATTATTAAAATAGGGTGATGGGCACGTGTTGTGATGAGCACTGGGTGTTATACATAACTAATGAATCACTGAACACTACATCAAAAACTAATGATGTATTATACAGTGGCTAACTGAACATAAAAAAAGATACCTTTAAGAGTGGAAGAAAAAAATCGGAAACAGAAGTAACCAGAATTTATAAAGAACTCCTACAAATCAAACTCCTACAACCCAAGGAGAAAAATGGGCAAGGGATGTGAACAGGTCCTTCAGCAAAGAGGACAGCCAAATGGCCAATACACTTATGGAAAGGTGCTTAAGCACATTAGAGTCACAACATAAAAATGCAAATTAAACCACTCTGACACACCCATTAAAATGGCTAAAATGAAGGAATCTGGCAATATATGTAGTGGAGTAGAACAACTGGGAACTCTCCCTCATACACTGCTAGTGTGTACAACCATGTTGGAAAAAAGTTCACTATTATGTAACTAATTTTGATGATGATGTTATCTGTGACCCAGTAATTCCACTCCTATGTATTGTCAACAAAAATATGTGCATGTCTCCATCAAAAATGTATGTATCAGAATGTTCATAGCAGCATTATTCATAATTCCCCCAAACATAAGCCAAAAGTCCTTCCAACACTAGAATAGATAAATTGTGGTATACATATATACTGGGATACTACAGAGTTAACAAGAATGAGCTACAACTAACCACAACCACCACAAGTCTTACACACATAACACTGAGTAAAGTCAGTCAGATATAAAACAATACAAGTTACATGATTATTCCATTTTTATAGTCCCAAGACAGGTAAAACAAAACTATAATGTTCAGAGATACATATATACATACAACAAATAAAAGAGAGTGATTAACATAAAACTCAGGTTACTGCTTACTTTGGAAGGGAGAGAAGGGACTGTGTTTGGAAAGAGAAAGAGGAGAGCCTCTGGGGGTGCTAGCAATGTTCTATTTCTTGGCCTAAGGGTGGTATTTAGATAGTTCCTTTATAATTCATTAAGATACGTATGTATGCTGCTGCGCTTTTTCTATATGTATTTCACAATATAAAAGATATTTTAAGAGGTTCTTTTCAAAGTTAGCTATTTATACAAATACACTAATATCTTTTGAATAGCATGGGAAAATAAACTGACAGATTTCTGAGTTGATTTTGGGAAGAAAGAAGGAAGATTTGCTGTTTCAGAAACAGAAACTTGATCTAGTCCAGGTGGTGAGGTGAAAGTGGAGGGCAGCTCTAAGGGCATTCAGGCTAACCCTTCCAAATTCATGCATTCTACAACACACAGCAGGATGAAAATCAAGAGGATTACAAGACTGCTATTCCATTTTCAGTTCTGAGTTTAAAAAAGTAGAGGATATATTAAGAAAAAGGCCCTCAAAATAGAAGACCAGTCTGCATATTTAACAAAGGATGATTCAGAGGAAGATGGCACTGTGGAACTGAGGAAGAGAATAGGATTTGGAGTTAGTATCAACAGTGTCCATTATGACTGATCACAATCAAATTAAAAAATTTTAGGACATCTTGATTTTGACTATTTTAATGAAGCCAAATAAATGACTAAAACATAATGTAATATATGTGATATAAAAGCCTCAGGGAGCTGGAAAAATCTGAACTTATTCCTACTACACACTTACCGGTATTCAATAGAAGAGTTGCCTTTGTTCAGCATTCATAATCATCATCTAGTCAATTAAGTAGTTCACCACAGGTTAGCTACGAATTACTTAGGAGAGCTGAAGAAAACCAAATAGGCTATTCAGGCCTAAGTTCTAATCAGCATTAAACAAAGATGAGGGAAAAGGTGAAACCCCTACAGTTCAGTTCTCTTCCAAGGTCAAAGAAAGAACTTTTTAAATTTGATTACATAGAGCTTTTGGAAACATGGAAATGGAAAACTGTTAATATTGTGTTTAAAACTGGATATAAATTTGTATATTGTAGGTTTTTTTTAATCTGCAAACATACCAAATAATTATTATTCCACTCAAACCACTAGCTTTAGTGGAATAATATATCCTTTATTCTCTACACTTCTCTGTACTTTCAAACTTCCCCAAAGTCAGCATGACTTTTTTTTTAATATAATTTTTTTTCTAGAGCAATGTTCACTTAAATATTCTCTTTTAGTGGTTTCACCTGTAACTGGTTTTCTACCATCTATGTAAAAGTAAACAGAGTGAAAAGGTAAAATATTTTCTTGGCATTATAATAAAAATACATTTGACTTCATGGACTCTCTGAAGAGTCAGGAGTTAACACATTGAGCAGTGGATGGTGAATCCTTTGTTCATTTTTCACTAGGTAGGAGGTCTTTCCCTATTTATTTATAGGAGCTTCTCCCATTAATTTAGGGAAAATTAGACCTTGTGATATGAGTTGTAGATATTTTCTTAGGATGTGTCATTTTCCTTTTGCCTTGTTTATGGTCATTTCTATCATATAGTAATACTTTATGGTGACGAACTTACCAACTTTTTTTTTTAATGGTTTTGTATAATAGAAAAACCTTCTCTACTCCAAGATTACAGTACATTTTTCTATCACAATAGGGATTTTATTGGTTTGGGTTGATCACATATTTTATAAATGATTTATACCCAATTCTTCAGGCAAATACCAAATATAAAGTCAAATTCTAGTCCTTTTCTGAGAATTTAATCCAATGATTTTCCAACTTAAACTTCAGAGATAAATTATTCCTAAAATCAAGATATCAACTATAATTATCTGCAAATGTTGGTAAGTGCAGATCTGAAGTCTGACTAATCCAGGCTACAATATCATACATAATATTCAGATTTCCAATCCAAGTTACTAGGAAAAGCTGGACTATGACTACCGAAAATGCACAGGTAACACACAATTCTCATAGATCAGGGAGCAGTTTAAGACATTATAGAGAGTTAACTATTTTCAATTTTTTTAAAAAACGTATTTTTATTTCTCCCCGTTTTTATTTATATCCCAATTAACATACAATGAATACAGCTTCAGGTGTAGAATTTAGTGATTCATCACTTACATACAATACCTGGTGCTCATCACAAATACCCTCCTTAACACCCATCACCTATTCAGCTCCCCCTCCCCCTCCACCCTATTAAGTATCAACTTTGTTATAGAGTCTGTTTCTTGGTTTGCCTCTCTCCCTACCCCATGTTCATTTGTTTTGTTTTTTAAAATCAACATGTGAGTGAAATCATATGGTATTTGTCTTTCTCTGACTGACTTATTTCACTTAGCATAATACTCTGTAGCTCCATCTATGTATTGCAAATGGCAAAACTGCATTCTTTTTTATGGCTAATATTCCATTGTGTGTGTATATGACACACCACATGCTCTTTATTCATTCATCAGTTGAATGGAATATTTGGGCTCTTTCCATAATTTGGTTATCGTAGATAATGCTGCTATAAATATCAAGGTGTATGTGTCCCTTTGAATCAGTATTTTTGTATCCTTTGGGTAGTAAATACTTAATACTACAATGGCCAGATCATTGGGTACCTCTATTCTTAACTTGAGGAACCTCCATATTGTTTTCCAGAGTGGCTACACCAGTTTGCATTTCCACCAACAGTGTAAAACACTAATGAAAGAATGAAAGAAACTGAAGGTGACACAAAGAAATGGAAATACATTTTATGTGCATGGATTATAATAACAAATATTATTAAAATGTCTATATAAAGCAATTGACATATTTAATGCAATCCCTGCCAAAAGATTGGCATTTTTCACAGAGCTAGAACAAATGGTCCTAAAATTTGTATAGAAACACAAAGGACCCAAATAGCCAAAGCAATCTTGAAAAAGAAAAGCAAAAGCTGGAGGCATCACAATTCCAGACTTCAAGTTATATTACAAAGCTGCAGTGATCAAGATAGTACGGTACTGGTACAAAAACAGACACATAGCTCAATGGAACAGAACAGAAAATCCAGAAATGGACCCACAACTATATGGTCTACCAATATACATCAAAGCAAGAAGGAATATCTGATGGAAAAAAGAGTTTCCTCAAAAAATGGTGTTGGGAAAACTGGACAGCAACATACAAAAGAATGAAAATGAAACTGGACTACTTTCTTACACCAGATTCAAAAATAAATTCAAAATGGGTTAAAAGACCTAGAGAAGAGAACATAGGCAGCAACTTCTTTAACATCAGCCATAGCAACTTCTTACTACATATGTCTCCTGAGGCAAGGGAAACAAAAGCAAAAATGAACTACTGGACTTCATCAAAATTAAATGCATTTGCAAAGCGAAGGAAACAATCAACAAAAATACAAGACATCCTATGGAATGGGAGAAGATATCTGCAAATGACATATCTGATAAAGGGTTAATATCCAAAATCTATGAAGAACTTTTTAAAAAATCTCAACACCCAAAAAACAAATAATCCATTTAAAAAATGGGCAGAAGACATAGACATTTTTCCAAAGAAGACATACAGATGGCTAACAGACACATGAAAAGACACTCAACATCCCTCATCATCAGAGAAATGCAAATCAAAACTACAATGAGATATCACCTCTCACCTTTGAGAATGCTAAAACTAACAACACAGGAAACAATATGTTGGCAAAGATGTGGAGAAAGGGAAACCCTCTTACATGATGTATTTTTTTTATTTTTGAAGTATAACTGACATACAATTTTAAATTGTTTCAAGTGTACAGCATATTGATTCAACAATTCTATACAGTACTCAATGTTCACCATGACTAGTTTGTACAGAAAAAACAAACTAGCACTTGATTTTACGCTTTCAAAATGGAAATGGGATTCCCTTCATCTTTTCATACATCTGCTGTGTATATGTTCTTAGTGGTTTTTATGTGGATGTATGTTTTTCATATCAGTTGGGTAAATGCCCTGAGGGGACAGATGCTATAGCATATGGTGACACTATGCTTAGCTTCAAAAGAATCTGGAAAGATGTCTTCTTAAGAGGTTGTACTATTTGTATTCCCATCAGTAATGAATGAGATTTCTTCTTGTCCCACATCCTCGCCCTCAACTGGTAATGTCAGTTTTGGTATTTAGCCTTCTAATGGATGGAGAGAGTATCTCACTGGTGCTTTACTTTGCTTTTCCTTAATGCACAATGCATTTCATTTTCCACTAATTCCTCAAACTGAGCAATTTATACATGCTTATTTCCCATTTATGTATATTATTTGGTAAGGCATCTATTCATATTGCCCTGTTTATCTTAATTTGTAGAGTTTCTTTTCTTATTGTGGAATTTCCCTAGTTATCTGAATATTTTGCATGCAAATCTTTCTTCAGATATGTGTTTTGAAAATATACTGCTCTAGTCAGGCACTTGTCTTCTTAAAAATTGTATTTTTTGTCAAACTCACAGAAACAGAGTAGATTGATTGATGGCTGCAGGGGATATAGGGGAAATGGATGATAGTGGTCAAAGGGTAAAAAGTTCCAGTTATAAGATGAATAAATTATGGGGATATAATGTACAATATGCTGACTATAGTTAATACTATATTGTATATTTGAAAGTTGCTAAGAGAGTAGATATTAAATGTTCTCACCATCAAAAAAAAAAGTAACTATGTGGGGTGACAGATGTGCTAACTAACTGCATTGTGGTAATCATTTCATGATATATACATATATCATCAAAGCATCATGTTGTAATCTTAAATTTACACAACGTTATATGTCAATTATAGCTCAATAAAGCTGGAGGAATAAAAGGAAAAAAAAACACGTGTCTTTTAGAGCTTTAAAAAAAGTCACATACACAAAACAATGATAAAAAAATTCTTCCAGATTATACAAGAAGTGTAATACAGGGATCACTGACTTGGTAAGTGATATCGATTTAATCACACTTAGTCCCAGTTTCTCTGTTTTCTGAAGATACTAGTTTCTTGGTTAGTAGACACTTCAGTCTGTTTACCTTTTGTTCCTCTTTTCTCTTTTGTTTCCTTTTTTCCCCCTAGAGACTGATCCTTTATTGCCACTTTTCATAGCTTGGTTTCAACTTGTGTAGAAAAAGGTTTTAGTTGACCAACTTGCTGATTTCCTCTTGGGCTCTTCCATAACTGCCCTTTCAGCTCAACTAAGCTTCTTCTTGGATATTTTGGCAGTTTGAAGGTTAAGAGAGGGGTGCTTGAGTGACTGCAGGATGCAGGGCAGTGAGAGCTCTGAAAAGCTAGAATGCCTGGGCTATACTTCTAATACTTTCATTTTGTATTTTTTAGTCTTTGATTCACCTGATCAATATTTTAATTCTTGTTTTTTCCCTACATGGCTATCCATTTTTCCTTCACCATTTATTGGATAATATACCTTTAAAATGCCACTCACTTTAATGTTTTATAATCCTTTTTCTTTTAAAGGATTTTCCAAGTTTTTATTTTCTTCTTATGAATTTTAGTATGAACTTGTCAAGAGTCCCCCCAAATACTATTTTGCTATTTTTACTGAGATCACATTTGTAGGTAAAGGGTTACAAAACTTTGACATTGGAGGGAAGATGGCAGCAGAGTAGAAGGACCCTAGGCTTATTTTGTCCCACAAATACAACTAGACAACTATCAAATCATCCTAAATACCCTAGAAATTGACCTGAAGACTGCAAGAACAAATTTCACAGGGAGAGAAGAGGCCACGTTGAAAGAGATAGGAAGTGTGGGAAACTCAGCTTGGGAGAGAAACAGATTGTGGCTGCTACAGTGGGGAGGATCTGAGGTTGTGAAGAAGGCTGAGACAGACTAACATACAGGAGAGTGCACAGGGAAAATGATTCCCATAGCAACTGGCCTAGAAAGAGAAAGGGCCAGAGTTTTGAGAGTTCTTGCAACCAAGCAAGGCTTAAAAGCCTGTTTTTTTGTTTGTTTGCTTATTTGTTTTGATTTTCCTTTTTGTTTAATCAAAGACTGGTGGATAAATATAAATACAGCACAATTACTTCAGATCATTCTTCAGATCCTATACACACAGGCTGATGAACGTAATCTGAAAGAAACCCGCAGTCGGCAATGAAATGCATACAGCTTAAAGCCTGGTTTTAAAGGTCAGCATGCTTGCCTGTGAAAGAGCTCTGAAGACACTGGGGATATACTTGGAGAAAAGGCAGGGAAAACAGCCCATGAACACAGAGTAGGGAGAGCAATCTGAAGAGTGCCTAGGGCACACAATGGGGAGGTTAGTTGTTCATTTCTGAGCATGTCTTAGAGGGGCAGTGGTCTCAGAGACCCCTCTAAGAACAAAGGAACTGGCAGATGTCATTTGCCTCCCCTACTCCTCAGCATAAGAAGAGCGCAACTTGCAGGAACCAGCATAGCACTGACACTGGCTACCTAACTTGCTGATAGCAAGTCCTCTCTCCCCGTCCCTGCATTCTATGCTATAGAAGAACCACCCTTCCCAGTCACATTTGCCTCAGTCCCAGCATAGCAAGCCTCTTCCCCCAAAGGACTGACCCAAACCCCTACCAAAACTGCATCTCCTGACCCAGGAGTTTTGCAACACATCTCATTTCATAAGCAGACCAGAGCACACCTAGTTAAAACATACCATATTCAGGTCAGGGACCAAGTAAAAGAGTGCATGCAGCACACATTAGTGGCACTCTTGGAAGCACCAAGTCCTGGGGAACAGGGTACACTACACTGCAGGGCACTAAAGGACCTCTTCCTCATAAAGCCATTACCCTTAAGACTAGGAGACATAGGGTGCCTGGGTGGCTCAGTTGGTTAAGCGGCTGCCTTCAGCTCAGGTCATGATCCCAGAGTCCTGCGATCAAGTCCCACATCGGGCTCCCGGCTCTGCGGGGAGTCTGCTTCTTCCTCTGACTTTCTTCCCTCTCATGTTCTCTCTCACTGTCTCTATCTCAAATAAATAAAATCTTAAAAAAAAAAAAAAAGAATAGGAGACATAGCTGACTTTCCTAATGCACAGAAACAGCCACAGAAACTTAGACAAAATGAGAAGACAGAAGAATTTGTCCAAATGAAAGAACAGGACAAAGCTACTGCCAGAGATCTAAGTGAAGCATATCTAAGTAACATGCTTAATGGAGAATTTATTTTTATTTTTTTTAGGTAGTCTCCACCCTGAGCTCCAACACCAACATAGGGCTTGAGCTCACAACTGTGAGATCCACAGTTGGGGGCTTAAATGCTGAGCTATCCAGGAGAATTTAAAAACAATGATCATAAGGATACTCAATGGACTTGAGAAAAGAATGAAGAACATCAGTGAGACCATTAACACAGGGATAAGGAACAATTATACAGAGATAAAGTTCTCAATAAACAAAATAAGAAATACACCTGATGGAATGAACAGAAGACTGGAAGAAGCAGAGGAACACATTAATGACCCAGAAAACAGAGTAATGTAATCAAGCTGATCAAAAGAGAGAAAAAAGAATTATTTTGCTTCTTTTGCATAAGCAAAAGAAGAAAAGACTTATGGAAATCAGCAACTTCATCAAATGTAATAACTTCTGGAGTCTCAGAAAAAGAAGAGAGAGAAAAAGGAGCACACGATTTATTTGAAGAAATAATAGCTGAAATGTTTACTAATCTGGGGGAGGAAACAGATATACAGATCCAGGAGCTCAGAAAACCCCCTACAAAATCAATTAAAGAAGATCTACACCAATATATATTGTAATTAAACATGGCAAAATATACTGATAAAGAAAAATATTAAAAGTAGCAAGACAAAAGAGACAGTTACATTCAAAGGAAACCCCTCTAAGACTATCAGTGACTTTTTCAGCAGAAACTCAAAGCCAGAAAGGAGTGGCATAATATATTCAAAGTGCTGAAGGGGAAAAACCTGCAACCAAGAATACTCTATCCAGCAAGGCTATCATTCAGAATAGAAGGAGAGATAAAGAGTTTCCCAGACAAAAACTAAAGGAGTTCATGACCACTAAAACAGCCCCACAAGAAATTTTAAAGGGAATGCTTTGAGTGGAAAGGAAAGAAAAAAAAAAGTGTGAAGGCAAGAAACACAAAAGT
This sequence comes from Nasua narica, assembly GCA_028533885.1. NCBI lineage: Eukaryota > Metazoa > Chordata > Mammalia > Carnivora > Procyonidae > Nasua > Nasua narica. The sequence goes on along the minus strand of CM052797.1, from coordinate 27,538,561 downwards.
AGTAAAAATTAATATTTCTTTAAAAAAAATTAGTCAAGGAACTCACAAAATGAAAGGATGTAAAATATGATACCATATACCTAAAACATAGAGACGAGTAAAGAATGGGTTCAAACTTTAACAACCATCAACTTATATGCAAAAGAGGTTATATACAAACCTAATGGTAATGATAAATCAAAAACAACTAATAAACATGCAAAGAATAAAGAGAAATAAATCCAAATATATCACTAAAGAAAATCAGCAAATCATGAGAGATACAGAGAGAAAAACAAGGATCAGAAGTCTTCGGAAAGACTTCAGAAATAACCACTAAAAAATTAATAAGATGGCAATATATACATACTTATCAATAATTACTTTGAATGTAAGTGGACTAAATGCTCCATTCAAAAGACATTAAGGTGAGGGAATGTATAAAAAAACACAAAGCACATCTCTATACTGCCTACAAGAAACTCATTCTAGGGGCTCCTGGGTGGCTCAGTGGTTTAAAGCCTCTGCCTTCAGCTCAGGTCATGATCTCGGGGTCCTAGGGGCTCCTGGGTGGCTCACTGGTTTAAAGCCTCTGCCTTCAGCTCAGGTCATGATCTCGGGGTCCTGGGATCGAGCCCCGCATCGGGCTCTCTGCTCAGCAGGGAGCCTGCTTCCCCCTCTTTCTCTGCCTGCCTCTCTGCTTACTTGTGATCTCTCTGTCAAATAAATAAATAAAATCTTTAAAAAAAAAAAAAGAAAAGAAACTCATTCTAGACCCAAAGACATGCAGATTGAAAGTGAGGGGATGGAGAAACATCTATTGTGCAAATGGATGTCAAAAGAAGTAGCAATATTTATAAGAGGCAAATAGACTTTAAAACAAAGACAGTAACAAGAGACAAAGAAAGACACTAAATAATAATAAAGGGGACAATCCAAAAAGAAGATAAAACAACTGTAAATATTTATGCACCCAACATAGGAGCACCCAAATACATAAAGCAAAGAATAACAAACCTAAAGGAATTTTTTTTAATTTTACAAACATAAAGGAATTAATAGATACTAACACAATAATAGTAGGGGATTTTAACACCCCACTTACATCAATGGACAAATCACCTAAAATAGGAAAACAAGGAAATAAAGGCTTTGAATGACACACTGGAACAAATGGATTTAACATATATTCAGAATACTCCCTCCAAAAACAGAAGAATACACATTCTTTTCAAGTATACATGGAACATTCTTCAGAATAGACCACATATTAGCCACAAAACAAGCCTCAATAAGTGTACTTATTGTGATGAGCACTAGTTGTTAAATGGAAGTGCTGAATTACTATATCGTACATCTGAAACTAGTATCACACTGTTTTGTTAGCTAACTGTAATTTAAATAAAAACCTAAAAAAAAAAACCAAAACAACCAAAAAAACTCAAAAAAAATTCAAAAAGACTTAAGTCATACCATGCATCTTTTCTGGCCACAATGCTATAAAACTGAAGTTAACCATAGGAAAAAATCTGGAAAGACCAAATATGTGGAGATTAAATAACATACTACTAAACAATGAACTGGTCAACCAGGAAATAAAAGAAAATTAATTAAGAAAAAAAATGGGGCCCCTGGGTGGCGCAGTTGGTTGAGCGACTGCCTTCAGCTCGGGTCATGATCCCGGAGTCCCGGGATCGAGTCCCACATCGGGCTCCCAGCTCCATGGGGAGTCCGCTTCTCACTCTGACCTTCTCCCTTCTCATGCTCTCTCTCACTCTCTCAAAAAAAAAAAAAAAAAAAAAAAAAAGAATAAAAAATGAAAGAAATTAAAAAGTGCATGGCAACAAATGGAAGTGAAAACAAAACAGTTCAAAATCTTTGGGATAAAAAAATAAAATAAAATGTCTGGAGATTGTAAATAAAACAAAACCTTGGGAATCACCAAAAGTGGTTTTAAGAGGGAGGTCTACAGCAAAACAAATTTGAATTTGTTGAGGCCTATCTCAAGAAACTAGAAAAAGAAAACTCTCGAACAACCTAGCTATACCTAAAGGAACTAGAAAAAGAATAACAAATAAAACCTAAAATAAGCAAAGGGAAGGAAATAATAAAAATTAGAGCAGAAATAACTGATATAGAAACTAAAAAAACAATAGGATGGATGAAACTAGGAGCTGGTTCTTTGAAAAAAAAAAAAAAATCAATAAACCTGATAAAACTCTAGCCAGACTTATCAAGAAAAAAAAGAGAAAGGACTCAAATAAATAAATCACAAATGAGAGAGGAGAAATAACAACCAATACCACAGAAATACAAAGGATTATAAGATAAAATTATGAAAAACTATATGCCAACAAATTAGGAAACCTAAAATAAATGGATAACTTCCTAGAAACATGTAAACTACAAAAACTGAAACAAGAAGAAACAGAACATTTGAACACACAGATTACCAGCAAAGAAACTGAGTCAGTAATAAAAAAAAAAAAACAAAAAAAAACAAAAAAAAACCTCCCGACAAACAAAGCCCAGGACCAGATGGCTTCACAGAATTCACAGGCAAATTTTACCAAACATTTAAATAATAGTTCATATCTTTTCTTCTTAAACCACTCCAAAAAAACAGAAAAGGGAAAGAAAATTCCGAATTTGGAAGGTGTTTGCAAGGATGTGGAGCAAAAGAAACCCTTGTGCAGTGTTGGTGGGATTACACATTGGTGCAGTATAGCCACTGTGGCAAAGAGTATGGAGGTTCTTCAAGAACTTACAAATAGAACTACCCTATGACCCAGCAATCACGTTACTGGGTATTTACCCAAAGAATACAGAAACGCAAAAAGGGAAACATGGGTCCCTATGTTTATAGCAGCATTATTTATAATAGCCCAAATATGGAAGCAGTCCAAGTATTCACTGACTGATGAATGGATAAGGAGGATGTTGTATATAAACACAATGGAATACTTAGCTATAAAAAAGAATGAAATCTAGCCATTTGCAATGACTTGGGATGGAGCTAGAGAATATAATGCTAAGTGAAATAAGTCAGAGAAAGACAAATACTAACTGATCTCACTCATATGTGGAATTTAAGAAACAAAATAAACCAGCAAAGGGGAAAAAAAAGACTCTCTCTCTCTCTCTCTCTCTTCAAGAAACTATAGAGAACAAACTGATGGTTACCAGAGGGGAGGTCAGTGGGGGGGGTGAAATAGGTGATGGGGGTTAAGGAGTGCACTTATCGTGATAAGCACTGGATGATTAAAATAAAAACTTAAAAAAAGATAAGCCTCCTTCCTTGTTTATGAAAATTTGATCTTTGGTCAATGTTATAGCTGCAAGATCCCAGGAAACCTGATAAAGGTAGCACGAAAACAATGTTATTAAGTACAATGCCTCTGGCAAAAATTACCTTGATTGGTAAATTGTATCTAGAGAAGAAGCAACGATAAAGAAATTACAAGTATCTGGCCAAAAGCCATGTATCTGGACTTCCCTGTGTGTTGTAATTAGACACATTCCTTACAGGGACCTTGGAAACTATGTGTATGGAATTTTATAAAAAGACACTGATTCTCATGGAGGCATGAAACTTCTGAGGCAGAATAGATCTGCATTCACTAAATTTGGATCTCTTTTTTCCTGCACCTGAGCTGTGACTTGGGAGGCTACAGATAACTAAGTCCTTGCTGATTATATGGGAGGATGGACTGCCACAAGGATTCTGGCCAAAGGGGAAGACCTTAAGCTGTCTGCTGGCATGCTGTGCTTCCTGACATCCTTCTAAGTGATTCTGATGCCGAGTGTAGCCCATGGTAGTCTCGTAAGTCTGAAATTAAAGTCTAAGAAGATACCATTTCTTCATGCTGTTGGGTATTAGAACAATAATAGAACTGGAATAGAATAGGTAGAACTGACACCTAAAGTTTAATCTTCCTTTCCAAATGCAATTGTTAAAGCCTGCTTTTGTAATTCTTGGGGTTTTAAGGCTTTCTTTTTATCTTCCATATTTCTTCTTCCACGTTTCTTTGTTAAGTGTATTTCCTGGTATTTTATGTTGGTTTTATGAACCCTGTATTACTATATTTTTTTCCCAAACATACATTACAATAATAAAGTTTAAATTATAAATTAGGCACATGCACGTGCACACACAAATACAAATGGTCATTCTTCTTTCATTATATCACCCAAATGGTTGCATATATTAAAGTTATTAACTATTAAATGTGCCCAGACATCCTACTGAATTCTCTTAAAATCTGTAAATTATTTTTTAGTTTTCTTGAGTCTTACATACAATTAGAATAGAAATAGTAATAATTACAACTCTTAAGTTTTGTACCTCTGATTCCTTCTTATAATCTAATTGCATTAGCTGGTACTTCTAATCAATGTCAAATAACAGTGGGGATAATGGACATCCTTGCCTTTTCCTGATTTTAATCAGAATGCTTCCAGTATATACTGGCTTTGGGGTTGAGACAGATATATTTTACCATGCTAAGGAATTACAGATATACCCCTATTTTAATAAGAATTTTAAAAATACCTATATAATCATATCAAATGCCTTTTAAATATCTATGAGGATCAATTAACATGGTGAATTATGTTAACGGTTACCCCAATACAGAATCATCCTTTCATTCCCAGGTTATATACCACTTGGCCAAGGTTTATGTTTATGAGCTACTGAATTATGCTTGCTACCATTTTAATGTGTAATTAACTTGTAATAAATGAGACCGTTCTAAATGTATATATCAAGTATTTTACTGATACATATATATGTACACACACACAAATATATACATATACACACATACATATAAATCAATGTGTCAAATGTTCTTATGACTTTATGAACATTAATTCATTTAACTCTGTGAGTGTGGTACTATTAACCCCAATTTATAGATGAGAAAACTGAAGCATGGAAAGTAAATGACTTGGCCATCACACAATAGCTAGTAAACTGGCACTGGGATTTATACACAAAAGTCTAGTCCAGAGCCCATCCTATACTCTGTTGCCTTTAAATATTTGCATGCAAAAGATTAGCTAGATTAGCTAATGATGTGTCAGAGAATCAACTTTACTAGTTTGACCATTTTTTGTTTGCTTCTAATATATTTCTCGCTATTACCTTCATCAATTCCTTCTTTCTCCTTCCCTTGGGTTTATTTTGTTGTTCTCTCTCTCTTTTTTTTAAAAAAGATTTTATTTGACACACAAGAGAGATCACAAGTCGGCAGAGAAGCAGGCAGAGAGAGAGAGGGAGAAGCAGGCTCCCCACTGAGCAGAGAGCCCGATGCGGGGCTCGATCCCCGCAAGGACCCCAAGATCATGACCTGAGCTGAAGGCAGAGGCTCAACCCACTGAACCACCCAGGCATCCTTTGTTGTTCTATTTCTAACTTCTTGATTTAGATGTTTATTTTTTCTTGTTAAGTTTCAAAGGCAAAAAAATTTCCTTTGAACACTGCTTTAGCTACATATCCCAGGAACTGAAGATAGTGTTTTTACAGTAATTTTTAAATTACTCAATAATTTCTTCTTTGCTTTTGAGGTTTTTCTTGTGGCCTGATGTTTTCCCATAGATTCATTATTTTATTTAAATTTTATTATGAAATATTTTATACCTAAAGATAATACAAAATTTACAAGTACAGTTTCAAAGACAATGAAACAAATAACCTGTGTGGCCACTACCCAGATACTGAAGTGTTATGGTCTCATTTTGAGAATAATTCATGGGCAGCCAAAAAAGCATACATTTTCTCTTTGTGGATATATAATTACACGTATCATAGTAATTATAGAAGTAGAAGTAATCCCCCCTTCTCTGTGGGGGACACAGTCCAATGCTACCAGTAGAGGCCTAAAACCATGGATAATACTGAACCCTGTATATATTTTTTCCCATACATACATTACAATAATAAAGTTTAATTTATAAAGTAGGCACAATAAGTGATCAATAAGAATTATAACAATATGCTGTAATAAAGTTATGTGAATGTGATCTTTCTCTCAAAATATCTTATTATACTGTACTTACCCTTCTTCTTGTGATGACGGGAGAGGATAAAATGCCTACGTGACTGAAATAAAGTGAGCTGAATGCTGTAGGCACTGCAGCATTGGGCTACTACTACCTTATGATATATGTTAGGAGGAGGATCACTCGCTTCTGGACCATGGTTGACCATGGGTAACATCCAAAGTAAATGCAAACCACAGATAACCATGAACTACTGCATATACACATTAGGCCAGTCATTAATTATGTTATTTAAACACATTCACTTCAAACAATCTTTTCCCAGTACCAATTATTCCCTAAAAAGGACATTCTGTGGCGAAAAATAAAATTTCAATTCTATCCCAAAAGATTGCCCTGAAATCTTAGGGTACTCTTTAGTAACACCTACTGAGAAACCTGAAGGGGATCCAGGAGGAAATTTTAATATAATGGTTGAAAAATAAAAATAACATTACCTCTCTTTCCCACAAAGAGAGGTATAAAATATATAAAATATATAAAACTTTTATAAAAAATATAAAAGTAAGCTATAAAGCACCAAAACTTATGTTAAGTACTAAACTATTTACGGTATGAGACCGTATGAGTCCTAGTTACCCTCATGGTCCCACAGTGCTAATGTCTCAGTATGCTACAGAACAAAGCCTATTTTAGTTTTAACTCAAGGCCTCCCTTCTGTGTAATTACATATCCAAGTTTCTAGCAATTCTTAGTTATATAGCTTTTTCCAGAATTAAACCATGTATGTTTTGTACCAACGTGTGTTAGTTCTGGTTAGTTCAGACTCCTCCCTTAAGATCTGGCTCATGTGTCACCTCTTCTACAGGCCTTCCCAGGCCAAGCCAAAATTAAATACTTCTTCCTGAGTATTCTCACCATGCAGTACACAATACTATGGGATCCCTCCTTCCCTTTCTTTTAGAACATCCTAATACCCACAAATTCAGTCATCTAATCATATAAATTTGCCATATTTTATCTGAGAAAAGTCTTTATGATTCTACCATCTACTTTTTCTAAGAATGATATTCTAAAACAAAGATCCTTAATTATCTAATTTGGGTCAGAATTCTGTGACTCTGTGTTAGGCTTCCCTATTCTATGAGACCAGTCTGTAAAAAGGTTTCTTACTGTAACAAAAATATTGGAAATCAAATGCTTTATTATGGAGGACCTACATGAAGATACCCTCTTCGAGGTAATCTTCAGTGGGGCCCAACATTTCCATTTTCTTCTAAGGCTTGAAGAGATAACACCATGAGTAGAAGGTATATCAAAGTGTCAAAATGAATAAGGCCTATGAGAGAGTTTCGATTTCTTCTGAAAATGCTTTAAGGATAACGCTGGAGGAAGGATGTGAGAAGGAATGGCAAGGCATAATCGATGAGACACAAAGAAATTCAAAACTATGAGTCAAAGTAAACCCCAAGAGTTAAAGACAGAAGAAGATACAGATATGTGTGGTGGCTATAAAGGACTGGATTGCATTGCCCTTAAAAAACCTGATGGCTATGTAGGGAAAAACATGTACTACCCTAACCAGGGAGTCATGATATTTTATGAAGATCCAAGGAAAGTATATGCAACTACGTTGCCCATCAGTTGAATACATAGGAGAAGAAAATATGCATCATCTAGACGGGACTGTATATAACTAGCAAAAGCAAAAATTTCAGATTCCTCACAAAGCAATTTTACCCCAAAATAGTACTTTGGGCCAAGATGGAAGACCACTATTGTGTCTTTTGTTAAGTCACAAAAATAGGAAGCAAGGAATTGGATTATCAGACCTCTTTCTGAGGAGTCTGTTTTCCTGGTAAGGACAGGTCCGATATCCAAGGATTTCTAGAATACAGGTTGTCTTGCATGGTGTTAGATTACCAGGCTCCATTAAAAAAATTCTAATGCTTGTAATTATGGCTCATCAGATAATAAGAATTAGTAAGTACTTTAAACCCAACCAGTATGTGTCTGTGTGTATTTATGTCTTGCACATGAAAAGGAGCTATCCACATCAAATATTTCTGTACAATGCAGTGAGCCAGTAATATTATAGTACTGTAGAGTAGTGGTTCCCAAAGTATAGTAGACTGTGGATTCCTGACAGAGGTTATGTTTTATCTCCAAGCCCATTTAAAAAGGGTCAGCAATGGGATGCCTGGGTGGCTCTGTTGGTTATGTGTCTGCTTTCAGCCCAGGTCATGATTCCAGGGTCCTAGAATCAAGTCCCACATCGGGCTCCTTGCTCAGCAGGGAGCCTGCTTCTCCCTCGGCCTGCTGCTTCTCCTGCTCATGCTCTCTCTTCCTCTATCTCTGATAAATAAATAAAATCTTTAAAAAAAAGGGGGGAGTCTGCAATGTCAAAATCATGACATCTCCTTCTAAGCAGCAAAAATTACACAGGAAGCCAAAAGCAATCATTTTTTTCTAGCATTCTGTACGTCTTATTCTCTAAACACACAAACTCCCAAGATCATTCTACTATTTGTAAACTCTTCACCTTATCATATCTGACATATAATCCTATCATCCCCAAACCACAGTAATCCTTAATATTTTCTTACTTCCTACATTCTGCCTTTTTTTCTTCAAACCTACCTGCTAGGTTTCCTGAAAAGGGTTATGTTCCTTTCCTAGATATTACTATATTTCTTCCATTCCTATGCAATTCTATCCACAAGAATTCCCTACTAATTTTTCTTTTTATTTGTGCCCATCTGAGAGAATAAGACTATTCCAAGGCTTTGAAAGAGGTGTTTCTTTCACAAATACACCAAGAACACAAATACTATTCCCCTTTTGTATACTCTCCCAAAAAGGTCCTGTGCCTAATCCTCCTTGCCACTGGCCTTGCACATTTACTCATGTAGATGTAAGTAACACCTCTTGTATACTATAATGACCTCTGGAAAGGGGTTAGAGAGAAATAGAAAGAGTAGAGCTCTTCTGGTTGTGGTATTATCAGAGATAACACTGCAAGTTCTCACCCACAAGCAAAACAATTACAACTCTATGTGGTGATGTTACCTAAATTTACTGTGGTAACCATTTTGCAATATATACATATAGCAAATCACTATGTTGTATGCCTACAGGTAACACGTTAGATGTCAATTACATTAAAAAAAAAAGATTATTAACACTACAAAAATACCTGCTGAAGCAATGGCAACTTTTTTATCAACATGGAGGGGACTGGAAGAGATTATGTTGAGTGAAATAAATTAAGCAGAGAGTCAATTATCATATGGTTTTGCTTATGTGTGGAGCATAAGGAAAAACATGGAGGACACTGGGAGAAGGAAAGGAAGGGTGAATTGGGGGATATCTGAGGGGGAGACAAAACATGAGAGACGGTGGACTGAGAAACAAACAGGGTATCGGAGGAGAGGGGGTGTGGGGGGTTGGGCGAGCCTGATGGTGGGTATTGCAGAGGGCACATATTGCATGGAGCACTGGGTGTGGTGTAAGAACAATGAATCTTAGAACACTGAAAAAATAAAATAAAATTAAAAAAAATACCTGCTGATCAGTGCCAGAAACAATAAGAATGTTTCTGTAATTTGAGAAAATCTTCACTTTCTGAACCTGATTCTTACTATATCAATCACCTGAATGTCAATGGTAGACTTAGATACCATACATTAACATAAGGAAATGACAAAACCCTTTGCTAGAGTCAAGTAAATCCACAATTGTAATCCTTCTTTCCTTCGGAGCTATTTAGAGCTGCCTTTTGTGTGTGTGTGTGTGTGTGTATTTTCTCCTCACTTTCTTGATGTTATTATTTATTTATTTTTGCCGGCTATTTTTTTGTTTTGTTTTGTTTTAAAATATTTTATTTATTTATTTGACAGAGAGAGAGAGATCACAAGTAGGCAGAGGCAGGCAGAGAGAGAGGGGGAAGCAGGCTCCCCGCTGAGTGGATAGCCCGATGTGGGGCTCGATCCCAGGACCCTGAGATCATGACCTGAGCCAAAGGCAGAGGCTTTAACCCACTGAGCCACCCAGGCGCCCCTTTGCCGGCTATTTTTTTATGTTCAGTTAGCCAACATATACTACATCATTAGCTACATCAAACTAATGATAAGCTGCCGCTTTTCAACTGATTCTTGGTTTTCCAATTATAAATACTTAACTTTTGGAGGGACATTTCTAGCACCTTTTTAGCGTGGTCAATTGCAAAGCTTAACCCCCAGATCTACCTATCCACGTTAACACAGAATTGAATGTATGCTGATTTCTAACATGCAGGCGTGCAGATAAAAGTTCTTTAATAAGCCTACAATATGCAAAATTCACAAGCATTGTGAATGCACTTTAAGCACGGCAGTAAAATCTTGAAAAGAGAGCAATTTATAAATTCCAAACTAAGTAAATAAAGTAGCAACTGATTCTGTTTAAAAAATTAGAATGTTGTTTTTTTTTTTAATGCCTTTCTTAGAATGCTTGTTCAACTAGATATGTTATGAAGAAAAGCATTCCATGGTCAAAGTTTTCGAAGTGCTACACATTATATCCCAAACTTTGTTTGGCTATGGAAACTTCTGTGTATAACATTTTTCAAGAGAATAATTTGTGAAGGTTTTACAGATTAGTAAAACGTATTTCAAATGATATTCTTCATATTATATTAGCTTAAATAGTCCTCAATCAACATTTATGCCGAGAATTATACCATAAATAAATAAAAAACCATTTGCTACAGGAAAGCCATAACTGGATGAGACCACAAGCATATCATATTCCGAAATCCTAGTCTGGGAGTATCCTAGTCAAAGATTATGCTCCATAAACCTAATGACCTTCCTTCTGCATGGTGGCAGAACAGCTATTTTCAAAATCATTTCAAAGTGAATTGGTCAGGATTCAACCTACTTCAGTGATTTATGAATTAAGAGCCTCCTAACTAATATGACTGCCAGTCTCGCTTATCTGAAATCCATTCTTCTTCAGAATGCTACCAGTTATCTTCTAAAAGACACACTAATGGTGACACTCCCCTACTTAAAAACCTTTCCATAGCTCCCAAATTTTCTTTCAAAGCAACAAATTAAAAATTCTTAATGTTGCCCATCTGGTTCCCATCTGCTTTTCTAAATTATTCTGCCGCTTTCACATTACCTGTCCCAGTGCTAGCTACACAAGGTAATTACTATTCACAGATTGTTATTTCATGCTTCCTTCCCTCTGGAATTCTCTTTCCCCTCTTTCTTTTCTCCATCTGTTAGATTACTACTCATCCTTCAACACCCAACTCAAATGACTTTTCACGTTGGCAATAATACAACATACTTTTCATAAATGCATTTTACTCTACATTTCAGAAAAGTCACTACTATATTTAATTATGGAATAGAATTATGAATACATGAACACTATTGACTTTGATTAGTCTTTTTGTAATGGATATACTAAAAACTCACTGCTATCTTTCATAGATTTAATTCCTAGATTCAATTCCACAGATGCTTACTAAATACTAAATATGTGCTAGACACAGTCTTGTTCTTAAGACTGAGCCTACTTAGAGCCACTCTGGAAAACAGTATGGAGGTTCCTCAAAAAGTTGAAAATAAAGCTACCCTATGACCCAGCAATTGCACTACTGGGTATTTACCCTAAAGATACAAACGTAGTAATCCAAAGGGGCACGTGCACCCAAATGTTTATAGCAGCAATGTCCACAATAGCCAAACTATGGAAAGGACCTAGATGTCCATCAATAGATGAATGGATAAAGAAGATGTGGTGTGTGTGTGTGTGTGTGTGTGTGTGTGTGTGTGTGTATACACACACTATGCAGCCATCAAGAGAAACAAAATCTTGGCATTTGCAGTGACGTGGATGGAACTAGAGGGTATTATGCTAAGTGAAATAAGTCACTCAGAGAAAGACAATTATCATATGATCTCTGTGATATGAAGAATTTGAGAGGCAGGTGGGCCTCTCGTGGGGAGTGGGGGGAGGGAAATGAAAAAAGATGGGATCAGGAAGGAGACAAACCATAAGAGCCTCCTAAACTCACGAAACAAACTGAGGTGGCTGTGGGGTAGGGAGGGTAGGGATAGGGTAGCTGGGTTATGGACATTGAGGAGGGTATGTGCTGTGAAATGTGTAAGCCTGATGATTCACAGACATGTACCCTGGGGCAAATAACACATTATATGTTAATGAAAAAAAAAAAAAAAAAAGACTGAGCCTACAGCCTTTATTACAGCTAAATGCAAAAGCAATAGTACATTAGGTGTGATTTTTCTCCCTGTTCCAAAATTGTGGCTAAGGCCAAAAGCTGAGGGTACTTAATAGTACCCCTCCTTTTAGCTTAAGAAGCCAACTGTAGTTGGTACCAACCTATTCACTCAGGGTTTAGTGAGAAGCACTAATTTACTGACCCAGCTCCTATCGTAACAATGATTATAACACTTTCCCCTCAATGTGAACCTAAAAAGGTTAAAAAGAAAGAGGAGGTCATTAGACTTTAAGGAGAATGCAACAAAGTTTATGAAAATAAGATATTCCCTTCAAAAGAAAAAAGTTGTTGTCCTTCCTGAATCCAGAGGGTGAGAATCAAAATTTAAGGTTATCTAAAAGCAAGACAGACCCATTTTTCATTCCCTATTTGGTTATCTGTATAGGCAAATGAATTACTGATTTGTCCCTCTTATACATAAGGGAAAAGAGAAATAGGGAGAAAGTATGGTGGGGAAGTGTCAGGTAGAGAGATAGGCAAGAGTATGTCCTGGTTCCTGGGGCCTGGTTCCAAGAGGTATGAAAAATGTAACCTTTCCCCCAATGTGCCTGCAAGCCCTATTGGGAAGTAGATTTGACTGTAAAGTCTTGAGGCAAAAAAAAGACATACACATCAGAGTCCCATGGTGTGAAGGGCATCAACAGGTTTAGTCCAAAGATGTAACTAAATCTTCCAAGGGATTGCCAATGCCTATAAAAATGGGACAAGATTGACCTCACTTTTAGGAGGGTAAATGGAAGCTACCACTCACCTACATTTAGGCTACTGACAATGAGCTAGAACAGCAGTCTTGAACAACCAAGAAAGAGGACTGTCACCTCAACAGTGGGATAGCATGTAGGATTCTGCCTCCACTGTTACTCCTCCTAGTTTCAACACTAGGAAGAAAAATGACCAGGAAAAGGGAGGGCACACGTGTGTGACAAAAAGAATCCACTCACCCACCCCTAAAGTTTTCAGCCCCAGATTAAGGTCTGTTCTGTTCTAGGAAAAAGTGATGAGTACTGAATCAACTCTGTGACTCAAGTTATAGTACAAAGAGAACTAATTCTTAAAAACTGGCATGAAACTAGAGTGTTTAAACATCGCAGAATAGTGACAAGATGCCGTGAAGGCGATTGACATCCAATCAGAAAGGGGAGTGAGACATGGTAGAATCAGCAGTCAGTTACTAGGTAAAAAGCAAAACTGATCTGTGTTTATATCCCAGCAAACTGAGATCCTCAATGAACTGGTTACCCATAGATGGATAGCCTCTGAAATTAGTTTCCATTTATACTGGTGTTCTTAGCTTTCCATTTTTCTATTCCTTTTTTATATAATAAATGAAATCCTAGTATGAGCTCTATTATACTATGATATTTAAGTCTAGAACATGTCTATCAATTTTCTCACTACCAGTTGCTGTTCTTTCTGAAAAACAGTAAGCAGATAAGAGCTTCTATGTTTGGGAAGTCACCATCAAAGTCACAGATATGAATGGACAAATAAGCATTACCAATGATGGAGGACGCTAAAGTAGTAACAGGTATTTCAAGTAATAAAGTGAAGGAGACTGACAAGAATAGAGTTCTTGAGCAGAAATTAATTTGATACCTCAATGCTTTCAATGCTCACCTTTTAATGATCCAACCAAAGAAGAAATCCACAAAGTGGCTTATCTTACAAAGAGCAAAAACTAGTATATTGAAAATGGACACTGTTCAACTGCATGATACAGAGGAAGACAAGGGAAGATTCTAAAGAAAGAGAGAGAAAAACAAGTGAAGGCTGGTCAGGAAGTGGTACCTGAACTGGGGCTGTACATGGAGGCGGACAGGCATGGATGATAGACAGAGAAGAACAACTCCTAGATGGATGAGAGACAATAATGTAAAGTGGCTGTGACACATTGCAATATTAATACATACCGAGACTGAATTGCGGGTAATGCTCATAAATCTAACTGCAATTAGTACAGGTTTCTGGATTAGGAAGGACATGAAAAGGAAAGCAGAAGGTTAGAATGTACATGTCATTGCCCCATTAAAAGAGAAGGTTTAATCTTTTAAAGGACTGAATATATCCGTCTTCTGAAGCATCAGTTTAAAAATTAAAAAAAAAAAAAAAAAAAAAGCACAGCATGTCTAGCTGCTTTGAAAAGTAGCTTTAGAGTAAAAGATCTCTTCCCTTTGTTTTTCTAAATTGGGCCTCTTAGAACTGAGCTACTGAAAATTCAGACTACCAGAAAGGGTTTCATTTTTCAATGGGTTTTCTGTTTTCATTTTCTAGGGGAAAGATTTTCAAATAATGTCCTACAATTAACCTCATTTAATAGCTTTAATGCCTGAAAAACTCAATGTCTATGCTTGTTTTTAGAGAAGACCCTTCACTAATTTAATCAACTGACATATTTGTTAGGATTTATTCTGTGCCAGTCAGTTTAAGTACTAAACAAAGAAACAGGGTTATTTTAATCAAAGTATAAATCATGAAGATATGGATGAAGTATTGCTGGGTCCCTAGAAAAACATGCACATGATGACAGGGAAGACTGATCTTCTTTAGAGATTTACTGGGGATCTGACTGGGTCTTCATTACCACTGTTTTGTTTTACAGTTGAGGGGAGGGAGAGCAAATGATTAAACTTTAATGCAGCAGTAGTTTTCCAGTTATCCAGACCCTACTGATTGTTGGTCAGTAAGAACTGAAGTTGTCTATACACAGGTCACTGGTTACAAAGGAAGACATTAAACGGAAAGTGGGCAAATGGAGAAAATAAATGATCATTTTTGCAAGGCTCTTCCCAAAAACCTGACAATCTAACAATAAACCCTTAAAACTCTTTATTTGATAATAGTAGACTCATAGATGGAATTCCATTTCCTTATGAATCACATTCTTGGATATGATTAAGTTCTCTACACCACAGAAGTACTGGCAGGAACATCAAAGGTGACATGGTTGAGGGTGGGAACAGATGGTAGAAGGAAGTAGAGAAAAAGTTAGGATAGGTTAAATTTTCATAGAAAAGACAGAAAAAGAAAACAGAACAGATTATTAAACCATATCATTTTCTCCAAATACTTGATTTAAAAAATTCTATACATTTAACTGCATATATTCTGTACATATAACTAAAGAGGACTAAATGATCAAACACGAGGCATCCATAGTACCCTGGGATAGAGTGGTTTCTTTTTACTTGTTCCATGTGAAAAAGATTTAAAGAATAATCTCTTTACACCATAAATGCACACTTAAAACCTCTGAAAGGCTCCCATTTTCCCCCGGATTCCACATCTTACATCTTACCATTGATCTACGAATCAGTGACAGCCTGGTCTTTGCCTTATTCTCAGCAAATTCCAGGCTACTGATGTCTTTGAGACGAGCCTTGTATTTATTCATCTGTTCTACAACAATCAGCTCCACACAGCTGCAATAGGAGGAAAAAGAGAAAACTGTTAAGAGCTGAAGTAAGTCAAATAAAGTGTAGCCCTCCCAGACTGCTTTTCAGCTAAATGTGGCAGACATTTGGAGGATGAAAGAAAAATCAACATTCCTTATTTTATGAGCTCTAATACAAGGTTTATATAATGGTGGTTCATAACTTTGGCTGCATGTCAGTATCCATCTGAGAAGCAATTTTGAGTTGCAATGCCCAGGCCACACCCCAGACCAGTTAAATTAGACTCTCTAGGGATAGGACACAAACACTAGGACTTTTTTTTTTTTTTTTTAACACCAGGATTTTTAAAACTCCTTTTGCAGGCAAGGTTAAGAACCATTAGAAGGAAAGCAGAGGCCCATCAAAACAGGCTAAAGTGAAATACAGAAATACTGAAGTACTAAGGCCAAAGGGATTCAGAGCCAGTTAGACTAAATTATAGGAAGAGACCAAGTGTATATAATTTGGTAAAATGGGATTTGAAAGTATTTTTAGAGACCATAAGCATTCCTAAAGAAAAGCTAAATTTAAAAAGACCCTTCAAAACAAATGATGTCCAGTTGAAGAGAATCTAAAGAAATTTTTTATCCTCAGCATAAGAAAACCCAACAGTGTCTAGTAACTTTCTTATAAACATCTGAACTTATGAAATCATTCACTATGCTTGATATCTGGATAAAGTGGCCACACTGACTCAGAAGTCCCTGGGGTCTTGTGGAGGTGATAGTAACTGGCCTTACGTGGTCGTCTTACTGATGTCCTGCACGCTTTGTAGTGGGTCAATGGTGTCAGGGCATCGAAGAATGCAGGGGGCAAATACAATGGCCAAAGCATTAGCAGACATTCGATTAGTTTCTTCCTGTAGAGCAATCCTAAGGAATTAAAAAAAAAAAATCACACAAAGTGGGGATTAAAGGGGAAAACAATAAGGACGTAGGCAAAGGACATGAGAGAAAGAAGACATACGACATCTACCATAGAGTACTGGAAGGATATTTGTATCAGTTGAAAGAAGACACTTGTAGGTTTTCCCAAAGCTGTTCCTTTGCCTCTGGAAAATGTACTTCTACTCTGTTGCTTACTTGAAGCAATATAGGCCAGCAGATAGCTTATCAAGGGAAATTTCTGACCCACTGCCATACACCTGATGAACGTGTCTAAAGAGTCCAGAGTAGAGACTTTAAGGCATTCTCAGTCATATCAGATATTCATCTAACAGTTATGTAATATTTACCATAGACTTATCTAATCAAAATAAAGATGGCTCTCTTCCTAACCACTGCAGATACTTATACTCAGAGAAGAGAGACAACCCCTGAAGTCTCTTTGGTCAGTCAATGCTCTAAACCCCACCTCCTATGAATTAGGTTATGGTAAGACATATACCTCTTTTCTACTTTCTAGTTCAGGAATGAGAACAGGCTAGGCTACGCAGTGTCACTATGAGGCTGAAGTTGTTACATGGCTCAAAGAGGGCAGGTAAGTCCCTGCAGGGCAGTCTAACTCATCTGAGGATTTCTGCTCCAAGGAATTGTAAGCTGCAGGCACCTGTTTGAGGTATTTAACTTTATAAACATGAAAAAGAAGATCTGTCAGTTTTCCAAATGAAGGAGTTCTTCACTTACTGAAAAGAATCCAAGAAAAACTATCATACATTCCCGTGCTCCTTGAAATTACCTGACTAGATGAAAGATGAGGCGTTCCAGTGTATTTAGATGAGTTCGGGAGAGTTGGTCAATCACAGAGTATACACCACGGATTGTTTCTTTTCTCTCTTGAAGACCTAAAAAGATTAAGGACAGCCGCTAAGATTGAATATCCCCTCTCCTACGCTACATCTTCCTCCTGAACAAATAGTAGGTAATGGGGGGCCTGGTTCTAAATCTTAAAGTTTTAGAAGAAGCAGGTGTACCTGTATGGCAGGAAAAGAGCAGCTCAGTTACCACTAATCTTCCTCTGCTTGAGTTCTATATTCATTAAGCAGTCTCGTGAGTTTTAATCTATATCCCAGTAAACCTTATTAGAGCAAAGGGAAAGAGATGTCCTAGTTCTTTCAAGCATTTTGTGGCAGAATGATTCCGTATTAATTAATTGCCAGGTAATTTATAAATTGGTCTTATGGGAATTTGACGAGTCATGCCTCAGGGCCTAAACACTTTGAGGCAGGCCTCCAGCAGCATTCTATACATCGCAGCACTGAAAAACTAAACTCCATCATGTGGTAGGGTTGGCATAAAATAGACAACAGAGTTCTTGCCTAGATTCACAATGTAAATGAATATAAGCCAGACCTTCTTAGTACTGAAATTGTGAGAAGCAATGAAGTGACTTACTCAGAAAACTTTTAGGAGACTGATATTTTAATGTATCTCTCAAAAGTCAATATTTGACTAGATCAGAGTACACCATAAGTTCTGTATTGACTGTCAAAAGCTTACTTTTGGGGAAGCCTAGGTGGCTCAGTGGGTTAAAGCCTCTGCCTTAGGCTCAGGTCATGACCTTAGGGTCCTGGGATCGAGCCCTACATCGGGCTCTCTGCTCAGCGAGGAGCCTGATTCCCCCTCTCTCTCTGCCTGCCTCTCTGCCTACTTGTAATCTCTCTCTCACTGTCAAAAAAAAAAAAAAAATCTTAAAAAAAACCCAAAAGCTTACTTTTGGATCTATATGGACTAAACCATTAGAGAATGGCTAAATAATCTATAATAAAGACAGCATTCCTTTCCCAAGTGTGGGCCTTCCCTTGAATCCAGGAGGCCTTGCTTACCCATAGCTCGAAGAAATTCCTCATAGAGCTCAAAGGTCATGAGTGGATTGGGCAAATCGCGAAGCCATTGTTTGAATACACTTGCAATGACATGTATGTTATAGTCATCCAGGTTTACACTCTCAGCATCTATTTAGAGACAAGAGTTAAACAACAAAGCCAAAACATGCAGAGTTTCAAATAACTCACTTTAGAAACTATCAGCACCAAAAGATGCCTTCATGTTCTTAATCAAACTAGTATCTTCTACGATCTAATTCCATGCTTTGGAACAGCACTTCTAACTGTGGTAAAGGAACAGTTTTTTGTTTTCTAAACCTCTTGCAGACTGACAGATATGTAAAATAAATATCACATGCTTTCATGTTAAAGAACTGTTAAACACCACTATAAATATTCCTAAATGCTTGCTCTTAATTTCTGTACTTACATTGTGGATTGATCTGTGAGCCACACTTTGAATAGCAATGTTTTGGATGGCAGCTGGGGAAAAGGCCCCAGAGGACATTTTCTAAAAGTAAGGCTAATTTTAAGTCATTTTTAAAGGTGGAAAGACAGTAATAAGTGAACATAGGAAATGTAATGAACATACTCTTAATCTCTTACTGTTTCACTTATAAACTCCTCAAGGTTATACAAAAGAAATGATTGGGAGGACATAGGATGAATGATTTTTCACTTGTGCTGAGTACAAGATACAAGAGACCAGTTGTCAACTGGGTTTAACCTAGAATAGATGGAATCTCTGGGAGGCAGGATGTCCTGCTTAAGTTTTACCAGGCATTTTGTGTTGTTATTTCCATACTGACTAATCTCTCCCTGATTTGCTCATTTAAAAAAAAACAAAACAAACAAAACAAAAAAACCATAAGGAAAAAGCATGCAGGTAGGTTTTGGAGACACAAAGACAAGCTTTGTATCTAAGTGTGATTCAAAACAATCTATTCCAGGGCACCGGTGGCTCAGTTGGTTAAGCGTCTGCCTTTGGCTCTCAGGTCATGATCCCAGAGGTCTAGTCAGCAGAGAGTCTGCTTCTCCCTCTGCCCCTCCCTTGCTCCCTCTCTCACTCTCTCACATAAAGAAATAAAATCTTAAAACACACACACACACACACACAAAATCTATTCCTTCCCTATAGTAATAAAGAGTAGAAGCTGACAATGAAACTCAAGTCCAACTCCTGCATATATATTCGAGGGCTGAGGCTATAGCTCTACACAGGTACATGTTCAATCCACTAATTAACAGTTTAAATAACTATGTCATGAATGTAGGAATGTGAGAACATGTATCAGAAAGACACCTGAAGTCAGAGTAATAAAGATTAATAGGCAATAGTTTAGATTATGAATTTAGAACATCTGGGGTTAAATCCCAGCTTCATCACTTATTGGTGGTGAGTCTTTGGGCAAAAGCCTCTCTAAGCCTCAGTTTCTTTCTCTGTAAACAGGGATAATAATCCCTAATTCACAGGACTGTTGTGAAGATCAGCATAAAAACAACAGCACACTATCTACGTCATCATCATTTAATTTCCCTTAACCTAAAATTTCTTTTTTAATTATGGATACCATGATCTTACCAAATTGTTAAGAATTTAAATGAGAGCTATGTCAAGTACCTAATAGTGCCCTGTACAAATGATATACTCAATATATATTTGCTGAATTGACCACACAAAAACAAAGACTTTTAGAAAGCCACAAAATGATTAATAAGCACCACAGAAAAGATGGTTTTCTTCCAGCTGCAAGAAAAAGATTAACATGTATTGAAAACTTTAAAAGCATGACATGACCTATTTAAATAAAAGCATTTCGTCTTGATTTGAAGAGCACCATCTTACCTGTATCTAGACCTTGTCGAAGCTCCTTGATTTTATTAGTTGAACCAGACTTTCGGTAAATCCCTTCTGTGTACAGTCCATGCATTTCAATGTAGTTTATGAGCTTTTCTACCACTAAAGGAACAGTTCGTTCTTCACTGGTCAAACGGGACAATTCAACCCCAAATTGTCGAGATGATAGCTCTGGATCATACTAAATGGAAGATAAATTTTTGTTTCTAAATACATTCAAACATCTTCAAATGTGTTTAACCAGTTATTTGAGGAATTACTTTTTATTTTTCTGAAGTTTCATGAGCATAGCCATAAGAGTTGGAGGTAAAGTGAATTATGGTTAACACTGACAATATATATCAAATCAGATGTTAGCTTCAATCCTTTCCCACTAGGAATCCCCTCAAAATATAATGGGCTAGAGAATGAAGGCAGTGGAAACAGGCTACTGTTTCCCTTCCTGTTAAAAAGCTCTTCATGTAGAGTTGGGATTTGAACAAAGGAGAAAGGAGATAGACTTTGTATGCTAAACATTTACCAAGTACTACTAGAAAGTCTGATTTGATATGAATTAGAGTTGAAAATAATTTCTGATGCCTAAGAATACTTCAATGTTCAAACTTTAGGGACATTTAACTGAACAATGATATCATAGCTAAAGGCAGAGGCATACAGATTGGCTCACGATTCATGTTCAAGCCCTTTCTTATTTATTTCAATGGTGTATCTGATATCATACATAACCTTACTAATTATAGTTTATGTGACTGCAAAAGACTTATCCTGAATATTTTTTGAAGTAATTCACAAAAAAGAAAAATGCCAGG
Source organism: Nasua narica (assembly GCA_028533885.1). Taxonomy (NCBI): domain Eukaryota; kingdom Metazoa; phylum Chordata; class Mammalia; order Carnivora; family Procyonidae; genus Nasua; species Nasua narica. The sequence goes on along the minus strand of CM052797.1, from coordinate 27,517,419 downwards.
TATTACCTCTGAGACTGAAACCTTTTTTGTAAATCTTTTTTGTCTCTTCCTTCTCCTGCATCATTCTTCTTTTCTACACAACATGCATTCTCTCCTTCAGTCCGCATCCAATCACTGTCAAATTCTTGTGGTCAGTCAGCATACCCTATTTTTTCTTTTCTATTCTATTGCCACCACCTTATTTCAAACCTATATGACTGCCCACTTGGACTATTTCCAATAGCTGCTGCTTCTTCTTCTTTTTTTTTTTTTTTTAAAAGATTTTATTTATCTACTTGACAGAGAGAGAGGTCACAAGTAGGCAGAGAGGGGGAAGCAGGCTCCTAGCTGAGCAGACAGTCCAATGCAGGGCTTGATCCCAGGACCCTGAGATCATGACCCGAGTCTAAGGCAGAGGCTTTAACCCACTGAGTCACCCAGGCACCCCTCCAACAGCTTCTTGGTGAATTTTGTCACATTCATTTTCTCCCCTTTTAATATATTGCATAGTACATATAATCTACTTTAGTTTCCTAAAATACTTTCAGTGGTTAACTAGTATATATCAAAATAAGGTATAAACATTCTTCAGTCTAACACTCAAGATATTGCTTCAACTGATCCTAATTTCCCCTTCCAATCTTATGTTAATACATTTGTCATTTATGTGCTAAGTAACAGGAAAACAAAATAAAGTAAGATAGTCTTTACCCTAAGACTAGTGTTAAGACTAGTAGTGTTGATGCATGGTGGTAAGTAAACAGTAACAACAGATTTATTAGGTAATATGGAACCATGGAAATAAAACAACTAGATTGGGAAGGACTGGGCTGGGTAACAACTAATGACCTTGAGAAGACCTGATGCTTAACCTAACTGTTGGAAAGCAAACAGCACATAAGAAGAAAAGGCAAGAACCTTTTAGGCACAGAAAACACGGAACAAAGTTGGGCAAAACAAGCTAAAAGTAATCTTATATAGTTGAACTAAAAATGAGAAAACACTGGACAGAGATTACCAAAGGCTTCAGGTACTAAGGTGCACACTTTGGGCCTTGTCCTGACAGCTAAAGAAAGGCAACAGGGACTTTTAAGTAAGGAAGACATAAGTTTTATGTTATTACGCAATTTTACTTATATATACCCTATATTCCAGCACTTAATTCTTAAGAGAATTAATAGCATGTCTACTTTGAAGCATGTTAAGTTATCTTAATATAAGGCAGTATCTTTGGAAAGTTTCTCCAGGTCTGAGGTAGAAGAGAAAGGACACTTAATCTTATAATATTTAGAGGATGCAAATTAAAATTTTGCCTGATCACTATATTAGGTTATTTACATAATTTCTATTTGCAATGGAAATATCATTTTTCTACCCCACAGGGTTATTATAAAGATTAATTAACAGATGAACATATATAGAACAGTATCTGATATATGGCAAATGCTCAACAAACTGTTAAAGAAATACTGCTTGTTGCAATGATTAAAACAAAATAAACTTTAAACTTCTTGCTATTACTGTGACATAAACATGTATACATACACACATACATAATCTATTTATTTAGGCGTTATGGCTATCCCTAGAGCATTAGGAATAATAAAGATCTGCGAAAATAAATAAATAAATAAGTACTTGAGGGTATTAAAAATTTTTTTAAGCCATTGGATTTGAAAGAACTATTTTAAGGCAAACATGTTTAAAAATTCTATTTCTTGAAATTAAGAGAAATTTCACTATTTTCAATTGAAAAAAAATTTTAATTGAGTCTTCTTTGTAAAAACAATATATGTGGGGCGCTTGGGTGTCTCAAGTCAGTTAAGTGGCTCAGGTCATGATCCCAGGGTCCTAGGATCAAGCTCTGCATTGGGCTCCTTGCTCAGTGGAAAGCCTGCTTCCCCCTTTCCCTCTGCCTGCTGCCCTGCCTACTTGTGCTCTCTATCTCTCTGTCAAATAAATAAATAAATAAATAATCTTTTTAAAAAACACACACCCAAAAAAACCCAATATACATTTTTATAGTTATTTTCCCTCCAAACTAACTTACATATTTTATTTTTTTTCTAACTTATATATTTTAAATAAAAATTCATTGAAGTACGACATACATACATAAAGGTGTACAATCGGTAAGTGTACAGCTTGATAGACTTTGACAAAGTTGATGCACACTTGTTATCAGGAGCCAAGTCAGGAAATAGAATACAATCAGCAGTATCAAATTCTCCTCAAAACCATCCCAGCCACTATGTATTTTCACAAATAACCAGCACATGTACTTCTATCAGTAGAAATTAGTTTTACCTACTTTTGAACATATTAATGGTATCATATAATATGTATACCATGAGTTACCTTCATCCATTCTTGAACTATTTATATAAATATAATATGGTATGTGCTCTTTTGTTTCTGGCTTCAACATCATGTCTGTGAGTAAAAATAGTTTAAACTCATATAGTATTCCATTATATAAATAGTTGATCCTTGAACAAGGGTTGAACCATGCAAGTCCAATTATATGTGGATTTTTTTTTTTCAATAAATACAGTATGGGGCACCTGGGTGGCTCAACTGGTTAAGCGTCTGCCTTCGGCTCAGGTCAGGATCTCAGGGTCCCGGAATGGAGCCCCACATCGGGCTCCCTGCTCAGTGGGAGTCTGCTTGTCCCTCTCCTTCTGCTCTTCCCCACCCTATTTGTACTCCCTCCCTCTCAAATAAATAAATATAAGCTTTAAAAATGAATACAGCCCTGCAAATGTATTTTCTTTCCTTATAATTCTTTTAATAACATTTTCTTTGTCTAACTTACTTTATTGTATGAATACAGATATAATACATATAACTTACAAAATATATGTTAACAACAGTAGGCTATAAGTAGTTAAGTTTGGGGACAGTCAAAAGTTATACACAGATTTTCCACTGTGTGGGCCATGTTATTCAAGAGTCAACTGTATACCATAATTTTTTAACCATAATTTTTTTATACATTCTACTGCCAATGGACATTTAGGTTTCTTCTAGTTTGGGGATAGTTCAGCACTGATATGTTCTTTTGTCTTTTGGCACAAACATCTATGTATATTTGTTGGGTATGTATCTTGGAATGGTACTGCTGAGTCATTAGAAATCCTTATGCTCAGATTTGATAAGGACTGCCAGGTAACTTCAAGATTACTTATGCCAACTTATACTCTTGCCAGTAATGTATTAAAGTCCAAGCTGCTCTACAACCGTGTTAGGATGTTTTTTCATTTTAGCCATTCAAGTGGGTATATATCTCACCATAGTTTTGATTTGTATTTCCCTGATGATTAGTGAAGGAGGACACCTTTTCATGTTTATTGGTCTTTTGTCAAGTGCTTGCTTAAAGCATGTGTTCATTTTTCTACAGAGGTGACCACCTTTCTTACTGATTTTTAGATGCTTTTTAGATAGTGTAGATCCAAGATGGATGTATGAGTTGCAAATGCATTCTCCCACTCTGGGGTAGATTCTTTTTTGTTGGTTCGTTTGAATAATGAGTGAGTTTTTAATTTTATCTGGTGTTTTTCCTCTAATATTTTTTTATTTGTTCAATGTGAATTATATCACTTCACGGGGTTTTTTTTTTAGGGAGAAAATTTTTCTTATTAATCTTAATTGTAGTATAGTTAACATACACTGCTATATTACTTTTAGGTATACAATACAGTGATTCAACAACTCTATATACACTACTTAATGCTCATCATGGTAAGTGTACACTAAAACCTCTTCACTTATCTCGCTCATACTCCAACCAATCTCCCCTCTGGTAGCCATCAGTTTGTCCTGTGTATATAAGAGTCTGTTTTTCTGTTTGTTTGGTTTTTTCTTTCTTTGTTTTGTTTCTAAAATTCCACATATGAGTAAGAGCATATTGTACTTGTCTTTTTCTTACTTCAGAGTTAGCATTATACCTTCTAGACCCATCCATTGTTGCAAGATTTTTTTTTCATGGCTGAGTAATATTCCATTGTGTATATATATCACATTTTCTTTATCTGTTCATCTATCAATGGGCACTTGGGTCGCTCAGGTAATTTGGCTATTGTAAATACTGCTGCAATAAACACAGGGGTGCATATATCTTTTTAAATTAATGTTTTCATATTCATTGGGAATACAAAGTAGGGGAATTATAGGATTATGTGGTAATTTCATTTTTAGCTTTTTGAGGAAACACCATACTGTTTTCCATGGTGGCCACATCAGTTTGCATTCCCACCAACACTGCACAAGGGTTCTTTCTTATCCTTATCCTCGCCAACACTTGTTATTTCTTGTGTTTTTCAGTTTTAGCTATTCTGATAGGAATGAGGTGATATCTCACTGTGCTTTTGATTTGCATTTCCCTAATGGTGAGCGATGTTGAGCATCTTTTCCTACGTGTGATGGCCATCTGCATGTCTTCTTTGAAAAAAGGTCTCTCATTTCTGTTTCTGTCTGATTGATATGGCTAGGACTTCCAATATCACTTTGAATAGAAGTGGTGAGTGTGGCATTCTTGTCTTGTTCCTGATCTTAGAGGAAAAGCTCTCAGTTTTTCCCCACCGAGTATGAAGTTAGCTGTGGATTTTTCATATGTGGCCTTTATTATGTTGAGGTACATACCCTCTAAACCTACTTTATTGAAGGTTTTTATCATGAATGGATGGGATATTTTGTCAAATTTTCTCTGCGTCTATTGCAATGATCATATGGTTTTTATACTTTCTCTTGCAGATGTGATATATCACGTTGATTTGCAAATACTGAACTGTCCCTGTATCCCAGGAATAATTCCCACTTGATCTTGGTGAATGACTTTTTTAATGCATTGTTGAATTCACTTTGCTAATATTTTGTTGAGGATGTTTACATCTATATAGACCAGAGATATTTGCCTATAGTTCTCTTTCTCTGTACTGTCTTTATTTGGTTTTGATATCAGTGTAATGCTGGCCTCATAGAATGAATGTGAAAGCTTTCCTTCTTGTTTAGAATAGTTTGAGAAGAATAGGTATTAATTATTCTTTAGATGTTTAATATATTTCACCTGTGAGGCTGTCTGGTTCTGGACTTTTTTTTTTTGTTTTTAAATACTGATTCAATTTCATTGCTGATAATTGGTCTGTTCAAATTTTCTATTTCTTCCTGATTCAGTTTTGGGAGGCTATATATTTCTAGGAATTTATCCATTTCTCTAGGATGCTCAATTTGTTGGCATACAATTTTTCACAATGTTCTCTTATAATCCTTTATATTTCTGTGGTGTCAGTGGTTATTTCTGCTCTTTTATTTCCAATTTTGTTTATTTGAGTCCTTTTTATTTTTTTATGAGTCTGGCTAAAAGTTTATCAATTTTGTTGATCTTTTTTTTTTTTTTAAAGATTTTTTTTTATTTATTTATTAGAGAGCGAGAGACTGAGAATGAGAGGGGAGAAAGTCAGAGGGAGAAGCAGACTTCCCGCAGAGCCGGGAGTCCGATATGGGACTCGATCCCGGGACTCCGGGATCATGACCTGAGCCAAAGGCAGTTGCTCAACCAACTGAGCCACCCAGGCGCCCCAATTTTGTCGATCTTTTCAAGGAACCAGCTCCTGGCTTCATTGATCTGCTCTATTGTTTTTTTTTAGTTTCTATTTCATTTATTTCTGCTCTAATCTTTTTCTTCTCTCTCTCTCTCTCTGTCTCTGTCTCTCTCTATCTCTCTACTAGTTTTGGGTTTTGTTGGTTCCTTTTTAGTTCTTTTAGGTATAAGGGTAGGTTGTTTAGCTGACATCTTTCTTGCTTCTTGAAGTAGGCCTGTACTGCTCTAAACTTCCTTCTCAGAACAGATTTTGCTGCATCCTAAAGATTCTGGACTGTCTGGTTTTTCATTTTCATTTATCTCGATGTATTTTTTTAAATTTCTCTTGGATTCTCTGTTGACCCATTCATCGTCTAGTAGAACGTTATTTAACCTCCATGTATTTGTGTTCTTTCTAGATTTCTTCTTGTTGTTGATTGCTAGTTTTATATTACTGTGGTCAGAAAAGATATAGAGAAGGACTTCAATCTTTTATAATTTGTTGAGACTTATTTTGTGGTCTAATACGTGATCTATTCTGCAGAATGTTCCATGGGCACTTGCAAGGAATATGTATTCTGCTGTTTTAAGGATGAAATATTCTGAATATATCTTTTAGATCCATCTGATCCAATGTGTCATTCAAGGTCACTGTTCTCTTGTTGATTTTCTATGTGTATGATCTATCCATTAATGTAATGGGGTATTCAAGTCTCCTACGATTATTGTATCACTATTGATTATGTTTGTTACTAGGTGCTTTATATATTTTGGGTGCTCTCATGTTGGGTGCATAAATATTTACAACTGTTACATCTTGTTGGATTGTTCCCTTTATGATTATCTAGTGTTCTTCTTTGTCTCTTAACAGTCCTTTTCTTTTTAAGTTTTTATTTATTAATTTTTTTAGTAATCCCTACATCCAACATGGGGTTTGAACTCATGACCCGAGATCAAGAGTCTCATGCTTCTCCAACTGAGTTAGCTGTTTTAAAGTCTATTTTGTCCAATATAAGTATTGCTACCCTGGCTTTCTTTTCACTTCCATTTACATGATAAATGCTCTTCTATCCTTTCACTTTCAATCTGCAAGTGTCTTTAAGATGGAAATGAGTCTATTGTAGGGAGCATACACATGGGATTTGTTTGCTTTTTTTTTAAATCATTCCAACACAGCATATTTTTTTATTAGAGCATTTAGCACTTGCATTCTAAGTAAATACTGATAGGTATGTATTTATTTATTGTCATTTTGTTAATTGTTTTATGGTAGCTTTTATAGTTCTTTTCTGTTCCTTCTCCTGCTCTCTTCTCTCATGGTTTGCTGGCTTTCTTTAGTGATATACTTGTATTCCTTTTTTTTTTTTTTTTTTTTACTTTTTGTATATCTGTTACTGGTTTATAATTTGTGGTTACCATTAGGTGTATATATAACATCTTATGCAGTCTATATTAAGTTGGTCGTCACTGAAATTTGACCCCATTCTTTACTCCTCACCACTCCCCATGTTTCAGGTATACGGTCTCACATTTTACATCTTTTATTAGTCCCTTGGCTGATTTTTATATGTACACTTATTTTCACTGTTCTTATGCTTCCTATTTTTCTTACTACTCCTTCTTATGGTCGGTCTTTCCTTTCTAGTCAGAATCCCCTTTAATATTTCTTGTAGGGCTAGCGTAGTGGTGATGAATTCCTTTAACTTCTGTTTGTCTGGGAAATTCTTTTATCTCTCCTTCTATTCTGATTCATAGCCTTGCTGGATAGAGTATTCTTGGTTGCAGGTTTTTCTTTCAGCATTTTCAATATATTGTGCCATTCCATTATGGCCTTCAAAATGTCTACTGAAAAATCAACTGTTAACCTTAAGGGGTTTCCCTGGTATGTGTCTGATTTCTCCTGATGCTTTTAAAATTATCTCTTTATCAACAGTCTTGGCCATTTTGGTTACTGTCTTTGTGTATACCTCCTAGGGTTGATTTTGTTGGGGCCTCTCTGTGCTTCCTGGATCTGGATTTGTTTCCTTCTCCATATTAGGGAAGCTTTCAACTGTTATTTCTTCAAATAAATTTTCTGCCCCCTTTTCTCTGTCTTTTCCTTCTGGGGTCCCTATTGTGTGAATGTCATTATGCTTGTTGGTGTTGCAAGTTCTCTTAGTCTATTTCCACTTATTATTTTTTTTCTCTCCCCTGTTCAGTTTGATTGCTTTCCAGTATTCTGTCCTCCTGGCTGCTGACCTGTTCTGCATTTCTAGTCTCCTATTTATTCCATCCAATGAATTTTTAATTTCAGTTATTAGGTTCTTAATTTATGATTGGTGCTTTTTTATGTTTTCTTTTGAGGGTCTCACTGGGGTCCTCTACTCTAATCTCAAGTCCAGTGAGTATCTTTATGACCATTACTTTAAATTCCCTGTCAGGCATATTATTTATCTCTGTTTCATTTAGTTCTCTTGCTGTGATTTTGTCCTGTTCTTTCATTTGGGACATATTCTTTTTTTTTTTTTTTAAGATTTTATTCATTTGAGGGAGATAGAACAGAAAGAGAGAGAGAGCGCACAAGCTGGGGGGAGGGGCAGAGGGAGAGGGAGAAGTAGACCCCCCACTGAGGAGGAAACCCAATGCGGGGCTCAATCTGTGTCTGTTTCTATGCGTTAAGAAAGTCCATCTTGAAAAAGGTGGCTTTATGAAAGAGAGGTCTCATAATGGCCTACAATGCAATGTCCCCTATTCACCAGAACCTGGGTGTCTTCAGGGGTGTCTCCTATGTGTGTCTCCTATGTGTGTTGTATACACCCTGCTATTGTGACTGAGTCTTTAGTCTAGTCATCTAGACTAGATGGCTCTCTTTGCCTGTCGTGGGCAGGGTTTGGTCCCTGTGTTAGTGGGCCAGTCTGGGGCCACCATGGACTTAAGTTAAATCAGTACAGGAGTTTGCCAGAAATGCAGTAGCACTAAACTATAGGATGCTCTCCCTGTGTTGTCCCCTGAGAAGCTTTTTGCTGCTGGCAGGGCCTGCAGATGGACACGATATCTGCCCCCAGCCCACTGCTGTATTGGTGTGTATGGTTTTGTTTTACTCTCTCCAGAACAGGAAACACTCTGGAGTGGTGCTGGCTCCTGTCAGGGCCACTTGCACACTACCAGGCTCATGGTATCACTTTGGATGGGCTCTGGCCAAGGGTGTATTGGAGGGGGCATTTCCACAGGAGAACATGGGGGCGGTGCACTGTTAGCAAGCTAGGTGGAGAGTGTTGCTGCAGTACTAGTTCTCATAGATGCCTGTGCGTCTAGACTGGGGGCAGGGAAGGAAATGGCACCCACCAACTCTTCTGTTCTTGGCAAGTCAGTCCCCCAGAGACCCTGCGTCTCTAGCACATATTATGAGATTAGGAAATAAATCTCTTTCTCATATACTCCAGGCATTTTTCAAAAACTGTTGCTTCAATGCTGTATCTCAGCAGGACTGTTTGTTATTCTCTCTCTTTAAATGTGAGGGCTCCATCTTCCTGGTTCCTCTAGAGCCAAGCCTGAATTTCCAAGTACATGAGGATTGTCTAGTTATCTTTATGTTGATTTAGAGCTTAATTTCACTCTGGTCAAAAACTGTACCCTCAATATTTTCAACTCTCTGAAATTTGTAGGGACTTGCTTTTTGACCCAATATATTATCAATTTTCTCAAATGTTCCATATGCACTTGAAAAGACTATACTCAGGCAATTGTAAGATGCAGGGTTCATACACATCACCTAGTTTAAGTTTTTTCATCTTGTTTTTCATATCATTTACATCCTTACTAAATTTTTTCTGTCAGATATTGAAGCAACAAGTTAAGACTTCTAAAATTTGAATTTTCTTATCACCCTGACGGGTTGACCATTTTATCACTATGAAATACCTTCATCAGAAGTAATGTTTCTTGCCCTAAAATACACCTTAGTACAGCTACACCACCTTTCTACTGGTTAGTCTTTGCATGCTATATCTATCCTTTTGTTTTTAACTTTTCTGTATGTTTATATTTAAGTATGTTGCTTGTAAACAGCATATCATTTGAGAATTTTCAGGTGGTTTTAACCTAGTCTTTTAATTGGAGGTATCTTGCCTAATAACATTTAAAGTAATCACCAATATATTTGGACTTAGACCTACCAATCTATGTATTTTCTTTCCCGACCTAATTCATTCGTTTCTCTCATATCTTGTCTTTGTTTACATTAGTCAAGTATTTTATCTTTCCATTCTCCCATCTTTATTAGCTTTTAAGATACATATTTAATTTGTTATTCTATTAGTGGTTACTACAACAAATATCCATAACATTTAAATCTAATGTATTTTTAACACTTTAACCACTTCCCAGATAACCCAGGGACCTCAGAATAGTTTAATTCCATTTACCCAACTACCTTTTGTGTTGTTGTTGTCAGGTATTTTAATTCTATACACAGTTTGCCCTTAAACAATGTGGGAGTTAAGAGCACCAGTTCCCCATGCAGTCAAAAATCTGTGTGTAACTACGGAGTCCTCAAAGACTCAATTACTAATAGCATATTACTGACTGGAAACCTTACTTATAAACAGTCAATTAACACATTTTTGTATGTTACATGTATTATACACTGTACTCTCACAACGAAGTAAGCTAAAGAAAATGTTACTAAGAAAATCAAAAGGAAAATACATTTACAGAACTGTTTTTATAGGGGCGCCTGGGTGGCTCAGTGGGTTAAAGTCTCTGCCTTCCGCTCAGGTCATGATCTAGGGTCCTGGGATCGAGCCCCGCATCAGGCTCTCTGCTCAGCAGGGAGCCTGCTTCCCCCCTCTCTCTGCCTGCCTCTCTGCCTATTTGTGATCTCTCTTCTCTGTCAAATAAATAAATAAAATCTTAAAAAAAAAAAGAACTGTTTTTATAAAAAAAACATGTACATGGACTCATGCAGTTCAAACCTCTGTTGTTCAAGAGTCATCTCTAAATTTTAAGCGTCACAAGACATTGATTTTAGTCAAAATTCATTTAGATTTACAAATATTTAGTCTTTCCATTTCTCTTCATTCTTTTCTACATTTCTGTTCCCATCCAAGATCATGCCCCTTCTGCCTGGAGTACCTCCTTTAGTACTGCTTATAGTACAGATCAGTTGGTGACAAATTTTGAGTCTCTGTTTAGAAATGTCTTCACATCATATTCACTTCTGAAGGCTACTGTCTGTCACTGGGTACAGAATTCCGAGTTAGCTTTATTTTCTTAAAATACTTAAAATATGTCAAGCCGCTATCTTTTGGCTTCCATCATTTCTCTCAAGAAGTCAACTGTCAGTCTTTTTCACTGCTCCTTTCGCAGTGTTTCTTCCCCCCTCCAACTACTTTTAAGAAGTTTCTTTTTCTTTTACTTGGAACATTGTGCATCTGGTATGGCTTTTTTTGTATATATCACATTTTAGGTTAAAAATGGTTCATGAACCTGTGACTTGATATGTTGGCCATTATCTCTTAAAATGCTGCTTTTCCCTCACTGTCCTTCCTGTCTTCTTAAACTCCTATTACACACATTTAAGAACCTTTCATCCTCTCCTGTATGTCTCTCAAGTTTATTTCTGTATTTCCCCATTCTTTTTTTGCTCTCTGCATTGGCTATTTCTACTGACCTATCTTTCAGTTCACCAATCTTCTCTTTTCCTATGACTAATATGCTGTTAACCCCATTTTTCAAATTTATAATTCCAACTGCATTTTTTTTTATTTCTAGAGTCTCCATTTGCCTCAGTTTTAAATGTGTATTTTCCATTTTTTGATAAAAAAGAAATTTTCTTTTTATCTATTATTTCAACATATTAGTTAAAAATGTTTTAAGTACATGTCTGATAATTCAGCAACTGGGTCATCTATGAGTCTATTGATATTGTCTATTTGTTCTTTTCTCAGACTCATTTCTTAATATCTGATATTATATATACACAAATTATAAAACTCTGGATGATGTTTTTTCTCTTAGGAAAGGATTCACCCAATCCTCTCTTGGGGGTACCCAAATTAAGGAATGGATTGTCTTAATCAAATCATGGAGTGCCTCAAAGCTAGTTTCCGGTTTTATGAAGTCCAGCCTATCAATGATTCACTCCCTTTCCTAGAGTACAGATCTTAAGAGGTCTCATTGAGAGTGTGGGGTATTCACTAAAGTCTCTCCTTAAACGTGGATCATTACAATTCCAATTTTTCTTCCCTTAGTAATGTGAAATTACTGAAAAATCTAATCTTTTTTTCCTGTTTAACTGCTTAGCATTTTACCCCATGTAGCTTAAGAATTCAGAAAATGCCTTGAGACAATGTCCTCTAAATTTCAAGGTTATGTCTGGATCATGATTCCTCAAGTCCTGGCAATCCCAAACTCCAACTTCTGTCTCCATAGCTCTATGAGATTCCTAAGAGTTTTGCTGACTTCTCTTGAATGACTTCTCTTGAATGTGGCCCTCTACCCCGAACCTTGGTTTCTTGTCCTATAGCAAATATTGACAAATTCCTAATAGGACAAAAAATATCTCACAGACATAGATTCATCACTCTGCAATTATCTTCTCTCCTATCTTCTACACCCCAAAAGTCCAATCTGCCTGGGCAACTCTCTGATATGCAACAACATTTTCTTCAGATATTCTCAACATAGATATTAGCCACAAGCTATTCCATCTTAGTTGGAAGCAAATGTCCCACCTTCATTGTATTTTAAGCCTTGAATAAAATTTCTCTTTGTACCTTGTCATAATTTGTCTACTAATTTAAAACAGATGCAAATTCTGTACATGGACTATAAACAACACATACACATTTATATTATAGTTCAGATTTGCATAGCATTATCTTGACTGTCAATATATGACTAATAAGTAAAAAAATATGATATATATCAATAAAAGACTGAAATCCTTAAAAAAATCATTGCTTCCTTGAAGATAAAGTATCAGAGTACATGTTTAGTATCTTTCAGATCTCTGCCTGTGCATCCAAGTAGAAATACGTAAAAACACCAATGGGATGGTGGATTTTGCTATTCCTGTTAAACTCTTTAGTTATAGCCTACTACTTTCAAGACAATTCCTAGGAAGACTTATGAGTATTTAATGAAGTAGGAAATCATTTAAAGCAGTTTTTAATAAATTGTCAGCAATGAAACCAGTTTAGTATCTCTCCCAAGTAGTAAATGTAAATATAGTTCCAGAAAAATCAATTCAATTATACAAACATATCCTTATATATATTTGCTGGATCATGACATAAACTGTATTTCTGTGATTTGTGATCAAAAAAAACCACTACTCTATAAAACCATCAATGAGGACTTGATTTCTTTCAAGTCCTTTTAAGGCAGAAAAGATCAACAGATCTTATTATTTCTCATAGGTGATAATCTCTTACCTTTTTGGAGCACTTGGCTGTGGTTTTCAGACAGCATTTCTTATGGCAAGCATATTTGCATACTGAAAAACAGGATAAGAATGCAGCAATTTTAGAAGTCTGTACATGAATAACAAGAACTTATAAAGTTTACAGCTTTATTTTGGACATAAATTTTTTCTTTAAATCTGATACTACTGTAATATCATATACATACTCGGTAGGGCATTAGAGTAAAAAATGATTTAACCCATTCTATTTAAAAAAATGAAGTTGAAAAACATGCCTAAAATTTCTAACTACTGTCTCTGAAGAAGCTTTGAATCTTTCAAGACTGCATGCTCCTCCCCCGGTCCCACTATATAAAGAAAGTATACAGAATATTTTCTTTCTGGCTTGATTCACAAATTTAATCTTTATGCTCCCCTAATATGCCTGCTCTACAATCCGTCAAAGTGCCAGAAATACCCATTAAGAATCATTCCAATGGGTAAGAAAGACATTACTGCCAAAGACCCTTACTGAAATGAAAACAAGGTACATAGCACATTAAGATAGAAGAAAAGAGCTCCAAGAAACCAGAACATAAACAATATCAGTTGTGACTGGGAAGACAAGATAAAGAAAATGTTCAGAAGAGAATTTATTTTGTGGAGCAGCAGAGAACAGGGTGCCTAGGCAGTTGATAGGTGGGAAGAAGCAGTGAGAGGAGAATACTGAAATATATTTGAACTAAGTCATTTTGTCATTTTGCTACACCAGCTCTAGCTCCTGGATATCAACACCTAAATATTCTTCTTGAGCTTGTGAGGTTTTCAAGGCTGAGAGGGAGGGCCATATCATTCTGCTGATGAAATTACCAATATAATCACAAAGAAAGTTAGGTAATTCTATTAAGAAATTAAACCAAGTTCATCCAAGTCATAAAAAAGATTTTTTTACATTTTCAGTTTCAAACACAGAAAAAATTATGTCAAACATACAAGATTCAAACTAACATTAAACAGTCAAGTTAATGGCAAACTACTTTCTGTTTTGATATCATTATAATTTTATAGACTACTGGTAATAAAACAAAAAAAGAAACCATTGTTGAAGAATAGAACAAGTGAACATATCTAGCAATAGTGGTGATTTCACTATGGCAAACATGACATTCATCCTTGTCCTACTGGGCAAACCCTTCCTAATATTTCATTCATTCAATTCTGGCCCACTAGTAAGGAAAACCTCACAGAATTACTGAAAGAACCACAGTAGATGTATGGCATGGTAGAAGCTAAAGGTCCTCTGTAAGCCGGAACCAAGGTGACCTAAAAAAAGTCTCAATTAACATTCTAGGACTTATATATTTTAATGAAAAGATTACAGTAGAAAAAAGTATCCTTTTGGTTATAATCTAATAATTTTTTCATTAATTCATCCATCCATCCACCCAACAAAAACTTATCAAAACTTGTAATATCAAAACTGTTCTAGGCACTGGCGATACAGAAGAAACTATTAAGTTCCCTGACCTTATAGAGTATACATTCCAGTGGACAGATTGACAACGAGAAAACAAACAAATACTTAATAAAATTTTGGGTAGTGATAAGTGCTATGAAGACAATTAAGCTAAGTAAGGGAAAAGAGAATTAGAGGACCAAGTGGCATGTTAGATAGGACAGTAAGGAAAGAGTTCTCTAAGAGGTAACATTTGAGTGGAGACATAGACTAACTGAAATACTCAAACTAATACCTGGGAGAAGAGCATTTCTGATAAAGTAAGCTGCAAGTACAATGAGCAAACACCACCAAAATATCTGGTTTGGCTACAGAGAGAGGGTGAAAGAGTATAGTGAGAGGAGGAAAAGAATCAGGAAATGTAGGAGGGGGTCAAAACGGCGGAGAAGTAAGAGATCCTGTTGCAATGTTGCAACCTGTCCCCAAAAGTGAGCTGGATATCTACCAGAACACGCTGAACACCCATGAAATCACCCTGAGGAGCAAGACTTCTCACTTCTGGATCTCTATGAGAGCAGAAGACAGCAGTGGAGAGGTAAAGCAAAGTGGGAACACTCGAACCGATATCGGAGGATAAACAAAAGGGGGAGGGAGCCACCAGAAGCGATCTGAGGGCAGTAAAACCCCAAAGGAAAGTACCCGGTGGTTGGGGCCCAGCATTAACGTAGAGTCTGGTTAAAAACACTTAAAAAGAGCAAAAGGTTCTGAGGAGCAACTACTGGAAGGGGGTGGTTGTGGGCACTGGCCTGGGCCCACGCTCCCAGGAAGGAGCACCCCAAAGTGAGACTGGTGGGGAGGCCAAGTCCATGGTTCCTGAACCTGCAGCTTTCCGCTCTCTGCATCATTCTGTGGGCCGGGCACGCTCCTGCAAGAGCCTTTAGAGAGTCTGCTGTGGTCCAGGAGCCTGCAGCTTTTCTCTGTGTGCTCTGCTGTCTGGACTGAGTACATCCGCAACCTAGACATTCGCGGCCCCTGGCAGGGTCTAGGCGATCCCAGCTGGCCCTGGAGAGAAGCAGACGGGTGGCCTAATCTCCCTGGTGAGCACTCGTGGAGTCCCAGAACGGTGGCTGGAGAGATAAAGAGCTTCCAAGACTGGCAAGGATTAAGAGTATGTGACCACCAAGCTGGCACTCCAGGAAGTATTACAGGGGGTTCTATAAAAGTAGAAGGAACACATGAGTGACTTAGAACAGAAATTTACCATCTATAAAAACAAGGACTTCACAGGCAACATGATGTCAATAAACACATATCTTTGAATAATCACTCTCAACGTGAATGGCCTAAATGCTCCCATAAAACGGCACAGGGTTGCAGAATGGATAAAACGACAGGACCATCCATATGTTGTCTATAAGAACCAAAAGATTTTGTAGCCAAAGATTTGGAACCAAAAGATACATCCAGACTGAAAGTGAAAGGATGGAGAACCATCTTTCATGCCAACAGGCCTCAAAAGAAAGCTGGGGTAGCAATTCTCATATCAGATAAATTAGATTTTAAGCTAAACACTATAGTCAGAGATACAGAAGGACAGTACATCATTCTTAAAAGGGTCTATCCTCCAAGAAGATCTAACAATTGTAAACATTTATGCCCCCAATATAGGAGCAGCCAACTACACAGGCCAACTGTTAATCAAAATAAAGAGTTATATTGATATGAGTACATTAATACGAGATCTTAACTCACCACTCTCAGTAACTGACAGATCATCTAAACAGATCATCTAAAATTCTGATTTTCATCAGAAAATCAATAAAGAAACAAGAGCTTTGAACGACACATTGGACCAGATGGACCTTATAGATATATACAGAACATTCCACCCTAAAACAACAGAATACTCATTCTTCTCGAGCGCACATGGAACTTTCTCCAGAATAGACCACATACTGGGCCACAAATCAGGACTCAACTGATACGAAAAGATTGAGATGATTCCCTGAATTTTCTCAGACCACAATGCTTTGAGACTGGAACTCGACCACAAGAAAAAGTTTGGAAGGAATTCAAATACTTGGAGGCTAAAGACCAACCTGCTCAGGAATGCTGGGATCAACCAGGAAATCAAAGATAAACTTAAACAATTCATGGAGACCAATGAGAATGAAGACACATTGATCCAAAACCTATGGGACACGGCAAAGGCAGTCCTAAGGGGGAAATACACAGCCATCCAAGCCTCACTCAAAAAAACTGAATGCACCAATTTTTCTCAAAAAAAAATTTGGTGTATTTTCTCAAATACACCAGTTCTTTTTACACCTTAAAGAACTGGAAAATCGACAACAAATCAAGCCAACTCCATACACAAGATTAGAGCAGAGATCAACAAGTTAGAAACTAAAGAAACAGTAGAATGCATCAACAAATCCAGAAGTTGGTTTTTTGAAAGAATCAATAAAATCGATAAACCACTGGCCAAACTAATTCAAAAGAAGAGAGAGGACCCTAATTAACAAAATTATGAAAGGAGAATGATCACAACTAATCCAAAGGAAATAGAAATAATCATCAAAAATTATTATCAACAGCTATATGCCAATAAGTTAAACAACCTAGAAGAAATGGATGCATTCCTGGAAACCCATTATCTTCCAAGACTGATACAGGAAGAAATTGACTACCTGAATAGACCAGTATCTAGTATTGAGATTGAAGCAGTGATCCAAAACCTCCCAAAAAACAGGAGTCCAGGACCTGATGGATTCCCTGGGGAATCCTACCAAACATTTAAGGAAGAAATAATACCTATGTGCTATGGCAAATGCTGTGAAATGTGTAAGCCTGATGATTCACAGACATGTACCCTGGGGCAAATAACACATTATATGTTAATAAAAAATTTAAAAAAAATAAATAAAATACTGATGCAATTAAAAAAAATGGGCAGAAGACATGAACAGACACTTCTCCAAAGAAGACATACAAATGGCTAACAGACACATGAAAAAATGTTCATCACCTTTAGCCATCAGGGAGATTCAAATCAAAACCACACTGAGATACCACCTTACACCAATTAGAATCGCCAATATCAACAAGACAGTAAACAACAAATGTTGGAGAAGATGTGGAGAAAGGGGAACCCTTTTCCATTGTTGGTGGGAATGCAAGTTGGTGCAGCCACTTTGGAAAACAGTGTGGAGATTCCTCAAGAAATTAAAAATAGAGCTACCCTATGACCCTCCAGTTGCACTACTGGGTATTTACCCCAAAGAAGCAGATGCAGTACAAAGAAGAGCCACATGTACCCCAGTGTTCATAGCAGCAATGGCCACAATCACCAAACTGTGGAAAGAATCAAAATGCCCTTCAACAGATGAGTGGATAAGGAAGATGTGGTATATTTATACAATGGAATATTATGCCTCCATCAGAAAGGATGAACATTCAACTTTTGTATCAACATGGACGGGACTAGAAGAGATTACGCAGAGTGAATTAACTCAATCAGAGAGTCAATTATCTTATTGTCTCACTTCCATGTGGAGCATAAGGAAAAACATGGAGGGCATTGTGAGAAGGAAGGGAAGAGTGAATGGGGGGAAATCGGAGGGGGCGATGAACCATGAGAGACTGTGGACTCTGAGCAACAAACTGAGGGGTTTGGAGGGGAGGTGGTGGGGGGTTGGGGGAGCCTGGTGGTGGGTATTGAGAAGGGCATGTATTGCATGGAGCTCTGGGTGTGGTGCATGAATAATCAATCCTGTAACATTGAAAAAATAAAATAAACATATTTGGAGAAAAAAAAAAGAATCAGGAAATGTAAATTACTCCTTTAGCTTAAAAAAAGATATGAGCAAACTTAGAAAATAAAAATATCAAGTGATTAAAAAAACTCCTCAAAGATCCTTCATACTAGCTAATAAATACAGTAACAGTATGATGAGAGGATAGGTGTCTTCCCTCAGAGTAGTTGTTCCTCTGGCTTCAGAGAAACTCCAATTGAGTCCTCAGGTTATTATATGTGGATAAAAGCTTCTAGAAGAGTCATTTGGCTATCAGTCCAGAGAGCAGAGACAAGACACTTCTTAGTCACAAGCTTAAAGTGGGACCCATGGGAACCTGGGGAAGTCAGTTCAGGTCTCTGGACTTTATTTTGTGCTTCAAAGAATGGATATATGGGGATCTCACAAATTACATGGATTCTGCCAGATGTGACAAGATTTTATAGCAAAAAGAGGGTTCATGGTTCAATGTCTGCAATTGCTGCAATGAATTTCTTTAAAAAAAAATCACTCATACTTACATTTGCAAACAGAGGCTCGGTCCATTATCCATATCAAACAAGAACAGTATTCGCAGTATGTAGGGATGCTATACTGGGTAGCCTTAAAGATGTGACCATTGTGCTCTTCCACCTGAATGAAAAAGTATTTCTATTTATAATAAAGCCAAAATAGTAAATGCTGTCCTAACATGGTCAGCCAATGGGAAATCCTTCAATCCCTTGTTAAGTCTTCAATGGACACTTACTCCAGGAATAAACATGATCTTCTGAGAAAACAAATAAAAGCAATACATTTGGTCCCTGCTTTCAAAAAGCTAACAATCTGGTGGAAAAATAAGACCAACTTGTATGAAAATTAGAAAGAAATGCTATAAACATAAGAGAGCTAGCTGCCTTATGTGACTCTGAATCAGCATGTAAAATAATAAAAGAAATGGTCCTCAAATTTTACATTAGCCTCAAGAACCTTTTAAATTTTTGAAAATTATTAATGATCTCAAAGAACTTCAGTTTATATGAGTCATACCTATTGATATACTGTATTAGAAATTAAAACTCAAAAAAAAAGAAATTAAAACTGAAATAAATTTTAAGTATCCAATTCACTTAACAGTAACATTAAACATTAAACATATTACACAGTAACAAAAGTAACATTTTCATGAAAAAAAAAAAACACTATGTTTAAATCAAAGTGGTGACAAAAGGGGTATTGTAAATTTTTGTAATCTTTTACGTCTGGCTCAATGAAAGAAACCTAAATTCTCACAGCCACTTCTGTATTCAATCTGTTGGCACCATGCAATTTAGTTTGAAATACATGAAGAAAATCCACCTTCAAACAGACATAAAATTGGAAAATGGACAATTTAATTGGCCTTTCAGATAATAATATAACATCAAAACTCTACAAATGGTAACTTAAAGGTTAACTGAAATATGGAATCTAAAACCACCAAGGAACTTTTCATAAAATCCATTGTTCTGGGCTTCATCAAAATGTACAATTTTTACTATGAAGTAGCATTAGAAAAAATAAAGATAAGCCATAGACTCAGAGAAAATCTTAGCAAATTGTTTCTCCAATAAAGGACTTCTACCTAGAATATAGGAAGAACAACTCATTAACAAGAAGATAAATTGACTTAAAAATAGACAAAACATAGGCACCTGGGTGGCTCAGTAGGTTAAGTGGCTGCCTTCAGCTCAGGTCATGATCTCAGGGTCCTGGAACTAAATCCTGCATTGCTCTCCCTCTGCCCCTCCCCATGTTTGTTGTCTCCCTCTCTCCCTCAAATAAATAAAATCTTTTTTAAAAAATGGACAAAATAGCTAACAGTTTATCAAAGAAGTATAAATGGCCAACAAACACACAAAAAGATGCTCAAAATTATTACTCATCTGGGAAATGCATGATGAGATACCACTGCATGCCCACTAGAATGGGTATAATTAAAAAGACAACATCTGTTGGTAAGGATGTGGAGAGACCAGACCTCTCAGATATTGCAGGTGGAATTGTGAAATGGTGCACTCACTTGGAAAACAAGTAGTTTCTGAAAATGTTAAACACAGAGTTATCATATGACCCAGGAGTTACACCCTTAGGTTTATAACTAAGAGAACTAACTGAAAACATGCCTATAAAAAACCTGTATGAGAATGTTTATAGCAGCATTATTCATAATTGTCAAAAAATAGAAATGACCCTAATACCCCATCAAATGATAAAAGGATAAATAAAATGTGGTAGATTCATACAATAGGATAGTATTTAAGCACTAAAAAAGACCAAACTACTGATACACACATAACAGCGATGAACCTCAAAAAAACATTTTGCTAAGAAGCCATTGGCAAAAGACTCTACATTCTATGATTCCATTTATAGGATTCCATTCTACATTAAAACTATAGAAACAGGTAGTACATTAGCAGTTGCCTAGAGCTGAGTGGGGATGGTAAAGGGCAATGACTGCAAACTAGTACAAAGACATCCTTTTATAATGATGTAAATGTTCTAAAATTGGACTGAGATGATGGTTATGACTGTATAAATTTACTAACAACCATTGAATTGTATGCTCAGAAGAGATAAATTACATTGGAAGTATATTTGCCTCGAGCTGTTTGAAAAAACCATTTAGTCTATCCTATATTTCAAATGGACATTTTGCCTATACATGATTTTATAGTGTTAGGCATTGATGATCTGGAAAATACTGGTTCCCTGAGTTATGTAACTGTTCTAAATGTTGACACATTTCATTATACATTATCAAAAGGTCGCATTCCTTCCTATTGCTACCAATCTCATTAGAAAATTATTTACTGGAAAGTTGTCATATTTGCAAGTTTCTACAATTCTAATTTCTAATTTTTGCTTGAAAGCTTAAACAAATATCATTAGGTGTTTTCCTTGAAGTGACACTTAGTTCACTTTTAAAAACTGTCTGCCAAGTACCAAAGTCTGAATGAGTATAGCCTTGTTAATAAAGAGTAATGTTCTATGAAAAAATTTGCTAGAAACATGCTGATATAAAAACTTGTCAACAAATGTTCATAGCAGCATTACTCCTCATAGTCAAAAAGTGGAAAAACCCAAAGTCCATAAACTGACCAATGGGTAAATACAATGAAGTATATCTATATAGTGGAATAGTATTTGGTTATAAAAAGGAATGAAATACTACACATGCTACAACATGAATGAATCCTGAGAATAGTATGCTAAGTGAAAGAAGACACATACAAAAGGCCAATATTTTATGATTATTTTTTTACCAACAGTAAATGTCCATAAAAGGCAAATCCATTGAGACAGAAAGTGATTTGTGGTTGTCAGGACTGGAGAAAAAGAGAATGGGAATGACTGCTTAAGGAATACAGACTTTCTTCTGCAGGTAATGAACATGTTCTAGAATTATATGGTGGTAGTACTTGCCCAATATAGTCAATATACTAAAACCCACCAAAGTATATACTTTAAATGGTTGAAATGGTGAATTTTAGGTCTTATGAATTTTGTCACAGTTTTTAAAAATTTTAAAAGTTTTTTAAAACTAGTATGGTTCCATTGTACAAGTGATTTTTTTTTTTCCAGAAAACCATCGCATGCAGCTATACCATCCTTCCCATCCCCATCTGGAGAAACTGCCTTGATTTGTGCTAAGTTGTCAGCAGTTCACTCACGATTCCTTTTGTTCAACTCCGTGAAAAAGGAAAATAATGTCATTATTATTATGAAAATAGCTTTAATTTTGCAAAATCCTTGAAAATATCCCAGAAACTCCTGCATATCACTTTGAAAACTACTGGATTAAAGAGTTTATATAAGTATAGAAAAAGCAGAGAAGGATATACACCATTCTGTTAACTACAATGATTATCTCTGCTGAGATAAAACACCCAGTAATAAATATAGCATGAAATAATTTAAAACTACATATGAAAAGCTTTAAAACCCTCTTAATGGATAAAAAAATAGACTTGCACAGATGAAAAGATACAAAATCATAAAGAAGTCAATTCTTGGTATGTTAATTTATAAATATAAGGTAATCTAAGTAAAAGTGCTATTAGATTTCTTCCCCTCAGACCAGACAACTGAATTCAAAGTTAATATGGAAAAACAAGTAAAAATAGCTAGAAAAGATCTGAAAAAGAAAATCAGCAGGGGCCGGGAGGGGGTTACCTAGGTGGCTTAGTTGGTTAAGCATCTGCCTTTGGCTCAGGTCATGGTCTTGGGTTCCTGGGATGGAGCCCTGCATGGGACTCCCTGCTCAGCAGGAAGTCTGCATCTCCCTCTCCCTCTGCTCCTACCCCCTAGCTTGAGAGAGAGAGAGAGAGAGAGAGAGAGAGAAAGAGAAAATCTTTATTTAAAAAAAAGGGGAGGAGGAAGAAAACTATGGAGGACTTAGGCAGATAATAAAAGCTCAATAGTTAAAGTAGTGTGGAACTGGCTCATAAATACTCAGATCGATTAATGGAACAGGAAGAAAAGGATCCAAGATAAAGGAGAAATCATAATGCAAAAAGGGTGACATATCAAAGTAGATCGGTACAGCTAGACTTCTAAATAAATGATGATGGGTTTGGTAAGAGCTAAAATTAGATTTGTAATTCATATATTAGGATTAACTCCACAAAGATCAGAATTTAAATGTAAAAAATATGACCATTAAAGTATAAAAGAAAAAAACTGAAAATTTCTTTATAATCTTTAGATGGGGAGGAAGTCTGTGACTCAAAATTCAGAGGCTATGAAAGAAAAGATTGGTTAAGTCTAATTTTATAAAAATAAAAATTTTCTACATAGCAAATAATATTAAAAGACAGTATTGAGAGACAACTGACAAAGTGGGGAAACATATTTACAACTCATATCACAGGCAAAAAGTAATCTCCTTCATACATGAAGTCCCCAGAAACTAAGACCAAACCCCAACAAAAAAATAAGCAATGAACATAAATATACATGCTACGTAGGAAAAGAAAATGTAAATGGTACCGAAGCATAAGAAGATACTCAAGCTCACGGAAAATAAGAGAAAAGCAAACTAAAACTACAGGGAGATACAATATTCCTTATCTATCAAACTGGCAAATCTAAAAGTTTAACAACCCACTTTCACAGTTGAAAGTGAGAAATGCGATTCCTCCTTCAGGTAATAAAGGCAGGACCCTCTATTATCTAGGACTAGGAATTCCAATCCTAGGAATCCCTGTCCATTCTCTCTCACACACACATGGGTTATCCCTCATGCTACTATTGTCTGTAACTCAAGAGAAACAACCCATGGTCCAGAAAGGAATATTAGACAGATTTCTAGGCACAACTATTGTATTAGTTTTCTTTTGTTATAACAATTTACCATAAGCTTGGCAGTTTAAAACAACACCCATTCACAACCTCCCAGTTCTGTAGGCTAGAAGTCAGACACAACTCTCACCAAGCTAAAATCAGGTACTGTCAGGGCTATGTGCCTTTCAGCAAGCTCTGGAGAATAGTCTATTTCCAATTTCATTCATATTGTTGGCAAAATTCAGTCCCATGCAGTTGTAGAATGGAAGTCCTGTTTCTTTGCTGGCTGTTAGCTGGCTGTTGCTGTTCTCAGCTTCTAACAGAAGGCCATTCACATTCCATGGCTGACAGTTCCCCTTTCTCCATCTTCAAAGCTACCAACAGCGGACTGCATCCTTTTCATGCTTCTACTTTCTCTGACTTCTCCTTTTGCCTATATCTTCTGCATCTTTTTTTTTTAACTACATCTCTCTGACTGACTCTTCTGACTTCCTCCTCTGATTATATTGGGCTCATCTGCACAATCCAGGATAAATTTATGTTAAAAACAGTGAGGTGATTAGCAATCTTAATTCCAACTGCAGTGCCTAGATTAGTGTTTGGTTGAATAACCAGGGAATAAGAACCTTAAGCAGGATTTCTTGAAGATTCTGTCTACCCGAGACACAGAGTGATTGCCTAAATATACTGTTCAATGATAAAAACAAGACACAAGAGTATTATATTATATAATATGCTAAATTTTGTGTGAGAAAGGATAGAAAATAAGCATAATCCTTATTTCTTATACTGAGTAAAGAAACATTGTGAAGATAAATAAACGAACAACAATATGTATCTGTAGTGGACAAAGAGGGGAAAGGGGCAATAAGACTTCTCAGTATATACACTTTTCAAAAGATGTTTTAATAATATAAATGCATTATCTATTAGGAAAAAAAACACTCTTCAAAAAGAAATTATTTATATCAGTATAGACTCACAGATTTTTATTTTATTCAATGGATTATGATCTTTTCCTGTCCTTTATTTCAATGCTCCAACCGTCACAAATTTGCTCAGTGAGAGTACCTTGAGGCCATAAATTAGAAAGAAAAACTCATCTTTATGGCAAAAATTCAAGTAATGAATATAGAATGAATGATGGAATTAAAAAAAAACCTATTTGGCAACCATCACAGTAATAACTGATTTAGTCAAGAATCATCAAAGGATATTAAAACTAGAGGGTGAGAGTTTGAAGGAAAATAAGAATATTTACACAGTCTCAAGTATCTTCCCACAAGATACTAATCAATTACAAAGAAAAATAATAGTAAATTTACTGAGGTTTTTTTTTTTTTGGAAACACCCTTATTGGGCATCAAATGTAATGGGACAGATAGATATCATATCTCCTGATATCGAGCACTGAACAAAACACAACATCTCTTTTGTGGTATTCCATGTCTAAAATGCATAATCTGAATCTAATCATGAATAAATATAAGACAAACTCAAACCGAGGAACAATTTGAATAACTGGTATATATTCCTCAATAACATCAATGCAATGAAACCTAAGACTGAGGAATTGTTCCAGATTAAAATAGCTTAAAAAGGGGGCGCCTGGGTGGCTCAGTTGGTTGAGCAACTGCCTTCGGCTCAGGTCATGATCCCGGAGTCCCGGAATCGAGTCCCATATCGGACTCCCGGCTCTGCGGGAAGTCTGCTTCTCCCCCTGACTTTCTCCCCTCTCATTCTCAATCTCTCGCTCTCTAATAAATAAATAAAAATCTTAAAAAAAAAAATAGCTTAAAAAGTCATGACAACTGAATACAACAAATATTGTGACAATTGGTGATATCTGAATAAATCTGAGGGAAGACACATAGGGTTCTTTTACCTCTCCTGCAAATTTTCTATAACTATAATTATGTCAAAATGAAAAGGGGGCAGAGGAGAGGAGAAGGATGGGAGAGGCGTTGGAAAGGAGAAGGGAGGGAAAGGGAAAGAAACGAAAATGAAACAAGAAGAACTGGTCTAGGTCAAAAGAAAAAAGAAGACAAAGAATAGTAAGAAATAATGCTGGACAAGAGTACAGGGGAGACCATGCAGCCTTTTCCAATCACTCATGCATTCACTCATTCAATTAAATATTTATAGATGCTTACCATCTGTTAGGAACTAGAATAAGTACTTGCTTTTAGAAAAGAATGCTAACAATATCCATTAGAAAGAATTTATTTTAATGTAGAGTTGCAAAGCTCTAGCTGGGCACATGACTGTCTATCTAAAATTTACATATCCCAGCTTCTTTTGCATCTATGAACGGCCACATGAGTGGTTTTGGACAATGAAATGTGAATATAAGTGGTGTGTGCTACTTGTAGTTCATGTCTAGAGTTATGGGCTCTGTTGCCTTTTCCCTATCCCTGCTGGCTGAGATGCAGACCAAGAGATTGAGACCTGAAGCAGTGACTCTGAAAGCAGGTATTGGTAACGGATCGTAAAAGTTTCACAGTACAGTGAAACAAAAGGAAAAAAGTAACTGTTTCTATAGATGAAAAAGTATCATGGAAATGGGAGGAAGTAATGATTGAGTCAAATACACTGAATTGAGCAAACGCAAAAAAAGAATAGAATAGCATGCCTAAGGAAAAGTAAGTGAAGATTTTTTTTTAAGATTTTATTTATTTGAGAGAGAACGAGCAGGGAGAAGGGGCAGAGGGAGAAAGAAAGAAGCAAACTTCCTGCGGAGCAATGGCTCAGCATTTTTATGTTGGTTCAGCATTGCTGCCCAATGTGGGGCTGGATCCCAGGAACCTGAGATCATAACCTGAGCTGACTGGTAGCCTCTTAACTGACTGAGCCATCCAGGCAACCCAAAGTAAGTACTTCTATTTAAGCTGGGAAATACACAAAAATAGCCTCCAACAAAGTGCAAAAGAAATACTCAACCATCTTTAGAAATTATGCAAGAAATGTTGTTATCATTCAAAATCCAATTGGTAAAACTTAGGGAAGCACAACTGAATTATAGTTTAATTCAGAAAGATTATTTATTAGTAACTACATTTCTTCTATCTCAAGAAAATGATATGTTAACAGGAGAGAGTTAATCTGCATGAAGTCTATAAAAGGAAAGGTTGGCTAGAATTGAGCTTTATGTTTGTCTAACATTGTCTAGAGGCAAATGACAGCCAGTTCACAAGAATGAATCTCTGATTTTTTCTTCTGATGTTAACCGGTACCAATACAAATCAGAGAAAAAAATTAAAAGTGAACAAGATTTTAAGTGACTATTTCTAGCAATGATGGTGTCTTATTCTTTACTATTTTCTCTATATTCCTCTTGTTTCTTAATAAATACATGTTAATTTAAAAATGAAAATGTAGGAGGACTCTGAGCTCATCATGTCCCACGTTTCCAAGTAGGTATTACCCATATCCAAGTCAATAAACCAGAGAGTGAACTGAAGATGGGCAGAACAAACTCCACAACTAAATACAGAGAAGAAGCTGCATCTGAATCAGTAAAGTAAAGGGAGGCTTCCCACAGGAGGGAAGGAGCTACATGCACAGAGAAGGCAAAGAAATGGGTCCTTTCACCAGGTACCTTACATGGGGAAGAATAATCCCCATAATGTTTGGCTTTAAAACCCAAAGGAGCTGAATTCAGTGAGTCTGGAAAACCAATGGGGCTTAGAGCCTGGAGCTTTAAAAGTCAGCTGACTCAGCACTGGGTGAGCTGGGAGGACTAGTGATAGCTGGGTTGCTGCCCTTAAAGAGACAGCACCTTGTGTGGAGAGGCAACATAAAAAAGGCAGTTTACACAATGCTGAGGGTAAACAGAGGACCCATATGTTAATGATGATTTGGGAGCCTTTTGGAGACTTCTTTGAAAACGAAGGAACTGGCAATCACCATTTTTCACCCCATCACCTCCAACAAAAACACAGAGCCACCTGGGGGAGGTTGGGCTGCACAGACACTTGTAGCCTTGGCTCATAGATCAGAGGAAAAAACTTTTTTAGAATGTTTTTATTTATTTACTTGCAAATGTTCACTATTCGCAGAAGACATGATACTCCATGTAGAAAACCCAAGACTACCAAAAAACTGTGAGAACTGATACATAAATTCAGCAAAGCCACAGGATATAAAATCAACATACAGAAATCTGTTGCCATTTCTATACATCAATAATGAAGTGGCAGAAAAAGATATCAAGGAATCAATCTCATTTACAATTGAACCAAAAACCTTAACATACCCAGGAATAAACAACCAAAGAGGTAAAAGATCTGTATGCTGAAAACTATAGAACACTTAGGAAAGAGACTGAAGAAGACACAAAGAAATGGAAAAACATTTTATGCTCATGGATTGGAAGAACAAAAATTGTTAAATGTCTATACTACCTAGAGCAATCTATACATTCAGTGCAATCCCTATCAAAATACCATCAACTTTCTTCACAGAGCTGGAACAAATAATACTAAAGGAACCAGAAAAGACCCTGAATAGACAAAGCAATCCTGAAAAAGAAAAAGCAAAGCTGGAGGCATCACAATTCTGGACTTCAAGTTATTTTACAGAGCTGCAGTAATCAAAAGTATGGTACTGGTCCGAAGATAGACACATGGATCGAGGGAACTAAACAGAAAATCCAGAAAAACTCCCACAAATGTATGGTAAATTAATCTTTGACAAAGCAGGAAAGAATATGCAATGGGAAAAGGATAGTCTCTTCAACAACAAATATGTTGGGAAAACTGGACAGCTGCATGCAAAAGAAACTGAACCCCTTTCTTATACCACACATAAAAACAAACTCAGAATGGATTAAAAACCTAAAGATGACACCCAAAACCATAAAAATCCTAGAAGAGAATCAGGTAGTAATTTCTCTGACATCAGCCATAGCAACATTTTCCTAGATATGTCTCCTAAAACAAGGGAAACAAAAGCAAAAACAAACTATTGTGACTATATCAAAATAAAAAGCTTCTGCACAGTAAAGAAAACAATGAACAAAACTAAAAGGCAACCTAAAAAAGGGGAGAAGATATTTGCAAATGACATATCCAATAAAAGATTAGTTTTAAAAATATATAAAGAACTTAACATGTAGGGCATTGTGAGAAGGAAGGGAAGACTGAATGGGGGGAAATCAGAAGGGGCGATGAACCAGGAGAGACTGTGGACTCTGAGCAACAAACTGAGGATTTTGGAGGGGAGGGGGTTGGGGGTTGGGCGAACCTGGTGGTGGGTATTGAGAAGGGCACGTATTACATGGAGCACTGGGTGTGGTGCATGAACAATTAATCTTGTAACACTGAAAAAATAAAATGAACGTATTTGGGGAAAAAAATAAAGAAATTATTAAAACTCAACACCCAAAAAACAAATAATTCAGTTAAAAAATGGGTAGAAGATATGAATAGACATTTTTCCAAAGACGATATGTAGATGGCTAACAGACACATGAAAAGGTGCTCATCATCACTGATCATCAGGGAAATAGAAATCAAAACTACAAGGAGATACTACCTCATGCCTGTAAGAATGGCTAAAATTAACAAAGCGGGAAATAAGAGGTGCTGGCGAGGATGCAGAGAGGGGAACCCTCTTATACTGTTGGTGGCAATGGAAACTGATGCAGTCACTCTGGAAAACAGTATGGTGGTTCCTCAAAAAGTTAAAAATAGAACTACCCTATGGTCCACCAATTGCACTACTAAGTACTTATCCAAAGGACACAAAAATAATAATTCACAAGGATACATGCACACTGATGTTATAGGAGCACTATCAACCAACAGCCAAATTATGGAAAGAGCCCAAATGTCCACCCACTGATGAATGGGTAAGGAAGATGTATTTTTTACTCAGACATAAAAAAGAATGAAATGTTGCCATTTGCAACAATATGGATGGAGCTAGAGGGTATTATGCCAAGCAAAATAAGTCAGTCAGAGAAAGACAAATATCATATGATTTCACTCACATGTTGAATTTAAGATAAAACAAATGAGCGAAGATGGGGCACCTGGGTGGCTCAGTGGGTTAAAGTCTCTGCCTTTGGCTCAGGTCATGATCTCAGGGTCCTGAGATCAAGCCCCGTATCAGGATCTCTGCTTAGCAGAGAGCCTGCTTCTCCCCTTCTCTCTGCCTACTTGTGATCTCTCTCTCTCTGTGTCAAATAAATAAATAAAATCTTAAAAAAAAAATGAGCAAAGGAAAAACAAAGAGGAAGAGGCAAACCAAGAAACAGACTCTTAACTACAGAAAACAAACTTATGGTTACTGGAGGAGAGGGTGGTGGCAGTTGGATTAAATAGGTGATGGGGATTAAAAAGTACACTTGTGAAGAGGATATGGTGTTGTATGAAAGTGTTGAATCACTACATTGTACATCTGAAACTAATGTAGCACTGTTTGTTAACTAATTGGGATTAAAATAAAAACTTAAGTACACAAAAAGAATAGCCTTCAAGACCTTTTAGTCATGTGTATATGGGGGTATGCATGTACATGCATTTGATAAAACAAAAAGTAATTTAAGAGATTTGATAAATAAACAGATCAATGAATAAAAATAGAAAATTCAAAATTAAATCCAAACACATTTAGAATCAAGAGTATTATAAAAGCGGTATTTCAGTGAAAAAGAAATGTACCCATCAACAGTGTTCAGACAATAGATGTGCTTTTAAAAATAAATTAGACTTTGATTCTTATCTTACTTGAGACTAAAACAGATTCCAGATGGTTACTATTTTTAAAGGAAACAAATCAAACAATAAATGTAAGAGCGAAAGGCATGGGAAAAATAAAATTATTGTAATAATCATATAATTATTTGTCTAAGAAAGATAAAAACCTCAAACATAAAGAAAACTGACAAATTTACATTTCTGTAATAAATCAACTATAAACAAAATAAAAAAAACAAGTCCACTCAGAATATCCTAAAAAAGGAAGGAGAATATATATACATTTAAATGCTGATAAAGGCACAGAGTATTTCTGGAATTAAAAATAAAAACAGATTGTAGTGGTTATCTCTAGGAAGAAGGGCTGGGAAAAGAGGTTTATTTTATAATGAATATCATTATGTTTATATGAATTTCTGAATTAAAAATAAAAACTAGTTAAAAACTGAAGAGATTATGCTGACAAAAAGAGAACCAGACCAAGAATAGCATTGATGATGACTGGCAACACTGCCTGTTATTAAAATATACTGTAGGGAAGGTTGCACAAACTTCCAGTTATAAAATAATTAAGTCACGAGGATATAATGTAGAATATGGCAGCTATAGTTAATAATCCTGTATCACATATTTGAAAGTTGCTAAGAGAGTAGATCTTAAAAAGTCCTTATCAAAAGAAAAAAAATTTTTGTAACTATCTATAGTGACCAATGTTAACTGAACTTATTATGATCATTTCACAACATATACAAATACTAAATGATCATGTTGTATACCTGAAACTAATGTTTCATGTCAATTATGCCTCAAACTTAAAAGTTAAATAGGGGCGCCTGGGTGGCTCAGTCAGTTAAGCATCTGACTCTTGGTTTCGGCTCAGGTCATGATCTCAGGGTCATGAGATAAACCCCCCCATCAGGCTCTGCGTTCAATGCAGAGTCTGCTTGAGATTCTGTCTCTCCTCCCCTTCAGGGCTCTTCCCCCTCTCTCACATAGGGGCATGCATGCAGTCTCTCTCTTTATCAAATAAATAAATACATCTTTAAAAGTTAAATAAATTATGGACATTGAGGAGGGTATGTGCTATGGTAAATGCTGTGAAATGTGTAAGTGTGATGATTCACAGACATGTACCCTGGGGCAAATAATACATTATATGTTAATAATAATTAAAAAAAGGAAATAATAAAAAAAAAGTTAAATAAAGTGCCTGGTAGTGGAGAGTTAGTAGTCATTTTTGTCTTAATAAATTAGTCAAATAACCAACTAACTAAATAAAAAAATTTCAACTCACAGTTCATCCCAGTTTCATAATATGGCCTTGTTCTGTGATGTCTCAATTATTCCCAGATACTAACATTTTATCTCACAGATATTCCTCTACTCACAAAATCATAAATCACACACATGCATATTATTTTTTTATTGGAACTCTAGTATTAAAGTTGTTTTTATTAAAAGTTATTTTATTCTGAATGGATCAAAAGGTACAAAATAGAATCAACAAAAGATAAGTTTTTCCTTACCTCTGGATTCTGTCTAGTTCCTCTTTATAGAAAATAATCATTGATATTAGATTTTTGGTGTCTAATTGAGATATTCTGTGTGTATGAGTACGGATATAAAAAAGCTTTTTATTTTTAAAAAATATACAAATAGTACCTTTCTATATAGTGATTAGCTCCTTAAAAAAACATCTTGGAGAATGGCTTCTTGTACTTTAGTGTTAAAAGCATCATATTGATGACTGTAATCTAGTTTATTTAACCACTTCCTTATAAATTTAGATTGTTTTCAGTGTCTCGCCATTACAAACTCCTCTTCAATAAAAAACCTTGTACACTGCAGCACAAACAAGTGTGATATATCTACTGGAAAAATTCCTAGATGTAGAAATGCTGGATCAACATTTTTTGGTTTTGTTTTTGAATATTTCTAAAACTTTTAAATGCATGATGATTAAAGTACCTTCTCCAAGAAGGTTATGCAAATGACCCAAGTCACAGTATTGAGAAAAATCTATATTTATACATCTTCCAAATTGGGTAACTAATTCATTTTCAGTTTTTCCCACTGATGAACAAAAATTCCCACTGCTCTTTCAATTTTACTAACAAGTATAAACATTTATTTGTATATTTCCTAATATTTCTATGATTTATCATAGTCCCTGAAATAAAATAGCTGTTGAATAAATGAATTGTCCTATTGTCCTTTTTTTGAATGTCAGCTGCTTTGCTCATTCTTATCTTGAGGTATTGTTCTTTTCTGTACAGACATGAAAAAGACTATTCTTGCAATGCTTAAAGTGTATAAAGTGCCTAAACACTACCTGTTAATAACAGGCCCTCTACCTTCTCTACTCTTTCCTTAGTGTATAATCTCATTTAACCATCACAAAAATCCTTGGTGGTGGGTGGTATTATTCCTGTTTTATACATGAGTACATTGAAACTCAGAGAGTAAGCTTCTAAGGTTACTCAATTGGAAAATCCTTCTTCAGAAAACAAAAGTAAACCAGGTTAAGGACAAGACACAGGTTAGACACAAGCATATGTCCTTTTGTTGCACTGTGCTATCCTGCATTTTAAAGATCAAAGATGTGGCAACCCTGAAATGACCAAGTCTGTCAGCATCATTTTTCCAACAGTATTTGCTCACTTTGTGTCTCTGTGTCACACTTCGGTAATTCTCACAATATTTCAAGGTTTTCATTATTATTATGTTTGTTAGGGTGATCTGTAATTAGTGATCTCTGATGTTACTATTGTAATTGTTTTGGGGCACCACAAACTGCACCCATTGAAGAGAGCAAAGGCAATCAATAAATGGGTGTGTCCTGACTACTCCAGACCAGTCTCCTGTTTCTCTCCCACTCCTCAGGCCTCCCTAGTCCTTGAGATACAATAACATTGAAACTGGTGAATTAGTAGCCCTAAGTGTTCACATGAAAGAAAGAGTCACATGCCTCTCACTTTATTTTTTTTAACATGTTTCTCACTTTAAATCAAAAGCCAGAAATGATTAAGTTTAGTGAGGAAGGCATGTCAAAAGCCTAGAGAGGCTGAAAGCTAGGTCTCCTGCATCAGTTAGCTAAGTTGTGAACGCAAAGGAAAAATTCTTGAAGGAAACTAAAAGCGCTATTCCAGTGAACAAGTGGATGGTAAGAGAGCAAAACAGCTTTATTGCTGTTATGGAGAAAGTTGCAGTGGTGTGGAGAGATCAAACCAGTCGTAACATTACCTTAAACCAAAACCTAATCTAGAATATGACCCCAATTCTCTTCAACTCTATGAAGGCTATGAGAGGTGAGGAAACTGCAAAAGAAAAGTCTGACACTAGCGGAGGTTGGTTCATGAGGTTTAAGGAAAGAATCCGTCTCCATAAAATACAGGAGCAAAGTAAAGCAGAAAAGTCTGATTTAGAAGGAAGATCTGCTTCCAGATTGACCACCGGTAAGTAAAACTGCAGGTAAGTAAAACAGTGGAGAAGGGGGAACTACTATACTCTTTCCCCTTGGCTAGATACTATCTGTCTAAACTACTACTCCTTTGCCAAGAATGAGCAAAAATGTCTTTTCTTTTGTAAAGCTTTCCTTCATTTTCCCTTTCCATAATTCAACAGACTTTGTACTATTTTCTGTTGATGACGTTTTAAATGCCTGCCTTCACTGATAAATTATGAGCTCCTCTAGGGAGTAAGTCATCTTTGTAATTAGAGATTATTATAAAGTACACAATAGAGATACATAATATAACAGATAAGAACGTAGACAATGGTAAAATATTCTGGAATGCCTTTGGGAATGTCTTTTGAATTAGAAGTAGTTGCATTTGTAAAATCTTAAATAGTCCTAACTTTTTTTTTTTTTTTTTAGAAAGGAGGGAAAGTTAAAAGAGCTCCTGTGTCTGAAAAGAAATCATATTTGTACCTTTCATGAGTAAACATTTTCACATTTCTGCTATTTTAGGAATCCACCACTGATAACAAGTCACAGAATTCAAGATATGTCTGCCATTGTAAATTTTTGTAAAGACATAAAGGATAACCCCTTAGGCATCTGATAAATATTCCTTAAATATATCCACAAAAATATTGTAAAATATACTTCACACTGCTAAAAATTACTTCACGTTAACATAAAAAATAGAGTATAACTTACTAAATCAGTTTCTTTTTTCCTTCTTTTCTTTCTTTCTGTTTTTGGTACCTGATGGGAGAGAAATACAGAAAATGTGATATAGCAAAGATGAACATACGTTCTTACTTCTTTGCAAATGCTTAGATCTTTGCTCAGTAGGTAATAGTGTAAACAGCTTTCTATTGTTCAAAAGAAAATGTGCAGTGCTGGCAAGCAAAAGTAAGAAAATTTTTTAATTCAGTGAAACACAATACTCATAAAAGCTACCGAATAAAAGGACACTTTAGGGATTCTTTTTTTTTTTTCCCCAGTGTTCTAAGATTCATTGTTCATGCATCACACCCAGTGCTCCATGCGATATGTGCCCTCCTCAATACCCACCCACCACCAGGCTCACCCAACCCCCTAACCCCCTCCCCTCCAAAACTCTCAGTTTCTTTCTCAGAGTCCACAGTCTCTCATGTTTTGTCTCCCCCTCCGATTTCTCCCAATTCAACCTTCCTTTCCTTCTCCCAATGTCCTCCATGTTTTGCCTTATGCTCCACACGTAAGTGAAACCATATGATAATTGACTCTCTCTGCTTGACTTATTTCACTCCGCACAATCTCTTCCAGTCCCGTCCATGTTGATACAAAAGTTGGGTATTCATCCTTTCTGATGGAGGCATAATATTCCATTGCATATACAGACCATATCTTCTTCAGCCATTCGTCTGTTGAAGGGCATCTTGACTCTTTCCACGGTGGCGACTGTGGCCATTGCTGCAATGAACATTGGGGTACATGGGGGCCTTCTTTTCACTACCTCTGTATCTTTGGGGTAGATACCCAGTAGTGCAATTACAGTGTCATAAGGTAGCTCTGTTTTTAATTTCTTGAGGAATCTCCACACTGTTTCCCAAAGTGGCTGCACCAACTTGCATTCCCACCAACAGTGGAAGAGGGTTCCCCTTTCTCCATATCCTCTCCAACATTTGTTGTTTACTGTCTCGTTGATTTTGGCCATTCTAACTGGTGTAAGGTGGTATCTCAGTGCAGTTTTGATTTGAATCTCCCTGGTGGCTAAAGATGATGAACATTTTTTCATGTGTCTGTTAGCCACTTGTATGTCTTCTTTGG